>JAZARR010000033.1:2602500-3222520 GCA_037389465.1 Baylisascaris procyonis | reverse complement strand
GCCTAAGCCTAAGCCTAAGCCTAAGCCTAAGCCTAAGCCTAAGCCTAAGCCTAAGCCTAAGCCTAAGCCTAAGCCTAAGCCTAAGCCTAAGCCTAAGCCTAAGCCTAAGCCTAAGCCTAAGCCTAAGCCTAAGCCTAAGCCTAAGCCTAAGCCTAAGCCTAAGCCTAAGCCTAAGCCTAAGCCTGCCTAAGCCTAAGCCTAAGCCTAAGCCCAAGCCTAAGCCTAAGCCTAAGCCTAAGCCTAAGCCTGCCTGCCTAAGCCCAAGCCTAAGCCTGGGCCTAGCCTAAGCCTAAGCCTAAGCCTAAGCCCAAGCCTAAGCCTAAGCCTAAGCCTAAGCCTAAGCCTAAGCCTAAGCCTAAGCCTAAGCCTAAGCCTAAGCCTAAGCCTAAGCCTAAGCCTAAGCCTAAGCCTAAGCCTGGGCTAAGCCTAAGCCTAAGCCTAAGCCTAAGCCTAAGCCTAAGCCTAAGCCTAAGCCTAAGCCTGCCTAAGCCTAAGCCTAAGCCTAAGCCTAAGCCTAAGCCTAAGCCTAAGCCTAAGCCTAGCCTAAGCCTAAGCCTAAGCCTAAGCCTAAGCCTAAGCCTAAGCCTAAGCCTAAGCCTGGCCTAAGCCTAAGCCTAAGCCTAAGCCTAAGCCTAAGCCTAAGCCTAAGCCTAAGCCTAAGCCTAAGCCTAAGCCTAAGCCTAAGCCTAAGCCTAAGCCTAAGCCTAAGCCTAAGCCTAAGCCTAAGCCTAAGCCTAAGCCTAAGCCTAAGCCTAAGCCTAAGCCTAAGCCTAAGCCTAAGCCTAAGCCTAAGCCTAAGCCTAAGCCTAAGCCTAAGCCTAAGCCTAAGCCTAAGCCTAAGCCTAAGCCTAAGCCTAAGCCTAAGCCTAAGCCTAAGCCTAAGCCTAAGCCTAAGCCTAAGCCTAAGCCTAAGCCTAAGCCTAAGCCTAAGCCTAAGCCTAAGCCTAAGCCTAAGCCTAAGCCTAAGCCTAAGCCTAAGCCTAAGCCTAAGCCTAAGCCTAAGCCTAAGCCTAAGCCTAAGCCTAAGCCTAAGCCTAAGCCTAAGCCTAAGCCTAAGCCTAAGCCTAAGCCTAAGCCTAAGCCTAAGCCTAAGCCTAAGCCTAAGCCTAAGCCTAAGCCTAAGCCTAAGCCTAAGCCTAAGCCTAAGCCTAAGCCTAAGCCTAAGCCTAAGCCTAAGCCTAAGCCTAAGCCTAAGCCTAAGCCTAAGCCTAAGCCTAAGCCTAAGCCTAAGCCTAAGCCTAAGCCTAAGCCTAAGCCTAAGCCTAAGCCTAAGCCTAAGCCTAAGCCTAAGCCTAAGCCTAAGCCTAAGCCTAAGCCTAAGCCTAAGCCTAAGCCTAAGCCTAAGCCTAAGCCTAAGCCTAAGCCTAAGCCTAAGCCTAAGCCTAAGCCTAAGCCTAAGCCTAAGCCTAAGCCTAAGCCTAAGCCTAAGCCTAAGCCTAAGCCTAAGCCTAAGCCTAAGCCTAAGCCTAAGCCTAAGCCTAAGCCTAAGCCTAAGCCTAAGCCTAAGCCTAAGCCTAAGCCTAAGCCTAAGCCTAAGCCTAAGCCTAAGCCTAAGCCTAAGCCTAAGCCTAAGCCTAAGCCTAAGCCTAAGCCTAAGCCTAAGCCTAAGCCTAAGCCTAAGCCTAAGCCTAAGCCTAAGCCTAAGCCTAAGCCTAAGCCTAAGCCTAAGCCTAAGCCTA
The DNA here is from genome assembly GCA_037389465.1 of Baylisascaris procyonis. Classification (NCBI taxonomy): domain Eukaryota; kingdom Metazoa; phylum Nematoda; class Chromadorea; order Rhabditida; family Ascarididae; genus Baylisascaris; species Baylisascaris procyonis. Next base: position 3,220,841 of record JAZARR010000033.1, on the reverse strand, counting down.
AGCCTAAGCCTAAGCCTAAGCCTAAGCCTAAGCCTAAGCCTAAGCCTAAGCCTAAGCCTAAGCCTAAGCCTAAGCCTAAGCCTAAGCCTAAGCCTAAGCCTAAGCCTAAGCCTAAGCCTAAGCCTAAGCCTAAGCCTAAGCCTAAGCCTAAGCCTAAGCCTAAGCCTAAGCCTAAGCCTAAGCCTAAGCCTAAGCCTAAGCCTAAGCCTAAGCCTAAGCCTAAGCCTAAGCCTAAGCCTAAGCCTAAGCCTAAGCCTAAGCCTAAGCCTAAGCCTAAGCCTAAGCCTAAGCCTAAGCCTAAGCCTAAGCCTAAGCCTAAGCCTAAGCCTAAGCCTAAGCCTAAGCCTAAGCCTAAGCCTAAGCCTAAGCCTAAGCCTAAGCCTAAGCCTAAGCCTAAGCCTAAGCCTAAGCCTAAGCCTAAGCCTAAGCCTAAGCCTAAGCCTAAGCCTAAGCCTAAGCCTAAGCCTAAGCCTAAGCCTAAGCCTAAGCCTAAGCCTAAGCCTAAGCCTAAGCCTAAGCCTAAGCCTAAGCCTAAGCCTAAGCCTAAGCCTAAGCCTAAGCCTAAGCCTAAGCCTAAGCCTAAGCCTAAGCCTAAGCCTAAGCCTAAGCCTAAGCCTAAGCCTAAGCCTAAGCCTAAGCCTAAGCCTAAGCCTAAGCCTAAGCCTAAGCCTAAGCCTAAGCCTAAGCCTAAGCCTAAGCCTAAGCCTAAGCCTAAGCCTAAGCCTAAGCCTAAGCCTAAGCCTAAGCCTAAGCCTAAGCCTAAGCCTAAGCCTAAGCCTAAGCCTAAGCCTAAGCCTAAGCCTAAGCCTAAGCCTAAGCCTAAGCCTAAGCCTAAGCCTAAGCCTAAGCCTAAGCCTAAGCCTAAGCCTAAGCCTAAGCCTAAGCCTAAGCCTAAGCCTAAGCCTAAGCCTAAGCCTAAGCCTAAGCCTAAGCCTAAGCCTAAGCCTAAGCCTAAGCCTAAGCCTAAGCCTAAGCCTAAGCCTAAGCCTAAGCCTAAGCCTAAGCCTAAGCCTAAGCCTAAGCCTAAGCCTAAGCCTAAGCCTAAGCCTAAGCCTAAGCCTAAGCCTAAGCCTAAGCCTAAGCCTAAGCCTAAGCCTAAGCCTAAGCCTAAGCCTAAGCCTAAGCCTAAGCCTAAGCCTAAGCCTAAGCCTAAGCCTAAGCCTAAGCCTAAGCCTAAGCCTAAGCCTAAGCCTAAGCCTAAGCCTAAGCCTAAGCCTAAGCCTAAGCCTAAGCCTAAGCCTAAGCCTAAGCCTAAGCCTAAGCCTAAGCCTAAGCCTAAGCCTAAGCCTAAGCCTAAGCCTAAGCCTAAGCCTAAGCCTAAGCCTAAGCCTAAGCCTAAGCCTAAGCCTAAGCCTAAGCCTAAGCCTAAGCCTAAGCCTAAGCCTAAGCCTAAGCCTAAGCCTAAGCCTAAGCCTAAGCCTAAGCCTAAGCCTAAGCCTAAGCCTAAGCCTAAGCCTAAGCCTAAGCCTAAGCCTAAGCCTAAGCCTAAGCCTAAGCCTAAGCCTAAGCCTAAGCCTAAGCCTAAGCCTAAGCCTAAGCCTAAGCCTAAGCCTAAGCCTAAGCCTAAGCCTAAGCCTAAGCCTAAGCCTAAGCCTAAGCCTAAGCCTAAGCCTAAGCCTAAGCCTAAGCCTAAGCCTAAGCCTAAGCCTAAGCCTAAGCCTAAGCCTAAGCCTAAGCCTAAGCCTAAGCCTAAGCCTAAGCCTAAGCCTAAGCCTAAGCCTAAGCCTAAGCCTAAGCCTAAGCCTAAGCCTAAGCCTAAGCCTAAGCCTAAGCCTAAGCCTAAGCCTAAGCCTAAGCCTAAGCCTAAGCCTAAGCCTAAGCCTAAGCCTAAGCCTAAGCCTAAGCCTAAGCCTAAGCCTAAGCCTAAGCCTAAGCCTAAGCCTAAGCCTAAGCCTAAGCCTAAGCCTAAGCCTAAGCCTAAGCCTAAGCCTAAGCCTAAGCCTAAGCCTAAGCCTAAGCCTAAGCCTAAGCCTAAGCCTAAGCCTAAGCCTAAGCCTAAGCCTAAGCCTAAGCCTAAGCCTAAGCCTAAGCCTAAGCCTAAGCCTAAGCCTAAGCCTAAGCCTAAGCCTAAGCCTAAGCCTAAGCCTAAGCCTAAGCCTAAGCCTAAGCCTAAGCCTAAGCCTAAGCCTAAGCCTAAGCCTAAGCCTAAGCCTAAGCCTAAGCCTAAGCCTAAGCCTAAGCCTAAGCCTAAGCCTAAGCCTAAGCCTAAGCCTAAGCCTAAGCCTAAGCCTAAGCCTAAGCCTAAGCCTAAGCCTAAGCCTAAGCCTAAGCCTAAGCCTAAGCCTAAGCCTAAGCCTAAGCCTAAGCCTAAGCCTAAGCCTAAGCCTAAGCCTAAGCCTAAGCCTAAGCCTAAGCCTAAGCCTAAGCCTAAGCCTAAGCCTAAGCCTAAGCCTAAGCCTAAGCCTAAGCCTAAGCCTAAGCCTAAGCCTAAGCCTAAGCCTAAGCCTAAGCCTAAGCCTAAGCCTAAGCCTAAGCCTAAGCCTAAGCCTAAGCCTAAGCCTAAGCCTAAGCCTAAGCCTAAGCCTAAGCCTAAGCCTAAGCCTAAGCCTAAGCCTAAGCCTAAGCCTAAGCCTAAGCCTAAGCCTAAGCCTAAGCCTAAGCCTAAGCCTAAGCCTAAGCCTAAGCCTAAGCCTAAGCCTAAGCCTAAGCCTAAGCCTAAGCCTAAGCCTAAGCCTAAGCCTAAGCCTAAGCCTAAGCCTAAGCCTAAGCCTAAGCCTAAGCCTAAGCCTAAGCCTAAGCCTAAGCCTAAGCCTAAGCCTAAGCCTAAGCCTAAGCCTAAGCCTAAGCCTAAGCCTAAGCCTAAGCCTAAGCCTAAGCCTAAGCCTAAGCCTAAGCCTAAGCCTAAGCCTAAGCCTAAGCCTAAGCCTAAGCCTAAGCCTAAGCCTAAGCCTAAGCCTAAGCCTAAGCCTAAGCCTAAGCCTAAGCCTAAGCCTAAGCCTAAGCCTAAGCCTAAGCCTAAGCCTAAGCCTAAGCCTAAGCCTAAGCCTAAGCCTAAGCCTAAGCCTAAGCCTAAGCCTAAGCCTAAGCCTAAGCCTAAGCCTAAGCCTAAGCCTAAGCCTAAGCCTAAGCCTAAGCCTAAGCCTAAGCCTAAGCCTAAGCCTAAGCCTAAGCCTAAGCCTAAGCCTAAGCCTAAGCCTAAGCCTAAGCCTAAGCCTAAGCCCTAAGCCTAAGCCTAAGCCTAAGCCTAAGCCTAAGCCTAAGCCTAAGCCTAAGCCTAAGCCTAAGCCTAAGCCTAAGCCTAAGCCTAAGCCTAAGCCTAAGCCTAAGCCTAAGCCTAAGCCTAAGCCTAAGCCTAAGCCTAAGCCTAAGCCTAAGCCTAAGCCTAAGCCTAAGCCTAAGCCTAAGCCTAAGCCTAAGCCTAAGCCTAAGCCTAAGCCTAAGCCTAAGCCTAAGCCTAAGCCTAAGCCTAAGCCTAAGCCTAAGCCTAAGCCTAAGCCTAAGCCTAAGCCTAAGCCTAAGCCTAAGCCTAAGCCTAAGCCTAAGCCTAAGCCTAAGCCTAAGCCTAAGCCTAAGCCTAAGCCTAAGCCTAAGCCTAAGCCTAAGCCTAAGCCTAAGCCTAAGCCTAAGCCTAAGCCTAAGCCTAAGCCTAAGCCTAAGCCTAAGCCTAAGCCTAAGCCTAAGCCTAAGCCTAAGCCTAAGCCTAAGCCTAAGCCTAAGCCTAAGCCTAAGCCTAAGCCTAAGCCTAAGCCTAAGCCTAAGCCTAAGCCTAAGCCTAAGCCTAAGCCTAAGCCTAAGCCTAAGCCTAAGCCTAAGCCTAAGCCTAAGCCTAAGCCTAAGCCTAAGCCTAAGCCTAAGCCTAAGCCTAAGCCTAAGCCTAAGCCTAAGCCTAAGCCTAAGCCTAAGCCTAAGCCTAAGCCTAAGCCTAAGCCTAAGCCTAAGCCTAAGCCTAAGCCTAAGCCTAAGCCTAAGCCTAAGCCTAAGCCTAAGCCTAAGCCTAAGCCTAAGCCTAAGCCTAAGCCTAAGCCTAAGCCTAAGCCTAAGCCTAAGCCTAAGCCTAAGCCTAAGCCTAAGCCTAAGCCTAAGCCTAAGCCTAAGCCTAAGCCTAAGCCTAAGCCTAAGCCTAAGCCTAAGCCTAAGCCTAAGCCTAAGCCTAAGCCTAAGCCTAAGCCTAAGCCTAAGCCTAAGCCTAAGCCTAAGCCTAAGCCTAAGCCTAAGCCTAAGCCTAAGCCTAAGCCTAAGCCTAAGCCTAAGCCTAAGCCTAAGCCTAAGCCTAAGCCTAAGCCTAAGCCTAAGCCTAAGCCTAAGCCTAAGCCTAAGCCTAAGCCTAAGCCTAAGCCTAAGCCTAAGCCTAAGCCTAAGCCTAAGCCTAAGCCTAAGCCTAAGCCTAAGCCTAAGCCTAAGCCTAAGCCTAAGCCTAAGCCTAAGCCTAAGCCTAAGCCTAAGCCTAAGCCTAAGCCTAAGCCTAAGCCTAAGCCTAAGCCTAAGCCTAAGCCTAAGCCTAAGCCTAAGCCTAAGCCTAAGCCTAAGCCTAAGCCTAAGCCTAAGCCTAAGCCTAAGCCTAAGCCTTGTCATGAAGTGATATTAGAATATGTACTGTGATAAAATGGTAAAACCAACACACAGATGTCCTAAAACATGGAACACTGTAAAATCAAGTAAATGAATGCTAGTTAATACGAAAGCCGCTAATGTAATGCTATGAAGCGTTAATCAATCAATCGTGCATACAATTCGGACGTAATAACACTATGATGAAGGAAGACTCGTGTAGATCGTAATACCCTTATGCTTGCAACGTCAACACGCGAAAGATCCATAGAAAATTTCGTAAACCAAACAATTAATCCCCTGTTTATTAGGGTAGACGAACTTATAGACCAATTCTAGTCTTCCAATTAATGCTTTATATAAAAATTTTTTCATTAGAAAAACACTGACACCTTTGTCCTTATAATTTCTTAGCAGTCCTTTACGCCTATTAATAAAGTCTGCCTTAAATGAGCACAATCAACTAAATCTATAGACTTGGGAAATTATAAAGTTTTTGTGTATGAACAGTGAGATGTTACTGTTCAACTGAGTATATTTGTTAACTGAAAAATTAAACTGATCGGTCGTATCGTAAACACTTGAGACGACACTGTTACGTGTAATATATAAGTTTAAATCCAAAAAGTTAGCTGTGACGTACGTAACCTCGATGTGCAGTGAGTCTCCGTAAATTAATTTGGTTGTTTTCAATGAAAGTTATCGTTATTGAATATCAATAAGTCATCGACGTACTAACAACAAAGAGCATTAAGATGTGAAATTTTAGCATATTTGTACTCCATAACGGAAAGAGTAAGATTGGCTATATCAGGACTGGCGTTCCCCCCATAGGTACTCCTTTAGGCTGCCTAAAAATGAAACCAGCAAAAGCAACGTAGCTTTCACTGGCAAGAAATTTGATAATTTCTACGATTTGAGGCCTATCTAAAGTGAGACAATGCACGTTAAACTTGTAACTATCTGTGTAGCACAAGGTTTTAGTACCGCAAACTTTGAGAGAGGCCTTTTTAGAATCACTAAGACATACGTGTGTTAAATATTCCACTGCTTTAATTACAACGTCATGCGGTAGAGCTACTGTATTTTTTAATCATATCCAAAACATCATAAGAATTCTTGAAACTGTAGTAATAACTAATTCCACTTGTTTGACCTGTTATATTACAGTAATTACGTAGATGGCTTTTAAGAAATTGTAAAATGCTATGTAACACGGAGGATAAGGGTTTCAATGAATTTTTGCTTGCTTCGGCTATATATCCGAACTTGTAAGGATTTTTATGCAACTTGGGAATCGCAAACATTTTAGGTAAGGTTGCGTTTTCCTCATTGACTTTAATGAAATTTCTTTCAGAAAACGCTTCTATTATATACGACTTTTGAGTCATTTCTTTGTCATTACATAACAACGCACAATAAGTTCTTCCTATTTTTGGCCTGAGGAGCAGTAGTGCTCAAACATGAGGTATTCAATTACAGAAATCGATCAAAAAGTTCATTCACTACTTATCAAAGGTGCGCTGTTGCACTGAAATTCAGAGGTAAAATAGTCGCACTTCATTGTACTTAGTGTAGAACGGAATCAAGCAAAATTAAGCAAAACTCTATGTCATTATCGCTTTTTGCCTGTTATCATCGACTGCAGTCATCAGTCAGTGGTGCCTAACAACTGCTGTGATAAATACATAGAAGCATCTAAATCGAATAACAAATTCGACTTATTGAAGGAAACACTCCAGTGTTGATCAAACACAGATCTGATCAAATCTTTGTGCAGTGCCAGACCTAACCACGAAATAATAGTTAATTTTTTAAAATCCATTCTCAAGTCTAACATGCAGTGGACATCTCAGTTTGAAACATAGTCTGCCGAAAAACTGTCCTGTTGAAAGGGATCTAGTGTAATATTTTACTTCTCATTTTAGAGATTCGTAGTTTTCTCCTGTTCTATAAAACGTAAGCTTTCTTCTGTTCTATAAATCTGCAGTTTTCTTCAGTTTCCTCATCCCTTCTAGAGCATTTGACAACTTGCTACCTTTTTCGTAGAACTCGTTACTTTCCGCAATACAAAACTGTAGAGGGGATCACAAGGTAAAAATACCGCATGACTAATCTGTGAATTTTCAATCACCGCAGACCACTGAAAAAAGGCGTTCGACTTTGAAAAGTGTATTAAATCGCAACACTCCCTCTCCACACCCCCTCCCCCTCCTAACCCCGGATCCCTCTGGCAATCACGGTGCTCAGAAACTATCGGATCTTTTTGGCAAAAAAAGAAATTCACGACAGTGATTACATATCTGTAATACTTTGCTATTTTTCGTTGCGGTCTTTTCATCTAGAACGAAAAGGAGTATTTTCTTATCACTGTTGCGAAGTACCATCCTTGCAACGTCTCTCGACATTCGGAGATAGCAGTGTTTAATGAGGATTTACCTGCGTTTAAAGTCATTGTTTTATGTTTTGGCTGTGACAACCAGAAAGAACATTTCATCACTTCCATCGCGTTCCCAAACCTTGGTGTAGTGAACGGTTTCATATTCAAATTCACTGAGGCACGGCAATTTGCAATCTCTCGAATCTATTTCAGTTCTAATAGTAGCCCTTGGATTAGCGATCGCTTCGGTGGTTGTGGATTGTTCAGTATTCTTAGGTTTATCGACATTTTCCGCTATCTTTCCGTTGCCTTCTGTTGACAGTTCATAACTTTTCTCACCTTTTACTTTTATCTGTGAAGAAAGTCCTTTTTGCTCTCATCCGTAAAAACCTTCAACATCCATCAACAGGTTACTTCATGAAAAGTAAAACTGAGTTTTCCCTTAAAACCCTGGGGTTCTTTGAATACAAGTTTGGCATCCTTTGCTGCAGCTAAGCATATCACACTTCACTTGTAATATGTCCACCCGTTCAGATTATTCAAGTGTAACCTTTTTCGGTGCCGTTATCATTCACGTTCTCCTCTTTTGCAAGTGCTTGATGCACACACATCGAATTGAGTTGAGTTTATTCGCAAACATAGGAGAACATTTAATATAAACGTCATAAGGCACGATAGCGCTCAAAAGATGAGCCAATGGGGGAGAATATAAGAAAAAGAGGCAAAAACAAATCTGCATACAAAAATACAGTGAACAACATGCAATATTATTTAACGCTTACGAGAGAGCGTATATTTACAGAGACAAGAAGTTTATGCTGGAACATGTGAGAAAGAGAATAAAGATGGAGATGGCGGAGGGGGGAGGGGGGAGGGGGAGGAGGGGGGGGAGAGCGGGTGAGGAGCATAATGTTTATTCTCTTATATGAGGTGCGAACCCGAGTAGCTCATTCTGTTTCTTCTCTTTCGATGCGATTTTCTTTTTGAAAATCTGTAATCATTTCCATTCGCAATTTCATCCGTGACGAAGTTCCACGCACTTATTACTCTATTTAAGAAAAAGTATTTGAATATGTTCAGTCTGTTAACAATGAGCTTGAAGGAGTATGCCGAGCGAATGCGTCCATTTCTGAGAGATAATTCGAAGAACTCATCAAAGGGAAGGTGAACATTTTCACAAACAATATTCCAAACGAAATCAAAGTGAAAACGGTGCAGCTCAAGCATCTGCAAACTCGGGCATCAACTTTATGCATGTAAGTAGGAGTCATAGATGATCGATCATACTACTTCCTAAATAATCGAAAAGTGAAGCGCCTTTGAATGTTTTCAATCAAATTTAGGTAATGAGTATCCCTGCAAGCGTCCGACGAAAATCAGACATTGCAGGCGTATCCGGAAACTAGATGGACGTAGGCTGTAAATAATGCGATTAAAAAGGAAGAACTAATGGAAATAAACGAAAAAATGAAGATGTCGTCCGACCATCCTTGTTTCGGTCGCCTGTAGGGTATCGGAAATAACTGTCGAATTCAAAGGCCATGTATGACCATCCTCATGAGGAATAACTATTGGTACAAGATTTTGTATACGAATGTTTTCTAGAATACACATGGGTTTCCGACATTGCAGCGTTGGTACAGAAGTTCGCATTGGATTTATTTATTTACTTATTTCAATCAACAGAGCATTAATTATGAATAAATGTTTCTTCAGATCGCCTTCACTTGTCCCGGTTCAATGCTTTTCTGATCCAGTTGGTTTCTGCGGTCTTTTCCAGACAGTCACTCCATCTCATTGCAGGTCGGCCTCCACCTCCTTTGCCAACGGTATCCATTCTGTTATTCTTTTCATGCAATCGTCATTTTTCATTGCGGATATATTGGACGCTCATCTAAATTTACTCATCCCGGCTTCGGTCACCAAATCCTTTAGCTTTGTTACACCTCGCAGCCATTCCTGGGCTTTCGTTTAAATCAGTTCGGTTCCTGTTATGATTCTTTCCATTCTCCTTTCTGCCACTGCCAGTAGCTTGCGCACTTTAAGTTGTAGAACTGCTGGCATCACGATTTTTTAGAGTTTCCGCTTGAGACTCATCGATACTTTTTTCTCACGCTAGAAGTCTTTATTATTAAAAAAATGCTGTCCAGCCTTGTTTGGTCCTGCGTCGTATATCTGATTCCCTCCTTTTGCTCTTTTTTACACATCTGCCCAGATAGACAAATTCATTTACGCTTTCAATCTTCTCGCCTCTTACAACAATTGTTGATTTCAGCTCTCTGTTGCTCGTCAGTTTCGTTTTGGCAGTCGTAAACCTACGGTCGCACTTCTTATCTCAACTTCTCGCATCATTTTCTTTATTTGGTTAGCTGTAAGATATCAGGACTACGTCGTCTGCGAATCTCAAATGCGAAAGTCTTTTCCCGTCCACGTTCACGCCGCTATTGTGCCGATCTAGGTCGTCGAACACGAGCTGCAGATTTACGTTCAACAGCAGCGGGGAACTGCAATCTCTCTGTCGTACTCCTCTCTGACCTGCACTGGTATTTTTTCATATGCAAAAAATGTAGTCATCGATTTACTGGATTTCTCGAAGGATGGATATTATTGAAGGGTGTGCAGCGGCGCTTTCGACAGATCTCCAAAGGGCGATGTGTTCGACAGAATTGAAGGCCTTTTCATAGTCGGAAAACAGCAAGTGAAGGGGCAAATTGTACTTTCTGGTTTTCTCGATAAGTATAATAAGCACGTGGATTTGGTCGACTGTTGATTTGCCCGGCCTAAAGCCTGCTTATTCAACTTCCTCCTCCTAATCAATTTGTTGTTGCAGTCTTTTGCATGAAACCTTCGAGAAGCACTTTAAGATTGTTGGTAGAAGTGATATAGGGCGATAGTTTCACATATCATTTGGAATGCCCTTCTTTGGCAACAGAATTGTTTTTGAAAAGGAGAAGTCTTCATGGATTTGTTGATAACGATCATGTTCATATAGAACTCTTGAATGATGTGGTCAATTTCTCGCGTTTCTATCGTCAGTGAGTCGTCACTTTTCCTCAGCTCAATTATTCTTTTCTTGTTCCCAACTAGCAAGCTTCTTTCCCTCTTTAGTTTCCCAGTAGCCACAACTTACTTCATCATATTCAGATGACGAATTTCGCATATCCTCTTTTTGACTAGCTTATTAAGCACGCAGAATTCCAAATTCGTCCGAAAATTAGCATCTCGTTTTATCTTTCTTCTTATTTCAAGCAATTATTTTATTTTTTCAGTAGGAGGCGATGTTTTCTGCCTTGTTGTCATAGCGATTCGCGCCGCTTGGGTGACTTTTGTAATAACATTTGCATAGGTCGGTTCACTCTCTGTTAAATTAGATTGTTGCAATGCGTATCTATATAAACCTGCGTCGAATAATTTCTCAGTGCTTTTCTTTCTTTGTCGTCTGGCCCACAAGCGTTTACCTTAGCTTAAGTTTTGCTCTAACTAGACGATGGTCGCTGCCTCTTTGGAGTGGTTCAATACTTCCGCGTCCTTTACGATTATTGCCTTTTTCACCAAGATGTAGTCTATTTCGTTTTTTGTATCCTCACTGGGGCTTCAAGTCCATTTTTTTTGCCACGCCTTTTTTAAAGAAATGTGTTGTTGATAACCTGCATCCTTTTATTTTCACAACAGCTGATGTCCACGTGGATTCCACGTTCCCAATCCAAAATTTCCGACTGACTGCTCGCTTGGTGTTCGTGCTCCAACTTTAGCGTTAGAATCGTCCATTATAAAGGTGAACGTAGATTGCTCTTCATTAACTACGGCAGCCATATCATGCAATAAGTCGCACATATCCTTCATTAGCTTGGCCCCCGTGTGGAGCGTATACTTGGAATAGTCGCATGATTGTTTCCCTATCGATCATAATTTTGATATGCGCAATTCTAGGAGAGTGAGAAGAAAATGATATTATCTCAGCCTTCCATTCTTTCGAAACATAAAATCCGACTCCACCGCACGATATCTGGTAAAATAAGCAGTTATCATTTGGCCGATCACCGGCCTTTTCGTCTTTCCTGCTTACTTCTGCCAGGCCGTTTACACCAAAATTAATTTTTGATACCCCTTCTTCCAATTTCTGCAACCCAGCATTCGACAGCCGCGTTATCGCACTCTATGTACATGGGTTAAACTTGGTCGCGTGAAGATTAAGGCTTAGGGTTGTCTCCTGCCCGCTGGTGCTGACTAATCGATTCACCGTTGTTGCTTCTATGAGTTGGGATTTATTCCGCCGCCCTTGTCCCGATGAGGGTGCTGGGCAAGGTGGCTCGGTTGAGCGGTGCCGACAGGTCAGGTCGGAGCTTACTTGCAGCCGACCGCACAGTGGCCAATGCTGAACAGTAAAACATGGCGCCGGATATTGCAATGGAATTCCTCTTGCAGATGGGTGATTTTGTCTGAAGCAGCATTGCATATTTGTTTCGCGGACCTTGTGCGCCTAAGTATAAGCGCAAGCAGCTATGGCCAGTGTCTACTAGGATTCTACTTCCGGTTCGTATATGTCTTTGTGCTCATAAGTGAATTATCTGACAGCCTGGCTTAAAATGCTCATCTTAAGATGTATGCCGGCAATGTGAAATCTTGTATCTCTAACAGTCTTTCCTGCCACGCAGTTTTGGGCCAGCTTGGTTGGAAGCGCTTATGGGAGCTTTCTTTGGCGGCAAATAAAACTTAACGCCTTCCGGCAAAACGACCTTTCCTTTCTCCCCTACCTCTCTCCCAAAATCAAGCACACCTTCAGAAAGGAGGGAGCATGTTCAGAAAATAAAAGAGTGGCTGCCAAAAGTTTTTTGAAAACTTGTCAACCGCTGTCTCAGAGTTATCCACAACCAACAAAGGCTTGACTACATAGCAGTATTCACCGGTAGAACAGGTAGGGTGAACGCATCTTGTAGATTTTGCGAAACTCATAGCCTCGGGCAAGTAGAGGCAGTTCAGCAATAAGATATTAATGTTGCAAAAGAGCAGTACAAGAAGATACTCTTGGCGTCTTTGATAAATACCTCCAAACCTCAAAACTACGAATTAACGAACTCCTTGCAGCGGCGAACGTAGTGAATTTTCTAAATTCGACACAGTAGCAGGGATGATCCGTTAGGGAGATGTGGTCGTGGTGTTCGTTTAATGAACTGCCATTGCACCCATTCAACCAATGTGACAGTTTTATTAGTGGAACGACTATGAAATAATCACTGCAGCTTCGGCTGTAGTCCATTACCTTGTTGCCCAAAACCTATCCATCTTTTTCAACAAGCAGGTAAGACGCAACCAGGCGTTCAGGCGAAAAGTTCTCGACTTTCGTCTCGGGCACCTTCATCAGCGGAAGCGAATCGGTTAGTAAATGCACATTGTGACGTTTAATGAATTGCTTTTCCAACGTTTATGGCGATCGATCATTCGTGCAATCGCAGAATAAGGCACACATCATATCAAGCTCCTACCGCATCTTCCGCCCCCCTCCCCTCCCACGACATCTGCGCTCAGCCTGAATGAAAGCACAGAAACGTTTCATTACTGTTGAAGTTGAGCATTTCAACGTAGGTTGCAAAGATTGGCCGACCAATGAATGTAGTTTATGCAGTGAACGGCTTCATATATCAAAGATGTGCTTGCTAAAACTAGTTTTCACTATAGTTGCATCACTCTCGCACAAGCAAGCTCTTGCGTCATATATTTCGCCCTTTTTCATCAAAATATCATATTTTATTTTTTCACCTGATAAATAGCAACGCTTGAAGTTAAGCATTCTAAGTCACAGTCGCATATTCTGTGCTCCAAATCGAGGCACGAAATGCTTTAAACTTCGTCGATGAAAAGTTGTGTCGATGCTGAACGTTTTCACTTAACGAGAGAAACTGTAGAGTGGAATCAGTGCACGCACAGGATTCAGGACGACCACAATTCCTTCAGACCAAAGTGACCAAAGATTGTCTTCCTTTCCAAATGGATTGACTCGTGTCTTACCAGTACCGGCTTTTCAATAACGTTTCTTGAAAAACACTATGCTGTATGCTCAAAGCACAACTACACGCACATGTAACAGATATTATCTCGCCTGAAATTGCTAGGTTGCTGTTGGCTAAACTGGTGAGAATTGTTCACTTCGACAGATTTATAAACTGAATGTGTGTTTTTTGCACGCATCAAAAAGCTGTGCTATGGAATGAAGATAAACTATACAACATTTCCGAATGCACATCGAGTTTACTTCATTTAAAAGAGGGAAGAAATCTTTGCTGCAGAATACAACCGTTCACGATTGCTGAAAGCAATACAACGTAAAATAAGGCAATTATTACATCAGCAGTGGAATGTAATAGAGGATCAAACATAACAACAGAGTACGAAAACAGAAAGGCTTTATGACAAACAATGTTTGCACTGTTCTCTTGAGCCCCCTTCCCCCCCCCTCTCCCCCCCCCCTCTCCCCCATCCCGCCCAAAAAAAAAAATTTACAAACGAGATTTGATTCATATCCTGGACATACAATTGATCGCCCACCAAGTCTGCATTAAAAGAACTCGCGAACGTATTGGTAAAACGAAAAAAGAACGTCGTATTTCGCCACAACATTATCCATGTTTATCACCCTGAGCCCCTTGGCTTTACATTGGAAAATCTCTCATGAGACAAGCTTCCGCATTTCATGGCCTTACAAATGATCTCATTTCTACAACCGAAATCCTGAGCTCTATGCCGAACACCTGCCAGAAATGTTAGTCGAACAACGAGACAACTTTGAAATCGTAAATAGCGATGTTGTCCTACTAAAGCGATTGGAATGTGTACCGAAGTGAAGCAAAATATGCAATTTCATGTTTCGTCTAAGCCAACTGGTCGCCTAAACATACAAGAACGATCACAAAACACCAAACTGCGTGGTTCGCTTTGAGTCCGGGCGGCTGTAGCCAAACATCCGTTGTTGGGCTGCACGTAACCCCTAGCTGAAAAATTTTATGAGCAAAATTTAGGTAGCCCTAACCAAGCTGGAGGATGGGATGTTATCGTGTGGTGCGGGTCACATCCAATCCACAAGATCACCTTTGTAGTTGTTGTTTGCAAGCAGAAGTGCAGACGGACCGAAATACCTATATACAAAAAGACGTGGTGCCGTCATGGCAAGGTTTGCAAAAATTTGCAAGATGTGTATCAGAAGAGGTATACAGAGTAATAAACTAACGTCGTGAAATATTGTTTATGCGCTATCGCTCAATTAAGTGGCATCAAATATAACCAAACACATGTTCAGATGCACAAAAGATTTGCTCAAGAAGCATCTATGAGGAATATAATCAGCCCCAGCAACATGTTCAGCGGCTTACTCGATGACCGCACACAAATTAACTGCGCAATACCTACGAACCTCACCCCTACGCAAAAGTTTACTTTACGAAATGTTTGCCTTCCTTTGACAAATTATTTTTTATTGCTTGACGGGGCATCAGTGCGCCGACATCTGAAATTACAACTCTCTGCCGCACTGACACTTATGGAAATTTCTATCGTAAACTTTCCCCGTATCCTCATCGACCATCCAGGTCAGGTACATGTCAAGCATAGGTTAGGCCGATGTCTAAGGTACACGGTATTATACTTAATTTTTTGCACTTTAGCTTGCACTCGCTCAGCTAGTTTTCACTTCAACAACATCACTAGTTTTCACTTTAAATTGTATTTTAAGGCACATTTTCGTGCCTAATGTGTGTTTTTCCTCATGCCTTAATCACTTCCTTACTAAAATGCGAAGCCCTGCTGTACCATAATACACTACACCCAATGTAGTTTGACGGGTACAGAAAGGATCACCGCTTGCCAGTTTGGATCAAACAATCGCCATAAGATTCACAAACCTAAAGGATTTCATCAAAGATATTCTTCCTACAATAGCTTCATGATCCCAACGGTTAGATTTGCAGAATCGTTTGATAAGTTGTACTTCCCAATAAGGAGCGTAGCGCTCATTTCATCATTCGAGTAGTGTCTTCGACTCTTCTTAACAAATGACTGAACTGTAATTCCCTGAGGGAAACGTACTTTTCTCTCTCAATAAATCGAAAATAGGGATTTTGAAATAGTAGAAACTGAAAGGCGAAAGGCGCGATCGCAGAGTCACAAGTCGCGCAGAGGAGCTCACCACCTATATCCGGTGCTATTCCTTCTCCGCATATGCGGACATCTTTCCGAACACGAAATTACTACATCATTAAACGATTTCGTAGGATTGCTCATGCAATCGTTTACTGCATTCGACGCAAAGGCAACTGTGCGTAAATCGTAGTCCAGCGACTGCGCAGCGTTATACCACGTACGATATCCAACCTTGATGCGTGATTTACGACTTAAGTAAGATTCGACTATGCAACTGCCAATACTCTGTTGTTTTTTTTTTCTTCTATGCCTTAGCGCATCTTCATCCGTTTCTAGTCGCGAGCCATGCAAGGTGAACGTGAACATCATATACCTCGAAACAAGGTCTGCCTCTTTCGAAATATTACCCTCAGCGAAAAGAACTTCAGCAGCTTGAATGAGTAGAAAACTTCGACCGAACGAATGTCCTGTTAAGCAACGGAGAGAAGTTCGCCTGTTGTGTTCAGGGTGTGTTCTTTCATAGTAGCGTAAGGGGCGTTTATTTTGTCCATTTAGATGGTACATGCAAATGAAGTACTCACTCCCAAAAATAGAAACACATTGAACAATCCGAACTGACGTCAACAATTTGCCACAAATCATTTTCCAACAGTGTTGTGCAATGGACATCTTCGGGGGAGAGCAAAAGTATGAAGTGAACAACGCTCTGTATTTTGCAATTTCTGCTCTGCAAATGGGAAGTTTCGAAGGCGAATACCTTTCACGAAGTAAATAAACGCTCATGCAAACAAAACATATTCACCCGCAGTAGGATTTTAATTCAAAACATATTCTTGCACCAGGGAAGGCCACAGTTAAAGTGCGCAGGACAAATGAGTGATGAAAAAGGAAGTCTCTCCAGATATTTTATCCCCAAACGACACTCCACGGCATCATTCTCTGGGAAGGCAAGGACCTCAGTCACTCTCTGGAAGGATACAGGTAGCAGCCATATATTGTAACCACTGCCACACCTCGAAAGTGCTTTACGGACTTCGCCCTCTAGTGTACGGAATCGTCTCCTAGGGTAATGGGAATGGAATGGGCCATTTAAAGCGTTCGAAGATAAGAGCTACAGTTCCTGAACAGAGGACTTTTACCCAATATGTGGAAGTGCGGAGCATCGGAACATTTGAATGGTTATTGCTCAAGATATACGAAGAATAAGGAAGAGCGTCGATGCCTTTGCTGTCACAGCAATGAGCTTAGAAAAGACGCAGGTACAGAGTGACTCGGGAACTCATGGGCTAAAATCTGAACGACCCCGTTTCAAAAACCATAACAACAGGCCTCTTCAACCTGTCCAGCACACACAACTGCACTTACTACTAGAAAATTGATTAAGGATTGCCACCGTGGAGGTTTCAGCTCACATATTTTTAATAAACCACCATTTGGTTCAACCGATATACGAAATATTCCACAGTCCGTAAAGCCTCTTGACATTGCCGAAAATGTGATGCGCTTGCATCGAGCCAACAAACATCTATCAAGAAACTCTCTTCCATGCATATATTTAAAAAAATCTCTAGTTGTATGAAAATGTTCCCTAGCAAACGAGGTTACCGAACCATCCATTTAAAACCACTTAAAATAATACACATTCTAAGAAAGAAAAACCATAAACTCACGAGCACACCTGTTGCTTGACAAAGCATAACAGTAGAATAAAGCAGTCAGCACACAATAAACTCACGTTAATTTGAGCGCGGTGTGCTACTTTGTTTCGCGCTGGAGAATTTGCTGAGCCTCATTTCGTGCCGAAAACCGCTGCGTTCACAGCTACTTGCACCGATGGCGACGCACTACTCGAGAGAGTTATTGCGCCTTGGGACTGCTGATACTGAAGACCATAGGCGAGAGGATGAATTTTGAACCCGTAGAGCCTAAAAATCGTTTCCACGACCAAAATAGCATGTACATTTAGGTGCATGCTCATCAATAAACATAAATACAGACAGTAACCAAACGACCACCAAGTTTACTATTCAAACGCTGTTATTTGCTTTCAATATTTTTCATCATTACTCCACATCTTTTCAGTCAATACAGAGTGCAACTTCATGGACAACGCGTCCTAGTCAACTACCCTCCCCCCTCCCCCACTACACTTCTAACGATAGTGCCAACATCCCTCGTTTTTAGTCCAAGATATCCTTTGCGATTTCGTCAAACGTAACATTTCAACCCATCTTTCGAAACGATGATGTGCAGTTACGCATGAACACACGGTAACGTACCAAAGCAGCTACCCAGCTTATTTACAAGTTCTGACGGCTTGTGGCACATACAGCTGTGCTTATCACACATATGTGTAATGGCCTGAAACAGTCGTTCGAACAATTCGTTATCGCGAATGCGATATTGCGTCCGTGTTTCGGCAATCGGAGGTCTGCCCGAAGGGGATTAAGATGAAGCTAACAGCGGAACGATCATTCGCACCAGCGAAGAAAATTGCTCTACGAAACTCTTATTTCGATGGCTTTTGATAGGAACGTAGGTAATGGTTAATATCAACACAGATACAGCTGGAATCAATCCGAAGAAACAGTCACAACTGCGCACAGGAAATGTATTCAAATTGCTGGAATAAGCCAGTAGAGTTTACCTCGGTACGAAGCTAGTCGCCGGACGTTTGGGTCTTTCTTCTGGATGCACAAAAAACAACATATGTGGAAATCCAGTTCCGAAATAGGAGCCATCAGTGTTTTGATGCTTTGAAGATTTCGGTACATAAACGTCACAACAGCGTGGGCAATATAACTTCACCATCGACTCTCCCGGCACATCCGATAGCCCTTAAATCTTATTCTTAGCAATCGGACGGCATCAACACATAAAACAAATACTGATGTTTCTTCCGTCATGAAGCGACAATATATTGACATGAAACTCTTTCCTAAATGGGAAACTCGATGTGTAAACATGCAGCACACATTTCAGTATAATAAGCCTATGGAAAATGAAATGAGTTGCATCAACTTACCAAAATCTTCGTTTTTCGTTGCATTCGTCTATCATCGCAATTTCGAAAGCAAATTATTTTCACAAAGACCGCAGTCTGTCAACCAAATTATTTTGCTGCCCCTTCAACCTTCAATTACATCAGCAGTATCGTCCCACATAACGTTCATCAACAGTTTAATCATTTTAAAACCACAGGTGCTCAGTAGTGCCTCGCCTATTCTACCAACACACATTTGTCTCAATCGGGTGACCCAGCTTTTGTAAATGAGGCACCGTCATTCTTTTAGATGCGTGTTTACGGAGAAAATTGCAACCGCTCAAAAACACTCCATAAATGATTCAATATTACTGTTTTGGAAGGAGGCGAACAGAATGACGAAGGGATGCACGTACCTATTGGCAGCATAGGCTGGTTTTCGCAATAAACGCGAGGACATACACCGAAGTCGTGATCATGCCATTTATCGATCATCTGCTGAATGCCGCGGTTGGTCAGGATGTATCTCGCGTGGATGAGCCCATAAAGCATCTCAGCTGCTTGCTCCACTAAATCCGACTGGTTCGGATTGTCCTCGAAATCATCATCTAAAGTCAACGCACACACTCATTTAAATGTATCTGAAAAAGAAGAGCCGAAGCAGTTTTTTTTCACGACAATGTAATGAGTGTCGAAAATTTGTTTAATCCACTGCTTAACAGTAGAACATCAACAGACCCGCAATTTCCACTCTTCGTGAAGAAAACGAAGAAGGAAGTTGCATCCTAACCCATTTAAAGTACGCTTTGCAATGGAACCTCTGAAATGGCTAGCAGCAGCCAATAACAACTATTTAACACTAACAGATACGTTTTCCTTAAACTCCCAAACAAAGAACCAAGTGAGCAATCTTTCCCATTATTGCGGAGAAAGGGAGGGGGAGAGAAAGGTAGACGCCAGCCATGATGCCTGTACTTTCTTAGGCTTTATTTGACCCCGAACAATATGCACAAAAATTTGCTTATATGCGAGCATCACATCATGAAACCGCACGCACTCCCTCATAAGGTGCAGGATTTGAAACTTCGCCTCTCTAAAAATGTTTGGAATTTCTAGTACGTTTCCGCAAGCAACATTTCCTTTGGAAGAGCCCGCAAGCTACTGGTGTCTTTTTAAGAAAAATCATTGAACAAAAAACAGAGCGCGGTTGCCAATTATCAACCTACTTAACAATGAAAAATATTAATGCCATTGCAGCTTCAGTACACTGTCTGCAGGGAGCAATTTATGTCATACAACAAGAGTATTATCCTCAGAAGAAATTTCGTTCACAGTCTTGAATGTCAAAACTGCTCACAATGCAGGAAAAAAAAAACTCGTTATACAAGTGGAATTCTTTGAACGATTCCTTCAAATCAGGTAGATGGGCACAGGATGGAGAGGGGAAGGGATGGCACTCTTTGCCAATTTCCAATCTACGAGAAGGAGAAGGATCAAGCATTCGTGAAATGTTTCCACTCAATGTGGCGCAATACTTCTAAATACTGCCAAATTTAGCCTTCAAGGACCTAATATCAGCCTTTAGGGTCCTGCAAGAAATTCATGTTGCCCCTCCCACTAATAAATGCAATCCAAGCAGCATAACAGGTACTTGGGCTACTTCCATGAAAATTCTCAATGCATCATTTTTCGTTTCATTTTCTTGTTTCACGCCTCGGTTGATACTGTGCCGGTTTTAATTTAATTCATTCCCCACTCAGACCACTTTTTACACGCTCTTGCGAACGTTAGCTGAAGCGCGTCAGGACGATGCCATGTCTAAGCGTATGCATGCATGTTTATCTGCCCGGTACTCTCAACTTGTTACGACGGGAAGAGCGTTGGCGGCCACAGTAAACGCCATAAAAGCGATCGCTTCGCTCCCAACCATCGCTTCCCGTACAATTTACTGATAATTAAGAACGCCGCGAAATTTGTAAATTAACGTTCTCCTGCGGCCGACTGACCGCAGTCTAAAAACAGGTTTTTTCCGTTAGTGGGCAATCTAAAATGTGGATACCCAGATCGATTCTGGATCCGGATTCCGAAAATCATCCCCCACCCTCGCCTCCCCTGTTCCATGACCTCTCAAAACTTCCTCCTATCTAAACCCCTCAGCCTTGAATGCCGCTGAGAAATGAAAATTTCTGCAACATGATAAATTCGGGAAGAGCAAGTTCCTCAAAATTTTTCACTCAACACTTCAGATGGCTTTGATCAGCGTTGTTATAACAAATTAATGGTGCTGCACATTCTTTCATTTGCCCAAAATTAACAGCAAACCTTCATATCTTGCTATCTGCTGAAGCACCTAGTTCAAGCATCGAAAGAGCAACTGTTGGACCTGGTAAAGTGCCCTATCTGCTAATGTGCTCAAGATAGGCAGCAGGTTCTTAGAACGTTTTACCTCATACTTCAAATGTTCACATATCGTACGAGGTGTCACCATATACTGACTGTGCAGTATTACCAGATATCGTCTACTTACTGCGTAAACTTAAAAACTAAGCTCCCTACCGCGTCAGTTGGCAAAACTCAGAGTATTTCGAAGTTGGCAAAACATAACTTGCATTCCGCAGGCAGATAGTTTATGCGCTCGTTTACGCAGCCAATCATCGATTTCATTTCCGGAGCGTCATCTGAACTTTCAGGACTTCATAACTCCCTCTGTTAAGAAGGCAGTGGTCACGAAAGCTTTTTTTTTTTTTCATGAGATGAGCGTCAAGCGTAGGAAATCATTCAAATAGCACGTCTCATAAATGAACTTATGCTCCTTTTTTCATATACACTGAACTACTCTGCAAATAAACAGAGAGTGTTCTACAACCTGGGGCATATTAACATAGATTGTCTCATGATTATAATATTCAGAGAGCCGATTGACAAAGTGGGATGAAGTCCACGAGAGCATATCATGCAGGCTTATTAACAACCTTATCATTACTATTGCTATCACCGTTATTAATACTACTAATCACTGCTACTATCTCAACTACTATTAATTCCGAAAGTTGTATAATCAACACAAAAACAAAGGAACCTCCACTCTCAAGAGAACTCTTGCATGCTATGCAACATACAACGTCCCACCCTCACTCTTTTTTTTCTACTACCCCAACGTTCAACAATAAATGCTTAACTGCATTCTTCGCTTGCATATAAATTTATCGTATCCCAAAAATAATCAAGGGCACTGGCCAGGTTCCAAATCCAGGATCATATCGAGCGCCTGCCGGTAGTGTGGAACCTGCTCGTTGAGCCCCGTCAGGTTGAACTTGTCTTGAATGTACTCTTCATCTACCTGTAAATATTAAACGCATTAAACTCTACAGCATTGGTCCCTGCCTTTTTTCCTCAATAAAAACCACAAAGTGCGGGGGCTTTACCTGTCCGCCTGTCGACACATTTCAACTCGGTGTTCCCTGTACCTGTTGAAACGGCCTTTACACTGTCAACATGCAGGCCTAATTTGCGCTCGAGGTATACGTACATAAAGTATATAAATGCATGTGCACGCATATATTTGTGCACATACATATGTGCACTTGCATGCATACGTGCATGCAAGTACATACGCGTGTAGCGTACACGCATATACGCATCTACATTCGCGCACACACATTTGCATTTATACCTCACAGTATACATTTACATCTATACTTCACAGTATACGTTTAAACACGTATATGCGTATGCGCAAGTGCATATATGAATATATATGCGTGGCTCGATCAAATGTAACACAGCTGTGTAATATGCAGTCTTCGCTCCATTTTGGCAAAGCTGCAACGAAGTGAAGGTGCTAGCAATTAGATACCCAAGCGCGAAAAACGAAGAAAAGAGTGAGCAAAGCACAACAGTTACAGGCAAAGGGAATGAAGGGCGCTGATCGTGACCGCGAAATATTTTGTTCCCGCCTGAAGTCGTTCAGAGGAAAAGAGTGGAGGAAGTGAAGCCTAGAGGGTGCCTCTACAATGCGACACATTTTCTGTTAACCCGACAGTACAAGTGCACGGGAAGTACCATATTAAGATGTATTCGGTGCCCTATTGTTTCGCATAGCACCAGAATTTTATGGCGGGTCATTTATTTTAAAGTTTTTCGGCTCTCCTTTGGTGTGGAAAGCATAAGAATTCAAGCGGAAGGAGTACTGGAAAAGTTTGCGATGTTTACAGCGAGGAACACTGGGTACCTTCCGACAACCTCCCCGCTCAACGTCTTTCAAAATACTCACTTTATGTTCACTTACGCGCTTAGCTGCTTGTATTAGTTTCCGACTACCTTAAAGGCATTCAACAAGGCAAGATCACAAACTCTGTTCGACGACTAATTATGGAAGAAATGAAAATTGCACAGGATTTTTTTTTAATGCCAGTAACACTCGCCGCGCGATGCTGATCACAAAACACCAAATCACAATACTCTTTGTGGTTTACAAACTGAAAATAGCTGCTAGATGGATGAAAACAAACTTCATACTCAACTACTATATCGCTTTGATGTTGTTTTTGGAGAGTGTATGAAAAGAAAATAACGAAGCACGAAACCAACCTCACAGAAAAATTCATTGCCACGCAAACCGCAAAACCACGTGATCCACGAGACTTCCTCTGAGCTGCTCATCACGGAATAAATGAGATGCCTCGAATACTTTGCTTCGGTACCTCCTCACTGCAATTGGCAATTTTTGCACGTTTATCACTGATAACTTCCCCGATTGCACACAAACATTCATGCACAGTAACGAGACCAAAAATAATGCAGTCTCAGGTTCACTGTTCACTGACTTTAGGCACCTCAAATACTTGCAACTATGTGCTATTTTGCCGTCTTGTAAGATGCCGCTTAGAAGCGTGCTTGATTAAAAGTGCTTCATAGGAAAGACTTGTTTTGAAAAGTCCGTACTGGAGAGTGAATTGCTACTTTTCGGGGAGCTGCAGGACAGAATCAGGTACCTTTATCTCATATGCTTATTTTTTCTAAAGTCTTTCGCATTCTTGGGCGACAGCCGCCGACCTTTTATTTTCATTTGTTTGAGGTGTAAATGACAGCAGTTGCAAGTATTTGAGGTGCCTAAAGTCAGTGAACAGTGAATCTGAGACTGCATTATTTTTGGTCTCGTTACTGTGCATGAATGTTTGTGTGCAATCGGGGAAGTTGTCAGTGATAAAATACGACGTCAACGTCCTTTACTATAACGCCCGAATACAAGATGTATTGGAACGAACAGTGAAATAAGGCCAATGAAGATTTGGAAAATACAAACATAAACCCTCTGCATTGCCATCACAAAGCACTGAAACATCCGGACTTGCATTAGAACAAACACAACATTCATTCTTTTCCAACAATTATCAATCAATGCGCAGCTTCACCCCTTACCAATCCTTTCAACACTTTCCCCGACATTTTCAAGCTTGATGCTTTTTATTACTCCTTTATCGACGTGTAGGCATCATAATAAAGCTACTAACTTATTTCCCCAGTTAATACAACCATAAAATGATTTCGCTATGCACAGAAAGGTATCATCCCTGCGGTTTTCATGAAGGAATTCCGCCTTTCTTCCTTTCAATCCCGCACACAGAGTATGGGGTGCCTATTTGCCGTCATTGTATACTACGATGCCCACCTTTCAAGGTTATCATTATTGCTGTCAAAGTTTGAAGAACTGTATTTGAGACTTGTTGACTTCAAGAAGCCATTTCTCAACAATCGAAACTTTGGCGCCTAAGATCTTTTCTACCTGACGGCCCAGCGTCGACTCTGAAGGTATCTGATGCGCCTTCACGTAAAGAGTGACTCCGAAAATCAAAGTTTTTAAATTTTCAGAACGGTTTCTTTATCAGCAATTCCTGAAAGACACCTTTACGGAGTATGGTGGCTGCCCAGCAAATCTGAACGACTGGTGCCATTATATGCTGTAGCCCTCCATATCTTTTGGGACATTTTCGCAGGAAGTCTTGGCCCACTGTTTGTGTAATGAATCCGGGCTCCATTTTCCCACACAGTTCTGGACTGTAAGCGCAAGTCTTGCATGCTGAGAAAGGAAGGTTTTGACATTCAATTTTTAACTTTTCAGGCACATCCTACGATAAGCAGACTTATGCGAACAGAGAAGCGAACGTCGAACGGAAACAAACATCTTGAATCAACTTAAGCACATCTCACTAGGAAAGCAACAATTGACGAGCATCAAAGCTTGGAATCAAAGATTGGAATGCATAAACACCGCGGCTGACATTCGCTAATCTCTGCGGGAGTGGTCGCAATACGGTACTGCTGCGTATCAACCTGTTCGTATATGTTCAACGTTCGCACTCTACGGTTAGGAGACCGTAAAGGCAGCCGATTGATGAGCCAAATAGTACTCTGCGATGATTGCGCTCCCAGAAAAGGAGACGTGATCGGTGAGGGGTGCATTTGAAGCTTTTTCCATGATGCATTATCTAAAGGCCGCAGATTCCGAGAATCACTTGAAAAAAGGCCGTCAGACGCATGTGGAGCAACTTTCAATGGTTGCCGAATCTCCGTTGGAGTGGGACCGATCCTTTCCTATTCCTTGAGGGAAGGACTTTCTAAAAGGCTGTCAAGTGTGTGGAAGTTGAAACGAAGGAATGCTTTTTATGGCTGTGGCAGAAGAAAATTTTTAGATGGCTGTGCGTTAACTGGGAAGTTGGAGCCTGTCTGTGCTCGACTACTGTTCGGTTGCAGACAGCGGCAGAGAGTTATTCCTCTGTCAGCTGTGCTAAGATGCTAATCTACTTATTGAGAGGGGTAGAAACGTGAGAATGCGGCCAACATTGAGTGAGAACAAGGTGGCACTTTCGATTCACGGGCTACATTTTTGCTCTTCGAATCATAATGTAACACTTCGTTCTCTTGAACGAAATAAGCAAAACTTCTAGCGGAATGGCTGAGAGGTTAGGTACTACAAATGGCCGCAGTGGGTCAGATCCGGGTAAAGAAAACCGCAATAAGAGCGGCTTAATGCACTGCACTAGCAGTCGATGACGTTGTTGTGTATGCAAGTCATGTGAATGTCAACAAATCTTTTTCACTCCGAGCTAACTTAAGGACGATTCTGTGATGCCGTCAATCATCCTGTACGGCGATGAAAGCAGGGGTCTGCAGAAGATGGCAGTCCCTTACGAATGGTACAAGGGGACGGAGCCTCCATAATGAGGAAGTTGCTGTTCAGATAAACCCACAGCACTCGATACCTTGCAACAGTCATCCGTTGTATCTTCTGGTGCAACTCGCATAAATCGTATTACCATACATATGCACCTTCACACACAGTTCAATGGACAGCGTTCCTCGTTTCACCGATAAGGTTATTGAATCTATGGAAATGGTTCGCAGATGGTTTATTAGGGTAATGAGCGCAACGGATTTGGCCCAATGTCATCATCTACCGATTCATTTCTAACACATGGGAAGTTTGAGGATTTTGATCACTTACAAATATTTGCGAAAAATTCTTGCAGAACCGCGATTACATAGTAATTGAGTGGCTCATAGATCCCTTTCATGTACTAACACTGGTCATGCTTCATCCTATCATACTTGACTCACTGCAAATTTGAGATTTTTTGAAGCTCGTTATCGTTTCTACCTGTATGTATTCATAAGCAATTTTTGAGCTGACTTCACCTGGCACTATTTTAATTAACTATTACGTTTCTGTTCAGACGTCTCTAATCGCTCCCCAGCACTCACCTATGAGCGGCACTTCCTTTGATGTTCATTTGGTCGTAGTTGGTTCATCGGAGAGGTTCTGTTTAGACAGAAAGTTTTTACGACTCCTATTTGCTTGTCTTTCAGCTAATTATATCATCACCTGCAAGAGGTTTATTCTTTATTCGGGATTTATTTCTATCGCTAGAATGCCTATTTGCGAACTCTTGTGCGTAGATGATGACACACTAACCATTTTCCTCATCATTTTAAAGTGTTCTGTACTTGTATTCATCGCGTTTC
Organism: Baylisascaris procyonis; assembly: GCA_037389465.1. NCBI lineage: Eukaryota > Metazoa > Nematoda > Chromadorea > Rhabditida > Ascarididae > Baylisascaris > Baylisascaris procyonis. The sequence continues at coordinate 3,194,838 of JAZARR010000033.1, read as the reverse complement.
CTAGAAACCTTTTCTACTCTCGTTGCATTTTCGCATAGGACGTGTTGTTTGGTAGGTGAATGAGTTGAAAGCAGGTGCGTACTCGAGCTTTATGCGCTTTCAGTCGCAGTTTTGATGATCAGAGACTGGCTGCGTTATTTATGATTACCGTTGCACAGGAGGAGGTAAGTTGCATAAGTTGTTCTTATCTTTGTTTCAGAACATTTTTAATGAGCAACGGTTTTCGTCCAGGCGCAATATCGGAGTTAGGCCACGTCAAAAAACTTCGCGACTTTGATTGGAGCACAAAGGTGAGCACATTTATTGATGATGTTCTTTCGTCTTGCCATAGACTGTGAGAAAATTAAGCTATTAGCTGTCGTGTTAGAGTCAGGTACTTCTATTGATGTGCAGGGAAAGAGGAAAAGATATTACTGCCCGATAGACTACAGGTCACTGAAGCGAGTTATAAAAAAGACCCCGCTTCCTCGCCCAGAGCGAAACCATTTAGGTGTTGATCTTGTTCCCTTACTCCTCGGCAGTGGTGTTGTTTATCCCTTTCATACCATCTCCCATGCCGCCCCTTCATTACAATTATTTAGCTTATGAATCTGTGACCCCAAAGAGGATCACTGAATTATAAGGGGCCCTAATAAGAGTCGGATGGTCAGTTTTTTATAGTTTCAGTTGAGTTCTACAGTATATATTTGTATTTACATAAATCAGAGGACCGTCTGTGTCTTGATTTCCTTGTTGCAACATTTCGTAAATTCAGTATTGGTTCTCGCATAAGATCCACTTTCGGTGAAATTGAGAAGCTATACGTGGGAAATATTCGTTGCTGATAACTTTTTGCGGCAGAAAATTTTTCGACAAATCTGTGTTTGGGTATGGAAGATGAGCGAAAGGGGGAAAGAAGTACTTTTCCTTGCAAGCTCCAGTTTGATATAGTTTTATTTTTTGTGAGCGATAGCTGAGCTCTCACAAACAAACAAACGAAGGAGGTTAACCTTCAGCGATTTCATTCACTGGCCTTTGCATAAATATAAACAGCCCCCAATGATGATCCCAAGGAAAGCATATTCCAAACGTTGATGCATTGCGAAGGCAAATTTGAGTGATTCGACCTTCATTTTCACTATAAGTAAGTGGAAATGTGAAATGGAACTAAAAGAGAGTGAAAGCAAGATTGATTTGTCCGGTATACTAGAAAAGAATTTTTTCAATAGCGCAGGTTGTGGTAATGAGCAGATATGTTTTGGTAATGTAAGAAGTAAATGAGTAAATTATCGCGGCTGTTAACGTTTCACAAAGATCAGGGTTATTCCACTAGCTTGAAAATGACTAAGCACCTTCGAATGGTTGCCAATGGAAATCTGTAGTAGTGGAAGGGATATGCAGTTTGGAACAACAGTGACAGGTTCTTTGCACAGTTCCTGATGTGACCAAAGGATATTTTATGTGTTCCAAGGTAGATAGAATCAAATACGGTTATGTAATGCCTTCAGAGGTTATCTGGAGTAGCATTTTCTTTTCTAACACCCAGCGTATCAAACAAATTAAACCTACAGCGCGAAGCCATGGGATTCAGTAAAGCAAGTGTAGTAGGTAAAATAAAGGGTACCAAAACGAATAGAGTTAGGAGAAAACTGTATCCGGAAAGTGCTAATAATGGAGAAAACTAAAAAAAAAAAATGCGATATCATAGAATACATTCAAATCAATGAAGGTGAGAAAATGCGGGAAAAATTCCTATGAAACAATCAATCTGTAGGAAGTAGAGTAGTGAAAGGAAGCTATGGAAATGATGAAAAAGGAGCCATTAAGGAATTAGCAAGAGATGGCGGACGGCAAAAAGAATAGCTGTATGATGACTATAAGTCGTAAGGAAATTGGTGACAATTTTTATGTAAAGTATGGGAAGCTTCTTTATGGGAAATACTTTTTAACTGACTAATTTTCTGGGAGGTAAGGTCTCTCTGCCGCTCTCATAGTCTTGCATGAAAAACGTTCATATTTAAGTTAGTAGCAGACTGCGACACATCTCTGAAGAATCTACAACCACTCGTGCAGCTCAATTTCCATTTCGTCGCCGACAGCACAACAAAGCAGTTCGAATTCACGCCTGAGGAGGTCTCTTGTTCGTTTCTTCTGTTGATTTCTAGCTGCATGTAAGATCAGCTTATGTAACATCTGAGAATTCCTATGGAGTTGTTTCTTATTTATTTATATGAGGAAGAGGGGAGAGAAAAGGATTGTATTTTTATTTTGTTGACAAGATCAACAACAAAGTCAAGATTTTTTTCTTGTGGGTCGTTTTGATGCCTCTGCAGGTACAGTTGCAAGTGTCGTTGCTTAGCCAGGCGGGATACTGCAGCGGCTCTAACACGCACTTCTGAAATGGCTGCATGAAGAAGTGGGACTAGTTTTAAATAAGGAATTTTATCTGCAAAGATACGCCGTAGGATACCATAGACGTTTGCCTAGGACAGCGCTTATATCAGTCAAAGGTGTGCATGCATGCTGGCTTTATTGGTTCAGTGAATATCAACACCATGGTTAGGTGGTACTTGAGGATACCTGATTTATAAAATCTTCAATATTGGCTTGCATAAAGATGCTGGTGATACCTTCTTGGTTCATTCAAGACATTTGCGCGCTCAAAATTGAGAGGGAACAAGTAGAAAGGAAAGAAAAGTGATAAAGTTTATTTGAGTCAACTCCAGAGAGCTGGTTCCTCAGTGCTAACGATGACTTCACAAGGTGGAAATATTTTAAGGCTGAACCAGTCTCATGGCGATATAAAATAGACACAGGTAAACGGAAAACTACACTCATTACAGTCATGGACAATGTGGTCCCTCTTGATTCGGTGCTCGATTCGTTCTGGTCTGTGTGTAGTTTCGGGATTGCACCAATGACGCGAATTTCTCACATCACTACCAGTATTTATTACAACGAAACTTCATATAAGCCCGTAAAAATCCACTCTTCTTCTTTAGTAGTGCCTCTTGATGGAAGTTTGTTTTGAATGTTCTGTAATATTGGCATTTGGGCATTTTTATAGGCGGGTGCATGAGGACGAAGAGGGTTTATGTTAAGGAGCGTTGAGCCCTTAATGATACGTACAGGGGTAACTGAAATAGTAAAGGAGCCGGCGAAATTAGTGGAAAAAAGCATTTGGAAAGAACGCACTAGAAAATGCATAAATAAATAAAATCTCCCAGCTGGAAAGAAGGGAGGGGGTTGCGTAAAACAAAATGAGATCATCGTTGGCTACCGGCTGAGAAGCACATTCATAGACGTGGCACATTCTGAAGGGAAAATAATCTTGCTTAAATACATTTACGGCGAGAGCGGAGCCGAATGAGTTCGGTTTTGCCTCCGCTGAGTGAATGTGGAAATAGAAAGTAGGGAACTGAATCAGAGAACGAGAAATGAAACACTGCGGTGTTGTTTGAGAATAGCTGAGAAACCTAAACAGGATGGAGGTCGTCCACATGCGCTTCTCATCCTCCGTTTCCTTGTGAAGCGGTTTTGAAAGAGATTTTTTGTTTGTCCCACATTCCATGCAGTTAGCATTTCGAATAACCTGTATTTTTCCAGTGAGCACTTGGGGCAGCCGGCTTCTCCTTAAATTTGTGTAATTGTTTATGCAGTGCACCTTTGAAAGAAGCTTTTAAAGAAGGTGCTGTAAGGATATCGGAAGGGTCGTTCACGATTTTAAAAGGCCGCAACAGGCGGAACTCTAAAACTTTATGCTCAGAAATTGTGATAGTCGATAATGAAGAGTCCCAAAAACATTTACGAGTTCTAGTGCGAGTGAAGTAATCCTGCACGTTTTCAGCAATCTACACATCGTTTAAAGCCCATAACCAGACCACACTTGGGAACACTGCGGCATGATAGGATGGCAGTACACTAATTTTAGTTTTCGGTAGTGCTGTCTGGTTCGAACTTAAAATACCTCACAGCAGTTTCTAAACAAAGCAAATTCCAGTGTGGATTGGAATCCGCTCTACGCCGCGGTTACTGATCTGGTCATCAGCATGTCACAGAAACAAACCGCTTGTAGTGGCAGTATACCTAAAATATCCAGCACTTCTCATGTAATACATCTAGCTCTCAGGGTCTCAATCAGCCAAAAGAAATATCTCTTACAGTTTAATGATAGTTTTTTATCAGAAAGGAGTGTCTTCTAACATATGAGGTCATTCTAATTCGCGCATTTTAGCCCTTACAGTATTAATCTTCATGATTTGCTGCCTCCTTCTTGGCACTTCTTTCAAGCTTCCTCTTATATTTAATCGGAATGTTTTGGTGTTCTCGAATGAAGCTGATGTACTGTGGTGCATCCGTTATATCTTCATTTCAAGAACACATTCTCACATTTCAAGAACTCTTCCATCCTCAATAAAAAGAGCTTATAAATCTCACTTGCTGTCAATCCCATCTCACATTTTGCAACTTCTCGCTTTATTCGATGATGGGTCTGCTGTAGCAGACATTCATGCCCTGAGGGAACCCCTTGTGAACTCTTCCACTCTTGAATGATTTCAGTTGTCTCGCTTCCTGAGTGAGCTGAAGGAGGCCCCGTCAAAGCCATCATCATGAGCGGCCTTTATCCGAAGCTGCCCACTGGGTAAGTGGATTGTTTCAGCGAGATGTTCATGATTTGCATGCGACCCCGTGATTGTTATTAACTTTACTAAATTTAAAATTTGCTGAAGAGTGAGGGCCTGATCCTACGAAGTCATTGTAAAATGGAAATGAGGGGGAGTTGAGGGGAAACTCCGAAGCAAATTTCCATACCGAAATATGTGACCGTATTTAAAAATTGAAAGTTAAAGTGAATAATGAATGATACACAAACGAAGGTGTTGCAAATTGCAACTCAAAGCAATGAACCGATCGAATTGAATACTCAACTTGATTAAGGACTTTCGCTAGCAAATGAAGGATGTTGTGTTCAAGATAAATTTGGTCTAATGTATCCTTGCATAATATTCTGCTCTTCACAGCGAACGCTGTGTTCACCTCGATTTTTATTCTTATTCCATTTATATGACCACTTATAAACGTTTATATCGGGTGAATGGTAAAAGAACCGTCTTTCGCTGGCTAATTTTCTAGCAATTCGTTTGGATAAGCTGAGTACGAAGCGAGGATGCGGGAGGGAAGGGGTGATGGGGTTCAAGGCCCGGCCACACACCCAGGTAACCAGTCTTCCCAGCATTCCCATTGGCAACTTACAATCATCGCCTTTGGCTGAAACTCCTTTCATTCGGTGCATCTCCAGGCCGCGCTTGGTAATCAAGACATCCGTCGTCCTTAAGAAGTTCCAGTGTTGTGCGCGAACAGTGAAAGCAAACTAGCATTCAATTATTTCCATTCTGTTGTCCCCTATAGTACACCTTCGTTTGTTAACTGCATATCTGTGGAGGGAAAGCGAATTCTGTCAGCTTACTTTGCTTCTTTTATGCGCAAATATGAACAAAAAATTTCCCCAAATGCCAGGATTGGCGAAATGTATTTGTGCTAATGATACGTGAGTGGTGATTCAAGTCGAGTAAACCGTCATTGAAGTGTGAATCTGAAAGAGATAGTAAGCATCCTAGTGGGCAGCTGATTTCAGTGCCCTCTGTGCAATTGCACCGCGACTTTTCGACCCTCTCCTCCCCTTGTTTATTCTTCGTAAATGTTTTTTTTCTTCCTGAAAAACGAGGAGCACTTCGGAGAAATTGTTCACGGAGGCGAGGAACTCAGGGATCGCAAAGTGTTCGTAAACCCTTAAACCCTAACAATTCTGTAGCACCACAATTTAGCTGAGGAACATTCAAGGAAAACTTGTCCATTCTCGGTTAACCTCGTTTTCGTTCGTATTGTGCAGCCAAGTCAACAATATATATCGTCCACAAGCCAATTATGACAACGCTACTTCTGCTTTGAGCATAACTTTGTTCCGAAAACTGGAAACTACACTCTTTTGTTTTAGCCTCTGCGACATCAGAACAAGTTGTCTGCTGACATGATACGGGGCTAATGCTTCGGGGAGCTTTTATGGGGGAGGAGGTGGGGGGGGGGGTGGGGGAGGGGGCTGAGGAGACGTGGTCGTTCATCTATCGGTCGCGGCATTGGGATGTTCTTGTTGTTACAGCGTTTCAAATAGGCACAAATAGTTTTTGGCTTTCATATCCTTTTCCTTGTTAACTGTTCTGTAGGGTCATGCATGTTCTTAATGAAAAGAAGAAGTTGACTGTTTCGTAGTGTCATTCAGTGAAAGAGATGAAGAATTTAACGATGGATGCAAGGAGGAGAGAGTGCCTATAACAGGGGGAGCAGGAGAGTAAATAGATCTCACCAGTGAAGCTCTCGTCGCGACATTGATAGATGTGAACTCTCTCTTTCCTTCCTTTTTTCTGGTAATAGTGTGGATGTTATTTTTGCAGCTATATAACTAAATCGACGCTAATTGTGGTGTGCTCAGGGACGGCGTTGTACGCCGCTGTGGAGTATGTCCTTGGAAGTGAGCCCTTCTTCGCAAAGCAGGTAGAACGTTGTCGCTGTCCCTACCACCTTTCTTTTATGCCAGAAGTTTCTATTCGGTGCATTTAAACTTTCGAATTTGATGTTGAAATTGTTCCCATGAAGCATGTGAATGATCTGCTTTGTTAGACGTCACGAGGAGATTATATTTTATGTGGTTATTTCGTAATGACACTGCAATAGGTGTATCGTGATTGCGTATTGAGGTAATGCCATTGGTGCATCGTTTCACAAGTGCGGAAACGGCACATCGTTGGGGCATCATGTTGGCCAAATACGGGCTCACACCGCCATTCGGATACAACCATGTTGAATATCCCGAACTCGAGACTACAGTTTTCGGGAAGAAATTTAAAAATCCTGTGGGATTGGCAGCTGGTTTTGATAAAGGTTCGTTGTGCTTCGTTTTTTGTTGCATTTAACTCGCTTTCATTTGTGTTTAGTGCAAGAACGTTTCAAATTACGCACAGCGAACACACTTATTTGAACTGTGAAGGCACCTATTCCAAATGTTCTTTTTAATCCGATTGCTGTCAAATTCAACTTTTGTCTGTGAACGATATGTTGTGCATCTCCTAGCAGATGGAATCTCCTTATGCGGGATAAATTCTCATTGATTCACGCAACTTTCTTATAGGTTCGGCACCGTACTATGCTCTTTTCTATAAAAAGCAAACTTGCAGCTAGAATCTAATGTTAGGTTGCTGCTGCTCATTAGCGAATGTGTTGTAAGCATGATTTCCGCAACAAACTGGGTTGCATTTCTTTGTTATACCGGAATGCCTAAGTAAATGTGTGATACATCAGTGCAGGGGCTGTCGTATTTCATGGACTGTCACTTTCAATCCGGCTTTGTTATCATATCCCACAAACATCGGCAAAATGTTTTAGATACATCAGTCGGCTTCATTCTTCTGTACTCAAAATCACCGTTTAGCTTCACGTAGATGTCGTTGACGATCAACTGCAGACAGCAGAGGTTGTCGATCCATTGAGTTTCTCGCCTGAGGTCGTTATCAGCAATTATTCAGAAAGAATATATCCTGAGCGTAGGTAAGGTCGGTCGACTAACGGTTAGCAGGGTAAAGTTGATACTGCAGCTGAAATGTGAAACCGTCCGATCCTTAGCATCTTCAGTGGAGTTCGAGGAAAGGGTCTATATGCCGGTCTTTGACATAAGGGTTCCCGTTTCAGCCTCGAATTGTCCAGTATTTTCGATCATATTCGCGATGCTGGCGAGCATGTTGTTTATCCAATTGCTAACTTTACTGTTTCCCCTTCCTTGGCCTGCCTTGATAAATTATTCGTTTCTTCCCTTTGCATTCTTTGGAATGAAGCAATTATAAGGCCTGAGGCGTTGCAGAAATCATGCGGTCGCCCAGTTGCTGGCCATTTCGCTTGTGAACGCGTAGCAGCGTCTACGAGCTTTTGAAGACTCATGAATCCAGTGGGATCCATGGGCCCTTGGAATTGCATCAGTGTCGGTGAGAAAAAAGCTCCGTAGAGGATGAGCGGACTTTATAGAATCTGCATGCGTCATAGGAGCTCACCAGCTGACTTGTGGGCAGCCTGTAAGAGAACTTCATGGAATTTTTCTGTTGGAATGTCGCCTCTTCAATCTAGGAATGAGTGTTTATAGTGCTCAATGCTTTTGCTTTGCATCGTGTCCTTTCAGACCAAGCATTTCTTCTATTGCCATCCACCTATATAGCAAGCTCATAAGATCATTTATTACAACTGCTGTGAATTCTTTATCCCCACTTTGCCAACATTTCCGTCGTAGGTCTTGTAACCCCGAGATAGCCTGGTTTAACGGCATTCGTGCAATAAAACAGGTGCTCATAGCAACTAGAAAATTTTTTCAAGCATTGCAGCGCTATTGGACAAGATTTTGAAGTTTCCGAGTGTCAGCAGTTCACACCGATAGCCTAAATCTTCCACACAGATGAGATGAAGCTCCACTCAGAAATTCGGAGAGCTTCTCGGCAAGATGGAAAGGTCATGACAAGATATTCAGCTTCAAGAAGAGACGAGTTCTGAGCGATTCATCAGAATTGGTCGTATTTAGCGGGTCCATTTCCTTTGCATTTGGAGGGGAGCCGAAGAGTCAGAAGGTCATCGTTATGCAGTTAAGCCGAATGCCGTGCTGATATTACATGTAGTTGAAGAAGATATTCAATTCGTACTATTGTTACCTATAAATGAGAGTTCGTATTACGTTATTTCAGTGCCTTTTCTGTACTTTCAGACGGTGAAGCGATAGGTGGCTTGCGTCGGAGTGGTTTTGGATTCATTGAGATCGGGTCGGTTACGCCGCTCCCACAGGCAGGCAATCCGAAACCACGACTCTTCAGACTCCTAGAAGATGAAGTAAGCATGTTAGCATGTCTTGAGATCGCTGTAACAAAGTGGGACTGCTAGTATCGCAAGCAAGCTGATGATTAGTACTGCATTTTTATTGTTGTGAAATCTCTATTTGGGAAGCAAAATGAACAAGTCTTAAAGCTTGAAAGTGAGCAAATGAAAAAGCAAAGTATGCGACCACAATGATCAGAAAGCCGGCATCACTCAAACACAATTCGTAGATTTTGCAAGGGTCGAAATGCTCAACGTGACTACTGAATGCAAAAACGGTATGCGGTGCAGTGACATCAACAGAGAATTTGTTCCACACTCCAGTGATCGGAAAAGGGAAGGAATTTTTGTTGAATTTAGGGTGGAGACTCGCGGAAACAATCGAAAATTGTGAGCTCTTGATAAGTTACATCGCTCGAAATATAAGTAATTGAATTAAATGCACTATCGCAGTAGCCGTTAGCAATTTTGAATTACAATATATGAGTTCCACTCAAGGTGACGCGATTTCATAAATGGCAACCAAATTCTACAACCATATTCCCAGTCATATAAGGAAAGCATTTGATTGGCACATTGCTAATTTTCGTTTCGATAATCATAAAATTGTATCTTAGACAGATTTTGGCTCACTTAGTTGACAGAGAAGTGAGTAAAATTGTAATAGGTGCTCGAAGATGACGCTTCAATGAACACATTATGAATTATATCTCAGTCGTTTGCAAGAAGGCAACCGATTATTTTAATCACGTGTGCGCTATCAAATAAAAAACAAAAAGATATTGCCTCGGAAAAGGCTTGCTGAAGTGATTTAGTCTAGTTTTCATTCACATATTTCTTTGGTCGACGCCTCGAGCAATACTCTGGTGGAATGTGGGGCCACCCGCTCTCATTCTTGTGACAGAATCGCAATACACCTCAGCGTCATTTCCGTTTTTCATTATGATGGAAATCGGAATCACTTTTGTCGAATTTTTTACATGCACTTTTTAAAGCATATAGTATTATTTCTTATCCTATATTTCTACCATTTTGTCTTCTTTCCTTATTCTTCATTTCTGTGCTGTTAAATTCGCCAATATAATGTTCATTTAAAGGCGCAGTTTTGCTGCATTGCAAATCACTACTCCCGACAACCATCATCCAGTTTCAATTTATGTTTTTTTCTTCCTTCAGAGTAAGAAATCACTTCTTACTTACTTCGGTTTCTTACTTCACTCTCAATTTATTTTCTTACTTTTGAATTTTCTCACGTTGAGTCAAAAAGCAATTTTCGGATCTCTTTCCTCCGAAAATTTCAGTCCAATTTCTCAATGCAAAGTTCTTCTGGACCTTCCGATTGTAATAGCCTTTCATTCTCGAAGAATGTGTAGAACCACCGATATCCTTCAAAGCCCTTGTCCATTAAAAAAATTTTTTTTTGTTGAAAGCCTCTAGTGTTGTAAAACTTTTTCGGCTTTTTGCAGAATGGAGGAAAAAAGCATAAAATAGGCGACGAAGTAGTAATTTTTATATCGGTGGATTTTGTGCTCAGTGCTGCAGATTTGTTTTTTCTCTTCTTATTAAAAAAAAGAAGAAAATTATCAAATTTATCTGGCTTTTTAAGTCAGTCAAACATTTTGTGCCGCTTTGCAGTATCTTCCTCTCTGCCCCATCCCCCCTCCCCTCGCAGGATCCCGCCTACGAGCAGCAAACTGCTTCAGAAGAAGGGAACAAGAAGTAGCTCATCCTGGTTATGGAGACTGGTACTCCACGCCAGCTATAACCCGTTTCCCTGTGTATACTATATTCATTCCCAAGGAGCCAGACGATTCTCCAGCCTAGAGCGCTCATAGAATTCGAAGGGTAATGAAATTCGAATTACCCGGTGAATTTCTTAGTGTCCTGCAGGTTTTGCACGCTATTGAACTTTTTTCGCGAGCAGTTTAAGGCTTAGACCATTCCAAGGAGTCCCTGTATTGCTCTGATGGTTTCCGGAAGGCGTATAAACCCGGTGTTGACCGAAGCCAGAACCGTCTCAAGGATTTCTGGGGGAACTCAGTTATTTGGGGGTTCAGAGAGTATTCAAAAAGCCCACTACTGAGGGCGTTCCAAGGCGAGATTATTACAATCCCATGAAACCTTAATATGCAGAGTTGCTCGTCCAAATTCGCACGCTTTGCTTTGCTTTAAAATTCCGCTGTCCGTTTACAGAGCTGTAGTGTTGTGCCCTGTTCTTATATTTGGACATTCCCAATCTGGGGTTGGTGTGACATGTAATCACCACTCATGGAGGTTCGTTAAAAGAGAATTCATGGAAGATAGAGGTTCGTTAAAAGAGAATTTGAATTATTAGCATCCGCTTTGTTACTGTTGTTCGTTTATTGAGTACTGTTTTTAAGCGTATATGGATGGAGAACATGCAGTTGCTAGTTACAGGGAATCATCAATCGATATGGATTCAACAGTGCAGGTGTAGGTGTCGTTTATGCACGCGTTAAGAAGATGTTTCAAGCAGATGCAGACGTGCACTTAGGTGTCAATCTCGGCAAGAATAAAGTGAGTGATTGGGTTATGTTATCTCGTCAAGAACACGTCACCTTTTTATATATATCCTCGTTCGAAGTAGTTTTCCTAATTGACGCTTAACTTTGCTCACTTCAGTGAACAATGGGAATGGTCGCTTAAGGGAAAATATGCAATCCAAAAGGAAATGAAGAACCCAAACAATTTCTCCTTCGTTATCCAGACGGAAGTCAGTATTCTTCAGTCATATGCTGTTTCGTTTATTGTATTGGAGAACTCATATATGACTAATGAAAACATCAGGCGTCAGAGGATGCGTGCTTAGACTACGAGATCGGTGTCAATTATTTTGGAGCCTATAGCGATTATTTGGTTGTAAATGTGAGCTCGCCAAACACGCCTGGACTACGTGCCATACAAAACAAAGCCGAATTGCAGAGCGTGAGGTTTATTTTATCGTTTTGTGTTTGTTTGCTTGATAGGAAGCTAGGAAGCTTGAAGTCCTGGTCATAGTGGGCAATGCTCACCACTTGCTGGGTTTTCGGGGAGAAGCTGCAAAAAATCAGGCGAATTCCCGGAATAATTAGTGAGAAGAACAGTGAAAAAAATTGGAAAAAGAGTTTTCGGCAGACTTTCCTAACTTCATTCGTTGAAATGCATACAACAGATCTTGAGAGTGAGAATTTTCAGAGGTTCTTTTAATGTTTCACATAAAATTTGCGGAACAGTTCGTGCTGTAGATGTTGCTTTCGCTGAGTTTTTAGCCAGTTGATGTGGAAGCTGTCTTTCAGCGGAAATTTAATCATTTTGCATAGATGGAACAGTCGTTCTGATGGATATTCAGCGATTTCGCTTCTAAGTCGTTTTAGTTATTGAAAATAAGCATCTATTGAACAATTTCTGCCTTGTCGAATCCAGTCCTCATTCTAAGCGACGAGTATTCCTTCTGGCGAGCTCAGTAGTAACGATAGTGGGCAACGTTTTTATACCTACAGACCCAAAAGTGGAATCGCGCAAAAATCAGTGCCATCAAAAAACTGCACAGAAGTTTGCCCAAAATTGGAGGCGCTCATGTGCAATCTCATTACGATACCTACGAATTGCAGGTTTTCTCTGTCCTCAAAAGAGGGGGAGTAATACGGGGAGGGCGTGAAATTCTCGAGGACTGAAAATTCTGCAGATGTTCCAAGAAATGATCCCTTTAGTTTTTCGCTTTAAATAGGCTGGATGAATTCTTTGTGCAGTGGTAGTATTTAACCTTTATTCAGATTAAATGAATGAAGATAGGCTTTTCGGCGAATGATTGTTGGGTGGAGACTAGTTATTTGCTGTGTATCGTTGTGTAGAGGAGAGGGTGTAATGAAGGAAAACCTGTCGTGGGTGTTCCATAGAATTTTCGAGTATAGGTTTTAGCAATTTTTCCTCTCAATTTTATTCATTTCATTTCTTGTCGATCGCCTTTGCCAAACATTTGAAGTTTAGCGTCGTATTTGCGGTTAGATGAAAGTCAGCGGAAGATTTCTCTGTCGATTTTGTTTGCATTTGCAGCAACATGCACTGTGTTTCTCTATTAGCACTGAATGCTTCTAACTACATGTCTGATTTTCCTGCTTCTTCATCAACCGTGACTTCGAAGTACTGTTTTCTTTCATTTTTCAGTTGATGACTGTCGTGAAAGCAGCTGCGGATCGTATAAGTGGGAGGAAGCCGATTGTTTTGTTGAAAATTTCTCCTGATCTCATCGAGTCCGAAAAGAAGGAGATCGCCAAGGTTCTGCTTCTTTGGCTTTCGCGTTTTGCTTTTTAAGTCTTCCGGTTGTTTCCCTTCCTGAGACGTTTAAAAAAAAAGGTGTTTGGGTATGGGAATATCAGGATTTTGTTATATTTGTCACTGAGACTTTATTGCTTTCAATTTTTGCAGTGCTTTCCGCTCAATTTGAGACAACGAGAAGTTGTGAAATGTGTCCCAGGGATGATCTTGTTCTTTTTTCGTGCATAGTCTATACGATAAAATCGTTCGATTTGGATAAACTGCGTTGTTAACCCGATACCTCGTAAAAAGTGTAATCGTTTAAAATGTCGCGATTTCGTAAGATGGATAGAATCTCTTTTCACCAGTGAATTTCTGGAGAAATTGCGTCATTTAAATTATTTCGAAATATTTAACCATTTTCGGGAAGAAAACGTTATCCTGCAATTCCTACAGCTAAAAGCGGAATAATCAAAATGCAGTCAGGAATTAAAACCAATCGATACTTGCACAGGTAGTACAATGCTTCAACTACCCCTTCCCATCCCCTTGATTGCAAGAAAAGCCAAAAGTTTATTAGTTGTAGCATTGAAGCTATACCGTACCTGGCAGCAGCGCCACAGCCGATTTCGATGGTTTCATTGTATCTATACTGAGCAGACATTTGGGAGCTGCTCAGTATAGACATCTGTTGCATCGCGACGCACTATTCAGGCGATGCGTTCAGCAGTGACTGTAGATATTATGACCCTGGGGGGCGGGGGTGGGGGGAGGAGACAATAAAGTGGAAAGTAGTGAGCCGAGTGTGTTGCTTCTTAAGCTTGCAGTCTTATCCCGTTCTGTAGCCCAAATAGAACAGCCGATATAAAGCACTTGATCACATTTTTGAACACGTGGGATGCACCATCCTCCCGTTAACCTGAGGAAATCGCTTCAGAAGGTAGCGCACTATAATTTTCTGACCCAACATTAAGAAAAATGGCATCTATTAACGGACTGTCCTGAGTTGTTGTTGCTACGGCTATATCTAATGAGAAATAAATTGATTATCGTTAGTATTTTATAAGCACATTGTCGCCATCAGTAGAAGGAATTCTTCTTAAAAGAGTTGCGTTCAAACCAGTTTTGATGTATGCATTCTGCTTTCTCTGATGTTGAGTTGCTTTCCATGTGATCTAATTCCGTTGTGGAGGAGGATGTAATTATGACGATGACGTCACATTTGCAGTGCCCATAGAATTTTATGGCATAGTTAGTCTTTCTTCTAAGGTGGTAATGGACAAGCGATACGGTATTGACGGTTTGATCGTGTCAAACACAACAATTTCGAGGCCAATAGATCTACGAAGCAAGCATAGCGATGAGGCTGGTGGCTTGAGTGGAAAGCCACTGAGGGAGTTAAGCACACAGTGTGTTCACGATATGTACAGGTCAGACATTTCTTTTTCATTTCGTAAATAAATATCATCACAATTCAAGCAAATAAAAAGTACTGAATCAATCTTCGTGCCTAAAATTTGTATCGTTTTGGTGAGATGAACGAAAACGATCTCAAGGGAGGAAGGAAAGGGGATTGGAAAGCGTGTATAATGTGAACGAGCAGTGTTTGTAAATGAGTAAATATCCAAGGAAGTTTAATCATCACAAAATTTGGCAGTAACGAACGTCATATAGCAGTCGCAATTCAGTACATCATTTCTTGGTATATCCACAGCGACCGCGCTGTTTGTGGACTTTGTCTAACTTATTAGCTCATAAATCAATAATCACTACCTCTAGGGAAAAAGAGCGCCCATTAGGATTACACAGTCTGTATCACATCCTGTTTTGTTTGTAGTTTTTGAATGAGTGAGCAAGCTCGAAATAAAATCTTTTTTATGTGACGTTGCTATGCATCTAGTGGCTCTCCACTCGCGGTTTTAACGGCTCCGTGATGAAAAGCATCTCCGAATAAGGGCTCCGTTATGAAAGGCTTCTCCGAAATAATGGAGGACATTTCGTTTGTCACTTGACCCAATATGTTACAAAAACTTTGAACACTGCAAAGAATTCCATAGAGTCAATTTTGTTGATATCAGTGTTCTTTGATTGCAAGCTTCTTAATGTCTTTTTCTATGCAAATGAACAATGAATACCATGTCCGCCCTCATTTCTGCCCGCCTGTTTCACTTCAAACTCTCCTCTATCAATTCGAAGGGGATTTTTTGAGAGTGAGCATTGAGACCGGCTATGCTCGCTACCTGCCGCCCTCAACCCACTGATCTTGCAGTTTTATGAACGATCTGATTTCCTTCGTGACTTTAACTTTGGAGTTGGAATTCCATCGAAGTTGGAATTTTGTTTACGAAACGAATATGCATTATATGAAACCTTTGTGCGTCGTACTAAACTTAAGAATTCTCCTTTGGACCAAACCATGGGTTGTGGGATTTTGACCTCATTGTGAGGCCACATATCAGGTCATGAGGAGGGAGCAATGTCTTCTCTCCCCATTAATGATCACCGTGGGAATTTTTCTAGCACGGAGAAAAAGAAGACATTGCTTTTGTAAAATGAAATCGCAGATAAGGGGAGTGTTTTCGAGCGGCTTTAGAAGTATTAAAGTAAAATTGTCACCATCTAGAGTAGGAGAGAGCTGAAAGTCATGTCCAGGGAGCAAAATCTCGGGAAGAGGTGTATTTCTGAGCCGCTGATGGTAACGTTGGGGAAATGTTGAGACTGCTGAAAAGTTTTAATGATGGGGACTCTCGAGCATGAGGATATGGAAAGTCTTGTCGGTAGTGGCCCAAGTGGAGGAATTCTTATCGGACCAAACTCCGATGTGTTCAGACGCCGCCGAGTTCCGCAATAGGAATTTGGATTTCTTAGAGATGGCTGCTTATCATTACACATCGCGCTTCTCTGCGCTCCGTTGTGACAGACCTCACGTTTCCTTCAGTGAGTGGCTAGAACTAGAAGATGGAGCAGCAGTTGCACTTTGATCTTTTAATTATTTCATGTGAGGTTATGTTTACGCTTGGTAAATACTGCAAAGAATGGCAAAGGAAGCGTGGTATTTGAGGTTAACGTCCGGTAAGGTGCCTATTATTGGTTGCGGGGGTGTCTCATCGGGAGCAGATGCTTACGCAAAGATCCGAGCCGGCGCAAGCCTCGTCCAGTTATATTCTGCACTTGTCTACCAAGGTCTTTTTGTGCACTTTCACTTTTATAATTCATTTCTAAATTCGGTCGTATTTATGTTCTCTTTATAATTTATTGCCTTTATATGAGGCATAATTGTGGTGGAAGGAATGAGAAATAATGGTAATTTTCAACGAGATAGTGATTTCTATATTAGGTGAGAGCGTCCGCACGTCTACTGGTTGACAAAAAAACGTTACAACTTGGAGCTATCTCTTTTCTTCGCTTTATCATTAAAATTAATCTAAAACTAATACTAAAGAAACTAAGCACATTAGCATGCAACCGTTGTCCTTTTTGGATGCTTAACACATTTTGACTTCTCCTACATCATCTTCAAAATGGGAACTAGGCATGAATTATATCGGAATAACTTTTTGACGTTGGCGCAGGCGGTTGCTCTTTAGCACTAACAAAAACAAATGGGAAACAAAGTTGCTTGGGGAATTGGGGAATGCATGAGGGCTGTTCCCAAGAAACCTGTGGATAACGCCGGGAGTCCCACAAGGTCATTAGACAAATTTGAGAAACACCATCAAACGAGATCATATTCTTGCTTGGGCGGCTATTGTATGCATTACTGCGATTTTGTGCTGATAGTTGTTGCACGTGAGGCAAAAAGTACCGCAGTCATTTGCGTGCGATTATGTTTTATTTGCTTTGGAATGAGCGATTGGGGTTTATTGAGCACTTAATATACGTTTTTGAAACTGTGAATTCAAGTTACTGCTGAGTGGGCGCAGCTAAGGTGAATAATAAATTTTTAGGTTTTCCGGTGATAGGCAAAGTTAAACGGGAGTTGGCCGAGCTGCTTCGTCGGGACGGTTATTTGAATGTTTCGGAGGCAGTCGGTGCTGATCACAGAAGATGAATAACGACTCACACTGCTTATGCTTGTACTGCCTTCCAAATCACTTCTGAATGAGACGTTTGCACATAGTGCACTTTGACTACTCCCATCTTTTTCCTGCATCGAACAGTTCAAGAGTTAATTCTCTCTGAACATCTCAAGAGCTAGCGCTCTACTGTGTAGATCCTTCCGATGAGCTAGGAGCTGTTTTTTGAACTATGATTCTGAAACCGTTAGGAACTCCAGGAATGCGCGTCTGTTCGTTGTGTTACTGTGTAGCTTTTCCTGCTCTTAAAACTCACATCATGCCTTTTTAAATAACAACAAGAGCAAGCCTTTATTTCGATATTCAAACAACATGCCTGTAAACAGTTTAGTAGTGCTTGAAAGGTGGAGGAATATGTAGGAGACGATCGCACAATGATAAAC
The DNA here is from genome assembly GCA_037389465.1 of Baylisascaris procyonis. Classification (NCBI taxonomy): domain Eukaryota; kingdom Metazoa; phylum Nematoda; class Chromadorea; order Rhabditida; family Ascarididae; genus Baylisascaris; species Baylisascaris procyonis. The sequence goes on along the minus strand of JAZARR010000033.1, from coordinate 3,177,245 downwards.
CGTATAAGGAGTGAATACTGTCGAAAACAAAATCAGCAGTCGCCTGAACATTGAAATTCTTCAACCTACTCATAAATGCTTTGCATATCGTGCCACCACAGTTTAGAAGATAAACTGTTCCATTTGCGAATAACTCAAAATCCAAAAGAATATAGGACAGTGCCAAGCGAGCAGGATTTGCGGGTTCCTTGGAACCGTTGAATAAGATGAGGATTGGAGAATGTCGTTGAATGGAATATCTTAGTACTCGTTTACAATTTATTGCAAGAAGACAAGCCAAAAGTTCTACTTCTGTAATGTAATAACTGCGCTGAATAGTACAGAAACGTGCTGCAAAATAAAACTCGATATGTCAATCATGTGAAATGTTTATGAATGCTTTTGACAACTCTGGAAGCATCGCACGGTAAAGACCTAATGGTGTTCCAAACGTCCATGCTGTTATGACAGCAGAATTCACTTTTCTATTCTTTGCGTTTTTGGAACCAGAAACCCAGCCCATATCTGTGCAGGAGTTGCAAATAGACTGTTTTGAGAGAGCGTAATATGAGGATGAGACGCTGTACATAGACAGGGCAAGAAACCATACCGGATCTCAAATTTCTTAGCAATGTGAGATTCAGGACGTTTTTTAACTGCAAATCGAAAAACCTTAAACACTAAATATGTAAGACTATTGGAGCAGTAGGTCTGTTAGTCGCTGTTGCTGTTTCTATACGGAGAAAAAAGTGGCGGTTCGGTACGCATGGCAAAGGAACAGTGAAGCGTATCATCGAGGTCCCCAATGTTGGGACAACCCACAGATTATTCTGACCAAATACGATAACATCATTCGGCTTAACCAGTCATGCTTGACATACTGTAATAAAATGTGAGTTGCGGTTCGACAACGAAGGCTTGCACATGCTCGCATGGGCTGCGGTTGAGAATTTTCCTGTTACATGCATGCCAGCAACTGTTCATTGATTGTTTTCAACGCAGGGTCAAGCACATTTTCTTCAAGCATGAACCTTGAATGAGATCTTTCAAGCAGAGCTTCACAGGAAATGTTCACCGCAAAAATTTGCTCTTGAAAACCCTCTAACCACTGTCATTTTATTGAGAAAGCGAAATTAACATCACTGCAAAATAGCTGGTAGTTGTAGTTAACCAGACACTGCTCCGTCGTCTGAAACTGAAAGACCAGGATGCTGGCATGCAAGAAACAAGCAGAAATTGACCTAGAATATACGTTAACATGGTGATTGAAATAATTTTTATGTACAAAGCGCTTTCTGCATTGGGGAGTTTTCTGCCCCCCTCCTCCCCCCTCCCCCTCAGAACATTCTAGTTTCCAGTTTTTGAAAAGGATGTAGCAACGTTTTCTGTTGTAACCTCGAAAACATCGTCTATGAAAAGCGCAGTGAAACAAAGTGGAACTAGTGGGACTTCATCGCAGGCATCAAGTTTAGCGGCTTGCTTGGCACTCTCCTCGCATGCTACCTGTCTCATTACATAGGGCTTGCATTGGGGCAGCTAACCCCTTAGCGCCTTCGTTTTGCACTTGCACTCCCCACAAGAAAAGACGACAGAAATCCGACGACCTTTTCAACTTGTATTCGTCAAGAGAGAGACTAGACATGATTTCTGCGGAGCAACTCACAACACATCGTGGAGAAACACGACGAAGATATTTCACTTAGTGCAAAGAGACAGCTTCATCGAGCAGGAGAACATATGCAAGCTGTCAAGAACTAGTAATGTGAAGTTGAAGCATCACAATGCACACAAATATCGCGTGTGAGCTGGTGCGTCCATTTCTGCCTTTCCCAGGAAAGTAGACATTTTAAGAAATTCGCTATGTCAGCAAGAGATTGCAAAGCAGTTCTCGAAAGCCGTGGAAATTTCAGTTTCTTTATATGAATAGACCATGATGGACGTACTGCCCATCAAAGTACTGGAAGAGGAAATGGTAGGGATAATGATAGGACGAATAGCAGGGAAAAAGCAAAACAGATACAAATAAGATCGATAAGAATGAGAATTGAAGTTACCATAAGCTAGCTGACTTTGCAACAAGTATTTCACCTTTCACAGAGATGAAATTCAAATTTGCGTGAATGTGAGACTTGCTTCCATGAACTTATTGCACATTTTCGTATGAGTATAAAAACATGGAACATGCCGCTTCTTAAAGGGCGGCATAGGAGGGCGTGATTGATCGCAACCTCATTCAAATCACCTTAACCTAATTGCTTTAAAACAACCTTTTCGGCTGTTTAAATTGGCGAAACTGTTGCACGGATTGTATCAGTATTAAGGACTTTTACGAATTGTTTCCTTTATTAGTGTAAATAATATAAATGTATGTATCAACTTCTTGATCATATTTACAGTGATGCTATTCAAGGTCAAAGGTAATGGGATTTTCACACGTGATTAGGGAGTCACAGTGGTAGATAGAATTCCACCTCTCTCTAGCTCCTGCTCATCCTACACATGGATTTGGGGTATGCCCTTCCGATATCTGCATGAAACGCAACGAAGCTGTTTTGGTTTGAGCATGTGCACCGCGAAGCTGAAAGTCTGGACTTCGTTTCCCCCACAACCTTCTAGTCTATCAGCTTTATACCTTAATAAGTGGGAGAAAACTTTTGTTTTGCCTTCTTACGTATAGTTTTTCAAACAATACTCCTGAGGGAAGTTTGTCTTTGCCACCTCCGATGCGAGACTGCTGATAAGACTACTAAACCTTTACAAGGAACAAAACAAACAAGCAGACAAACATATGAAGCAAGCGAGCTTGAGTAGACAAAGAAGCTCCACTTAAAAAGCAACACTGTTCGAAAGCTGAAAAAAAGTAATTTTATATTCACTCAGTCAACTTTATCACTTAGTTATGTGCTTTTATGTCTACGACTTTAACTCAGCACCAGTACTTCTTAAAGATTTCTGAAGAATCAGAAGTCGCTAGCTGCCTGTCATGTTCGCTTCAACACAAACGTCTGTGCCGTTGCTGACGGGCCTTTGTAACGTGGCATTGATCATTCCTCGAATACCGTAGTCCAATCTTGTGTCCATCCAGTGTCAGAGATATTCACCTTGTCGAAGAGATGCAGCAGCGATTGATAAAGCGAGCGTTCCTTGTCACATTTCCGGTGCCTTTCCAGTCGGCTTCTAAGGAAAGGCTCGAAATATTTGGACTTTAATCACTGAAGAATTAAATTCAGTTTGCACCTTTGTTAACAGATTTTGAAAAGCGGTCTTTCGGGTGTTCTAGTTGAGACTTTTCTCTCACAGCGTCCATTCGCGTGTCATTGTAGGCTAGAAAAACCCGAAAATTCGTTTCCAGATCAAATTCCTGTCATTTTTCACGAATACACGATCTCCGACAGCTGTTAAGTTGCTATTGCTCAGTTTTATGAGTGCGTTCATGTTCGCTTTGCTGGATCAAGCAGTACATTGTTCACATTTTATTATAGCCTTTACCTCGCCTCTCTATTGTTTAGCAATTTTTCTTGTCATTATGATCCGTGGTAACCGGACGTGATTCTGCTTTTATTTATTTATTTATTTATTTTTCTGCTGAAATAAAGACTTCCTCGTTCATCCATTATTGGACGAACAGTTGTTTAGAAAACATAAAGTCTCACATAGTACAGACGTTGGTAACCAGTAAAGTGAGGATCGAAACCTTTTTTACGTAAGGAACTCAGACTTCCGCTTTCTAATGCACCTAAGCTTTACAAAACTTTTGTAGACTATTATTTGTTAGCTATACAATCCTTCACAGATGTTAGCTATGCAATTCTTCACAGACGCAGTAGTTTCCACTTACAACATCTCAAGTTGAAGGATGGAAGGCATAAGTAGCAGGAGGGCGCAGGTTGTCGGAGACAAATGTTCAACGCGAAGATGGCTGGAGTACAGGTAACTCAGTGCTGTCATTTGCAACTCTACAATCTACTCATTACCAAGTAATACTCACGACTCTTTATCTCACAGTCAGCTGTTTACCTTCTTATGATTCCTAAGTAACTGTCTGGAGATAGGCAATTTGCTGTTGCTGATCTCCATATTGTACTGTTTACCATCTAGGTTTAACTCTGTGCCCAGATGCTTGTAGTCTAACACATCATCACACATCCCAGCGTTAACGTTATCGACTTAGTATCGACTTAACCTCACAAGTCATTGGTAGCCTCCTCACGCCTTACTCTGCAACCCAATGTCTGCGAGCTTACGCCGAAAGAATATAATCTACTGTTCGTCGACTTATACGTACCTGCAGAACCTTATGTTTGCAACCCAACCCAACCCCACAATCCATCCACCATCTTGTAGTTCTCCTCACAGCACAGTCTAGCACCTATCACCTTAAACTTAATTTCATAAGTCATCTACAAGTGACATTTCACTGCTCAACCCGCCGCGCGCTACACCACACAACTTTACGATAACCAGCACATGCGTACACCTATCAGTCGGAATTTCCGAGCAACAGCGAACACTGGGCCATGAAATACGTCCGGCAACGCTTTCGAAACTGATCCTTCCAACTCAAAATCTAGTTGCAGAAACTTATTAGGTTTCGCCGATTAGATTTTGAATAGGAAAAAGGTTTTGAAATTTCCGCAGAACTAACTGACAGAGCCGAAGAGCTTAACAAGGTGCACTGCGGGTGTAGAATTTCCAAAAATAACCATCACTCTTAGAGCCTGAGTTCTGAGAAACCAGCAGTGAGGGAAGGTGGGTGAGCAGGGTTCGTTTGACGAACAAGCCTGAACGCGCTGACGACTAGCACATTGTAAGCAAATCTAACCTCATTTTTGCAATCCTCAGCTCTCGTATCCGGTTGAATGAAGGTTTCCCAAATGCGAATTTTGAAACGTTCGTTTAACCGAAAATATGCTGTACCGTTAAACCGGAAAAATAAAAAAATATGCTGTACATCTTCATAAGCCTTTAAGCCGTGTAAAAGTGCAGTTATTCGCCTTAGGCAATGAAGGGAGCTACAGTGCAGATGTTTAGGTTTTCCCTAAATGAGGTTAGTGTGTCGTTGAAAGGATTGGCTTGCCGCCCACTGTGAGTTTCAATGATATCACTTTAGTAATAAATTGCATTTCTCAAGGTTATGTACAAGGTGACTTATTTGGTCTTTTTCTACACATCCATCGGTGTTTCAGCTGACTCAGGTTGTTATGAAATGTGATGCTGCATCATCTTTATTACCCGTGTCGATAAGTCTGGCGGCGATTTTGTGGCACGACGACCACTATTTGCCTTGTGTACATCCATTTTCCCTGCCTCTTTCCTTTGTTGATGCCCTTCTCATCCCGCAAAGTCACTTCCCACACCTTCGGAGGCCGCTTTATCTTCCTTGAATACTATATGGATACTGTTTGCAGGCTAACCAGACTGCGTATCTATCGATTTTCTACTATTTTTGCCCATCTCATCGTATTCTGTCTCACTTTCCTGGTTTTCGATTAGCTGTGACGGGTTTCAAATCGTTCCTTCGATTCCTCCTCAACCTATTTGTCAAAGTAGGTTCCACAATCGTGCTGAATTGTCGAATTAGAGAAGTCTGCTCGTGTTGCTATATGGACCTTCATGGTCACTGCTGCTTTCATAGGAATGATTGGGCTCTAGGTAAAATCTGGCCACGCTGCCGTTTGCGGCTGGAACCGAAGACTGAGGATGGGCTTGAACCGGACCATGCGGAGGTGGGTTAAACTTGATCCCAATGGGACAGCCATCTTCCACGCGCTTTGGATCGGGTTTGCCTTTAACGCATAGAGATGTTGGAAAACATGCGAATATGTCTCGTTACAATAGCAATTGGCAAAATTTTTTTTCCGGCTCCATGCAATCCGAACTATGCAACTCTCTGCATATTTTCACTTAAAAATCTCTTAATTTCTTCACCTGAGTTGAAACTCATATCGTGTTTTAAACTTGTTAACGTTTACTCTAATACTGCATTTGATCCAATTTCTCGTATTTCGATCGACGTTATTTATCACGTGCTCATAACTTTCAATTTTTTCTGCGAGTCTCAGCTGCGGATTACGTTCATAATTCCTTCCCTTTTCGGATCGTCCGAGTGTGAAATAAACTGCACGTTAATGACGTCCCATCGGCTAGAGCTTTGCATTGCCTAAAGTATTCCGACTTTGGAAATAATCTATGAATTTGTCCTTCATTGGAGCCGGATCCGGTCATCCTGGTCGCGTGCTTTGCATCTTTTTCGTGTGTTTTATCCTTCAACTATTCTTTTTTTTTTGCTTGTGAAATAGGGAATTCACAGCAAATGGTACATGGTTGAACTCGCTTCTGACGGCAACAGGGTTCAATTCAATTAAGACTGAGTGGGCCCAATGAAGTCGTGACTGTTCTCAAGCAAAGGTGATCTCTTAATGACTGTTCAGTTGTCGTGTTGCTCGGAAAGCTTGATTATGTATTCACAAGACAACTGCCAGCGTCTTGTTGGTGGAAACGTTTCTTTGAACTTTTGGCTTATAAGCTGATCCCAAGCACATCGCTAGAGTTCGGCGGAAGGGGTGATATATGTTGGGAGAAGCGTTACGAGTGAACAAGAATAGAAGGTGATGGACGGGCGAAGAGGGTAAGTGAGATGCAATGACTCTGTTTCAATGCTTAGTTCGAATTCCTCCTTGCTCATGGCCTTTTCTTTGCCTGCATCTTATGCTGTGCTTGAAGATAGAGCTTCACGCGCCGAAGTATTTTGCAGATAAACGTTTTCAGGACGAAAGCGTCGTAGAATTCATACCACTATTAGCACCAGTCAGAGCATTGATTAATTATTAGGCTCGTAAATGTGTTCTCGCAGAATAAAGTAAATTTCTTTCAGGCCAAGCTTAGGGTCATGTTTTTGTTGGGTGGACAAGCCGAAGTGGGAAGGAGGAGCTGGGGCTGCCTCGTTGGCTGGCTGACTGAGAGGCAATGCGCTTTGGCAGCAATTGCTAATTAGTGTGGAGGTTGCCGCTCGCGAATAACTCACTAATAATCAGCTGCATTTTAGCCGAATTAATTTCTGCATTTTCAATGCCACTCTCACCATGCAAACAGCCCTCTGAGCAGTGCTGCTGACTGACTTTGACGAGCACACCACAAAACACCCGCTAAACGCCTCAATTCGAACGACACACATCCACTTACGCACCCGAATCGAGTTTTCGCTATTGTGCATGCTTGCAATCAATCCTTGAGCTGGCAACAACCGTTTAAGATCGAGGTATTCGCGTTGAGCTCATACATCTCTACAGTCGGTGCAGACGTGCATTTTCAAGCGAGTTGAACACTAATACTCTTGCTGTGGTTTGATTCACAGCGTTTCTCAGAAGAGACACCCATCTTTACTTCAGCACTTTCTTCCTGCTATTTCTGCCACTGAGGTATGCGTGTTTTCGGTGTTGTTTTAAAGTGCGATTATCAGGGCTGTTCGGGATGCTAAGATATGATGAAACAGCAGATTACATTTTTTGACTGGACTAAAAGGTATCAGAGTCGCCATATCTCTAGTAGCAGTTCATTTATACGGATTTTTTAGGAAGTAGTAGTTAGTGACGAGGGGCCACCAAATACGCCTGGTGCGGCAAAGCTTTATATTTCCGTTGTAGCAAATTGCTGGAGCATAATCTTTGCGGTGATTGAACTCTTTTCTTTTTTTCTTTTGAAGAAAAAAATATAGTATATTCTTCTCATCAGTGCAGAATGCATGCTGCTCGATTTCCTCGCAGACTAAGCGTTTGTACATCGAGCTTATAAGCTACTTATCGGACTGTCTTCTTTTTTTCCAAACTATTTTCTTTGTAGCACTTGTAGCCACTTGCAGAAGGGCGTTCTCTACATTTACCTTTTTAACCACTGTCATCTCGAGTGCGAGGTTTAAAGAGACTTGGATATGCACTTAGTTTCAGACTCTCAAGAAAGCTTGAATGATGCTTCTGGTGCATTCCTCCTGACCGGTTAAGTGACTGACACACATCATGCAGCTTCATTTGACGTCAATCCTGAGCTATGCTTGTATGCGAAACTTGATCTGCCTTTCCGCCGTTGGCTTGGTAGCCTCAACAGAAGACATTCCATTAGTACCTGAAGACGCTCCAACAGAAGCGCTACACAAACATAGCATGAGCAGAAGTAAAACCTTAGCCATCCTGCAAGTCTTCAAACTTCCACACTTCCTGAACGTGCGCCACCTTCCGAAGAACCTTATTAGGCTTCATTAGGATCTTTGCACGACTTGTTGTTTTTTTTTTTTCATTCAGCAGTGTACTAGCTGCCACTGTTCATGGTCTCTTCCCAGCTGCTCTATGTTTACTATTGCTTCTGCAAAGTTACCCACCGGCGCAGCGAAATAGCCTTCGGCCATTGCAAAACTCAAATTCATTTCTGAAGGAATTTTGCGTGAAAATAAGATTGTTTTTGAAAGAACGAAAATGCAATTATCAAATGATGCTGGTCCGATGGAAGGATGAATGCAGAAGAATCTCCTAACCGATCTCTTCTTCCGCATTTAAGCTATCGAGAATTTATCATGCCGAAATAAACTAATGGATAGCAGGGCGATGATTAAGGATGAGCGTATTCGAATTGCTTAGGCGTTTTCGAGTACTCACAATTGTTATCCATTCGAGTATTCAAACGTTTAGCACCAATCACTAAATTTCCTCGCTACCTTTTAATTTTGCTAACGTAGAGATTCCCTTTTCATTAATCGCTGAAATCAAAATCGTGCAGTCGATTTTGTGCTGATGTTTCGAGTAATATCCGCAAGTTTCGAGCTCTCGATTTAGATCACGAAGAACGTGTTTTACGCCGGGTTATTTTTGATCACCTCACCCTTCATCTTTCTGGGGTGGAAGATGTTCCTGATAAGCGATAATGAAAGAAACTTGAAAGGATTTGAGGAGTGAGAACTGAATATTACTCTGCGGTTCCCACATCGGTAAATCCTTTCAAACCAATGCCTGCACAAGAATTTTTGCAAAGAGTGACAGGTTGGCTCGTCCATGTAAACCATGCTTTAAAAGTGTTTTATTATCTTGCAAAAGTTGCATGCTACGATTGTCCGTCTATCCATCTACTCGCCCGCCCGTCCGCATATATGCGACTAGATTATTATGTGCGAAATGGCCTTCTAAACTCCACCGAGTTCGGCTTCGTGCCTGGCCTATCCACGATGTCCCGACTCATTTCTTGTTTAAGCGACTAGACAGTTCGACCATGATGTCTGCGTCGAATACAAAACTTTAGACTGGAATTGTGTATATTGATTATGCAGAGGCGTTTGATGTCGCTTATTATAAAAGCTTCCCTTGAATCTGGAGAAATATGGCGTCATCGGCTCTTTGCTAGAGTGGCTCATCGCACTTTCATGTGGACGAAGTTTTCAAGCAGGAATTGAAGGTGATTACTCCGCTCGGAACCCAGTTCATAGTGGTATCTCAGAAGGATGTGGATTACGTTCTGTTTTGTTCCTCGCATACATCAGCGATGTTTATGGTAACATTCTGAGTAATATCAGACTCTGTGCTGAATTTCGCTAGAGGTCACAGCGTTCCACTCTTTCTCAAAAGTCGCCAGAAATTGCTAACTGTATTCTTCGACCTGCTATTCTTCGACCTGTATTGCTACATAAATGTGCTAAGCCATTATCGAAGGACTTTCTTCATATACTACCAACCCATTTTGGACTAATGTACTCCTGTGTGCTTTTCTTATCTGCTTCCCGTTGTCAGATTGCTCGAAATTGTCCAGAAACGCTCCATCCTTATTGCTTTTCACAGTGGCTGCAGTGGCCCATGCCGACCAAGTTGTACAACCATATTAAAAATCTTTGAATTGGGGTCACTGAAATATCGCAAGTTTAAGTTTGACTTAATTTTCTGTTACAAAGGTGCGCGCTAGCTTGCCGACATCCCGCTTCCAGAAATATTTCAGTTTTATCCTTTCCCGTAGTCGATGTGAGCATCAGTTCCATGTGAGCGTAGTCAAAACCTGTGGCCGCACAGTGAATGTTCCGCATAGTTTTCAATTTTGTTTTGAACGAGTCTGAAATGTGCTTCCTGCCGATATCGTTAATGCACTCACTCGTTCAGCTTTCAAGTTGCGGCAGAGTTGTTTTGATCTATGAGCTGTTACTGCTATTACATGTGAATGTCTATCGCGCGGATTGTAACTTTGATAACTCTTCTTTTGCTCTACTTTGCTGTCTATGCGCATAAACATTTCTTATGCTTTTGCTACTTCAGGATGTTGAGATAACTAAATGAATTGTGCATCCACTCTGCTGGTACAAACAAAAATCACCTCTGCCACTGCTGTTTCATGTTTTTCGAATTTTCCACTTATTGAGCTCATATTGTCTCATAAATTAGCAGAATTTCGCTAGACGAACACATCCGTTCTTATGAACCTTGCCTCCAAAATCCATCTCGTAGCCATCAAAGCCTTGATAATGGACCCAGAAGCATTTCCAATTTTTCAAACGCTGCCCAGATTTCAGAAAATTTATAGTAATTAGGCACTGACCACGAAAGTTGGTTTTAGGAGGTGATTAAGGAGCTGGATGGTGACCTTCTGCAGGATTTAGGTTTTAGGAGGATTGTTCAGAATCCTGTGGTGTTCAATAGCTTCTGAAATTTTGCACTGATCGTAGGGTGCGGCGCGCTCAAGGATTGTTTGAACGGTCGAGCATTATAGAACGGCTGAAGATCCGAGATTTCCGAGACTAAACCAAGAAATGTGAATTCGAACTCTCCCTACAAGCTGCTTTTTTAGAAGGTGAATGGGACCCTGAACAATGTCGCGAAATGCTACGGTGCAATGGCTTGAAGTTGAGAGTTATGCGATTTTGTGCAAACTGCCAACATCGCTCCATCCCACCTACCCATTTTGTGACGATCGGGGCCGATTCGCTTCCCAGATGCCGTGCTTTACAGGTAAAATACGAAAGAACACGAGCTTCGTGTTCGAGGTCCGAAAATTTGAAAAGCTCGACAACTAGATTAAACGGACGGCAACAAATGCTGTCATTCAGACGTACTTGTGACCGTTTTGAAGGTGTTCCCTTTTAGCAGCTTGTCGAAGCATGCCAGGTGCTGTTGATGTTCATAGTATTAGCGGTTTGATCCTGGCAGCCGTATTAGATGATCGCCATAACGAGCGATGCTATTTTCTGATGAAATGGTTCCGCCTCTAAAATTTTTATTTCGGAGTGACTGTGTTCGGGAACTATAACCACATCTCCTGTCGAGCACACAACATGTCACTATCCTAAAAGAACCTTATTTCTTTTATCTTGCACTTCTAAAATCTTGCTTTCGCTCTAGTTACGATCCGCATCCAAACTTTTCGATTCAATTCCATCCAAGAGGAATTTTGCATATGCTGACCATTATCCTCATTGTCCCCCTGAGATGGCGCCGTCTTATCTTTTTTTTTTTTCTGCTGCTGGCTTAAATGCTTCTTTATTACGCTGCGTATAAGCTGCTGATAAATAGCGATGTTCTGAAAAATGACAACGAATTTGTTCGTTCTTACTACAGTGGAGCTCTATGAAAACTAAAGTTACTGCGTATCCAGACATTGCTTAATTGGTTGACTTCCGCCACTCTTACCGCACATGTGCCACAGGAAGTTGCTGAATTAATGTGAAGTCGCAGACGAACCTATTGAAGTAATGGTTAGAGATGGGATATCGCACTAGCGCGGACAGTTCACACATACGGTTAGCTTCCCTTCGTGTATGCATCTGAGCTATACGTCATTTTGAGGTGTGAAGTATTCACAGGCTGCAGTTTATTTGTTGGCTTGCTTAATAGATTTTCATATCGGTTTCTGGAAGAGCATGTTGTGCAGATACTGCTATATGCCATATAAGTAAGGCCTTTATTCATCTCTAATATCTGTTACTGATAATTACCATAATGCTTCAATCACCAGCTGAGAGCTGCTGGTTCGGTGGGCATCAGTCTCTAGTTTCATTTGGTGATCGCGCTCGGTGACCGCCGACTGTGCTCCGAATAATCACTGTCCAGCAAACCTCGGCGGTTGCCTATTTCTAATGGCCATCAAAAACCAATAGCTGCAGGATCGGTGGCCATTGACAGAATGACCACTGGTCATCGATCGTTTTGCGGCCATCGACCAATGACAATATGAAGTGTTCTTTAGTGAATCAGTAAGGATTTTTCTAATAGCACAAGTGATGGTAATCGTAGTAATACGTATTTCTTTTAACACGCATTTGGCATAGTAAAACCTGTCAGTGAAGTGTTCATCTTGTTACTGTATTTGCTGAGCAGAAGAGACGGGATTCCAAGATGGCTTGATTTGGAACTTGGAATTGGAAATGGCACAATTACTAGTAACGATACTTATGAATACGTTGAAAACAAAAACTCATTGGACATTATTAACATAAAACACAGCAGATTTTCCGATAAGTATTCCATTAAAATGAAAGAACAAAACAGAACATTACCTAGTTGTTTGCTGTTCCTAATCTGCATAATATTCCCTACAAGTTTTGATATATAGCGGCTGCTAACAAAAGTTCGCTTAAACTCTTATTTTGTATGCTACACCGCATTTTACTATTTCTTAAAAACCATGTACGTAATTGTTGCAATATAGCACTCAAAGAAGCCATGTCAACTATTACTACAGTGTAAAGAATTCTTATAACTTTTTGGATGTAATTAATAAATGTAGTAAACATATAAAAAAGGTTTTGGCTGCCGATTTCTTCACTTTGTTTACCACTAGTCCACAATGTTATCATTGGATTATTTAACACATATGTGCTTTGAAAATTCCAAAAAACCCTAAATCAAAGTATATGGTAATAAAACTTTGTTTTACACGAACAATTGCGATTTCAACGGGTATTCTATTTCTTTGGGTAGGGTACAAATCATGGAAATAATTAAATTTTTAGTCCGTGGAAAGAATGTTATTTTTGCCGGGTTCACTTTTAGACAAACTAAAGGAGTGCCCTTGAGGAGAAATGCCAATCCCGATATAGCTGATCTCACCTTGTCCATTATGGAGTACAAATATGCAGAAATTTCAAGTTTTAGCGGTATTTGTTGTAGGTACGTTGATGATCTTCTTGTATTCAACATCGAACAATTTCAGAATATTGCTAAATTAATTTATGGAGACTCACTACAGATTGAGATTACATACGAGTGCAACACAACTAATTTTATGGATTTAAACTTACGTATTACTTCTAATGGTGTCGTTTCAAATGTCTATGATAAAACGGATCAATTTAGTTTCTCAGTTAATAAATACACTCAGTTCGACAGTAACATTCCACTTTTTACACACAAAAACCTTATAATCTCTCAAATTTTTAGATTTAGTAAACTATGCTCATTTAAGACCGACTTCATTAACAAATGTAAAGGACTGCTTAAAAACTAAAAGGACAAAGGTTTTAATCCTATTCTAGTAGAAAAATATTTATATAGAGCTATAATTAGCAAACTAGAATTAGTGTATAAGTTCGTCTATCCTAATAGACAGGGCATTAAAAGTTTTATTAACGAAATAGTTCACGGACTTTAGTTTTTACGCTTATTAACCATTCGCATTGATTAGATCCTTTTTGTATGTATAGCCCTAAAAGTCAATTCCATAAGCGAGTTTTTCTATAGGTTTAACCTCAAATAAATATTGCTCTACTTGTGCTACTATTTCATAGTACGATCGCTTTGACCATGTATACTAAGATTTATTGATTATCGCTCTTCAGTACTGTATTTCTCAACGGAGCATTTATTCACGTAACTTTACATCGTAGTGTTAAATGATCCTGTAGCTCCTGTATTCCACTCTCCATTCATGGATTTGTTTTACTTGCAACCTAACTTCTGTATATTAGTATTAGTATTCTTTTCTAGTATTTATATTAGTATTTAGCCCTGAAAATGTTTTAGTGAGCTTCAAATGTTATTCATATTGCTTCGATAGGTCTAGTATTAAATACAGATCAAATAATTATTGCTCGTTACCACTGTTAGCACGATGCCGTCAACATCTGCACTCAGATTTATCGATTATCAATCATCATGGCCTATGTTACTGGTTTCGCTTCTTTCGACTATATAGTTTCATATATATTAACTTTTAACCTAGCGTACACTCTGTAGCTAATTTTATGGATAAATTCTAAATGTACCTTAGTTTTTATGCAGGCTTTTCTATTATACCACTTTTAAGCTTTGATTTTCCTTTATTATATCGGACTAGAGTGACGAGGTTAGTGTTATCGTCTATAGCTTTTATATTTGCTACAATTTTTCTTAATTTACATTCCTCATTTATTCAGATAAGATGGCCCGCGCATAATTCAGGTGCGGATAAGGGCCGAAACGTTGTCACCTTTTGTTCTCATAGGTAATCTATCCGCTTCTTGCTTCTTGCATTCTTAACAACTATCTGGTCTCCTAACAGTCGTCTATTGCGTCTCTGCTCATAGCCGCGTGATGTCTGCTTTTACCTTAAAAAATTTTTCTTTCTTTTCTTGATTCCTTTTCCCGGAGCACCATATTCATCTGGGTATGTACTAACGTTGTACACATAAAGGACTTTATGTTAGTATAATACCTTTACCGCTTTCGATCTATTGATCATTTGTTTCCTTTATAAAACCTTCAAAAATTGATGTCTATTGATTTTAACGATGATTGGCGAGGAGGGGGTGTTTAAGACTGTTTTCAGCAATGAACTTTTATTGAAAAGGAGAGTTGTGCTTTCGCGACTTTCTTTTTCACATTGTGTTATTTATCAACGTATGCGTTTGAATAACTTATATGTGTGATGAACATTAGAATGAAGAATGCGGATATCGCATAGTTGTGTGCCATTTCGACCTTCTTATTGAAACTTTGAATGTGTCGTTGAACACACAGGAGGACGTTGGGTTTATATTCAAAAACGGATTCACATTCGAGAAGGGCTTGCATGTGTTTTTCATGGAATCTCGAGGCAACTTCTATTTGCGGGGCAACATTGTTCGGGAGGGCCTGTATTAAAATTACCGAAGGCTTGCCGTTACAGTTAGAAGAATTTTCGAAATTTAGTATGGGCTGGATGATAGATGCAATTCCTAACTTTATCGATTTCCTTGGTTGGCGAATTATCTGATTCCCATGGATTCAGCATTCCTGGAAGATCAGCGAAGCTTTCATATGCGCAGTTATTGTAATTAGGACACAATTTTTGACTCCTTTGAGCTACTGAAATGAAAAACCGTCTACGGTTCGGAAAGGTGGAGTCTTACAGCTCGTATGTGCTTAAGATTTTAGGGCTTAGTTTCGGTGCCAGTCAAAGTCTCTTCGGTTGGTTTGCTTTTAAATTAGCAGAACGCCGAAATTTCTGGACTCATGTGTTTCATTATAAACTCTCGTTATCTATTGAAATCGTCATGCTTGGATCAGCTTTACCCGTTGAATAACAGGATCGGTTTCTGTTAACCCTCGTTATGAAAAAGTAACTCTTCATGCACATAATTTCCAAGATTTTCGCGCTTTTCCCAAAACTAGAGAGCCACGCTTCCCCAAAGTGAAATTTTGTTGAGAACCCTCAATAATTGCAGATCGTTAGCGAATTGAATAAACTTCTCGTTTATATCAACTAGGGTCTTGTGCAAAGGAAGAGGAAAAAAGGAGATGTGTTTCTTGCCGACAGCTAACGAAAAGATGAGCAGTTGCTTTTCTAACACTTCGTAGGACCAAAAAATGACAATTTTTGAGTGCGCCAGCAATACAGGAATAATCCACACCTTCCATCGTTGATGTTGATGTGACACAAGCCGTTTTCTTTCAGTTTCGGGCGACATTAGAATCAGTGAACTGCCTAAACTGGAGCATCCCTTTTTTCTCACCCCCAAAATGTACCCCTCTCCCAACTCCCTTCCACCCCCCCCCCAAAAAAAAAGTCGGGTTCTACCTATCAACTACTTTTGTTGCATGAGTGTTGGTGGTAGTTCACTTATTTAGTGAAAGAGAAGGATCTGAAGGGAAAATGAGACGCGGACGATGGCCGCCAAAGTGCCAAAGAGAGCGAAGACGTCACTGTCGCTGAATTAATGAGTGCGAAGATTCTAATTATTCGCAGTGCGAAATTAGTTTTCGTTTTACTAGCGGCTGCGAAATAAAGTAATTAAGTTAATCACTGAGCAATTAATCTTGGAACTATTAGAAATGAAAGTTATAAACAGAGCGATGCCGCTAGCAGGCAACTACACTTTTCATTAATTTCAGCTTGCCATGACTTGCTCGACTTGCCACCGCCGACTTTTAGCGATTGCTTCTGCATATTCTGTTCTTTTCGTTGGTTCAAGCTCTCAGTAAGCTACTGTCTACTCTTTAACAATTTAAAAATTGCTGATTTCGTAGATGCTGTCTGCCTACTTCGAGCGTTGGATTGTCACATTATTTTCACTTTGCTCGGAAATTCGCTACTGACGATTCCAATAACTTTTGCCTGAAAACACACAGCTTCAATGTTGCTGATGCCCGTTTTCATCTGCTGTCTATTTAACAAAAAACAAAAAAAAAAAACATCTATCCGCCGGTCAGCACATTCTGGTCCGAGATGGTTAGTACCGATTCTGTGGGAATTTATGGATTTAGTACACAAACCAATTCTATGTGTGAAGTCGTCTCGAGTATCTGCTTGTCTGGTATTTCATTATGCGGCTTTAGCATTTTATGTCCGCGCAAATTCCTTCGGTAGTAAAGCTGCTGGGCTTGGACCAGGTAAGTGCTGGAAAAACCTTCTAAGAAGTGAAGCAAATTTTGTTGACTGTTAAGTGGTTCTCTGATGTGCACTGCACTTATCCCAATGCATCGATTCAGGTTAACATCATTTCAATTCATTGTAAAGAAGTATCGTTTGTGATATCAAAAGTACTTTATTCTTGAGAGGTCGCTAAAACTTTCCAGATCTCAACTTCCGTTATATATCTCATTGCCTCTTGGAAATGAAAGAAGTCGGCAACAAATTTTTGCTAATTATCTGAAACGCATGCAAGCTGCATGGGTAACTCCATGTTCCCCTGATCGCGTCTCATGCCCCTGATTTCCTGCTGTAACTGGAATTTTTCCTCATTGCTTTATTTCTCATCTCCTGTCAAAGACAGTGGAAAGATTACCAGAGCTTTTTTTCATTAGATCAAACTTGAAAAACTTTCAGAAGCCTCAAAGTATATCAGTTTATGTATTTAGGTGAGAATGGGGTACTTTTGGTGATGAGACAATAATGCACTCGTATTCTTGGACCGTGCGGGCAGTTCCAGGTCCACATTACTTTGTGTAATTTAAAAGCAACCATGTAAGCTAGTATCAGATGCTAGATCGAGGTTTTGAGGTAGCTTTGCAACGGTGATTGTTTTGTTTGAAGATTTATGCAGCCTTCCAGCTTCAAAATTTCCCGTGATTTGCCTAAAAGAAGCCTAAAAGAAGCCCTTTAGGGCACATTTCAATTTGTTGTATTCCGTCAATCTATTGAACATTGTTCGCTGGTCTATTCTGTCATGCTACATTTGTTCGACCGAGTCCATACAATAGATCATATAGTTTCAGATAAAGTGAATAAGCTGTTCGTGGTTGAGTAGATGAATGCATGCTAAGTGTTCTGGTGAGGCGTACGCGCCGAGACGGTAATTGCGCTGGCTAGGCGAATACGGAGGGGGCCCACTGCCCGAAAATAAAATTGTTCATAGTGAGTCTTATTACCATTATTATTATGCCAATCATTTAGGCAGCGATTAGGTACGTTTATACTTCCGATGGCGCTGCGCTAGCGAGCCCCACCAACCACAGCCATTAGTCCGCTCAAATTATCCACAAAATGAGTTTCCACACAAGACGTTCGCTCCATGTGCCTACGCCGCATTCTTTTCATGTGCAAAGAAGCCTGCAGTTTATGTGTTGAAAGATGCTCCTGAACTCATCCTAGGGCAATCGAAACCTCTTGTAAATCTTCTTCGGCTGCTCGTCAACAGTGTTGTTGGATTTCAGTCATTAGAGCGCATTTTTGTGGCATTAAACTGAGGCATGAAATTCTGGCAATAACACTGTGCATTCATCAGCAATCTTCATTAAATTCAAATTGAGAAGTTAAAATGGGAACACTGGCAGAGGAGGCAGAATGAAAGAGGGCAGAAATCAACAGAACAGTGTAGGATCAGGTCTTCTCATTGAGATATTAGTCGGAGAGGGAGTGAAGCAAATAAGTTTTTTGTGATTTTCTCTGTGTTCAAACGCGCTCCTGTATATCCGATGATACTGCTGATATTTTGTTGTTACGTCTGTCTTCTTGGCAGTTCTTTGCTTTCAAGATGGGCAGCGGACGACTAACCTGCTAGTGGCTTATATGTGAGCGCAGAAACGCAATTAAGTCTTGTAACTATCGTTTAACGAGAGAGATGGATATGGGGGTCAGAGGTCAGTGAGGGCACACTTGCACAGTTGGTTTTACCACTAAGAGTCTATTAACTTTTTAAGACCTCATAGATTTGTATTCGCTTCCTGAGGCGTTTGTGCAGCCAAAGCACATAGAAGTGACTCTTGCAGTCATCATCAGATATGCACAGCATTCACCTTTCTCAATTCCCTTCCCATTTGAACTAAGCTTCGGCGCTTGAGTCACATTCCTTTCTTCGGGCAGTGATGTACATGTGCGCATTGGTGCGCAGATACGTCGTTGGTAAGTTCTTATCCTTGTTTTTCTGCTTCCTACATTTGAGGAAGAGAAAAATTGGTGTATCAGTGATAAAAGGCCCGAAAATTTTTGTGCATTCTTCCTGAATTTTCTCAAGAATGCTAGTAATTCTAAAGGGGAACTCAAAGCTGATTTTCTGAAGGATTGCGCGATTGGTCACCTCGGTGCTTATATCGCTACAATGCCCATTTTTTCACATTTTTTTTCTTTATATGTACGAAGAAATATTATCCCTGGGGCGAAAGATGCATTTTTTACAATACAATTTGCAATTTCGTTGTATGTCTACCAAGTTTTTTCTAAAGTGTTTGCATTTGGAAAATATAAACCCTGCTTCCTTACTTTTTATTCGCAACATCACAACATAAAATGCGTCATAACAATTTTCCTTGTTACTTCAAAAAATCGACCTTTCCCTTCCACGAATTGTCGTTGATTTTGCGCCTGTAGGTTGAATCCACCAGCAAACAAAGGCGTTCGCACACAAGTGATGTTGCCATAAGGCCATTTTGCGAAAATTCCCCAAGAGACATAAAAAAACCTTTTCATCAAGTTCTTTGTGCAACCAGTGCTTCCTAAGAAGCCGCATCATTAAGGTTTGTAAATGTTTTTTATGCTCTGTTAACCGGTTGCTGTGATGGCAGAACGCGAAAGCCGTTTTCTGCTGGCTTCCTTGGCTGATATTCCCGCTTGCTGAATGTATCTTTTATAAATTCTAAAAAGCGGGTGGTGCTAAACCTGTGTATGCAGGTGTGACTTACACAGCTGCATGTGCATCTTGCCGCGCGGTAGCTGCTAATCACTGCCCACAAAATTATAGCAACTGTCATTATCGCTGAACTGCGGGGTGCTTTCATCTGATCGCCCTTCTCTTCTTCCCCTGACATGAGCAAGGGGAGACTTATTGTATGCTTCAGACATTTTGTCTTCGTCCATTTCGGCTGTTTGTCATAGATTTCCATGAGCATCACATATTTTTTTGCGATAAAAAAATAAGCATTTTGATTCTTCAGCCGAAGAAATGGCTCCATTTTGAGTTGGTGGAGTCATCTCTTCGCTAATGCAAAGTGTAGATAGCGGTCACCTGCTCACTCCAGACCTATATTTCTATAAAATTTTCGTACTACATGATAAGCAGTCACTGCGTATGAATCCAACTCCTTTCCAAACATCCCAGATTCCGCCTCATTTCAATGATGTGGTGAAACTTCTGCGATTGTTTCATTTCCGCAATAGGTTTTGATCAGATCTGCATATCTCTCACCTCCTCATCTGGCATATTGGCCTTCTTGTAATCAGGACGTGGAAGGAGAACAGCGGGAAAGTGCTCAGATGGCCGCTAAGCCTTACAACGATGGATTCTCGGGTACGAGGATAGCTGTAGTGACGGTTTGGTAAAACGCAGTTGTGATGAGGGGCATTTTTCACATTGGAGGGGGAAACATTTTAAAGTTGCTAAGATCGCCACCAACAAATTGCACGTAGATTACTGTCATATTAAAAAAATGTCTAAAGCGATTTTTTTGAAAACGTAGAGATTCTTGGACACATCCAGCATAGTGACGTTTGTTTGCTGTCAGAGGCTGTTTCTGGCATCACTTCTTATACACCCTAATCCACTCAAAAAACGACAATATTCGCCACCCTTGAGGGGCTAAGCTGCCTATAATTGCTGCAAATGGGATAACGATATGGACTTGATAATAGGAACTTGGTGAGCAGAGTGTAGGTCTTGCAGTTTTTTCCATGAGAATGACTCCAGAATCGAATAATTTTTGAGAGTTCTTCGGTGTGTACTTGCTCAATCCAAAGATGTATAAAAACTGTGTTATGAAAACATACATGGAGATGTTTATTCAGCAGTTGGGTGCAACGAGTATGTTCAAGTACCGTGACGGCGCTGAAAGCCACAAGGGAGGCAGACGTTTTTGAAATGTCACATTAGAGGTCTTTTCCGAACAGTGTGCTGATTTCTTACTGCTGGATGGTTAAAATAACAAAAACAATAAATTCGAACTGGTAACTTAATAAAAAGCAATACGTCCAAGGAGTGGACGAGTGCTTTCGTGACCGACTGCGAATGCCCGACGTGGATGCTGTCGTTGCAGGGCATGCTTACACATAACAAGACCCATTAATGTGAACCCAAATGACAGGCAGTTAGTGGGTTGGCTTGCTAATGAGCTATTAACAACGTTGAATTCGTTTCTCGACCACATACATTTCACAATGCGTCCCTTTCGAAACAACCTTGCAAACTTGTCTCGCTCGCTTGTTACTGACTTTTGATGCGGAAAACTGTATGTGGTATAATGTTTGTCCGTCACGTCTATGATCTTTTTCATCCTTCTAGTTCCGTATTCTTTAATCCTATCCACAGCAAATGTGGAGGGATTGATATGCACCGAAAATGTGCCGTTTTCCGCAACTCTGCGTTCATGCTTGAAAGAATTCTTTCCACGTACCGCTGTGAGATAACTTGCGTTCCTCTAGTAATTATTATGTACGTATCCTCCTTTCTTAGTTGTTGTCATGATGAAGACGTGGCTTCTTGTTCAACACTGTCGAGCAGGCCATGCTTCAAAAGTTGAAGGTTCAACACACCACGGGATTTGCGGTTCACATTAGGCTGGGATGCAAAAGGCTTCCTACGATCAAAAATCTCGGCTCCCAAAATTGCGCTTTTAGACTCCTCAGATCTGATAGTTGATAACGATGCAAAAACTTGGAAGAGGTCCATCACTGTTGGTGCCAAAATATTATTTTCGCACCTTCGTAATCGAGAGCTCTTAACAGTTTGATTGAGTTACTGTCATGTGATCCTTGCTGCTCTTCTAGTTATTTACCATTTGATTCCTGCACGACGAAGCGTAATAATGCGTTTATTGGTGGTCATAAGAGATGAAAGTTTGAGGTGCACTAAACTGTGAAGTGTGGTTGTTTGCACATCACCAAAAAAGAATTGAATGGAGTGTCATGATATGCAAGCCACTGAAGAGCAGAAATAATCGGCCGCCAAAGTTCTTTCTTGTGATTTTGATGAATTAGACACTTTGAGGAAAATTATTGGAAATTGGCAGAAATTATTGCAGAGAACGAATCAAAACACAAAACTCAAAAAAATCGCGATCTTTGAGAAAGTTTTGAACGTTTGGTTTACGTTCAGTATTTTTGAATTGATAGTCGCTGCTGTAAAAGTATACGCCGTAAACTGATATTTACTTGCTTTTTCTTCTGTGTGACATATATGCCTATGAGTGTTGATATGGTTAATGTGTCTATAAGGTGAGTATTACTGTTATTTGATTTTGTTGATGAGTTTTGACTTCGTTTATTCTGTGTAAGTGCATCTCAGAGTAGTTTACCTTCGTCACTCATTTTCGAACGATTATCGGGCTCATTTTTGTTATCTTTTATATTGAAGCGGTGACATTGCCTTCTTTGCTTTCTTTGAGACGAGTTTGCTGCCATAGCAATTTATGCATAGAGACAAGAGACATGTTGTGCCGTATTTAACTCATTGCAGTGATATATTACTGGAAGTAAATGTTAATCTGCGAGTTCTTAGGGCGGTGATTTTTTCTGACACTGTTCCCACTGTGCGGTTGATAATTCGGCCTTAAAAAAAGAGGAGAATTGAGCTGTCTTGTCGTCAAATATGCGCGAAAATGTGTAAAGCAATGCAAAATTAAGAAATTTTACGGAGAAGAAATTTTCCGTTTCTTGGGCAGTCTTTTTATGAATGCATGACTATAAATAAACAAACTAAATTGTGAGACGTTATCGTTTTGCTCATAACGTACCGAAGGCATAATAACTCAAAGAGCGCGGAAATCAGCGTTTTAAGTTTTGGTGTTAAGAAAGCGTATCACTCAGGCGCGCCATTTTCCTTCTTCACTGTCGTCAGTACTTATGCTTAAGAGATTTTACGGCTCACCAATTGGCATGCTACTGCACCACCTTTTACGTACTGAAATGGCAGTAAAAACTTTTGTTTCAGTGACCAACAAATGATGGGATTTACTAACCAATTGGTTTGATTGAAAAGGCTACGAAAACCGGCAAAATTTTGCATTTTCTGACGAGTTTTCTCCAATAATTCTGAGGCTTTCTATTCTTCCCATGTCTGTCACTATCTTGTTACGCCTGTGTTCCGAGAATATCCAGATTTGCGATTAATTCCTCTCTTTAATTGTTGGCGACTGAGTTAGGTTGCTGATGTGTCACCAGAAAAGTTGTTGAAAGACCACAACTCTTCGAATTTTTTCAAAGCAAAATAGCAGCTGTTGCACTTGTGATTCGAGAATGACGGCAAAAAGTTTGGAAAAAGAAGTTCTTTAGCATTTCGAGATGATGCCAGTTCGACACTAGTTCAGTTTCCTCCAATAATGTCGCTTTCTTTCGTCATGCCGAAAATATGCACAGCTGGAATACGTGTTCTTCTAAAACCTCCCTCAAAAACGGTTGTTCTCTGATACCACAACTGCTGTATTGAGACTTCGTTTCCAGGCAAGGTTTTATATAGAGCGAGAATATGTATGAGGAGGGAGGCCATAAAATTGACCTTATTACATTGAAGAAAGGAAGCTGAGTGCAAAAATGTCGGTTATGTAGTCGGTTACATAAGGTGACGCACTTCCCCAACATTGGAGATGGGGTTACGGAGACCTTAGTTGTAGAAGGCCTCATTTTGATCCTTGAGTGGGTATTCCATCTCAACAATCACCTCAGCAACCAGGCGGCTGATTTAGGTTACGAAATTCTGCTCGATTTACAGTGTCCGTCTGACCTAGCATCTACTGATTTCTATTTCATTTTTCTTATGATGAGCCCACTTCGTGGCACCGTTTCCAGTAAGGTGACTAAATAATTTTCGGGGTAGAGTGCTTCCTCAATAGCCAAACTGATGACTTCCATAAACAAGCTTTCTGTCAGCTCGTCTACTGGTATAAAAGGAGTACTTCGCCTTGTGTGATGCATATGTGAAGGAATAATAAAACCACCAGCAACGCTCGCGATCGCAGCTGTGTTCCTATACAGTAATAATATGAACTTTTTTACATCTTCTCGTACATGCTGTGTTTCTGCACTTACAAGTCTTGAGTTTGTGGCATGTGCAGTTTTCAGAAACCGAAGTGCAGAAAGCCCAAAGAAAAGGAAAAAAGGGGGGGGGAGGGTGGAGAACATGCGGAAAACAGAGCTTTAAATTGCTCATAAAATTTGAAACGAGCGTGTATTAGAAGTGAAAGTAGAAGAGAAGGAATAGGGCGAGTGACGACATATGTTCCAGGAAAATTAGTAACGACGCATTCGTTAGGGTATTAATTTTTCGTTGCTAACGTGTTTTACAGTCTCAACTTTGCTAGCAAGTTTCCAAATGAAGTGTGCCAATGTGCTAGATAACGATTTCACTGTTCCAGTTCAAGGTGAGGACCTATGTTCGAGGAAGGAGCGGGTTATAGATTTGTTGAGGCTTGACGATCTGTGCTAAAGATAGACTTGTCAGGGAAATTTTGATCAGTGCAAATAGTGTCGTCAATCAGAAAGAAAAGGGTTCGCATTTGCACTTTTGACGAATTTT
This sequence comes from Baylisascaris procyonis, assembly GCA_037389465.1. Lineage (NCBI taxonomy): Eukaryota > Metazoa > Nematoda > Chromadorea > Rhabditida > Ascarididae > Baylisascaris > Baylisascaris procyonis. The sequence goes on along the minus strand of JAZARR010000033.1, from coordinate 3,152,914 downwards.
TTCCGCGATAACGTGTCTTGGTGTTCTTTGGAAGTTTGTACTTGTAAACCACATCGTCGAGGCTTCGTATCTTCGTGTGTGTATATCCTGTTCGTCTGTGGTATAGTTTCTATATGGAACAACTGGAATAATAATTGCGGAATTTGCCGGGCATATATACACAATTTATAAGCCTGCAGTCCTCTTAGGCAATTCAAACATCCTGGAAATTTGCATGCTCATGGGTATTTTGCAGTCGCTTCGGTCGCGAAGCATTTGCGAAGAAATTTTATGTCGAAGTTGAGTTCGCCAAAAATTTAGTACATTATCTTTCATATTTTATTATTTACCGACAATTTATGAAAGCGCTTGATTTGTTTGAAAAACGCGTATCATGCCAGCCCATCTGATATTCATTTGACATGTTTTCAGCGTGGTTGCGCAGTGCTGCAATTTTGAGGTGTAACTTTCAGAAAGGAAGTTTCCATTTTTGTTGAGTTGTCGATGTGGATTTTTGTGGGATTTTTTGCGGAAATTCAAGATGGAGAAACAGCGACGATCGTATCGATTACTGAACCTCAAAATATTAAACAGTCACATACTTTTGAGTTTAGGTTTTTGGGAGGCCAAATAGAAATCATAGAAACCGTTTTTAGCCAGAACGTTTTCATGTTGGTTTTGAGAATACAAAGTGCGTCTTTATGCAACATCTGAGTATGTCTCTCTTTCCTTTTACTTGTTTACTTGCTTTCTATGCACTGGGGCGTGCTTTGAAAGTTGATTGTCGAATTCCTCTTCTGAAATCGACTGTGTGCAAAGATAAATAAAATCTTTAATTGGCAATTTTTTCATGGTTTGATTTCATATGAACACATTTAGAAACCCTTCTTCCGGATATTTGAGTTGCAGCTAGAGGGGAAGTGTAGTGAAGAGATTTTCGTGATACATGCAGTTTCTAGTTCTTCCAGTATTTATTGAGTCAAGCTGATCGACTCCACAAATAATCAGCGATGGGATATGCGCCAGGAAAGCTGGCGCCATATGCGCGTTTGCATTTCAATCGAGAATATCAGTCACTTGCTTATATATGTAAAGACCAAACATCTAGCAATGTCTTTTTCTATAAAATTGGGTGCTCCCTCAAATCCTCAATCAAATGGTTGGTCTTGAGCCGTACTGGGTTGATTACAAAACAAAAAAAAAAAAAGATTTGCAAAGTTCTTGACTCATTTAGGTATCGGTAAATGTTTTTATGAAACGACGAGTCGTAACCAGTTTGAAGACAGAGTTTTATGGAATTTTCAGCTTTATCTCATAAATTTCAGCGCAGTCGTTTCACTGTATCTCTAGCTGAATTGTCGGCAGGTATATGACATTCTCATTCACACGTTCATGTGCAGGTTGCTACCTGATGTTGCCATGAGGTGCTTTTGTAAAAACTTGTAAGCTTTTTACAAAAAGCAGTGGCAGGCGTTTAAGACTTTCTTATTGGAAAAAACTAGTAACATATTTTACTGTGAAGCCGACCATTTTTGCGTTCAAAATTGGCCTTTATTTGCATCTATTCAGTTGGAAAATTGAGTTGAGCAGAAACTTGCATTCAAGTATTTTTAATTTCAATTTTTATGGTCTCCTAGCTCATGTTGATTACACTTAAAAGGGAATTGGATTAAGGTTTAGATTAGAGCGGCACGATGACAAGGAGAGAGCGATCAGGATTGGTATTTGAAAAGAGTGAGACGTCTTCTTGCCTCTCTCACGTCCTTCCTGTAGATGTTGAACGATAGTTTCCTTCCTGTAATTTCCACTCGAAACAAGGGCGAAAATTTCGGCCTTATACGCCGAACTTTGTCCATGTGTGCTATGAAGTGCACCGTAAGGATTGCGTTTTTTGCCTGTGGAACAATTAAGAGAGTGTTGTATAAACGAACGTTCTGCCCAATGTGGCCTTCTACATGAGCCTTTTTTAAAGTTTTCGCTTCATTCACGATTCTCTGAACCAAAAACTATCGAACTGAAATCGTTGGTTGGGGCGCTCGATACATAAATATCAGTGCTCGTATGAACCGTCCAGAATGTGCCGGCTGTAGACTAATTTAAACGATGATAGGTTTTTAGACTAATTTTTCGAAGTTTTGACACCTATCGCTTGTCGAAGCAACGCATCTTTGACTTTCGCACCTCACATATTTTCATGGGTAATAGGAAAAGGGTTGGGGGTTTAGAACGGGGAAGGAGTAGTGTATTAAGGTGCCATGTTAGAGTAGTAAAAAGTTTTCCAGTTCTCATCTCTACCTGAATGCCGGTCGCAAATTGTTGCAGCCGAATTTTTCATTGCTATGCGCCATCGAGTCGACCATCACTCGAAAGCTGAACTGAGTCGAGAATTCTTGCTCCACAAGCGATCAAGCCAGAGCTGGTAGTCATAAATGGCACATTCACATCGAAACACAATGTGTGTTTGATTTTAGCGGTTTATATAATTGCCTGAGAACGGAATACAGCAAAATTCTGGGTTTATGCCATTTCCTATATCTTTCAAAATGTTCACATTTTCCAATGTTGCAGACAGACTTTCAGATTTCTGCTGTTTTTCGTGCACAAAATGATGTAAATTAAAGGAGACATGTATGAAAAAAACGAAAGAGTTGCGAAAAGAAAGTGAGCCATTTCAGATCAAAAATTGAAAGGAAAAAGAGTCACAGCTTCGTGAATTTCAATGACCCAGCTCAAATTTCTCTCGATATAAATTTCATCACTTAGAAGCAGAAAAGATATTTTAGCATTCAAAGGTCATTTCGAGACAACAGACGAGAGGCTGATCCTCCAGCCTTATCTCAACTAGACAGTTGTCTGTGAGGAGCCTACAAGGAGTTCATGTAATGCGTATAACCATGCACCGCAGGAGGTTAAAGTCTCGCGCTGTGGGTGTGCGTCGCGTACGGCTTTGCGTGGTACGAAGTGTGAAGAAGCGCTTGCTAATATAAGAGTGCAGCTGCTGCCAGTCGCCGACTAAAGTGCTGTCTTGATCAACTGTACAAGCTAAATGTTGAGGGAGGCACTTGCTGAGCCACATCACTTTATGTGATCATAACAGAGATCAAACACAACAATTAAAGTTTCACGTTAGGTGACAAGGCAGTAAATCACTAACTAGGTAAGCAAGGAAAAGTTCGCGTTCGTCGCTTCCCTTTTCGAATGGGTTTTTCTCTTTTTGCCTCGTAATTGCCAATTCTCCAGTGTACGATTGGCGCTCATTGCATGCACTCTTTGCGTCAGTGTGCCGGCTATGGGTCCACTGTAATTAATCCATCTCGCCTATATATTTATTCCAGCCCATTCTTCTTTTTTAATCGTTCTTGTGCCTTTTTCGATCTCTTCCTCTTTGCGCAAACCACGACGCTGTGCAGTCGACCACGCATCGCGCATCCTATGCTGCCATCACCACCGCTCTGTTAGCGTTTTATTTTCTCACTCATCACCGGTCGTTTTTCCTTCACCCTTCTTTCCTTCTCTTTATGCTGTCTATGCTTATAGGTATTCCTCGTTTCGACAGCGATTTCTGTTCTTCACTCTGTACCACTTACAAATATGTATTCACCTTTGTGCTGGTAAGAGAGAGTTATTTTGAGATTGCATAGATGGATCTGCGCAACGTTACCAACGGTTGATTTGCAATATCCGCAGCCACGTCAGGCAAGCCTTTTCTCTGGTGATTATAAAGCATCGGTAAACTGATCATCACCGAAATCGCGCAATGCTGCGAGAATTATGATTTCGAACTTATCAGTTTATCATTTTAGCGTTGTCAGCTTATCATTGAAACGTTATTAACTCACTTAGAACCTATTAACTCGCCACACGACCATCATTGAATTACTATTTCGACGTCACTGTCTTGTCATGTGTCACTCATAAATTCATCCTTTGAACTTACCAGCTTGTCTTTCACGTTGCTCATTCATCATTTCCACGTTATTCCGTTATCACTTGTACGTCGTTCACTTATCATTTTCACGTCATTCACTTATCGTTTTCACGTCATTCACTTATCATTTTCACGTCACTCACTTATCATTTTCACGTCATTCACTTATCATTCAAACATTATTGTCCGAACGTTGTTGATTTATAACTTGAACGTTATTAACTGTCGAATACTCATTGAGAATTGTGATGGAAGCTTTCGAAGGCAATAACGGTTTTCTTTGATGATGAATTCTTTCATAAACTTTCATTTGTCATTAGCGCCTTTTGGATCCAAAATTTGCTTGTTGAACGCTGCTCTCGTCCACTGAGGAGTTGATATAGATCGGAGACGTAACCTCATGTATTTTTTCGCCTTTTAAAGATGATATGGAGTCGGAGGAATGCTTGAAGTTGGAAGCTGCTACAGTTTTCTTAATTTTTTTTTTTTTTTTGGAGCAAGGGTGTTTAATCAAGGTGAAAGAATTTCTCAGCCTTCCAAGGAATGAATTTCTAATGTTTTATTCATTTCTGAGGGAACTATTGTGGTTTCGAGACTCTCATTTGTTGTCAGCAGTTCACCTTCAATCAAACAATCGGTGCAAAGTTGTGAGAAGGAGCTTATGTGCAATGAAAGGGAGGCATGTGCTTTTACCTTTCTCACTGCAGAGACGTGTTATTGAAATCGTTAGCTTTTCGAAGGAGAACTCTAAGTGAGGACGACAGTTTATAATTGCGTTTTATGGTAATCCCGCAGCAGTTTTGTTGAGCACTACCTCGAGTTGAAATTGGCCTTTTTCTGTAGTAGGAATGTTGTAGATATATGATAATAATTCTGCATCTTATAAACGATGAGGCAACTGTGGGACGTGCATCGCAGCGTCCACACTTGCTTATGATTGTGATTAACAACCTACCACTTGTAACAGTGGCATTTTTATTGTTATGTGCAAAAATGACTGACAGTAAGCTTCTCTTGTGGCATATTTTGTGAGAATTTAACGAAGGAGGCTACATTGCCATTTAATGTTTACTAACTCTTCATATGCGAACGCAGTGCAAATTTTATTGAATAAACTCTAACGTCTTTGAGGTAAAGGCAGACAGTGCATTTTGACAAATCCAATGTTTTTAAGTTACTGCGCTAGAAGTCATTGTACTATTGGGAAATGTCTCAGAAACTGTTCGAGAAACTCATGCAGAAGGGGTTAGTCCAAAGAGGTAGACAGTCGAACTTCCTTCTCGTGATCTGAATTGGGCGCTAGTGTTTTGAAGCACCGCTCGCTTGCCTTTTACGTGCTGTGAAGAGGCATCTTTACAACTTATAAACGAAAAAACAGTGGATACGATTTGAAAAAAAGTATGCTTTAGTCAGCAGCAGGAGAAGAGAGGAGCATAGTGGTGGGTTTCACGGTTGTCACAATTCTGCACGTTTCAAAATGAATATCTATTTATATTGCAGTCTTTAAACCTTCAGTTGCCGCTGTGATCATTTCTATATTCTATTCTCCCCAATACATTGTTCTGCTCATCATTTTAAAATTACTCCTCATTCCTCAACTGAGCGTCATTACGTTTCGTAGATCTTTTATACTGCAGATGATGGAAAAGGGCGTTGGTTGCGATTGCGTGCCTCTATACGACACGTGACGATTTAATTTCCGGAACACATCTGTACGTGAAAATGTTTGTTCACCTGTGTGCCAATGACCACAGTTGCCTTTGAAGTAATCCATTTTCACAGATGAGCACCTGCTAAGGTGCTGCAGCCATTGATGGGAATACATGCGGAAGTACGTTTCTGCAACACCAGTGAGGCCCCTTGTCATGTTAGGATGAATGTTGGAAATGTCTAAAAATCCTCGTCTTCTCACAACAGTTTTTGTTTTTGAGACGAGGCGGTACAGCAAAATGCTAAGTCAAGTGAGGATGATGAATATCCAATGTACTAATTGATTTCTAAGGTAGGACGTTGTGAACGCTGGGCGCATCGTGATACAGATCTTTGCCATTATAGATAATCTACTTATTCCGCCGTTCAGCTCCTTTGCTTCGGATGGAATCCAGTAAGCTTTTCAGAACCTCTAAGTAGGAAGTGATCATCGTTTGTTCCTGCTCAATAAAATCGGGGGGTCGATGATCGAGCGTGTTCTTGAACTATGGGCACTAAGGTGGTGACTTGCGAGCATCTTTCGGCCTGCTAAACCCGGATTTTTCGCGACTGCTCATTCATAGATGACTTTACTGGCGTACGGTTTACTAATCCATACTTAATATTTGTCCAGACATGCATAAATACGTGGTTCTGTTCGCATCATGCAGAATTTCTCATTCCCGCAGAATTGAGGTGCCTAGGATCAGTGCCAAATTCATTGTATACTCTCGTAGCGCTCAATCAATTTCTCATTCGCGTGCGCATTTTTAATTTCTTTCCGAAACGCAGTACATTCTTAACAATGCTTTTTATACCAAATGATACTTTTGATTCAGGATTTGTCAGGCTATCATTCCCTTTGAACCGTACAATTAGGCATTTCGTCGACGTTTCTACTGTGTTTTGGATAGCAGGTTGGAACATGTAAGGCGCAAATAATGCCCATATCTTTGTTACGCCTTTTCGTTTGTAAAAAAAAACCTACTAATGGATACGTCTTATCAGAGCAGATCGGTAGCAGAAGGCTGTTCCCTAAGCTGTATAAATGTACTGTTTTGCTTTAGAAGTCCAATTGGAAAAGAGCGAAAATTCTTTTCGTTTTACCGTTGATTTAACGAAGCGGAGCCTTTCATTTTAATAACGTCTTTAAAATATGGCACTCACTGATTTGTTTTTCATGTCTCAAAACTTTGTGCGTTGATGAGGCTCGAAGTCAAATGCTGAAAGCAGTCGCTGTCTATTTCATCGGCGATGATAAAGGGCATCTATGGCTTGAATTTTGTCAGCACAGCACCGAATATTTTTATTGATTCAGGATATGAGGTATGAGGTTGTGTTGTGATGTGAGCCCATATTCTCCTCATTTCAAGCTTCTAATTGAGCGCATCTACTGGGCCGTGCACCTTGACGCAGTTTGGGCATCTGATGCTCTTCTGTTGAGTTTCGTTGCGTCCTCTTGTTTTGATTGTGATGTGTTCCGCCTCGTCGGATTTTCTTTTATGGCTGCTGTTCACTGGTTTACATCGCCAGACAAGCATGAATCGTCGGTGTCAAATCTAGGGTTGTTGTGCTGAAAGATTCTGTCATTTAGAACCACTAGCGCATCCGGAATGGTGGCATAATTTCCTCATTTTCTCCCGCGAAATCATACCTGAAATCGTCTTCACCAAATCCCTTTCCTTATTCCTGCCCCGATTGCGAGCGTGTCCTTGATGCCATACTGTTTTTTCTGTGCTCTCTCTTTTTTCATCCCATACTTTCATTTCTTTTTTATTCATCATAAATCAATGATTCTTATTATATTCTATACAAATATTCGCAAACATTTGCGGGTTTTTGCGAAAGAAGTCAAGATAATATGCTGCACTACCTTTTGAGAGTGGCATTAGATCGAGCTTGACTTAAAAATGCAAAAATGCTTTTGTTTTCCTTTTAGCCACCTCTAAGTAGTCATATTAGCTCCATAAATAGCATCGCTGTTCACTCAGTAGCTCCTTCTCCCACTTTTCTCTTCTCTCTCCCTCTCCGCTCGCCTTCCTCCATCCTCCGGGGATTCGAACACGCCACTGTTCGGGAACTGTAGGCTGGCCAAAGAGAGAGGAAAAGTGAATGGTACACTCAGTATTGACGGGGAATGAGGGAAGGTGAGGAGAGGGGATGGCAGTATTTTGAACGATTTGGGACTGTGCAGGAGTTAATGATGTGTGACAATGAGCGAGAAGCGTTCGAATCAATGGCGGTCGGGGGTTGCGGTGGTGGCTGTTCAAACAGAGCAGCGCAACCAAGAGATCAATATGCTTAATTAGCACAATTGCACGGCTCGCATAAGGCTGCTGCTGTGTGTACGTGTTGCCGACGCTAATAGTAATTAGGCCCCGCTCAAGGACCATTCCCAAACACACTTCATCCTTTATGCTGCTTATTCTCCTCCACCCTTTATACTTCATTTTTTTCACTCCCTTCCTTATTTACGTCTCGTAATCGTCCACTTCAGGCAATCGCTCTCAAAGGCTTTTCATTCCCACCGCACACTTGCACACATCATTTTCCATTTCGTCACTTCATACTCACAAGACTATGGAATCTGTCGTCTATGATCTGTTGGCAAAAAATCATCATCGTGCTAAATTTTCTGGTCTTGTGTCTCGTAGCGGATAAGCTGTACCCATGGCAGGTTTTCTAAAACTTGTATAATTGGGTAATTGTAGCTTTAAGATCTTTTAAACAGCATTTTAGTAGCGACTCACTTGCTCAGCCTAATGGGTTAATGCATCAGTGCTTATCCCTTTTTCTAACATTATTGTGTTGGTGCAAAAATCTATGCGCACTTAGACCTTCTTACATTTTTGCTTGATTAGAGATTTGAAAGCGGAACAACGCGCAAGTTAGCGGGGACTCCAACGCCGATCCTTCGCTACGCTGGTAAAGCCTTCTCTTTCATTTAAAGTCCTATAAAGTTTACTTGGGAGTACTATGCAAATCACGTTATGTTGAATATCACGCAAAGGTCTTTAGTTATACCCATCTCGTAGAACAGTGGAATTTTAAACGTGATCGAGTTGAAAAAGGACGAGGTCAGCAATACAGTCCATTTATATCTGCTGGACGCACAGCTTTCGGCTCGCGAAAACAACCGAAAAGTTTGACAGTAAGACGAATGAAGCAAGCTGAAAATCGCTGAAGGCGAGTGAAGTAAGCCGGAAACGTTTCGTAAAGGTCTACGCAGCTTGCAGAAGCTAAATCCTGGGGAGCTTGCCAAATGCTGAGGAACTTCATCCTGTCAAGCACTATGAAGGGTGGGCGGTTAACATTAAGAATAACAGAGCGCGAGTTGTGCGAAGCAGTTCTGCGTGATCTGCATGGAGGTTATGAAAATGTAGCGTTCAAACTACTGGCTAGTGCCCAAAGGAGGACCAACGGAGGCCGAATCGTTCTGCTTCCCACGGCCTCTTTACTGTGGCACCTGGCGCGCTTCCATCATGTGCTATCTGTTCCAGGTAAATTCCACACGGGAAGTGCTAGTTTCGTGTTGAATAGAGACGCTTTTCTTCTAAGGAAGACTTGAGCAGGATGCTCTTCCTAGTGATCAAAAGAGCAGCCCCTATTAGTCTAGATACGTAACACTCTAAAGTTTGCTTGGTTTGCGCGAATTGTACGTTGCACAGTAATGCAGACGTTGTACGAGTCTTATCGGGAATTGCATGTGACCTGCACAGGTGTTACCTGCAAAAGCAATTGTTGTGACAAAAAAGTATCAATTGCAGCAACCTTTTATTTCTTCACTTTTTGAAGTTATTTTCTGTCGCAGTGCTGCGCATCAAACAGTTTTTTTCGCATCAAGTCCCCATATCTTCCCAGTTTTTTTTTCATTTTCGTTCTGATTTGTTTCTGGTCATTCGAAGAATCTCTTGGAAAGTATGAGTTCTCTCCTTCTTGGATTGAGATTTTATGCTGGATTAGTTATGTAAGTTCTGTCCACTGCTGGTCCTTACATTGACCCTTTAGTTGGCCCATCAACTTTGTGAGAAGTTAAAATGCATTGTAAGGCATAAAAATTTCGATTAATTTTATACTCACTCAGTCGTGTTTTGCAGTCAGTAGAATCAGGAAAACGAATATTGCACATAATATCTGCGGGAAAAATTATTTTAGTTAAACTTGTTGTGCTATTTGTTGGGGAATTTATGAAGCTAGTTGCTCTGATAAACGGAATTGCAAGACACATCTCACTGCCGCCTCCTTTGTGTCACTTCTTGCGCTTTCTTTTACAAAAGCGGATTTTGCAAACAAATGAACACATTCTTATTCATTCCTGTCGTTAAAAAAGAACTGGGAAAGAGCAACCAAACTTGCTAATAATAAGTGAGCAACAACGCATTTACAACATATATGAGCATTTTTGTGAAACGCAAAGGTTCCAAAGCTTAAAATATGTGGTAGATGTGAGAATTAACGTGTATTGTCATATGCAAGACATCAAAGACACGCGGAAGACATTAAATAATTATAGTTCAGGTTTTTGAAAATTTGTTCTATTTAGACAATCTCGAACTGCATAATAGCTGTCTGTTTTTATCAGGCGGATTTGATGAATTTTGTTAATTTCAGTGATTAGGAAATTTGTATTCTCCTCGCTGGGTATATTTTTAAGGAAATTAAAAATATTCAGGTGGCGCGATTCAGGTATTGCGGATCTTGCGCTTTCTGTGTTTATTTATAAATTTTCGAAAATTCATCGTTTAGATTGCAGATTTGTGGAGATAAGTGAGCTCTCTACTTATGTCTAATTGCGTCAGTTTAGTTAAGCTTCTGAAGAAATGTACGTGGATATTTTAAGAACTGATATTATACGCCGAAGAAACGTTGCCATTTTATTGATGTAAGTTCGCATATTCCTGACAACGACATGAGAGCAGCATTAATTTTGGAACACCAATTAAAGTTCAAAGCAAACAAATCCACCTTCATTTACGCGAATATAGTAATATTATTGGGAACTATTAGATTTGTGATAGTGGGTCTTAGAAGGGAGGATCTCATTGAAAAATGCAGTGAACTTCTTAACGATTTCAAGCATGAAGATTCATACTACAAATTGATACAACAATATTTTATGCGAAGCTGTAGCAGAATACCTAGATTTAGTCTACAGGGTCGAATATCTTCCTTATGGTTATAAGAGCTGTATAATAAGAAAGGTATGGGATCTTGCAGAATTTTTGAACGCGCAATATTATTACTATGATTTCTTTGTTATCTCACTATTACATATAGAAGCCTTGGGTTGTTTTGAAAAGAAAGTGAATCGTTTGCTATGAATTGATTCATTAACTCTCTTGATAAAGTTTACAAATACAATGTCTTTAATTTACAATTTACAAATATTTCATTTCCTCATTGGAATCAACAATAACTTAATTTCTATTTATATAGCTCCTTCGTACAACAATCTCATATAAGTGGCGAGCGAATGTTTATAGATTATTGACTAATTTAGCGGCACAAAAGTATTCAGACGGCTTCCGCTACACTCACATTCACGGGCGTATCCCTGCTGATTTCGCTTGTCTTCCACCTCATTGAAATCTTTTTCTTATTTCCATTTAGTTGTACATCTCTTCAATCAAACATCTAGTCGTAAGTGTACAATTTTTTATTTTGCTCCTTACTTTTATGCGTCTTCAATATTAGGCATCCTTCTGCGTTCTTTTTCCATTGGAACTATGATTTTCACAGATAGTTTCGATCATTCATTGATCTTAACCTCCTACATTTTTCCCTCATTCCATTCAAACTAATATTTGTCTCAAAAACAACTATGCGTTTCTTTTTGATCATGTCTGCCGTTAACTCTAGTGTCCCATCAGTATCTTACAACTTTATTCATGATTCCTTCTGTATATACATCTTAATTGCGCTGACTTCCTTTTGTGCTCTTTTCCAGCGCCCAATTTATGCCTTCCCATTTTTAATTCTCTTTTTGTCACTCTTTTAAATTTGGTTTTGTTTTCCTACCTATAATCCTCCTAATATTCTTGAAATAATCGGTATTTATACAATTTTTACACGCAAAGAATTTTTTTGTTAATTTTATTAATATTAATTTGCTCCATTTAAGAGTTACGACATTTAGCTATTATAGATTGTAACTTCAACTTTGAGTTGAATTTAAAATTTGATCTGATGGCTGAAGAAGATGAAAAAGGGTTTAGAAGTTTTCCGGAGTAGTGGGTTTGCGAATGCGCAACGACGCCCCCTTCCATCCCATCAAGCCGTGCGCAGGATCGCTGTCCGAGCCATCAACGACAGGCGACCAGCCAGTGTTTTCAACGCACTGACGGGTGGTATTTAAAAGCAAAAACAGCCAATCATCAGTTTATCGAATTAATCATTCCAAATGTTATCACGCCTCTGCTATTGATGACTTTTAGAGCCTTATTGGGTTTCGAAGTTGTTCAGGTGACGGGTCATTCCAAATATGATTTCAGCGAAAAGTCCTCGACCATCAAACGCGTGAAAATTTTTAATAAATTTGTCTTTAATTGTCAAATTCCCTGACATATATTTGTTTTCAAGGATTACCTCTACCAAAGTGCGTTGAGGGATGCCTCTTTTTCAGAAGCTGCTAGAGACCAGCAAACGATTGCATCAACAAGTTCTGCGAAAATTTAGGAAAATCAAATTCAGAAAATATACAAAGATGGTCATTAAGATGAGCAACTGCGTCGGAGAACAGTAACCGTTTTTTGCGTTATATTCCCATCTAGTGATTGAAATAATGCTGTTTATAATCAACATGTGGTCACAACCAGACTGAAATAAAATAGTTCAATTCAAAAAGCTGCTTTGATGCCAAAATCGAAGGAATTCTATTCAGTTGATATGAGCTCTATTCAAGCACTTCGACACTTTTTCATTTCAAAGACACGCTGTTTACAGCAATATTGCACCCTTATAACAACTTTTGAGGGGTCCGGGCTGGCGCTTTCAAAAACGCAGTCAAGAACGAAGTACTACTGCTCGAGCAATTCTGCAACTTGTATTTGTGACGCTTTCGAAAGGCAGCACATTGTTTCTTCACATTCCGCACATTCTACACAGATGAGGCGGTAGTTTCTACATAAATGTTTGCAAGCTTGCGTGAAAAATCAGTCGTTCCACTGCTCTTATCTATGATAATGCAGAATTGAAAAGCAAAGAGCGCGGTAAGACCTAAATAAGCGGCTCTACTAAAGGCGATATTTATGATTATTTAATCGCTAAAATTCCTGACTTTGTTTTGTGAACATGATATAGTATGGCGGTCCATGCTGGCCTGTCATTTAAGGAGGAGTAAATTTTGGCTAAAAATAGTTAGATTAGTGAAAATGTCGCCGAAAATTGTTGCTAGGAAGTTGGCTAAAAATAGAGCGTTGCCAAATCTCTGAAAATCAGGAAAGATATGCCTTTTTATAATTAAGACACGATAAAAGCACTGTTTACCACTTTATTTCCGCAACGTAGCTGCTTGTACTGTCGTTATCACAGTTGTAAAAGTTTCTTGTAGCACATTCTCTGCATATCTATGTTTATGCCGCTCACTAAAATTTCGACATTTTATGCGCCACGCGAAGGCCAACTCAGGCAACAACCATTCACTTTGTTGCCTAGTCAACCAAATATTCTAACCGCTTTGTGCGTCCCTATGGATGGCAACTGGTCGACTCAAAGTGATTGTAACTTTTGCAACTCATGGGAGATCATCCTTTCAGTCGCTTAATTTGCTGCGTGCTTGATTAACTCAACAAAATCAGTTTCGACGTTCACATCGAGCATCTTTTAGTTCTCGTTATTTGCATCGAGCCTTCTTTCTGATTGACTCTGCTGATGAGTGAGTCCTCGGAGATCGACACGATACGAGCTCTTGCATTTAACACGAGGACCAGCCACGTGCTCAACCCTACTAAAGCAAGCGGCATGACGCCCAATGATGCTTTTTCCCACGCTCTTTTGAGCGAATTAGGGATTCAATGAAATCGTTTTTGAGCCGCAGCCAGCTGTATCAGCAAAACGTACTTGATCAATTTTTTTATGTCGCACTTGAGGACTAGTAGTAATTGCAGCAACTTGACGTGTCTTAACGAAACCACTGATCTGAGGCAACCTTTTTTTGCACATTATGCCTGTCAAATTTGCGTATCGTAACCTTGGTGATTTGAGGGTTGAAACTGCTGGAAGGGCAGGCAAGCGGACGCGCACGTATGTGCACATGGACGAACATAAGATGCCGTAATTGGCTCTTACAAGGAAATGTGAAGCCGCATAATAGTCGTTTGTAAGTTTTGCGAAATAGGGCAGTATTCTATACGTTTAAGGCTCGTCATAAAACTAATGAAAAAATATTTTCGCTGGAAGTATGCATACATCAGTTCCTGAGGTTGTTGAAGCCATCATTAATTCTCCAAATCATTACTGATTTTGCGATATTATAGAGCGATTGCCATCTGGCTTTCCGCTCTCAGCCTTGTGCCACACTTCTTCGGTGGTGTCCATATTTCACTATTGCGCTGGATGATAGAAGTAAATCGAGTGTGCATTTGTATTTGAGTATGCGTTATTGATATGTGTTCATGCGGCAACAGCATGTTCCAATAAATAGACTTTCGTCATCATCTGCACAGACAACGCGTCTAACAGCTGGCATGAGCGAGTGCGGGAAGATGTTGTATTTATGTGTGTCTCACTGGGGGGTCTCTTGCGACCGTCGACCATTGGACCACATGCAAGTTACGCAGCCCGCCTTTTGGCAACAAAGTACGTGAATAGCACCCATTTGTTTACTAAATTCGGCATCCACCACACAGCTCTAATTTTTACACAGATTAATTCAGGAAGCCGCTTTTATAAATCTACATTGCTTTAACGAGATTGGCAGGGCGGCCGACACGAGGCACTCTTTTTTCTTTTTCGCTCATCATGATAACTTGAAGACCGTATGTGATAAAAAAAGATAATAACAAAGCGCCCAGTAAACCGCTTTCTGAAATAACCTACCGGCTGGATAAATCTCTTGCTGTGAGCAATAACATATTCATTTTTGAGCTACGTCTGAATTTTTTTGAACAACTTTGTAAGCGCCCGTATATCATGAAAACGTGATAAACTATGGCCAAATGGCAACAAGTTTGCTATCACTCGCTAACTTTTTGTTCTACAATGTCGATAAACCCTTACGGTGCAGGTTATATCTAGCAAATTTCGCCGGCTTCACAAAAACTGCTTCTGCGCAGATGTATGTAATCTTAACCCACTTTTGCGAAAATTCGTATGAAAGCATAAAAAGGGTTCTTATATGCAGAGCGGTACAACATGAACGACGTTTGAATGAAAAAACAGCGGCCGATCAAGAATCTGATTTCCGAGGAAGTAAAATGCATCAATAAGGAAAAAGAATTGGAGACAACAGCCAGAATTGCTCATCTTTGTGCTGATAGAAGCTAACGTTTGAATAGTTTGAAGGCGAGTAGGTAGCAATAATACATTAATCGTATTGTGCTGAACAACGTGACGGCGTTCTATTAAAAAAACATTTTAGTTGAAATTTAGCTACTAATCAAAAGAGATGAGACTGTAAAGAAAAGGCGAGCTCAATGGGGGGGGGGGGAGGGAGAGGAGGGTGGCAGCACAATGAAGACTCTGTCCCCTCCTTTCTAAATGTTAGAATTTGCTGAAACACTTAAGAAATATCTCTGCTCCTTTCGTTTGCTTCAGTTTGTCAAACAGCCGCTGCTGATGAAAATCTACCAATTTAAATTTTGAAAGAGTAACAGCAGTTTCTCAAAAAATCTCCGATAATTTTAGTCCCCATCCTTCCTATCAGTTGCAAACTTGTTTTTAGTTGCTAGCAGTTATTAGCAGAAGTTTCCAGTAATTCAAGTTGCCAGCTGGCAGCATTTTCGGGAATCAAAAATCATTGTATCGATAGAAGTATTTAGAACACTCTGCCTCCTCACCTCGCAGAGCAATGCAAATGAGTAAACTGCCAGTACCGTAAATCAAAAGCTTTATTAACAACCAAATGCTTGACTGCCAAAAGTACACTTTTGTGATTGCAGCGTTGGACAAAAAGTTGCTTTTTTTTTGCTGAACGCTCAACTTCAAAGCTTTTCTCTAGAAAGCAGCACTAACCACTCACTCCTCCATATGGAGGAGGTGCGATAGTGATGTGATGACGATTTTGAAATGCTTGGCACGAGACATGCGTCAGGTAGCTTTTGACTACCTTTTCTGTTGTTCAGCGTATGGTCCTACCGAAAATTCTTTGTCACCTTCAAAGAAAGCGCAGTGTGGCATTCAATAGCGGATCAGGAGGTTGCAAGCACAAGTGCGATTGGAGACAGAAAAAATGGAAAAAAATGAAAACGGCATTAGACCTTTAGAAGTTGCAATGTCTGATATAGTTAAAACAGCTGAACAATTTAATGGTTGGCAATATGTCTGGGATATTACTCTAGAGGTTACTAGGATCAGCGCAAACATGCACGAATCACATGCACATGTATCCTGTCTCTTCGGACCCGTTTTTATACGGCATATGTTTGTCTATCTTAGGCAATTACGTTAAACCTTTGCCTCAACTTAATGCACCGCAAAGACAGGCGGTGAGATCTTACCATACGGTAACGTTGAGACTAAGTATGCATGCGAAAATTTGTCTCTAAAAGTTAGGGAGACGGATGGCGATGAATGCGCTCACTTAGCCGGTTACTCGGCTAACTGCGCTCACCGCCTTCCGCCCTAGACCACCTTCAGAATGAACCGAAAGGAGAGAGTGAGTCGGGTGATCGGCTATGTTTTTTTCAACTTATTTAGGACTATCCCATTAAGTCTTTCAGAGATGAAAAAATAAGGATGAACTTATAAAAATTGCTGATATCAACATCCTCAGATGCAAGTTACTACCGCAATGTTGCCTCCTACTCTTCATCTGTACATTCAAATCATGAAAGATCCCTCGGCGCAAAATTCAGTTATTTTCTGAAAATTTTAAATCATGTTTGCAGTCATGCGCAAAGCTTCATGCATTGAAAATATAAGTTAGGTAAGCTAAAAATAGGTTTGAAGCGCATCATTAAAACACATACTGTGAGCTTTGTTAAAACAAAAAAGCTGATTTTCCCCAACCCTTGCCTTGTTCCTGCACATTTCGCGTCCAAAGACATACTTTAACATGCTACACAGCTAGTATATATATATATATATATATATATATATATATATATATATATATATATATATATATAAAGGTTTGTCTGATTTGCAGTTGGTATTTTTACTCTTGACCATTGGAGTTCCTTCAGTGTTGAATGTATTCATTTGGTTGTGGCTTTTGTTTAGATCATTTCATAAATTGTGTCACTCGAAGGACTGCCGGCGGCCATTTGGAAAAAATCTGGATCGTTATGATGTAGGAAGAATTATCTGTTGTCACATGGTGACCTTTTATTTCTTGTTTGTCATCTTATAAAAAAGTAGGTAATACGACGGTCATATATGCGAAGCAAGTTGTTTGGGCGTCAGCCAGTTAGTCGGCATATCCGGAGACCATTTCCTCATCAAATAGCTTTACTTAAACTCTTATGTTGCTGTTTCCAAAACCGACAAAAGACACTGTGAGGTTGACCGTTCAACGCAGAACAAATCGAATTGAAGCTTCGTCGCAACAACTCGCCGTTCTCACGTTCATTCTGGTGTCATGTCCCCACAGCATTTCGGGTTAAATGCTGGGAATTTTGAATAGTTTTTTCTCACTGGTTTCGGAGATGGCAGAAACAAATGAGCTCTTGCCTTTGGTCGACATGATCATGTTAATGAGGCTGTTCGGATGAATTTGTCCTGTGATGGAGTCTTCAGTATTTTTCCCTCATTAGGTCTTTATTATCACAGCTGAAAGGAACGAGTTCATTGTCACAATGCCATATTTTCTTCTTCTTAATGAGAAACTTGTCAGAAAACGCTGGCCGGAACTCAACAAAGAATGAATTGGTATAGATTTCAAACTTTCGTTATCAATGCAGTCAGAAGCAATTTCCTTCATTCGCGAGTTCCAGGCTGCCTCTTTCAATGAGTTCAAAGGACGTTGAAGAAGGTGTCGAAATATCGAAGTAGGGGCTCAACTGAAGTATACTGCAGCTGTCCTGAATTTGCACTGGTACACCGGACGATCGTCCTCTTCACTTCTGTTCCACTCTGAATCGTTTGAAAGTGCTTTTCATCGATTGAGAGCGGCAACAGCGAAGTATTATTCATCTTTCAACTTATTCCAAGATGCTTGCTTTCGGCTCCTCAATAGCAACTTCTCACGACTACATGGTAAGCTTCAACAGGAGATTTAGAGGGCGTACAGAGAAGCTTGAATTCGAGTGCTCGAGCCAGTAACTTCATCAGTTGTGTTTATAGACTGCTAAAAGCCGGACCCGATATAGATCGTCAAACTTCATAGAAACTTACTAATGCAATCCAGATAGTGCAGAAACGAAAAGGTACAGACTTCGACAGAATCATGCGAAGGAAGGCTTCATTGGAGAAGTGACGAAGGTACCACTATACACGTGCGAGATTCCGTTGACTCATCGAGGATCGTGATAATCTTACAGTTCTGGTACACTTCCGATTAACTGCCAGCAACTTTATTGCACGTAGGCCTTCACGATAGCTTTTTTTGCAGCATTCACTGATCAAGCTTTGCTTAGTACTTTGTTCTGTTGATTGTTCCACCGTGTATTTATAACTGTTCATTTTGCAACAGTTTCCCACTCATCATTGGCAATCCTATGTGTCACCTAGGTGCCTAAAATTAAGTTTTCATTTGAACGAAGTTCATCCTCCCAGGTCGATTTTCAACAAGAAATTAAATCTGCATGAATCATCATTCCATCGCGAAAAGTGCAATCTAAAAGTTTGAAGCAATAGTTATTCAACGCAGAAATGATCTAGCGACTTGGCGATTAACTCTCAGCGATCAGCAGAATTTGCGACCAGGCATCGGCAACAAAAACACGCGCTCATTCATATCTCTGAATATATATGTGTGTGTGGTCCTTTTCCATCGGTCCCTTGGTTCTAATTGCCGAGTCGCAGATACGGCCTGATAAAATTCCCTATTGTTATCCTGAGTAATCTCTAAAATTTGGGTACAATGCAAAAATCTTCCTCACTGTTATATCGCTCAATTTTTTTTACAACTGGAAATGAGATTTTCATCAAATTTGGCACGCACGGGAATGCTTGAGAACATTAGAATTCAAAGTGCTGGTCGTACCAACAGTTTTGTAAAATTGACTGGACAAAGATTGGGTGCACCCTGCTATGCCGGTCCTTCCTCATATCCGATAAAATCGTCTACCCACCTGAAGCATCGTTCTAGCCCATCAAGGCCTTCTTTTCCTATTTTATCTCCAATTTATCTGTCTATGAAAGGCTTGTCTTTTATCTGCAGAATACCTATTTTTATAAACTCGGCTGAATGCAAATTGCTTTATCTTGAGTACTGGTGGGTGTTGGAAAGCGAGTTATTTTGAGATATCAAGTACGCAGTGCTCTACCTCCCGGCTAAGTCTGTTGGCGTAAAATTCCATCTCAAAACTTCATGCGTACTCCAAAGCTACAGAACAAAAAGTGCGCAATTTATGCAGATCACCAAATTTTTCGATTGAAAGCAAACACTTCAAGAATAAATGTGGCGACATGTGCAATTCTGATTTATCTTCTCCAACGAGCCGTATGAGTGGGAAAATTTATTAGCTCGTTCATCTCATAAGGTATGGCGTAATGAGGGCGCCGTGTTCTTGTGGCGTATTATCCTATCGTCGTATTATCCTCCCTCGCATGTTTTCTCCATTCCTGATTGACAGTGCTGAAGCTGTTTTCGTAAAAAATCCACCAACTACTACTTCAATACTTTTTCTTTCTGATTCTTTAAGGATGTTTTGCTGCCTCACACATTGAGATCGCAAAATAGACTTTTCTGTCAAATTCTTCAGCATTTGTGTGTTTTTTGGATGCACTTCTTTCCACTTTTAGGGCTGGTTTTGTTATTTATACGTGAATATCTTCTCGGCCATGTTTTCTTTGCCTCACTATTTCAAATTCTCCTCTTTTATCCTTGAACTTGTTTTACTCGCTTGCTTTCTTGACCCGATGTATCGCAGCTGCGCACAATTTCGTGCAGTTGCGTGAACCCCGTAAACGTGGTTGTTTTTTGGCGTCCAGCAAACTTCGAACCAGAGTGCAGCGGATTTTTCATAAAGG
The DNA here is from genome assembly GCA_037389465.1 of Baylisascaris procyonis. Lineage (NCBI taxonomy): Eukaryota > Metazoa > Nematoda > Chromadorea > Rhabditida > Ascarididae > Baylisascaris > Baylisascaris procyonis. The sequence goes on along the minus strand of JAZARR010000033.1, from coordinate 3,133,026 downwards.
GTTAAGATTCAGGCCGTGGCAAGCCAAACGATTATCAGAAAGCGCCCAAAAGCGGTGGAACATGTTGTGCAACACGGGACATTTCGTTGAAACGAGGAATTTACCACAGAGCTCAAGCGTTTGCGCTTTTATACGAGAAACTTGACGACTGCTGTGTATGTACGGTTGGTTCCTTTTAGCTTTTAGCTCAGTATTTCAGTTCCTTTTGGCTTTGGTAGTAGTTATACAATAGTTTGTCGCCCTTGTTACTCACTGCGTAAGATTAGAAAGCAATGTTTGATTCCTTTTTTTTTCTTTTTGCAGAAAAGTGCCGATTCCATATAACCGTTTGCTCATTATTCAAACACCCTTGAATGCGCTAGCTTTGCAATGATATTTTATATCGTTACTCAAGCAGTAAAGTCTTTTAGAAATGCGATCGACCCCTCTCTTTTTTCAAGCAATAAAAACGAATAGCCACTTCTTCCTAGTTGAAAATTTGGGGTTAATTAAGCTGATTTTGCGTTCAGGAACATCGATGTTCCCTTGCTCTCAAATCATTTCCTATTCTATCAACTCCTTAGCTGCGAAAGCCCCCTTCGTATTGCCAAAATAGCGACAGTGGGTGACACTGTAGTGGGCATTCGGGTGTCGACGGTCGAAATCACTGCACTAAGGGACAGCGCATGCTGTGAGATGTGGCTGAGTGCTTATCAGATTATGATATGAGTGTGTCGGGTAAAATAAACTACAAACACTGGAGAAAAGCATCAAAAAATGCGCTGAATCACATTCAGCAAGATGAACAGTGAGCAGTGAAGCAAACGTCACGATACAATTCCTTTTAGCCTCAGCCTTCCGAAGTTTTTTCACGCAGGTCAACCAGCGACAGTTGGACATGGAAATATGTAGAATAAGTGCAGTGAAACATTATGTGAACAGTGGTGTAAAATCTGAGACGTGAAATTAGTCCAAGGAGGTTTTTTTTAAAATTCACAAGGCAACTTTTCAAGGAGAACAATTGCAACAGCTTTGACAGCAAGTGGAAAGTAAATGTGCAACTTGCATGGCTGTAGAGTTGGTTACCGCAACGTCCTCAACTATTTCCAACATGAGGTTGGTTTGTGATATGCGTGAGCGGAAGAGAGGAAATCAAGGTTTGTTTAATTGATCGGAGATTCCGACGATGAAAATCTCAAGAACATCTCCAGGTTTATACATAAAAAAGCAAAAACACAAATATCACTGTCGTTCAGCTTAGCTGTTGCAGTGACTACTTTGGCCATTCATGTGAATGAGAACATAGATGTATAATTTTATTTTATGTTTGTATTGCTACGCGTCGACGTGCGAAAATACGTTTCCATATGCGAGAAGCAAAATCAAAGAAAGAAGATTACAAACGAAAAGACAGCAGTAATTTCGCTCATAAGGTCGCAGCAGCAGCAACCACAGGAAATAATAGGTGATCCAGGAGACGATAGTAGTGTGGAGAACAGGATGAGTCAATCGGCGCTTGGAAGATGTACAGTAGGTGCATTGATGATATCGTCGCCAAGCACATCCACGTTTGTGTAACACGGAAGTGGAAACTGACTTATCATATAACATTTTTCGGTGGGCTCAAACTGTTGGCCACGAAGATTAGGGACGGGAACGTAGAGAGACATTTATACTTACAAAATCTTAGAAAAATCGCATACAATTTTATGAGAAGGAATCCAGTATTGTTTGAGACTGCAACACTTTAGTGATTAAATGGTGAAGATTTTCATTCTCGTAGCATTGATTTGTATGGACTGTAGTAAATTTTGTCAGAGCTGACCACAATGAAAATTTATTGGACGTTTTCCGTTCAGCGGACATCAGAACATAGTAGAGAGCAGAGATATTAGAGATCAAATGAGATGGCCATAAATTGAGGTACTATTTCAAAATGGGTTTGAAGGAAAAGAGGCCTTGCAACAATGTTCACTGCTTCTTTCACACAAGGTACGAAGAATACAGTTTAATTTTGGGCTGCTTCCCGTCAATAGCGGAATACTGCAACCTCCCATTAAGGTTAGGGTCGATCCCTATACGGAGCTCACTGATACGATCAGGTATAGAAGAAAGAACCTCACTCCTACCCAAGAAAACGTTCATATCGAAAGGTGATATGGACAATATGACATTTTTCACAGGAAAGAATTGATTGTTATAGTTTCGACCAGTTGGGGGATGTCTAGTACCTCTTTTCATGCAGAATAGAGGTAGTAGACAGAGTCGTGCAGTGGATGATAAATTTTGCGTCAGTTACAAAGAGCCTAGTACCACTCATATTGTAACACTGTAATATCGTTACTATATACGAGGCAAGTGATAGAATTCAAAGCACTTTCTTGTTCAATGACCCACGATTACCGAGTTCTAAAACCAGCATAAATTCAGTAAGTGCGCCGAGTGGTGAAGTAGAAAAACTAAGAGAAATCACTACAAAATGAGTGCATTTATGAGTATTATTTGAATAAAGAAGAAAAAACAACAGCCTTTATGCTTTTAAGTTGTCTTCAGATGCGAACAGCCACATTTTAAATTTGAGCTTAGCGCACCAAGTTATAAGGAATATGTTCCATGATGAAATTGTTTTCCGTAGCCGAGAGTGTGAGCAAAAAGCCGCGAGGAAGCAACTATCTTTATGCAACAACTGCCGAGTTGCAGAGCTTTACTTCTTATATTTAAGGATAGAGTAGTGAGCAGTAGCTGGCGCTAGCAAGCCAGCGCAAAAAGAATTAGAGGTATTTAGATAAGGTGCAAAATTGTGGAAAACCAACACCTATATGCAACAGCTTCAAGTTTCGGAGGCTTACTTTTCACTTTTATGCAGTAAATAATGACTGAGAGATGAATAGCGGCGCATCACATGAAAGCAACAAATTAACCTTATGGGAATAACAAGAAGTTATGGGGAGCCAACATTCTGCCAGTAGCATATCATAAGGTGTCAACATTTGCGCTATAATTTTATGCAGTTAGTGACTACAAAGGTAAGATTACCACCCCAGCTGAAAGTGGCTGAGAATGCTGAGCAAAAACTTGTGAGGAACGCTAAATGCATGTAACAACTGCGGCGTTTCTTTTCCCAAGACGGGACTATCTGGATTTGATATTAAATTGCTCGCTGCAGCGAAATATTTCATCTTGCAAAAGTTGGATGGTTGCTTTTACGCGCTTTCCGAGAGGCTATATCTAGTCGGTTGTGCAGGAAATGACAGTACACTTGGGTCCACTTTACTGGATTCCGCGTTCTTTAGTTAATTTCGTTGGCTTTAATTGTTATGGTGTGCTTATTGTCGTAATCTTTACAAGGCATAAGGAAATATGAAGCATAAGTAAAGGGTGGGGATCATAAAATAATCTGTGAGGTAGCATATGCCTTGTGTGGAAGAAAAACTTGTTCACTCTTTTCAGCATTTCAAAAGTGGTAGACGCAACCTTTTAAATCCCACTTTTCGCTAATAGCCTGCTTGCAAACCAAGTGGAAAAGCACGCTAATTTTACCACACGTGGCTGCTGTTGGGCCGTTATTGTCGGCCGTCCTCTTCATCTCTTACAAAGTTATTTTTTATAGAGTTGTTCTGCTCCCTCTTCTTCTAAAGTTCATTGCATTATTCGGAGGATTGCGCTGCTCTGGATGATGAGTTCATAAACTGGAAGAATAAGACAGTGCAGTTGTATGTGGGTCTTACCGAGCAAAAAAAGTGTTGGGGTTGCTCCATATTCATTTGATATTTGCTTTCTCTCTTACTTATGTATGTCAGGAGATTATTCCTTGCTTGATTTCTCGCAGAGCAAGGTGACTGCTTCTGTCTGCATGGTGAGCGTGGAGGAATTACCTGAGTGGAAAACGCAGTACCGGTATAACCCTGTCTGCATAAATTGCGAAGTGGCTTTTTTGCAGCCGTTGTTTTAGAGTGTTGAGGATGTTTCTATGAATTTATGCGTGCTTTACAAAGAATGAATTAGATTTGAAATGTGTGAAGTGACGCCAAAATGGTGGTTTCCGCATTGCGTAAAGAGAATTTCAGTTGAACAAATAAGTTGTAGTAAATAATAATAATTATTTATTCGCTGAATAGCGAAGTCAACGGTTGTGTCTTGCTGACAACGATAGTTATGCGTAGTGCTCATTCGGCGTTCTCCAACGTACTGCTCCACGTTTTAGCACTTCGCCAAAATCAGTGGTTGAAAAGAAAGATCGTGTTATCGCTCAACATAGAAGATTGAATAAATTTGCGCATAATCGTATCATCAAAAAAAGCGTCCAACTATACAAAACATTAGTAGATAGACCATCTACGGAGGGACACATTAGGATAAGCAAAGGGAATATTACTGCTTTGTGCTAAGCGCGAAGAGATAAATTTTCCGGCAAATTCCAGCAAGTCGACAACAGTGTAGTTAAGCAGTGCAACTTATTGGAGTGTCCTCTAGATCACACTTTGCCCTCGACGGCTATTCGATTAGTTTTCTTATTCAGCAATGCACACTGATACTTTCAGGCCATTCTTTTCACGACCTTCATCAGTTCTATCCCAACTGCTATGCCACTTTCGTTGAACATCACTATTACAAGCTCACTGATTTTTATTGTGATCCATCCGCTCTGTAGTCACTTTTGCGAAAAATTCAATTACCATTATTCCGGCACCACAACAGGCGATTACCTTCATCTATGCAGAATTACACTGCTTTTATCAATCTATTGTAAAACTTTCTCATTCTTATGCGGTCTATTTCTAGCACTGTCCAATCTCTTTATTGCTTTTTAGGATGCAAATAGTTCGATATCGCCTTAGAATGCTAAACATTTGTTTCACCTAGCTGTTGTGCATATGCAGTCGACGAAACCATTTCAGAAAAGCACTCCTATTTGTTCATAAATGGGTTTCGTTTGGCAACAAAAACGGTGTGCTACAAGGGAGCCTGTTTCCATGTCGATGCTGTGCGCATAATCGGTTCGCGTTTGTGCTGTGATGTGCGCCTCTTCATTTGTGTGGTGTGCAACGGCGAAAGCCGTGCAGCAAGCAGAATCCAAGCATAATTGCTTGGCCGGGTTCGTTATTTTGAGGCTGAGGAGTGTGCCGACGGGTTCCTCGCATAAATTTCCCTTCACAACTTAATCGGCGTGCCGAAATTGCGCGCATACGCTAATGCAATAAGCAAAGAATTGCACAATTATGATCTCGCCAAGGCATTGCAGAGCGTCTTTTACGTCAGCACAAATTCGCTTCAGCGTTCGCACCGCTAAACTCAGAGCTGCTTTCGAACGACACGTTGTTGACAGTGGATAGTTGTTTCCATGACTCGCCAAAAATGGGTCCACCCGCCTGAAAGTCGTTCGGAAGGTACTACAGTCAGGGGCTTCGTTACATCCTTCCAACATTGTGCGAAGTAGCCAACGACAGTTGGAAAACGAATGGTTCTCCATACAGATTAGGTAAAACAACAGTCAGCACGTGACCACCAAGCCCAGTTTCACTTAAAACAACGTCATCAAACGCGGCGTTACGAGTTACCACAATGACGCTGTGGACTAGAACGCAACCAAGTTTTCCACTCCTAAAAACTGTCAGCACTTTAGGTAACTGCAGCTTGTTTATAACACGTAGAAGGTAGCAGCATGGTTGAATAGGACAGGTCGTGACCGCAGAGTGGGTAGGACCAGGTGTCCTTTTATGCGCCTTTGCAAATTTTTGCAAGAGCAAATTACAATGGTGTTGTGTCTGCGTGAATGCATATGTGTGTCTGACTGTCTGATTGTCCAATTTCAACTTCCGAGCTCATTGTCAGCAACGATGAAATTTATATGTGCAAGTTGTGCCGTACGGCGAAATCCAGTGTTCAGTTTCGTTAACGGTTGGAGCTGTCGAGGTATATGCAGGCAGTTCCGCACGTGAACGCTGCATTGTTTTTGTATGTTCAGGCAAGCAGTTGGCGTAGGTTGAAGAAATATATTAAAAAAGCTTAACTTTGCCACCAGCCCATCTTACCTGGTCATGGCATCACATTTATTGTGTCACCACAGTGCATCCTTATTGTTTGAAAAGTTTGGATTGAAGTGCTGGAAGCGAAGACATTAGCTAACGCTATCGTTAAGTAGAGTATTTTAAAACCACTTTATTCTTCTACTAACCGCTGTGTCTTATGCGGCAATTTGGTGAATACTGTTTAAAGGGTTTGCGCTAATTTTTCTCACAGATTACTCCACATAAGAGCCAACAACGATTCCGCAAAGACTCTTTGAGATGGGCACAAGAGTGACTTGTGCTAAGTGTCAATGCTTGACGCATTCGCATTCAGCGGTAGGAAGGGTTTTAAACGCAATGAGAGTTAAACTCGCGAAATACTAGCAAAGGCCTGCTGTAGCTATTCATTTTGGTTAAGACCGTCAAGAGGGGCTGCTAGTGAACGTCTGAAAAAGTTGGCCCCTACATTGGATGAATGATCCAGCTTAGAAGGTTTGTTAGTGCTGCGGAAGGGGCGTTGTGCTCTGTTGCGTTTATTTTCCCTTCTTTTGGGGCAACAGCGTCGACGCTAACTCAATTCTTCAATCGACTAGCCTAATTATTAATCAAAACTTGCGCACCATAATGAGGTACGCGTGCGTGTGCGTCACACGCTCAGCGCTCCAAATTGTCTCGTTAGCAGCCTATTTTACAGAGAGTGCCGAGAGAGGCTGTAAGCCTAACGAAACGACCACATTCGACTGCGCACACAATGAAGTGACACATACAAGTCGGCGCTTGCTACATCACTTAAATAAGTTGTGGGCTTCAGCATTTCGCATGTTACCTCTGTACCGTTAAACAGGATAATAATCTAAAGGGAAAAGAGGGAGGGGGGGGGGAAGGGGAAAGTGGTGAGGACGAACGGTGCTAATGCCACATCCCACAAAATGCAAGAATCGCGCTGGAAAAGGCAAGTGTCTAGATGTGTGACATAATTACTTCGAGTGTGGATTTGAGCTGTACACCACTAAGCTGCAGAACATCCCCATTTAAGCTTGGAAATCACCAGACCATTCCTTATAAAGTTTACAACGTTAAGAGTTTTTCCATAGCCAATATACACTGCTTCAGATATATATTATATCATATTGCGCTGCATTACGCTATAACCTTTGTGGATGTAGGGCATAATATTTGTAAAACGTGCTGTACATATTATACCACATTTACATTTGTTTAGAGCTGTTACAGATCATTAATTGCATTGATGGAATCGTTGTTTTACTTCTGCAGTTCTTCTCTCCTCTTTCTTCAATCCCTTGTTTATCAAAGAGACGCGTGCTCTCTATTTCACAATTTCCATACTCATCACGGAGGGAAGAGAGACGGGAAGGGTAGAGAAGGAATTTTGCAGGCCAGTGTTTTTCTTTGCCGTTGACATGAGGTGACCCAAACTATCTGAGCCAAATTTTCGCAGGCGTTTTCCTCCTATGACGGGCTATGCCCATTAATGCGCCCACTGTTCAGAGCTAGTGCATGCCTACCCCTTAGGGAAGTTAATTAATTTTGTGCCAAAGAAAAATTTTCAAGGGCGTCCTTGCTCTCACTTTCGGCGTCATTCCAAAACTCAGTTATGGTTCTTTCAACATGACTTTGTGTCTTCCCACAAGCCGAAGGTTATCTGGACATGAAATCTGGATGTGACGCCGAAATGGACCTGTCGACTGACTAGCCTCTCTAAAACCTCAACCTGAGTCCATTAGACAGTGCATTGTGGCGTTGTCTCGTGAGCAAGGCCTGCTTTGGCGTCCCGTCCGTGTCATCTCCTGCAAGCAAATCTACCTCAGTTGTCCGTGTGACTTAAATTACGTATTACTTCCAATGGTGTTGTTTCAAGTGTCTATGATAAAACGGATCAATTCAGTTTCTCAGTTAATAAATACACTCAGTTCGACAGTAACATTCCAATTTTTTACACAAAAACCTTATAATCTTTCAAATTTTTAGATTTAGTAAACTATGCTCATTTAAGACTGACTTCATTAACAAATGTAAAGGACTGCTTAAAAACTATAAGGACAAAGGTTTTAATCCTATTCTAGTAGAAAAATATTTATATAGAGCTATAATTAGCCAACTAGAATTAGTGTATAAGTTTGTCCATCCCAATAGACAGGTATTAAAAGTTTTATTAACGAAATCCTTCACGGACTTTAGTTTTTACGCTTATTAACCATTCGTATTGATCAAATCCTTTTTGTATGTATAGCCCTAAAAGTCAATTGCATAAGGGAGCTATTTCTATAGGTTTAACTTGTACTACTGCTTCATTATACGATCGCTTTGACCATGTATACTAAGATTTATTGATTATCGCTCTTCAGTACTGTATTTCTCAACGGAGCATTTATTCACATAACTTTACATCATAGTGTTAAATGATCCTATAGCTTCAACTTTCCATCCTCCATCCATGGATTTGTTTTACTTGCAACCTAACTTCAGTTTCTGTGTTAGTATTAGGATTCTCTTCTAGTATTTTATATTAGTATTTCGGCTTGAGAATGTTTTAGTGAGTTCAAATATTATTCACATTGCTTCGATAGATGTACTATTAAGCGCAGATCAAATAAGTATTGCTCTACATGTTAGCACTGTAGGGTCAAGGCCGTTAACATCTACAGTTGGGTTTATCGATTATCTCTTATCATCATATATGTTTATGGCTCGCTTATGTCGACTATAGGCTTCAGTATATATTAATTTTTATCTTTTCGTGCACTCCGTTTTTGAATTTATAGATAAACTATAAATGTACCTTAGTTTTCATACAAGCTCTTCTATTATGCCATGCTTCAACTTTAATTTTTTTATTTTTTCGAACTATGATGATGAGGTTAGTGTTATCATCTATAACTTTTATATTTGCAACAATTTTTCTTCATTTCCATTTTTCGATTATTTAAATAAGAGTTCCTTTTTCCATTCCTTCCTAATGTTCTCTACTTTTAGTTATGCTGTCTATATAGCTTCTTATACTAACAAAGTTATGCGTTTCGTTCTGACGATAGCCGGCGCATAATTCAGGTGCACACGTCAACGAATAAGGGCCGAAACGTGTCACCTTTTATTCTCATAGTTAATCTATCCGTGTCTCATTTCTTGCATTCTTAACAACTATCTGGTCTCCTAACAGTCGTCTATTGCGTCTCTGCTCATACCCGCATAATGTTAGCTTTTACCTTAAAAAGTTTTTCTTTCTTTTCTTAATTTCGTTTTCTCAGAGCACCATATTCCTCAGGGTCTATACTAACGTTATGCACATAAAGGACTTTACGTCAGTATTATCTCAGTATGACACTTTTGCCGTTTTTGATCTATGAATCATATTTCCTTTATGATACTTCCAAAAAAAGGTCAATCTAACTACTTACAAATTGAAGGCGTATAGTCGCTTGTCACGTTGTCCTTCCGGACCCTACATCAGTGTTGTTACTGAGGAACACTATGAGAACTATGCACCTAGTGAGTGACCGTGGTTTTTCGAATCTTACCGTATTACCTCCCAATACATTTGTTAAGAAGCGTTTGGACCATACTGAAAAATAAACCATGAACAGTAACCGCGCCACTCCCCTCCCCCCTTTTCCCCCTTCTCCCCAATAAAGGAAACGTCAATGGCAAACTGTCGCTTCTTATCGCTTCTTTGCATGAAGATTGCGAATGAGCACACTAGGTGACTGGGATCTGAGGCCTTCCAAAACTACAACAAAATTAAGCTGGTTATGTTCTGTTGACAGTAGCTGTCTACTCAGTGCTTACTCGAAGTTCTTGAATGTGTTGCCCTTGATTTCGGCACATTGCCAGCATCAGAAGCTGAAAGAAGAATACCTGATGGGTCTCAAGTGAAGAAGAGGTTTAAAATAAGAGGAGATTACGGAGACAAAGAAAGAAATAAATAAGAGTGTGGAGAAGGTGCATGACATGAGAAAAAGTAACACCTTATTGTGAAAGAACAAAGGGCGTGTAGGAGGAGAGGATCATACGATTACTGAAGGGAAATATCGGCTGCCACACGCAGCCAAGACAACTGTAAGAATGATTCTGGCATGTCTATTCATACCAGCCATCTTATGGCATATGCAGTTTCTGTCTTACATTTGATTCTGGGATTACGTAAATTAATTTCGGTAACTCCCGTAACGTCTCTTTGACTAACTTCGGAGGAGCGCTCGAATGTTTATCAGCCCTATGATGCCTTTAGATGTTTTCTTGTTCATCGCAGAGCGAAGCCGTGATTCCCGAATATGCGTACCCAATCGCAGCTTATTTTTGAGAGGCATCCTGCCTCTCCGCACGTTCCTCGTGCGCTATGCGAACAGATTACACAGTCACGTTGAGGTTCATCCTGTACCTTCTTTAGCGATGCCGAGGAAGTGAAGCTTATGTTCATCGGTAAATCGCTAGTCACCATCATTCAGGAAGTCGTCATTCTAGGCGCAGTAACCCAAGCTGAGCTGTCCTATAACGAGTAAGTGCCGCTTTCAAAGAGTAAGGTTGCTGTTGCTGGTAATAGCTGCAAAACGAAGATAGCACTAATACTTAATAAATCAGCTCAGGACATTCGTCTTTCATGAAGCGCAACAACGTTTTGCGCTACACAAGGTCTATCACCAATAGGATTGGCGGTTGCGGTCGTCAAGGAAGGTGAGTATGAAGTGACTGATCACCGCTTCAGTTCCTACGCCTTCCGCTGGAGCTTGTAAGAAAGGACGGTTGGTCTTGTTACTCCTTTCGTTATTGATGCGTTGAAGGATAGAACTCTTCGATTGGTGAAGAGCAACAACTTACTAGTTAATGTAATTGTGAGTTCTCAGGCGTCAGTAAAGGTAATGGTCTCCTCAAGAACATATGAGAAAATATGCTCCGACGGTGAGTGTTTAATATGCTTGCACAAGGCACCACTAGCGTGCGAATGAATAAAGTGTATCTAAAGAAGAACCTGCGGATGCAAAAGCAGGAATAATCCTCAAGCTCAAGGGTATACCGGGGAATCAGGGTGCACTTTTCGCTCTCATGAGAGAATGCCTAAGAGCACTGATAAACCCCTGTCAACTCTCGTGTGTAGACCTTCTGATGGCAGGACTTACTGCCGAAAAACATCTGAGCGCTTCTTGAAAATGACTGGTGCAAATTATGTATGTTTCCAATGATCCAGTTCAGAAACACATCATGGAAACTGCCGAAAACAACTTCTATCAACTTACGTTGGCTGTGAGACTGAAATGGCCGATTTTATAAGATGGCTAGCATGAAAAATGGCCAATCTTCCCTCGTTCTCATAGTTCTCTTGATCGCTTCTGACGGTCGATATTCTCCTGTGGTGTTTAAATGGTCCGCTTTCGCTAATTCCGCCGTCTTTTTGTAACACTGTGTAAACTTTTTTTATCCCGCGCTTTATTCCCCATCTTCCTGTTTTCTCTCCTTTAGCTTCTCTGATATCAACCCCTCCCTTAGTTTTGCCGGATCGGGATGCACAACACATTCGCTTTCCAAATTCCGACGCTGGCAAAATGCCAAAACGGCAAACAATACATCGGAGAAGATCGAAAAATGTTCTACAGAACCGCTGTCACTAGAAAAGAAGCGAATTGAACAAAACAACAAGAAGCGCATTATGTTGAAGGAATCGTGAGAGACGGTATTTTCTTTGCCGTGTAGAAGGGCTGAGTTGGGATGATGCTGCCTGAATGCACTGCAACTGCCCATAGACTTGTATGATTTACATTTACTGGAGATTTCCTCCTTCCGTCTCTATACATTCGTTCTTTCTGCAAGCGGGAAGAGCACTGAGAATGCAGCCAAGAAGCGCATCATAGGGAAATAAAATTCCACAAGGTAATTGTTATGAGGTCATGCATGAGCAAGGAATGGCCATAAAGCTTACAATGCAGAAAGCGTTCAACTCTCAACACAACAGTCGTGAGTAGTAGAATTTCAAAAACGTTTGAGGAGTATGAATGATCCAGGGCTATACATGCATGCAACGTTGATGGGAAAAGAGTTCCTGGGGGGCGGGGACAAAAATTGGGACGGAATGAAAGTATTCACTGTTGCACGTACTTATTTCCACGCTAGATTTTTTGAAGATTCTTGTTGGTTAGGACATCAATGCTCCACTGCCCTTTTTTTGCTTTAGTTTTGCCGTTCAAATATCGCCTTAAAAGCTTTCATTTCTACAGCTTTCCCCATTTCCCGACTGAGATGCCGGAACGAAATTTCGGCTCTCGAAACGGTGAAACATGATGGACGTCAAAAATTGATCTGATCAGTTTGTTCAACGAGGGCCATGAGAATGGGGTAGGGCCAGCTGGGGGAGTGACTAGATTGCAAAAGCCCTCGAACAGCCACCAAGCTTCAGACTGAAGGTTGAGGATGTTAGGGAATGCCGAATATGGAGAAACGATGACGTTTTTGAAGAATTTGCCACGTAAGGACTTCTTTCTTCCAGAAGGCCCACGTTAAGTATCTTTGTGCTGAGTATTCACTTAGTACTCACTTTGCACATTCGGGAACTATCAGGCACTTTTCGGGAGATGAATAAAACGACCCCATCCGCAAGGATTTTTAAACCGTTTTTGCCATTTGCCATTCGGCGATTTTTCGGCAAAGCATTCTTGAGGGTGAAATTTGGTGGTACTCTCGACATATATGCAATTCTAATGACTCCCACCGGTGGTCTATTCAGCAGAACAGTACTCATCGACGCACGTCTGTCAGTACAAATGTTGCTGAAGCAACCGAGAATTTGAGATTTTCAAGTTCTTTCCCTCAAATCTCCACAACATCACTTCTTGGGTCATTCCACGACGCAGCTGTTTGCAAGAGTGCACTTGCACTGATGCTGTTGTCGACTTTTTGCAGAAAATAGCACATCCGAGCTTGTGCTCAAAAGTCCTGGTAAGTCAATAATCGTTTAATGCCCCTTCCCCCCCCCCCCCCCCCCCAAAAAAAAAGAAAAAGAAAAAATTGAAGTCTGGTTCGTTATAAATGCCTGAACACGACAGCGAGAGCGATAATGCCATCATGGCCCCTTTCTGGCTGATTTTCAATTTTTCGCTCGTTACCTTTTATAACAGTGTTTGTCGACCTTACTGAAAGTATTATGGAATGAACAGAATTGGATAACCCCCCAAAAAAACCTATTGGGGAAGTGAATCTCTAGGTGATAGCAATTCCCCACAGTAGACGTTCAACGACGATCAATAGCCCAAAAGGACTCCCCTGTAGTGGAGCTGACATGTGATTGGGGCTAATCCAGATACATAAACACATCCCCTCTCTGGGTGTGATTTTCCAGTAGGTGCGGTTAAGTGCTTGCAACCGAAAACTTGAAGAAGTTGTTGAATAGCCTAAATGCATCAAAGAAATGTTGCTTCGATTGACACTCCAGACGTAATGAACTAATGTACTTAATAGCATCCCTAAATAACAGATATTTTTAAAGGCGACGGCAACTTTTACAAAAATTTTCCCCTCATTTTCGTTACCATAGCATACTAAGCAGTTGTTAGTAAGTAAAAATGAACCTATTTGAAAAGTGTGGGCCCATATGAATATCTCATCTTCACCGTCTTCAATTTGTCCTTCACGCCCATCCCTCTTCTCCTCTTGTTCCATTTCGTTCGTTCTTTTATATATAGTAATAAAAAATAACTCAGCGGCAAGTAATCGATATCACAAACCATGCTTACTGTGTTAATGTCTCTACTGCTGCAACATAAGAAATTTTTCGAAAGCTACTCCGCAGCAAAATGAAATACAAATTGACTAATAACTCGACATTTTTAGCGAAGGAGCATTTCATTTTGAAAAGGCGTCTTTATAACAGCAAAATTGAGTGAAGATTTTTTGTAAAACCATTTGCGATTTACTTCAAAGTTTATTTGGATAACACTGCTTGCAACTTAACGTTTGCAAGTGGAAGGAAGCGTTGGAAGAACGCAGCGATGATTATGGCCTGTGCTTTAGAAAAGTTACCCTCATCCCGTGCATCAGACAAGAAGAAATCTTTCGTGACTAAAACGTAGCCTCGAACTAAAACACCTAACACCACCAAACGTGAAGAATAGTCGACCTCCTAAAAGGCAGTGCGCCGTATATGAAAACCGTTAAACTATCAAAAGTGTGCTGAGCACTTAAAAGCCAATTCGCACATTAGAGGCATCTGCTTGTATAATATATCCGTTCTTTTGACTCCCATCCTCACCCCTCTCCACTCTTCCACCGCCACCTTCGACCAAATTTTAGCACGCTTTCACCTCTCAATGTATCCTTCAGAAAGTACCGTTAGGAACAGTGGCCAACGAGCGTTGCATCAGCTTGGACACCAGAAAAGGGTCGCCACGACCTCCCAAGTCGCTCAGCTACTTCGGTTAGGAATGATTCCGTAGTATGATGTGCTCGAAACTTATGCTTTCTCTGGGTGCTTGTAGTTTATTGCTGCAAACAAATTTCGTTTTAGCCTACAGAAGGTCGATCGCTCCTCAAGATGCTATGTATATACATATACATAGTTGAAGGGGCTCGCTCAGCGAGTTCAAAATAATGTATGGGTTGTGATAAGAAAGCAGGAAATTTGAAGTAATAGTGAACATAGGTTGCTGAAACCTCAACATAGGTTACGGTGCCGTGAATGTGGCTGCCTTTTACTCAGGTGGAGATGTTTAGCACCGTACCGTGCGCTGTACAACTTGTTTTCGTTCCAAGACTGCCATTATTTGAAGCGGCAAGCGAGGATCTGTCCCATTATAGTAACTTTGAGTGATACATTATACATATATGTATAGTCATGCTCTCATATATTTACTGTCATTATTTCTTGCAGGAGTTGTGATGACCGTCTGATATATTTTATTATTGATTTTTTCTGTGACAGTAAATTTATGCTTGTGTTTCTGTGTTATAATAGCCAAGACGGAACAAGTATAAGACGTAAGTGCACTTTAGAGATCTAACGTGAATTCCTTCCGAGCGAATTTCTTCGTCAGTAGCTTCCTCCTCCCCTCTGAACTTCTATTAGAATGAACAGCTCCCGCCTCAATGAAAACTTCATTGTGTCATGAAAGTGGATAAGATATTGCTACGCGTTTAGAAGGTTTTATATCTTTGCTGCAGTTTGTTAAAGTTTTGGAAATAGGAATGGCATGATAACGATAAAAGCTTTCTTCTCGATAAAACACGTCTTGAAGTTTCGCAAAATGTGGTCTGCTCCGAAGATGTCCTGTAAGTACTTGATCTTGCGTATTCAAAGTACTCCTAAGGCGTGTCCCAACTGTTGTTCTTTCTTCATGTTGTTGGGATGTGAAGCAAAATGTCGAACAGCAGTGACATCTTGTGTAGAATTTCACCTCACCTTTTGTTCATGTCGCATAGTGCCTTCAAACCACGTCTCAAGAAACGCGGATTTAATCAACTCGCTCAGCGTAACATTAATTTGCGTTTCTTTCATTGCCGGAAAAAGTTTGGTTCGTCACGGGCGTTCTTATGTCTTGTACGCATCGTTCTGTTGGAGATTGTCTTCTGAACATGCGCTTTCTTGGAAAAGCCTGATCTACACATGTTTGAGGAAGTTGACAGAATAATGGAATCAGTGATGAAGAAAAGTTGAGGCAAACGAGCAGGCCATTTTTTGAATGGATTTGTTGAGCACTAGCAGGCGCAGTATTTATTTTGGGGCGTGCAGCGAACACGCCGAATTAATCAACTTTAGGGTCTCGTAGGCAAATGAGAGAAATTAGAGGGGTTTCGAGTGGAGTTGACTTGATGAAAGCGATGGCGCGAATAGCATGCCGTGCCGAGAGACGCAATACGCCCCTCGCAAAAACTCGACTTCAAGTCAAGCTGTTGTAATTTCGGCAAAACTGATTAGAGAGTGCCGTGCTGTGCCTTGAATACGCTTCGTATACTTACATTGGCCCTCTCCAAATAGCGTTTCCCTTTGGATCTTCTACAGAACGCCGATTCGAAGAAATACTCCTTCCCGTTGCTACCTCCTCTTCTTCTGCTCTCAACACTTTATATTATCACGTGCTCTTAATTGAAGGAGCAGATGCTTGAGGGTGTAAATGATGACATTGTCATGCTCACGTTTAGCATTAAGTATGTATTATCAGAGGAGGGGTAACGAAAAGCAGTGAGAAGGGATGTAACTGGTCACGTTGACGCTAGTGATACTGCAGTCAAATTTCTGAAGTTTTCAAGGACTTTTTACCCTCAGGAACCTGAGGGCATTCTCATGTGTGCTTAGTGATTAGTTGCCATATTTGAGATGCGGAAAGAGTCACGTGAAGTCGGCATAGGGTTGCAGTGAACGAGGATTTTGAGAAAGCTGAAGGCGGAGCTCAAAAAGGTACCGGGCTGCAGAGTTCGGAGTCCGCACATCCTGTGCAGCCCTAGTTGACGATTCAGGGGTCATTAACAACGTGATCTTTTCAAACATGTTTGATTAACAGCAAGTTTTTTCCGTATTATGCCACTATACAGTGTGCTTCGATCTAATTTTTGAAAAACTAGAAGTTCTAGCACTCAGGCTGTCTCCTTTGGTGCTGTATCGGAGTCGTTCGTTTAGCCAGATAGGAGTATTTGCTGAATGCGAAATTGGAAGTAGCCAAAACTCGCATTCGGGCTAAAGAATCTCGAGGTTACGGATGGTCATTTTGGTCTAAGCGTTTTGTAAACTGTATTTCGTAGCAGCAATTGTATGCTCGAGCTTGCAGGTAAACGGCGGCGAGTACGGCTTGCAAGTGTGTGTGTTGCGTTTCATCGCAGAAGTTACTCCTCGCACAGCGTCAAGTACCTAAATAGACGAGACGCCGTTCCGACACAGCTACACAATTAAAGAGGTGCGCTTACATAGAATTCGCTTTGCGGTGCGGTCTTGTCCAGCAAGGCCTTTTTCACGGCCTACGTGCATCCTTTTCGTGTCTTCCTCATTCTTATCATATGCGCACATGCTTTCCTTTTGAATTTCAATGTTTGCTTCATCGCTCGCATTGCTGCTGAACTTCATTCACTGTCCACTCAGAATTGTCCTCTGCTTGTCTCTGAGTGATTATACCATATGGTTTACGGTTCTAAAATATGATGATTGCATCCATTACGATTAGTTCATGATTCTGTCGACTGCCTTTATATTTCCTTAAATAGGTTCACTGCGCCGTATAACATTTGAGTAAGGATTACTCAAATATTAAATCTTACAGCTTGCAACTCATAAGATACGTTACACTGCACTCTGACGATTGCAACGGGAAGATTGCGTTACTGGTATACCTTTGCTTGCACTTCTCATTTCCATCCACATTCGTATTCTTACTTCTCATGAGCGATTCAGCCAACCCCGTTTATTGTCCTTCTTCCAGTTGCAAATCGCTTCAACTAGTCCTTTGTTGGGAATTTAGTGCTCTAGGTGATCAAATATAATGAGAATAGTTTTCAGCATTAGTAAGTCGATGTGATTTTATCGATAAACCAATGTAAATGGTTCTTTCGAATTTATGGCGTTATAATGCATGAACATTGATGCTGACAAGTCGCAAATTTGACGCCCTTATGGCAGATAAATTAGAACAAATCTCGCATGTCTAATGTTTTGTGACTGCCACCGAAACCAGGCTTTCGATTTTGGAAGAGAACTGATAAGTCCAAACTTCGCGACAATATGGCATCGTGATATCAAAAAAAAAAAACTTTTTGAGTTTATCAATGCAACATTAGTGAAATGTGCATACATTTAATTAAAAACTATGCAAAACTTCTTTCATATGCGATGGGCGACCGCAGCTCCATAGTTAACCGTTGACTTCCGTGGAGTAACTCATCCGCTTCACCTCCCAGAACCTTGACCGTATTTTGCAACACATAAGATTCAGGAATAGTAGTGAAGTTGAGATGCATGTAGGGGAGGGTATATATTACAAAAATATAGTTTCCATTGAACAAGAACGTAGATGGGCTGTCCTTCCCTCCTCCTTTCCCCTTTCTTTTCTGACACCCTTCTTAGCTAGGAGGGTAAGTTCCAGTTGAAATTTGCCCAGTTTCCAGTTAAAAGTTAGCATTGCTTGCCCAGTTACGGTAAAGAGGGTAAATGTGTTCGTGGTGTTCACAAGATGAAATTTGTCTGTCGTGCAGCTGCATTTTCTTTCACTTTCTCAACTATGATCACTGGTAGGCTGCTTCGTGGCCTCTGTATACACCTGTGCATATAATTTGGAATCGCTCAGGTTGGGCTCAAATGCAATGCGTGATCACGGGGCAGGGACTGAAGTGAATACGGTGTTTGAGTGCAGTGTTTAACTATTTATTTGAGCTCACATGTGGACTTAGATTGCTGAGAGGTATAAGATATGAAGATGCGAAGTGAAAGAAAGGAAGAAGCAAGATTGTGGCCAGTTGTTTCCTTCCTGAGAAATATTATGACTGCTCTGTTTTCGAGGCTACATTTTTATGCCTCCATGTTGCAGGCAATGATAGCTCGAAGAGGGAGTTGGTTTCAGATCAAACCTTGAGAGTTTTTTGTGATGCGTTTCTTTTCTCATAGGAGACCTGTAGCTCGTTTGTTTAGGTTTCCGATTCTTTTGGATTCAAAGAAATCAAAAAGCTTGATATTTGATGCTCTGCCTATAATTATATTAAAGGTACATATGGGAAAAAATTATTAAATGTCCAGATTCTAGAGAACCAAGTTCAATAGTGCATATCCTTTGAATAATCAAATGATCGGTGCTACTCTTAGTAGAATTCTTTCATACTTCTTCGAAGGTATTCCTCAAAACTAGATGAGCTATGGAGAACGGTTCCGGCATACGATATAAGAAGGTGAATGTTTGATGCGGATAGCCATGGAACTATTTTTTCATTAAAATGAGTGGAAAATTAAGGTCCTTATGTCGTTCACATTGCTTGCTTACGGGAGTTCTAAACTTCAGTTTCGAATTTATAATTGTGTGAAAATTGTCTCATAATCGGAAATTTATGCACTTTTTTACAATGACTGTTAACGCCATTTGTGGCTTGCAATCGATACTTAGGAAGGAAGAAAGATAGTTGCCTATGGGCAGTTCAGTTATATAAACTATTCAAGCAAAAGTTGTCGATTATCATCGACTGAAGTATTAGAAGGGCTCAGATAAACATTTCGCTGTCATCCATACATGAATACAATTAAAATCAACAAATGGAGAACTTGTGCTGTCAGTGTAAAATTGAAAAGCAACAATCTAGCACCGAACGTAAAGAGACAGAGGAGGTCACCCTCAGTCTATCAACGAATCCCTCTATCCTCCTGAATAATAATTTTAGGATGCGGTGTGCAATCAAGAGTCTGTGTCGTTATCATCATTCGCTTTTGTCTGTTCGTACACCCACACGTTTTGTGGAATTACAGACTTTCAATGCATTGAACTGCTTCGCTTACCATCCATTACCATTCTGCGATTGCGTCATTGCAAAACGTGCTTAAATATGAGACAATTTAAAGTCCTATAAGCCACAGGTGTTAAACTGGCGGGGCGCGGAGTTTTTCATTACACCAGGACTTTTTAACAGGTCTGTTACAAGTGCTTTCTCCTATACCTAGGGAACGATACCCTCTTCCTAGACCCTCCGTGAATAGTGAAGACAAAGCCTGTGCGAGAACATCTGCTGATATTCGCAGCTGATGGTGAAAGGTTCGCAAGGACCCTCAAATTGCATTTCGACATTCTTCAGCAGTCGTTCACGAATATCAGTAGCGTCAAACGTCATGTCAAAATTCCATTTCTTACTTCTTAAGGAAGGCGTTGATTTAACTGTTGTCTCCAATAAAAGCAAACCGTAAAACTTGTTGAAAAAGCAAAACTTATCGATTTGCTCGTAGGTGGCAGGACCATCTCAAATACAAGAGATATGCAGCTTTACAAATGTTGTGTTGAATACTATTGCAAACTTTGTCATATTCAAACCCGAACTCTTATTTCTACCCTCGAACCTACCAACAGTAACTGCAAGAGCCGTTAATTAAAACTCCAAAACCTGCTATATGTGAATTCAGGACGCTTGCAGTGTGAATGTAAAATGTGGCATATATAGTGGTATTCACGGTGCCTTCTCATGCACCGCTTGTGAGCTCGCAAAGTTGAGCCCAGCTTGCAGGACTTTGAAAGAACCAAAATGTTCTCTAATGCTAGGAGGAGCAAGATTTTTGGAAGTAATTGAGTAAAGGTAACCGTTTCAAAAAGACTATAAGTCTGGGGTTATGCAAGATTATAGGTCTCAAATTATTAGCGTGGAAGTCTTTTTTCTAACTACCTTCTCACCGACAGCGTCTCCCTCCTTCCTCCTTCTCCCTCCGCTGGTTACGTGGTGGTTAGCAGAAATGAACTTGACCTTGTCTAACTGTAAGCTGTTGAATGGGATTGTAAACGAGATCGGTTTACTTGAGGGAGGGGCGACTTAACTCACATATGAACAGCAGTAAGTATGCCAGCTTTTTATTGGGCAATGTATGATCGGCCTTTTTGCTCCAAATAGCACTTGCGTTTCTTTCATTTGTCCATTCATGTTCCTCTTGCACAGATGTCTAGAACGGGCTGAGGTTCGACAAGAATTTGGCGATGTGGGGGGAGGGGGGGGGAGAGGAGAGGGGCATTGCCAGTAAAGTGAAATTTCTAAACAGTGTGGTGTCTTCGACCTTTCCCCTGCTTTCCCGTATTGCGAGAACTGGGTTCCCACAGAATAAGCTAAATTTGAGGGTATACGCCTTGTCGTTAAATTCCCTCGGTGAAGATACGTTGGCGTCTTGAGCGACCGCAGTTCAATCAAAAAATGCGCGAGTAGGAGGAGCTTTTGGGAGAGATTTTTATAGGTTACTTGTGGTAGAGGGTGTCCTGCCACCGCAGCGACCACGGCTAAAAACAGATCTTACCAGACGTTGCTTGACTTTCTTTGTGGTAGCGGATGTTGTTATTCCTAAGTAGTGTGCACTCACTAAAGATTACAAGCCGCAGTAATTCAAATGCGCTTTTATATTTCCTTTCCCTGCTCAGCGGTAAACACTAGCTTGCTTACATCTGCAACTTGTTCCTTTATCAGTGTAAGACCATGCAAATTTTTCGCTCCCAGATGGGTGTCACTGTCACGATCTGTTCCTGTTTCATTTTACCCTCCCTTTCGAATTGCTCCATGCCCGAGGCTTCCATTCAGTTAGCCAAATCCCTTTCCTCACAGTTCGATAACCCATAGAAAACGGTAGGAGCTTAAGCTTGGACGGGCCGGACGATAGTACGTAGTAGGGATGTAGTAGGGACGCTGACCGGACCTCTGAATATTTATGAAACCAGAATTGCTTTCCAGAGAAAAAATATGGTGGTGTTTAATTTCAGTATTTTTGGATTCAAGTTGAATCGGCTAACTGTAGCTATCATAAATTTATTGCTTACATTGCAGCAGTCTTCTTCTTGGAGGACTGGGCTTTGTTTCAGATTTGCAGAGGTGTTGTTTCGTTGAAAAGTTTAGCGTAGCACAAGAGCGGCGTTATTTTATGTTGAACTTTCATTGAAGGCGTTCATTCACAATGGCAGAGAGCGACGCGATAAACGCATGTTTATGAGGGCGTTTGCATTTATCAGTGATGTGCGCTTTCACACTTATTTATCGTTCTTTCCTTAAAGACTGCCTTTTCATCTCTCCGCCATGACGGCAACACTCGTTTTTGTGATTGCTTGATTTTTAAAGTTTTTGTTTTGAAATGATCAATTATTGCATTTTGAGCGTCACGTTCATGAATGCTGCCTGACTTGCCTCTGGTCGAAACATATTTCAGCTCGAAGAGAAATCCAGTGTTTCTTGAAAATTCAGCAACTAGTGACCTGTTACATAGCATAATTCGAATGTTTTTTGTTCGTACAGCACAGTTATTGATTCTAACCATAGATCTCGTCTTGTTGCGTTTTGTAGAACAGGATTTGAGATAATAGCGCCTTTCTGGTGGTTATTACTTTTTCCGCTAAATGAAGCAAGTGCTTGCTAGAAAAATAAGATCATTTGTTCTGCCAATGAATTTTTCATGAAGCAAGAGGTTAAAAGTTCCATAGCAGAGGCGTAAAAACGGCAAGAAATGCGATGTTGTCGAAAACAAAGCCACTTAATGCCACAAAAAGTTGTTCTGTCCGACATCTAATATTTTGTGCAAATAATACAAAGTTTTGAAATCGATCTCATTCGGCAGTGGCAGCAAAACGAATTTGGTGTATGCAGACGTCGACCATGACATGCAGATACGTTAGTTAGCGTGCCCTCGCTGCTCGTTCGGAACCTGAGACGCTTTGGGTCTTCCGTGCTCGAGTGACGAGTTATCTAGGCCGTCGTCTGCAAGCTGCAGCTCATGCCGTAGTGTCTGTAGTTTGCTTCGTTCAACTCCATACTCTACGCGTGCAATGATCATGAATGTTTATTTTGCTTTGTGAGAACGGAAACGTGGCATAAGTAATAATACGAAGGAAGTATTGTTTTAAACAATACCTTGTCTTATGGCATAAAGTGCTCCACGCTATACGGCCATATTCCTTGAAAACGTGGAAAACTCTTTTGTATAGTTGGGGTGAAGTTTGTGATCTCGAGAATATTCCCTCCATAATTTTTTCGGCATTTGTATCTTAGAAATATCCATCTACGATTGCTTTGGACCAGCCCTACATATAGTAACGTCCCGGAAATTCGACGACATGCGGCTTGGGACCCTCGAGGTTCGGTTTACTTCTATTCATGTCTCCCCACTCCGTAGCTGATATGAAAAAGTTCCTCACCCATTAATTATGCGAAGCGCATGAATTGCAGTCGTTTGGTTCAAGATGTTCCTGGAAAAAACTGGGGTGCCTCGATTTGAGGCATTCTACAAATAATTCGACGGTATTTTAGTGTGTAGTATCGAGCGAAATATCTTCAGAGCGCAATAAGACGTTGCTGTGGGTCCGATTCTAGCAGCACATCTTAGAAATTTTGTTTCAATAATGTCACCTCTTCTGGTGCCTGTTTCATATCCTTGAGAGGTGTTATACTTGCATTTTTTGCCTCTCCAAAAAATGTCATTTCCCGTTTCTGTGATATTTGGCTTACGAACCGCTTTGAGCGTTTGTTTTGACGAGCGAAAAATTTATTCACAAGTGGTATTTCACTTTTGTAATATTCCGCATTCTCCACAAAGGCTATAGTCGAGTGAGGCGCTGTATATGGATCCACTTACCATTTCTAGTTGGCATACTTACCACTTACCCTCGGCCCTGCCGTGCTCATGATGCAGCAGTTCGACGAGCGTATAATGCACACAATCTAAAGAGAATCGATTTTATATGGACTTTTTTATATCAGTAGTCAAAATTTCAAGCCGACGATGAAATCTGAACTGCATTTGAGCCTTCTTCTTCATGCGATTGACGCAGTGATAATACAAACATTCATTTGCAACAAAGCGGGGATTTCGCATTAAAAATATGTTTCAAAGGGTCAAAAAGACTGACGAATACTACGTTTCATCAATTTTTTAGCCGCTAAGCTATTCCCTGTTAGATACAATGAAAATTGTTGATGAGTTATGATTGAATGCTTATATATATGCATTCCCACTACTCTCACATAAACTGCAACGATTTAAGAACCGGGATAACGTTTCTAACATTTCATCGGTTTTCTAGATAAATGCATTTGAACTGATGGCTGTATAAAGAATGATCACCGATTAAAGGAGTTTCGCTTGGAACCACTTTGCTAGTCGCGATTACGAGTAGAGGCGACTCAGTGAGGAGCAGTGTCCACGCATAGCTTGTTTAGGCTCGGCCGCAATTAGTCTGCTCTAGAAAATTACGTTTTCTTAATTGGTTTATGCAAGTTCATTTATTAATTACATTCGAGCGCTCCTAATGAGCGCTTCGCATCGTCGATCGCTGTTCAACACTTCACTCTGCTGCTGGCCGCTTGTGCCATCACCATGCACAGTTTACGCTTCCAACGATGGGTTAATGACCTTCTTGCAATCGAGTTGCTATATTTCCTGGATGGAAGCTTGGATTTCTTTAATTTGGCATCTTACGTGCACAACCATCCTAAATTATCAACTGAAAGCTTTTTCTCGGCACTGAATTGCATACTTTTGATGTTGCGGTCAAATATTGTAGGTTTTAATCCGATTTTTATCTTAGCTTGGCTGTTATGCCATTAATAGGCAGAAGGAGAAGCACTTCATGAAGCCTTTGTCATGTTTGGCAACTCATTTTGGAGGGTAATTTCAATTTTATGAAATTTTCAATGTGTCATCTTTTCGAGCTTTCAGTGTGCCAATGCTCGATGCGAATTATTGTTGATAAGGCTTGCTGAAATGTTCTGAGAAAAAAAAAATAAACTTTCTAAATAAATTTTCTAAGCTATAAACCAGCAGAGGGAATGTGCACTTCAACGTGTACTTTGGAAAAAGCGATGTGGAATGTTGCGCAACGATAGAAGTAGCGTTTAGGAACTTTAATAGAAATGAGTTTGGTAAAATCCGTAGGTGTTGCTTATTGCCTAGTTCGACAGCCTTTCCGGCTGTCTACTTTAACCACTGTACTCACTACTCACTTCCCTAAACTGCCGTCCACTTTAGAGAGATCAGCATATCTGAATGGGAAAGAAGCCTAACTAGGTGGCTTCCACCTCTAACAGTTCAGCCGCATAGCTCCAAGTCTTTTTGTTAGCGAAGAGGAAATTGAAGTTTCGATATAGGCGTATAAAAAGTTTAATTTTCGATGCTGCCGTTTTAGTCAATAAAAGTTTTCATGACAGTTAGTTCAAATTTTTTATTTGCGAAGTTGTTTGTAAATAAGTGAAGAATACACACTGCTTCAAGAACTCGTCTCTTTTGCTTCGGTTTTGCTTGATATCTCCAAAGTTGAGCCGTCATTGGCATTAATGGGGCAAAATCTTTCGAAAACTTCTGTACTTATTAAGGTTGCTCGTAAAATGCCTCTGGACTTGATTTAGCGATCCAGCCATACGTAGCCATCCGTATTGGCACAAGCTTAGTTTTATAACGTATATTTAAAAATTTTTAGAAACAACGTTGTGTAGGTTTATAAAAAATTATAAACCTGTATATATATATATATATATATATATATATATATATATATATATATATATATATATATATATATATATATATATATATATATATATATATATATATATATATATATATGGTGTTGTGGCTGCAAACTTTCGATTAAGACCTTTAAAGATGTCAGCGTCTAGTGCAATTAATTCAAAATATCTAAACAAAAGCACAATTAAAAATTGTGGCGGAATCTACAATTGCGCGCAAATGCGGTGGGTTAGTTCGCATCTCTTGCGCTTGATGGCGGCGAACAGAGCATTTTTGTTGTTTATTTCACTCATATCAGCAAGTGATTTTGTTACCAATTGCATACCTCTTTTTTATATTATTGCTGCACTATTTTAAACCCAGGATGTCTGGTATTAAGAGTAAAACCAGTGACGTGATCTCGCTTGTAGTGCTAAGAAGAGGCGAGTGATAACAAAGGACATTACAATAGAAATAACAGAAGAAGTGAAAGGAGAGAGAAGGTTGCTAACTTCGCGCTTACCTATAATGTCACTGAGTTCACCATTGGCGCTGTTACGGAGAACAAAGACTAAATAAAGAAAATTTGAAAATTATTGTGCTGATGATGCCGACGGTAACTTTCAAGAAATGCGGAAAAGTGATCGGGAATGTGTAGAAACTTCCCAGTATTCAATCCAAGATCGACACCAACATCTTCGATGCCAAATATTGTCACTTTCATTTTTTTGCGATGCTCAAGCCAACCTTCATAGTGTGAAAGTTAGAGGCGTGACAGGGTTTAGGGAAATTGTTGACGAAAGTAAGTTTTTACGCAAGCAAATATGTAACTGATAGGAGGTGACTATTATGAGAGCGGACGCCGGCTATTTCATATGTGTCCGGAGTAGAACAGTTGATACCTGACTTTAAAACAGTAAAAGAAAAGTTAAGTTTGCTACTTTCCGGTAATCCTGCCTAGAAATTGAAATGATGCTCTTGTTAGTGAACCATCGAAGGAGTCTCTTCCACTTATGTGGAAGAGTATCTCAAAAGCATAGGTCACAGTGCCCATTTTTCGACACTGGTTTTTTCACCGTTTTGTACCGGAGGTATAGAGATACCCGCTATAGAGAGGTGTCTTCTTTAACATTCCTTTGCTGTTTGAATGTGTAGCGATGGTCACCGCACATCCATGAGTGACTTTTATCTAAACTCTGAAATCGCCCTTCAACCACTGAACACCAAATCACTCTAAGACAGATCAAGGAGTACAGTGACGTTTAACCGATATTATTTGCTATACTTTTCAACAGACAGTGAAGGCGTCTAAGGGCGCAGAACGACCCTACAGCAGTTATGGAAAGACTGCCATAAGGCCGCCAGAAATATCGGTTTTTGTAGGGGTTTTGGTGGTGAGAAAAAAATAGAGCCACTGTAGGGCATCACTGGATAGGTTCCTTAAGAGATTAGTTAAACTTAATTCTGCCACAAAATCTGAACCAATCCCATCAACATCAATCGTTTGCTTACTTTCGTCTTGCCTTCTCCCTTCTATTGCTGACGGCCCTACATCGTCGTTATCTCCCGGCACCTCCCTCACCATCTTCAGTCAGTAGTTATTCTTTCGTGCCATTCAACGTCAGTCTGTTTATGCTAGCTGTTCTGATTTGCAGTGTAAGATGAGAAGTTTTACTTTAATTGGGACCAAAAATTTCTCAGCTTTTGAAAGTACTTTCTCACGTGCAAATAACTATAGAACATCATATATAGGTTCACTTGCTAGCAGTACTGAGACAAGTCTTGTATTCTCATGAGTTCGATGTCATGCTAACTTTATCGGACTTGTGAATTATTGGGACGAATTTTCCGATAGAGAGTTTCATCGGCAAGAAATTTGCCACATTTCCCACACAATCACAATTAATGCGTTTCAACCTCTCCCTTCTATTGCTGACGGCCCTACATCGTCATTATCTCCCGGCACCTCCCTCAAAAGTAAAACGAGCTTAATGCTATGTGCGTTTGATTGATAACATCATTTCTATCATTTTCATATATTGTACACCATCTGCTATATGACGAGCAATTACCGAAGACGTCGCAGTGCCACAAGAATTCGTCAAATTTGCTCATCCGGTATAACTTATATATATTTGATGAACTGGAATGGCAGAAAAAATCTGTTCTTCGTGAATTTTAATGGTGGTCCTGCTACGCGCAGAAACGATCCGCTCTACCTTCATTCTGTGTATGGTTTTATTTGGCTTCCTGTCTTCTCATTCAACAGTGGATGAGAGTAGTGAACAATGGTCAATATCGCAAAAAGTGTTCATTAACAGCGAGTGATTTTTAAATCACATCACTGTATGCTCTTGTTCTATGAATTACTGTGATTTGTATGAAAAACATAATACCTATATTCTTTACCCTCAGCCTGTTTTCGAGAAGGCAATTAAAGTTTGCCACTTGTCAAAGCTGCCTTGTGAATGCATCGCTTTTCATCTTAACATAGCGCGCTACATTGCTTTAAAAAGTAAGCGCTGCAGATCGAGTGGAATCACCTCTGACAAGTTGAACGTTTTTTTAATTTGCTGTGATTTTACATGTTCTAACTGCTTAATTTGCCTTATCATCCATGCTTTTAAGGCTGTGTATTCGATAAAACGTCGAGCCTGTCACGAAAGCTATGTAAACGTTGATGAATTTGAACCAGTAGATAGGTATCGCTTTACGCATGCCGGAGCGGGTGCGATTTTCGGTCGAAACCTGTGCGAGAATTGATGATATATGCGCTGCATTATGGTACACTCCCTTTCTGCATATGTTTCACTTTCTATTTGAGCTGGCAAATGACGCGGAGGAACGAGATGAGAAAACGAAAACAAAAACAAAACGAAGAAGGCAAACGATGAAAAATGAAAAGGTCTAGAAAAAGTAAAACGTGGTTAAGAAACGGGGAAAAGGGTGAACAAGACAGAAAAACGATAAGGAACATTAACAGAACAATGAGAGGAGTTCGTCAATCATCTGCACAGCACCAAAATTTGCCAGTTATCTAATCACCTTCTGCGCGAACTCAACAATCTCCCTTAGTCATCATTACCGGTAACATACTAACCACTAATTGTATTCGTCAGTTGTTACATGTCTATTAATCACCTCCTGCAACTGCACGGTACGCACCAGCCTGCTGCAGTGTAAATGTTGCTTCTTTTCCTGCGAGTTTGCAAGAGGTCGCTCAATCCACATCTGCTGTGCCGGGTAACACAAAGTTGGATGCCCATACTTCACTTTACTTGCTCCTCAGTAAACGCATCAGTCATAGTTTGCAGAGTAAAAACGATGGGTGAGTGCTTTCTTCCGTTTTGAATAAATCTTCGAAGATTAAAAGATACAAATAACTTTGTCTTTATGAGCAAGCATTCCAATGCCAATCTTCACTTAAATGAAGAAAGTGAGAGATGCATTTGTTTGGCGTCTGTAGTAATGACAAGAAAACAACGGCTAAACAAGAGGATGTCGAAGTAACAACAGATCATCATGCGTAGATAAGCATACGTTGTAGTACTATAAGATATAGCGAGCAGTATGACAAAAGCGACTGCCACTTATGAAAAGCGATTGGACCATAGTACGTCGCCATTTTCCACAGATCCTTCATTAATGAAAAGCCAGAAAAGATTAATCTGTGGAAGAATGTTGGAAGATCTTCAGCCTATACGATTCCGTTGGTGTTTTTTTCCTCCTTACCATATAACTTTAAAGGTGAGTGACTTGAGGGCATCCTGCTTTCTGCTCAATCGACTTTCTTATTCTAACGGATGTAGCCTAGTAGAAGATGCAAAGGGGGTGTGTAGAAGAATACTAAGGAGTGGAAGTTTCGAGCGATGGTCCTTTAAATTCTTGTGGGCAAATACACATTCTGATTCTATTACTTCTGCTTTCGAGCTATCCGAGATTGAACACCTCGAAACTTTGCTTATAAGACGGTTGAAACAGACCCTTTGAATATTTTGCGAAATGCTGGCTTCGTGAATTGCGCCGCTCGTTTTCAGCAAGCTTAATATCTTTAGCATTAGTTGCTGACCAAGTAGAAGTACAGTACTCTGTGATCAGTGGTCAGTGTTTTGTAGAAGCCTGTCGGTAGTGTTCTAAAGGTTTGCGATGGAAACAATGTTAGATGAACCCGCTTCCGATTGTTTTAGTGGAAGTCTTTTAACAGTGCTAGTGCAAATTTATGGTAGAACATATAAAACTTTGTAAAACCTTCACTTTGAATAACGTTATGCGATTGAGGAGCGGCGTTATGTGGTAGAAGAGGGCAGTCGTGCATGAAATTAATAGGCAACACTTTAAAGCATGTACGTCTAGTTGCTATGTACGACAGCAATATTCCAGAGGCGGCCAGTGAGTAAGCACTTCGCAGCATTCAATTGCGGCTTCGCAAAGTGTTCAATGAATTTTCAAGTTGTCTGAAAAAAGCCTGCATATGTTGTATAATTTATCAGAGGTGTCGTGGGTAGCGTACGAATGAAAGCAGTCCTAGGACACTCTCTTGCAATTCGCTAGTGGTGGGGTTTTATGGACTTCACAAATACTACCGTCAACTTAATTTCGATGTAGCGGACAGTAAGGTATTTATGAAGCAATATGGTGACAAATGAGGTTTAGCCTCACTCTGTGGATGCCATTTGCACTAGGTTTATGAAGCGGTTTGTTATGGCCTTCGTGACAAATTCTTTAGAGAATCTGCGTCAACTGCATCAGTTAGATGGATGTTCGTCATTTATTCTATCAGATCCATCAGAAATTGATGGAAGATGTTGCGACGTACTTAGTCGAGCAGGTAATAACCTGATCCGCTGCCACTTAGTGTTAAATGTGGAAAGTCGCATAATTCCCAATAATCCCAAGCACCTTACAGATGAAAGATTCAATGTAATAGAGCGGTAACATGAAGCATCATGAAAAGGTTTCGTTATGAGGGGACTTACAATCGTTGTTTTCGAAGCCTTACGTAGCGATCCAGCCAATAGGTTATGCCTAAGTAATTTGCTCAGCTGATAATTTATTCCTTTTGCCACCTTCCTCATAGGAACGAGGCGATGAGTATTCCACCATCGTAGAAACTTTGTTCGGACATTGCCGTATAGCGTTTTTAACGAATTTTATCAACTCTTCGTTTGAATGTAAATAGATATGAAATTGCACCGTTATAAAGACAACATTCCGTTGTCCCTTTTTGAAAGTTTTCTTGAAGTTCGATGTGAATTATTCACATTTTGCCTTGTCATTATTGATAAGCTGTCTTTATACTCAATATAATGCCAAGCGAAAGTTACGCTATCTGAAAAACAGAGAAAGTATTGTAAGGGAGGAGAGTTTTTTGATTTTTCACAATAATAGTTACATCGAACTCTATGCCTCTGCATATGCAGCTAGTGATTGTGCGCAAGGAACGATTGAATCGAATATGAGAAGTACTGGTGGGAGGGGGAACGGGAGTGGGAGAGAGTAAAAAAAATATGTTCGGTATTTAAACCTTGCGTTCCTGAAGGTGATGCTGCTAATTTCTGTGAAGTTATTCGCAACTATTTGAAGCTGCAAAGAAGTGAACATTGTCACCTTTCGAATGACCGTTGTGCACTTTTGCACCTCGCAGCTGGAAGAAATATCATTTATGCTGTGCGATTCATTCACAAACGCTTTCATAAACATATTATGTTACGTGAAATATCGAATGGTTGGCGATGGTCTCCCTTCGAAAGCATTTTGTCATTCACAAGGTTTGCCGATCGCCCATACCACTGAACGTGTTCTTCATGCTAAAGCTGTCACTAATGCGTACATTTGAAATGCTGTTAAATCACTTGTTATGTGACATTAACTTGTTTTTCGCAGCAGCTGTTGAGCGATAGAATCCGTAAGCGATACAATTTTACTGTAAGCTATAATAGAAATTGATCACTATAATTCATAGAGCACTAGGAAAAATTATTCCAGTTGGGCAGGTCGAATCTTTGATTTGATGCGATGTTATGAATTTTTGATGGGGCGCGGCGTTTGCATGCAACTCCCCTTATAACAGTGCGTAACTGAGAATAGATTCCGTCTGTCTACCCCAGGAAGTTCATGGCTACCAAAATTTTTCTTCGAGTAGCCTACTACGGAGATCGCCGCAGTTCGCTGTTCCCATGCATTTACTGTTTTGGCATCCGTTCAAGTCTACAATAGAAAAGCTACAGAATTGCAGAAAAAAGATTGATTGAACAGTTCGTTCATGGTCTAATGGTCGTTCTTAGGACAGTAGTGCATTTATGACAGGTAAGGTCAGCGCAAGTTTCACGTAAACGCTAATATCTATTTAAGATGCGCGCACACTGCACCATACTTGCCTATAACATTAGGATTACTCTCAATAACAGCACAAGCATTGCGCTAATGTTTATTAGGACAGTAGTTCAACTGTTGCTGCTATGCGAATGTGTTCTAAGGTGTTCTGAGTAGACCTCTTGGCTCTTCTAACGTTCAAAACTTTTTAGAACAGTGCGTTAGTATTCTATGTTATCGTGCTTGTAATGTTTTAGCTTGGTTAGTGTGCTTTCTCCCTATTTGGTAAAATAATTTTTCAGCTCGCTTCACCACAGACAATTTCAACTATATTGTCAGTCTTAATTCTTGAAATTTTGACTCACTTTGCCGGATTCCAACTTGCTGCCTTCAACTTAACTTTAGCATTTCTGGGTCATTTCCGTGTCCTGATCTTCAAATTCCTTACGAAGTTTCGCTATGTCCAGTAACTAAAAATGATTGTTTGTTTTTGCAGTAGTCCTTTCGATATGAAATCTGCTCACATTCGAGAATCTATTCGGACTTCTCATAAGGGTTTTATCTAAGAATAACTTAGCTTAGAATATTAAATTGTTTTTGAACAAGTGTGCGAGTTTTTTTTTTTTTTTTTGGTTTTCAATACAAGCATCGTCTCGTTGAATGATTGTTGTGCTAAAACGCCTAGATATGCTTTCATTCCTTTGTTTCTATTTTCAGGTTTGCGAGTTACAACGCTTTGAACAATTCAGTTGTTGTATTTTTTTGTTGATAGATCTTGAAATACAGCGTAATAATTTTGGTACCGAACGTTTGCGCACAAATTCTTCCGAAATTGAGAGTGGATCCTCTTGCATGGTTCCAAATCATGAACCACTGATGCTAGGGTAACAAAAGTTGAATGCTATAATCGCAACCTCCATTAGGCCTCAGGCACATTTATGGAGTTGAAGAAAAGATATCAGCATTCATATGTGCCTGTAAATTTGCATGCATTAACAAGCGATCGAATTTTGTAACCATTTGAGTCTCAAAATGTTCGCAAAAACGAATCCTTTGTGGGTGTTTGTCCAGGTAATCAGTCCTTTTGAAATATGAATGGATTGTGGCGCGTATTTCATTATATATTGGCAGTTTGCAATAGAGGTTAGTGTGACGAGTTCAACTGCAAAAACGCGTAAAGTGTCCGCTCCTCTGGCACAGCTCTCTACTTGCTTCTAAATGAGCCGGTTGCTTCATATGTTGCACTGGTGCTAACTTGGTTGTTACTTTCCACTAGGATGTTTTTACTCCAAATTCAAGTAAGAGTGCGCTGTGTTCATCTCGTTCAGAAGAAATACCCCTTTCTAGGCAGTGCTTTATGTTCTATCCTGATTACAACAGAAAAGGAAATTCTAATGTGTTGCAACCTTTTGGAGATAGAAAGTAAGTTCACGACAATTTATTGAGTGTTTCAAGTTTCGTGAACCTATGCAAGTTACTTTTCAATGAGAGCTCATGCAGTTTAGTTGCTAAGTTTGAGAAATCGACCTTTATGTCATGCGATGGACCAGAGGTACAGAGTACATTTCTCAGGAGTTTTACTCGATCTCAAACGCCCTGTAGCATCTTAGCAATTATACGTTTCAACATCGGCATGTCGATGTTGTTGGCGAAGAATGGAAGCAGGACGACCGATATTTTTCAGCACTTTATTATAGTCGCTTGGGCGCCTTGCGCCATATCTGGAAGACTCTTCACAGTGTTTACTAGGAATGCGGGAGTGCATTTATTGGCATTTTTCCTCTCTGGCTACGAAATTACAACGTATCTTGCTAGAACAATTGTGTGCAGAAGGTGAAATCTGTGAAATTTTGAGAGGAATTTAGAGAATATAGAGAATAAAGAAAAAAAGGCGAAAGTAGAGGTAATATCTGAGTCCTTACAGTGTACCTGAATACTGCCAACGCTTCCTCTTTCTCTTTCTAGTAAAGCAATTGGTGGAGACAATAAGGTTTCTCATACAAACTGATATATCAATTTTGCTTTCCTCCTTCATTTTCACCTTTGTTCCCTCTTTCTTCCTGCTTTTCCTCATTTCTGATGACCTCATCTCACTAGCCTGGCTAATTTTCCTCCTGAGCCACTTAACTAAGTAATTCGCTTTTTGATTTATCTAAATACCTTCACCTCTAGTTTTCCGAATGTCCTTATCTATCGTATAATCCTTCTTGCACGATGTGTTCGGATCTGCATAACTATAAAGCATAAATATGCGAAGGCATACGTCTTAAGATTCCGTACAATCATCCTGATAATAAGGTAAGGTGCCAAATCTTCGGGAATTAACTGTTGGATATATCCATCGTCGCGCATTCAACATCCCTCAGCGAAAGCATCACTGCCTTATATAGGAGAAATTTCTTCACCAGCTAGAAGGATCTCCTACTCTTGACCTAGTGCCTGATATTAAGTAATGAAACTTTATATACATTTTGGAGATGGAATAAGCGATAGATATCTGATGTCTTTATGCGCCCTAATAATGCATTTATGTCAGCGTCGTATTTGTGGTAAACGTCAATATATGCAGTTTAGGGGGGTCACACTGGTGGAAAAAGGAAAAGCGTTGAGTTTTTGCGAATTTGTGACGTTGACGATAAGAGGTTGTATGTACTGTTTGATGAATAAGAGCGGTTTCAATGTGAGTGCGTTGTATACACCATTAATGGCGAGATTGTTTCTTGTGATAAGGACGATGTTAGATGTCGGCCACATCTAGCAACACATTCTGGCTAATAACGATAGCGCTATCTACGAGCGGAATTTTTCTTATGAACCTCACTCTTAGAAGCATGCTAGTATTTTATTTTTGAGCGAATAGTTCATTCTCATTTCAATTATTCCAATAAAATTTTTCACTTCTCACTCATCTACGAGGAAATACCCTCAAGCTTGTTTTTCAATGCAACCACTACTCTCGCTATAAAAATAGAGTTATTTTCAGTTGATGATTTCGAATTTCGATGGTCTCTTGAATTTCTCATATTTTCACTTGCATGTCCAGTTTACATGTTTGTCTGTTTGCTTATCCGGGCGCTGAGACTACATTAGATAACCTATTGCCATTGCAGATTATATGTTGGGAAATATGTTGCATTCGGGTGCTCGCTTCGAACGATATGCAGAAACGCATTAATGATTTCATTCGATCATCGCGAGCTCATGCACAATACGAGCTTGGCAATAGGAGCTTTTAGTTTTTAATGAAATTAACGGAGATGCTTTCCAGTGAATCTGTCGATTAACAAATAGCAGGAAGGTTCTGTGAGGAATGGGACCATTAACAACAGCTAAATAAGTTCCCAAAGCGCAAAACTTCAATTTCTTATAGAGCAGCGTTTCTTCTCTGTCTTCATATCACTATGAAATCGCCAAAAAAATATTGCTATATTGCAGATCACACGTTTTTGTCCTGCATTTTTGTATTATTACGCAAAATATCTTCCACAGATCACAAGAAATGTGTGTCTGCAGGTGTCTTCACATGCTTACGTTTGCGTGTGTACGTGCCAGCGGGAGCGTGCACTCGTTCGTTGCTAATACAGAAGGATATTACCTGCATTCCTAATACGCCTTTCCATTATGAGAATCCATCCATAGTATCGTCTGCCCTTTTACTGTATCTCTCTTTACTTTAAAGGCTTAAATCATCGCTTCATCATTCCAGTGTTTCATCATCTCGTTCCCTCATTACACCTGCATTCCCTTACCGCCGTTGTGATTGCACTGTTTGGTATATGCATATAGCATACAGTGAGATCTCAAAAGTAGCCCTATTTCTGTAAAGCACTAAAATTCTACTCCCCTCCTTCTTTCCTCTCTTTCGAGTATAAGCTTTTCTTCCTCTCCATCAAAAGCACACCCGCATCTCAGTATTGTGACTGCGCGCTCCAGGGAAAGGACTGTATTTCAGTGCCACACCCGCGGACCGCAGATTCCAATAAGGGACTATTTATAGCAGAAAAATGACCCAGAATTCTCTACAATACGGCCTTATGGGAAACTGTCAAATGTATTAGTCCTGCTGCTTCTGAAATACGCTATTTTCAAATTCCGGAGTGTTCAAGTTAGGGGTTGTTTCGAATTTCCTCGGCAGATATATTTCTCTGTTCTATAACTAGAGATTTGAAGTAGATGAAAAACCAGAGCACTTATTCAAAAATATGAAAACAACCTTCCGGAACAGAAAATAAAGTAGACTGTGGTCCAACGGCGATGCGATAATTGGACAATAGAACGATTAAGTGAGGATTTATTAAGGGTTTAAGGTCGTGATGGGCAGCTTATTAAGGTCCAGTGAAAATGAAAAGCATGTGCTGCTTCTCAGTGTTTTTAACGGTTCCTTTCTAAATGGGTATTTTTCGGAGCTAGCGGCTGATGAAAAAGAATTTGATAGCATGGTTAACATGCCAAACAGCAGTTAGGGCTTTATTGGCGTGGATTACATTACTGCTAGTCTAAACACAACCAAAGGTAACATTTTTCTGATATAACAATATCAGTGAAATAAAATCAATTATTGTTGGCTAAACTGAGGCACTGAACGTGACAATAACTTTAGAACTATGATTTTATAAATTTTTAAAAGAAGCTTTTTATAAGTAATGAGAACCAGCTCATTATAAGATGTAGAAGGAGTTTTTATTGCGATTTTAAGGACATGGGGAATATAACTCATAGGGGATATAAGGAGTTTCCATGGGAATAGCTGCCCGTTTGTTGAGATCTTAAATACAAAGATTCTTTCTAGAGTGCTCACAACTCATTTTTTCAAAAAACACGAAAGCAATTGCCTTACTCATCTCATAGCTAAGGATCTAGCCGCCAGTTTCTTACAGGCAATTAGGCGATATGCTCCCTATACTGTTTATGCGCTGTTGCATCTCATTATGACGAAGCAATGCCCGAAATGAAATGCTCAATTGAGTTGCTGCAACTTGCAGTAGAATGAGATATTCGCTTTGTTGTTAGGTATGCCGATATGTGAGACGTAGCAACTGGTGATATTTTATGAAGTTTGATCGATCGAGCGAGTTATCATATATTCATCTCATCGATTGCTTCAGTCGGTGGTCCATGGTATAAACTTCCATTGGCCGGCGGTCAAAGGTTTATGCTCAAGGATGGAGCGATTGAAGTGCTTGAACAAAAGGATTTTTGCAAGTTGTCCACTGGGCAATGAAAAAAGCCAAACCACATGGTTATTGCCTGCTAAGTTTATTCATTTCCAGCAGTATACTTCCTGTAGCATCGCTTTTTTCACAGCAGTGTTTAACTGCTTTTGGTATTTTTCGTAATTATGCCTTCTCTATTCATCCCAAGCTCTGCAGCATTTCCGGGTATCTTTTGTGGTCTTGTGTTATAGTGTTGCCGAAGTGATAGTATTACGGATGTGGTGGTTGTGTAAGTTAGAACATGAATGTTTGGGTGAGCAGAACGTGTATGCTTAATGGAGCGATGGCCGTGGGCTTGCATGTTGAGCGCTGAACGTGTGTAGCTATTTCTCATGACGCTCGCTACGAGAAAGTCAACCTCTGTAACAAAACAGCTGTATAGAGCAATTGGCTTAGCAGCAGCGCCGAATACGTTCACATAAACGAGAGAAGCCATGCTCTTTGTGTATACTGCATCGCAGACAACTCGAATATCGACAACATAATCCTTTTATATATCAGATCTTGTTGATTTTACTGATCGAGATTTACTAACGATGATGAGATAGTGCAGTGAACATCACTCACTTTTTCGCAACAGCCGCCCAAACTGTTGTTTGTATGTATTTGCTTCAAAGGGTAGTCCCATAACTGCATTCATTCTCGGCTATAGCCCACAAAGGTTGGCTCCAGTAGCACAGGTAGGACGACAGCAAGAAGAAACATCCCGAAATAAAGCATTGCCAATGCCCTCATCGCAGCTTTTTTCATATCGCACTGATGTGTCGCTGTCCTACGAATGTATCAGAGAATGGGTCTTTCCACGTGCTGAAATACTGTAATCTTTCAACAAGATATTTTACAAGGTCTGCTATGTGGAGTGCTTCGTTCGTTCAAGCTGAATTGAATTGAACTGAATTTGTTCATTTGCCTCTCTCAAAAGCGTTGCACTTCTCATGCGTTATGCTGATGCATAGAGGTTGCGTCGCACTTGTTGTGTGGTCCCTTCACACTCATCTCAGAGGGTTGCATTTGCCTTGCGATTACTATGCCATAATTCCGTGTTGTTTGCCCCAAAGACTTCAGTGCTATTGCTTTTCCATTTTCTGCTATTTCCTTGACTTATCCGCAGCAACTGCACAACACGAAAACTGCACAACTTCAACGAGCCTGCCAACTACTGTAGGACTTCAAATAAAGAGCCACTTATCACTTTCCGAATATTTCTAGCGGAATTTTGACTAGGAGAGGATTTTGTTGAGGTGAAGGCCGCTTATATCCTCGAAATTTTGGGAAAGTGCAACATCAGCAATAACTGTTCGGATTAGTAGGAGGAAACAGCTTTCTCTAGTTTTATGACGAAAAGGTGCAGAGGCCTCGCTGAAGCGCTTGTGGAGAGGAAGAAGTGTTTAGTGTAGGGGGAGGCCATTACTTACAAGGGAGATATGGAGGAGAAGACGGAACCGTTGGAAATTCGTAGCAAAAAGCACCTGTTGAAACAAGGTTCAGAAATGTGGGAAATGTGGAAAAATTTGGATGCAAATAATGTCCTTCGGCTCCGAAGTAATCGCGGTAATTGCGCTAACTAGAGTAAGAACAGCATTAAGGTTGTTATGGTATGAGTCCGCATTGGCTACGCAACTCGGGAATTATCGGCCTTCCCACTTTAGCTTGCCAGGAGAAATTTTTGGCATATGCCAGCCATATAGCAGCGATCTCCAGAGATCCTCTTTCCTCCCCCACCGCACCACAAGGGTCGCGGCGGTTCCCGCAATATATTTCCGATAGGCACTCTTACGCTGTTTCGGAGCAAAGAAGTGAAAGATTTTCGAGACCTCTGAGGTGGGTGAAGGAAGATGCTGGTAGCCCATTTCGGCAGTCGAGAGCTACCATAGTCTTAAAAAGCCGCTTTTCGTAGCCATCGTTGCTGATCCCCCTTTCCCTTCTCCGCCCCCACATTCGCGCGATTAAGTCATAACCCGATGCCAAAGCGATTACCAGTACCTCTTTCGAGGCCTCGATTGCCTTAAAGCTCACTAAGGGCCCGCAACCCGATGCCATCACATAATGAAAACCGGTGGCTTGGGAATTATCGATCACCTAAAATGCTTCAGAATTCTCGGTTAGCCTTGTGGACTGGCTGCTGGGAATTATGGCACGAAATTTTTTGAAGGCATCTTGTATTTCTGAAAGGATCACTTACTTGTCTTTTTATCTGATTAAGTGAGCTCTATTGTTGCAAAAGCCGAAATTTCGAGCTGTTCATTAATTATCGGAAAAACTTCGACTTACTTCATTCGCCAGTTCTACTCTGTGGTCAAGCGACCAATGTTTTTGATGATCACTGGAAGGATTTGATAAAAAATTGGTACGCTTGGCCCACCATATCTTACAGGCTCGACACCACACGTCCTGGGGGTGAGATCTTGAGGATTATACGCAGTATGCAACAACAATTTCCCTTCGTTTCGCTCTCATTGCCCTCATCATTTCCAGTTCGCGCCAACCGCTGTATTTTCTAAGACTTCCTCGCTTCGCCTTCCCCTTCAAATGTTCTCATCTAGCATCGCAAATTGAGAACTGTTCGTTCATAAGCAAAGAATGCGACTATGCTGTTTATCTCCTCATATTCGCGTAAACTCTTCTCATATTATGAAATCAGTTGTTGTTAGCGTAAAAATCATTCTTCGAGGGGAACCGCGAGATGATTAAAGGACAAGAAACTGAGCATGAGAGGAAAGCAACATCCAATCTGTATGTTTTTGAACGAAAATGAATCTTGAAAAATTTCAGCAAATCTTTATTTTCTCCATTATTTGTTCAATAAAGTAAATTGACATGCGTACGGAAAAGAGATATCCGCCTATATCCTTAAGACATTTGTGAAGACTTTGTCATTACTGATTTGTGATCATGTTAACGCGTTGTCGATGTCAACGTTACCGACTTTATCTTTTCCAATTACTGTGCGCATTACTCGCAGTATAAGCTGTCCATTTTGGAAGTTTCGCCTTCCAAATAATTTTATTTTTTTTGTTGACTGTCTAAGAAGAAAGGTTTTTTTCTTTTTCGAATTCCTTAAGTTCCTTAGTGCAGGAGTTGGAAGAATTTTCTAAAGCAAACCAATGAAGCATTCGTTATTGGTGGATGCAGCAAGAACAAACAGTCTGATTTTACGCACTTTCACTTTCTTGATTTCCATCTTTTAGCTGCAGTATTTCGAAAACAGGGAGATGACGATTCAAAGTGAAGTTGAGTTTATGACCTTTGCAAGTGCCTAAGGTTGTTGTAGAGAGCGATGCGTGGAAAATAGTCGTACATTGAACAAAAGTGAGCAAAGGGCTCATGTTTCACCAGCAAAACTTCAGTTGTATTAGATGTAGTTGTCGTTTTAAAATGTATATTTGATTTATATAGTCTAGTTTTGTCATTGCTGTTAGGAAAGCAAGTTAGCGCTCGTTTGCAACTGAGTTTCCACTCTCAGTATTCTTCAGATCAGTGCCAGACTTCAATAATCGAACTTTCCGATCATTAAAGTGTCTAAAAAAGGCTTTTGAAAAAATGAAATTTTTCATCCTAGTTTTATTCTAGAAGAATGGCTTGAAATGCACAAAGGTGAATCGCACCTGTGGCGTTCAAAACAACCCATTTAGAGTTGTGGTTCATCGCTATTTCATAATAATCTATCTATTTGAAGCTTTCGTCGCTCGCTTGTTTCTCCGCTATTTTCTCGGCCTTTTGTGAATTGACGCAGTAATTTAGGATGAGTTCAAAGCCTTTAGTATCTAGTCACAATTTGCTGTCACAATCCATTCCCCTTTTCGCCTAGCTGGTTGTTGTATGAGAATATCACTGATGCGCGTCGACTCAATAAACACGACAGCGCCGCCGCTATACCAACATATCTCGGAGCCTCAGTGCGAGCTAACATGCCACCGATCATGAAGCAGAAGTGTATATTACAGTATGCTCCTTCTGAGACGGTTATAAACCGAAAATATGCAGCATGTTTCATACTTATGTGATCAGAAGGATGGGAACATGGAGTATAGCAAGCACGAAAGAGCATATGTGAATGAGGCATGTTATATCTGAGAATGATTGTCTTTATTCTCGTGTCCTCTGACTTCATTGTGCCCTTTGCTCAGCAAAACACACTGTGTAAAGGCTCTGTGTATCCTCCTGCGTTTCTCAGTCTTGAAATTCACTTCATCGATTGGAAGGGGTTTCATAAAGTTGGTGTCCAGCCCATAGTGGATGCGGATTGCGCTGACCACTACCCACGTCCACCTTTGGACTCCGGTATTTACCGCTTAAATTTTTTCTTCGTTGACTCTGCTGCGCTCGAACCCAGGAGGAGACATTTTTTCTTTACGTAAATCATCCACCCTCCAAAGATTTCTGAGAAACGTTCGAAAGTGCAGGCTCTCTATAACTGCGCAGTTGCTGAAACGTTTATTCCGCAAGCTAATTAAGTAATACTGGGAACGTAAAATCGAATGAAAGAAGTAGAGCACGCGTTCACGACGATCAAAAAGTTGGCGTCCTTTGAATACAAGCTCATAGATTTTCCTGATGTCGAAATGCTTTAGGCGACTAATGAACGCCAAAGACAAAAGGCGCTGAGACGACATTAGCAGTAATTTTATTTCATGTTGACAAATCGACAAATCGAAAAGAGAAGGGATTAAAAATTGAAATCAAAGTTGAGACACCCAGAAACGATTGAAAGCCATCAACTCGTGATAAATCACGCCGACCGGAATAAAGGAACATAGAATGAGAGTAGTATTAGAGTAACCGTTAAGAAGTTTAAAACACGATATGAGATCCAACCGCAGCTAGTTATATTCAAACGATTTTAGTCCGAAAATGCGCGAATGCGTTTTATAATTCGAACGTTAGAGACTCACAAAAACTTTTTGAAAAGTTATTCTCGTGAAACGTATTTACATATTTCCCAACATCTCTCTTTCCGATTTCAAAAACGACGACCAAACTGGACAGTCATATTAAAGAAAAGAGAGATAATAAGCAATGAACGCCTTCTTATAATGTTCACTTCAGCTATACTGAATTGCAGTGTAGTGCAATTTGCCACCTTATACGCCCAGTTGCCGCCTTCTCACGATGTTTTTAAATGCAAAGGGTCCTCAATGAACACTCTCAAGACTCGGATGGAATTGGCATAGGAATCAAAACTTCGGAGACTCGTAACGGATATTCGTGCTCCAAACGTATGCTGCAAGAACCCACATTTTTCATTACTAATATCGAATTGCCAAGCGTTTGCTCATTAGACAAGACGATGTAAATCATTGAAGAAGAGCACTGCCTAAGCTGCCTCCTACAGCCAACTTTCGGCGCTAATGCTTTATTACAAGAAGGTTACGAATTTGCGAAGTTGTTGTCAGCGTTTCAAAAGTGGTGGTGTTTTTTGTAAAGTTATCAGGCAACAGTGGCTGTGGGATGGATTCGTGAAAGCGAAACTTCCAAAGTCCACCTGAGCGATCAGAGCAAAAATATTTTGCAAAAAAACTTTGGTTCCATCTGGCGATCTTGGCGATCCGTACCCAACAGTGAAAGAAAGGTGATGAGCGTCAGGAGGCCACAAAACTGCGGGGTTGGAAATGAAAGGTGGTTTTTAGAGCCTTGTCTTAAAGTGGCCTCGTGTGTCCGCTCTATTATTTTATATCAGATCGTTAGAGTTTATCTTCAAACCATGACCTTGCATTCAGCGATTGATATATTGAAAAAAAAATGAAATAAACTGAAGCGTTTAGATCGGAAATTTGCATTTTCCTCACGTTTTTTAGGTTGGAGCAGTTATGCGTGCTCCATATCGTTCTAGTAGTCTACGCAAACGGAGCTTATTATGCGCTCTCACGCGTTTTCTAATTTCCATTTACAAAGGGCGTTATGAAGATATTATGTCTGCGTGTATCTGTGCGTCTGTCTGTTTGTCTCCTCGCCTAATAGCTTCCATTCACGACCCATTGAAGCTGTTGTTGCTAAATTCTGTAGAAACAATCTTCACCGTGGGGATACAAAGTTTGGCAGGTTTCGTGGAGGTGACTATGAGTCGCATTCTATTTACGTCATACGTATATCAGCAATTTCCTAATTCATACTGCTTCCTCCATTTCCTTTTCAACGATATGTCAAAAAGGAGTTGCACGGCAGATCACAACTTCAGCATTAGTTTATATGCGAGAAGTGGAGACGATAATAATTTTGGCAACTACAATGTGCTCAGTGCAATGAAAGACATCTACACCTAGTTCGAGAGAACTATGGGCTCTGCAATGGTCTTGTGCTTTGCCAGTTGGTTACTAGTCCTATGATCCTAACTGTCTCCCCGCTTGCAAATTCCTCGTACGTCACTTTCTCTATAGCTAATAATTGTGAAGCGATTTTATCGCAGCTAATGGCTCGTGTGCCACGTTTGAACTTCAGGTAACGCACTTCGTCACATACATATGGAGCCACTTCACATGCATATACCCCACATCGTCATAGAGTCCTAAAAGTTAGTGAGGGTAATTCAGATTGCACATGTTTTCCGAACTTAAGCTTGAGGAGTGACTGATATTGCAGACTTATCAATGAGGAAGTATTCGCTTACGCACCGTTGCTTGAGCACTTCATATTTCTTCCGCAACCGATGTTTCACATTTGCTGTCGAGTCATGCACATATGATGCGTTTAACCTCACACTCCTGAGAATTTTCGAATTGTTGTTATATATATATATATATATATATATATATATATATATATATATATATATATATATATATATATATATATTATATATATATATATATATATATATATATATATATATATATATATATATATATATATATATATATATATATATATGTGCTCTGGAGAGCCCCAATCCTCCATTACTCTTGCAGTGCTGAAAGCGCCCTTCTTCGGTTGATTTCTTTGGCAGGGCTTGGTAATGCCTTAGCTGATGTCGATGCAGAATGAAGTACCATTCGAAGCTACTATTAGTTTTGCGCAGTTTTATTTGGATGGGCTTAATAATGCGTTACTAACTTTCTGTTCTCTTGGATGACTAGTTTTACGTATTCCTTTGCGCATATTCTTGAAATGATTTGCATTTATGTCGCAGTGGTGTGAGGCGCTGATAGTATAATCCAATCCGGTTGCTGCGAAGATGTTGATGTCTTTGTTCGTTATGCACAATTTTTTTTAGTACAAAGCACTTCTTGACACTGAGATGTGGGAGTCGGAGCATTTTATGCTATTATTCACTTCCTGCTCCTGTGTTCTGTGAAAACTTTGTTTTGTGCATGAAGCCATTTCGTGAATCTAGGCTCTTTCATAATGCTGCAAATTAGCTTAGCTTAGTTCAAACGCTTATGTAAAGG
Organism: Baylisascaris procyonis; assembly: GCA_037389465.1. Lineage (NCBI taxonomy): Eukaryota > Metazoa > Nematoda > Chromadorea > Rhabditida > Ascarididae > Baylisascaris > Baylisascaris procyonis. The sequence continues at coordinate 3,089,000 of JAZARR010000033.1, read as the reverse complement.
TGAAAGAAGTGGTTGTAGTTCATAGGTGGCAGCTTGTTTGTGTGGCAACTGCAGCTTGTATTGAGGGAGCTTTGGTGTCGCCGCGATAAGCAATTTGTGAATTTTCATATGGGCGAGTTGTAATTGCGCACATGATTGCTCAAGCACACCATTCGGCTTGGCGCATTTCCGGACGCCTTCTTCGCACAATTAGTTAATCTACCTTAGCGCGCCTCGCCTCCCAGAAATACGCACTGACTGCTTTTCATTGCCACTTAGAGGCGTTGAATTCTGACATATTAGCCTTACGCTAAATTCTTTATCTTCCCTTCTACTTTGCGATAGGTGCTTGATCATTGACGCATTATACTTTTCTGGATGTATTACCTTCTTTCTCTTTTAACATGCATTATTCCCCCATTATTGCAGACTCCTCACGTTGCATATCACCGTTCAACCATCTAATGCATCTCTTTCTCCCGATCTCTTTCGCAATCTCTGGCCTATCATTGGAATTCTCTGGCTGAAAGTTTATGCTCAATAGAGTGGTGCATTTCTCGCTCTCAGTGGCTAATTCATCCGGGGGTGTGAGCATATGCGAAGTCCCGCCTCTCAGCGGCACTAGGTGAAGCCACGCCCTCGGGCGATGTGTTCAGCTAAGAGCTACCGTTTTCACGCGTGCCGCACTTATTAGTGTATTTAGAAGGGGAGCCGTTAAAGCGGCGAATCGCTGTTTCGAGGGATGTAAGCCGACGAGATCGCGAAATGTTTTGTTGGTTTCATAACAGTACTGTTTACGGTGCTGTACAATCTTTATTGCTCTGCTCTTCAATGTTCTAAACGATGCTTCGTGTAACTCGCTCGATGTATATTTGTTGCTCCCGAGTGCCTTACAAATTGAAGCAAACATCAGCATGATTTGTCAGATTGCTTGAGTTGTCCTACTGCCTCACTCTACGCTTTTTTTCCCATGCCGTTGGGCACGGCTGACTCCCTTTATATCATAATTGCGAGTAGTGCATTCAGGTTTTTCGAAACCTTCTCTCTCTTCCTTTCTTTATTTATTTTTCTTACTAAAATGATAGAGAAGAAAGAAATGATGCAAAAAAAGTTAAAATCGTTCACTAAGTTGTTGTTGCGGTTCTTCTTAAAAGACAACAGGAGTTAATCTAGATCTTACTTTTCTGTCCCCTTTGCTAAATGATAAAAACTGAGAAATTTGGTGAAGTTCGGATAGATCTGTTCAATTTTCGCACTTTTGGTGGAACTAGAATTTTTTTTAAATATCCAGTCCCAGAATTCGGTGCGTCCGTCAGTTTGGAATCAAAACTGAAAAGTTTCAAGTCGGAATAGCGTGCGCAGCAAGTACGATTCATTTTGATATATTTTAATGGTAGTCATAATAATAATTCGTCATCGCGGCCAGTAAAAATCTCTTGTTAGAGTAAACTGAACGAGTTCTGCTTGTTGCTTAGGGCAATGTCGAGTATTTTCAAGGTGCACTTGCAGATGTTAAGTAACAGTTGTGTGGTTGCTGACTGCTGGCTTCGTTGATTGTATTTTCAGCTGTAACCAGCTGCTGAAAACAGTGCATTTCAGGCCTGACATTCTAAAAAGCACTAAGAAATTTAGTCATGGTGATGATTGGTTACGACGACTTCCGTCCTGACAAGTTGAAAGCTTTCAGATTACAACTGTGAAAGCGTATTATGCTTCAACGCTGGAAATGTTCGGAACTGCCTTGCATATTGCACTGTTCGTGTCAAATTGCACTATTCATTTATAAAGCGTTTGGAATGATAGCATTTCCCTGTCATGAAACGCGAAATCGAAAAGAAATTCAGTGAAGCAATGTTGTAAACACTAGAGAAATCTTTGGGGAGCTTTAGTTTGAGTGTCAGAGTTTTGAATCATCATCATACATGACAGCGATTTCTGCGATTTGATTTGAAGGTTTTTAATCATTCGCTGCCTCAACCTGCGCATTTTTATCGAGCTTGTGCTGTTCTCAGAAGGATGCACTTGCTTCTTCAGATTGCGTCTGATGTTTTTGGCATGAGTCGCTTGCTATGAAAATTGAGGTTTTGCGTTAACTGCTACTGACAACAGAACATAAATGGAATTTGTAGGAAAGAATGAAACTTCCAGAGAACGGTAAATTAGGAGATCAGTGCTGCAAACGGCTTGGTGCCAGACACATACAAATGATCAGTCCTAGTCGATGTGGAGATGAAGATGAAATTTTTGAAGTGCTGAGGAAAGGTTTAGAATAGAATAAAAAATAAAGGAAAACCAAATAGAGTAAAACCTTCAGCGTGACTTCCGACACGTTTTTTTAGTCAGCACTTTGCCCAAACTTTATAAAACATCTGCACAACTTTTGTTGATTGCTACCTGCTTGGCTTAAGCGTCCACTGTTTTTCCTAGTTGCAAAAAGACTTGTGGTGAAGTGGAGATAGGTAAGAGAAGCAATCGCTTTCTGACGTAATGCATAGATAGAGTCGTTGATAGTAGCAGCTATCAAGTAGTTCGGTATTGAGCACGTCTAAAAGTAAAGGTTGTTTGCTGTTGCGTAGTCATTACAGAGTAGGTTTGCCTCTCAAGTCTTCAGGAGGACTCGTCGTAAGTGGAAAAGATGTCTTTTCTCCCTGTAGTGAAAGTGATCGCTGCAAAAAGATTAAATGCATAAACGTTAGATGCATAAATTTGAGTCAAATGAACTGACAGCTTGTTTAATATGTAATTTGAGGGCTGAAGAGGAACTAAGCAGTGTTTGCAACACTGTTCGAATCGATTGCTGTGCTGTTAATAAGTTCTGTTTAAATTCTCTTCTTGGTATAGGAAGGATGGATACTCTTTTATTTGGTTATCCCAGAATACTATTATTTAATGCAGCATGTGCATTGGCGAGCCAATGAAACGCGTCGCGCTACGATTCTTAGCGATATAGCGCTAGTTCCGCACCAGACTCATTTTTATGCACTTTTACGAAGTTGCATTTATAAAGCGCATTATGGCCAGGATATATCGGTGGGTGTGCATGTGTGCTCGTCTGTTTGAATGCATCTGTCGTAGTTCCCACTTGGAACAACTGAGCTACGAAATTTGCTTCGCATAATCTGCGTCATAAGGGGCGTAACCTTCGTTATCTTTCAAACTGATCATCAGTTTCGAGAAACGTTATAGGCATTCAGATAAGCTCAAAAATGTACACACATTTTACAAGCGGTGAATATCATTGTACACCTGGTCGGGGAACAGAACATATGAAAAACGAATATTCCATGGATTTGTAAGAAGTCGGTTCGGTTAAAATACGAGCGCAGTGTAACGCATGTGTGATTAGCAATTGCCAATTTACGCTGTTAGTTGGTGTAATGTGCACAATTGCAGAAGCGCTTGTCGTGCCAACTCCCTTGGCACGCCCTTCGCCAGTTTGCTGGTTGAATATTTTCTGCAATTAACACTGCAACTGGCAACCTTTCACTGTTCACGAACCTTCTCATGATAACTGTTGTTGCCGTGCTTCGGAAATTTTTATAGTCTCATAATGAATCACATCGTATGGAATCATGAAACGAGCGATTAGCGAAGATGTGCGTTTGTTTTTAAAGACTCCGAAGAGTTCCCAATTTTGACAACATTTGACTGTGATTTAGTCGTTCATTTGTCACTATTTGTCTTTTCTTCGATCCCATCCTCTTTTCTCACATTTCATTCACAGGCGTGGCAGCTCAGCTTTTAAGGGAAGCTGTTTCATTATTTTCACTGTTTTCGAATTCAACGAAAAGAGATGTAGTGCTTATTTAGATATCACGTTTACTGCAAGGCTGCTTCTGCAGCAGCACATGAAATATCTTGTTTCAGCAAAGTTTCCTTTACATGATATTTCGCAGTGTTCCTATTTGTTATGATTTTTTGCTGCTAACTTAACAGTTGTAAGTCGATCCTATTTTTTCTGTATTATGTGCAAAGAGGTGCTGGATTTGTGAATTGATGCCAGAATGGATGTTTGTTTATGAGAACTTTATAATATGGAACTATTTTTGAGTATTGCAGTCGATGAGACCGGCATCGGTGCCGCTGAATCGGATCACACCGACGACGAACGCCTGCAACGAGCCGCTCAATGCGTCGGTTCGCTTTAAACTCTTTCTTCTTATCGGTGCATTCAGTGTACGCCTCTTCGGGTGTTCCCTCAACAAGATTACTGTAGCAGAAATACTTCTGCTGCTCAAAAGATTTATAGCTTTTCTATCGAAAATAACTCTAGTACTACATTTACCCTGTCAACTAACATTCACAGCTTTAAAGTCCTCGCTTTTCAAGCTACCTTTTCTGCTCGATGCTGCGGGGCCATAATTTATTGGCCAACGCTACTTGCAGTCGGACTGCGTGAATTCTTTTCTGTTTGCAAAAGGCGATGTTTTCAGTGAAGTTACAGTTGAAATCAAATACTCAATGTTGATGAGTAAAGCGGTGTTCTAAATTACGATTGGATTTTGAGTCTTGCAGTCATCAATTGGCCAAATGCGGTAAGTGGTGGAGGTACTTGTGAGGAAAAAGCTGGCTACTTCAGGTCTTTTTATGCTTACTGCGTGTTATTGCCTTGCTAATAAACACTGCAGAAGCGGAATCTGTTCATATTCCATACTCACGGTTACATATGTCAATAGTAGACAGACGGAAGGCAGAGGGGCCTAGGGGTTGTTCTCTTGCATGCAGCTAATTTGACTTCATCTTCCATCCGAATTCATTCATGTGCGATCGCCTCGATTGTTTCTCCTTTCCAGTTTTCCTCATTTGAGATACTTTTAAGCAGAGGCATTTCTAGCATTCTTCTTTATATGGCCCGCACGGCCACTTCCAGTTTCTCGTCCTTCCTCGCTTTCCAAGACCAGGCCTGAGTTCCGTGTATCATTACCGGCGTAGGCATAGAATTGATGCTGTCTGGCTTTTGTTGGAAATAGAACAATCGATGTAATGGTTGACTTTTTCGAAAAGCCCTATGTCCTAGTCGCATCGGTCTATTCGTCCCTAAGGGTAATCCCATCAACTCAAACTGCGATCGGTTGCACCTCAAACCAAGTTTTCTTGCCCTTCATCGTGCTGTTGTAAAACTTTCTTGACTGTGTTGATGTCTTCTTCAAAAGGACTGAAATGTCCTCGAATTGCAGATGCGTGAGACTTTCACAGCCTTAGTTTCCATTTAGCCATTTCCAGGTGAGCTGCGAACAGGTGAAGGCAGCGGATACCCCAGTTCAACTTTCTTTCCTGTTAGGGCGCTGGTAAATGTTTCAGAAAAAGGGGGGGGGGAGGGGGAGTAATTTCAGAAGAACATCAGGTGTTCATTTCTGTCAGGATCTTCATATATTCTTTTTGGGCTTCTTGATTCATGAGTGATCAATGAATGACGTTTCATTCACGTTCCTTCAATTTCTCGAGCGGTCACTGTAGAGGAAATAGGTGGTCAAGGGAGCTGAATCCGTTTCTCAGACCAGCTTGCTATCCCGGTCGCTGCATATGCAAAGTGGCCGCTATTCCTTTGTCAGAAGGATTGTGGTGAGCACTTTGTATATTTTCAAGAGTAAAAAAAAATCGGACGTTATTCCTCTTCGCTGTTCTCATGCAGCACCATCATCTTGGACCCGTTCCACACGTTTTTGTTCGAGGCGTGAACTGAACCCTTTAGGAAGTTTTCACCGAGAGGTGGATCTTCTTCTTTTTCTTTATCAGTGGAACTCCTATCTTTTCAGGCCACCTTCCCAGTTTCGGTCACTTGCGCGACAATTCTTAGGAGGCAGAATGTGTAAAAACGATAGTTTCGTGTAGAGGAGTTAAGAGTGGATTTTCTGGACTAAAATGGTTAGGTGAAAAGACTTTGCAGACTTCCACACCCTTACTGCCTTGGAGAAACACTTCGCGTTTGTGTTTTAATTCTTAAATGTTCTGCTTCATCAGTGCAAGATTCCTGCAACTTTTTATATTTTTGCGCTTATCTGCCGCCTTCAGCGCGCACTCCATCATCGAAGGTTCGAATTTCAAATCATTCAGTTTTCCTCTCATGAGCTTGCACCAAAGCCGATATTCGCTATTGTTGACGCGATTGCGTTTTAGCACTTTCCTCTTCCTCATCAAATATTGTATATTATGGAGTCATTCAACAAACGTCGAATATTGAGAAATTCCATCTTTCACAATAGGGAGGTGGGCGCAATAATCTTTATCGTGTACTTTCAGGGTACAATTTTTAGCTGCCGGTATGTTGTGGTGGTCTCAGATATGTGCAAAATATGCGTCCACATATCCTACAAAATTATACTGTGCCTGATCTTGGAGGGCACTTCCTAGATTGCTTTCATTTCTGAAAATCTCCACAACCCTGTTGCGGTGACCTGGTCTTTCATGGATTTCATGGATTCATAGTATTTCATGGAAACCGTTGGTCTTGTCCACCAAACCTGAACATTTCAGTGGACGAGTTCCTGTTTTTGGAAAGGTTTTTGAAAGACCAATTTCCTTAACGCCAAAGTTCGTGATTCTCATGCATATAATATCTGGTTAATCTGGTTAATACGTCGTTGAGGGCGGTAATGGCACAAGTGAGTCACTGCTTCTGTGAAATATGAGCTCATTGGATCAAAGTGTTGTCGGCGATTAAGATGCGCCGGCAACACTTTGTGGATGAAATGCGCAGTGTTGTCAATGTCGACAGTCTGGCTGATGATATGCATGAAAAAGTACTGAGGATAATATTGAAACGTAAAGGCTTGTTTATTTCTTCACCGGCTTACTTCTTTGCTGTTGCTGCATTCAGTGCTAGGTGGGCGTTCTTTTAGTCCTCCCTGGCGTTTGTTGATGGTCTATTGCTTGGCTTTTATGAGACAGAGATATTTGCGACTGTGCATTGAGCACTACTGACTAGGTGTACGTTTATCTTCGCTGTTTTCTGTGAATGCGGGGGGTGAGTGGTGGTGCAAGTGCTGTGGTGCGGCAAGGTCAAAGGCGCCCTTCTGGATGCTTATGAGAGCATATGGCCCGAATAATTTGCGCTTTTTCCAACAATTCATCAGAAACTATAATCCCAATAAAAATACATAATGAGCCAGAATACACATATTGCGCCCAGGTGGTGCGCTTTGCGATCGCATGCCGCGGCCGTGGGATCGTCACACGGCAGCCAATTTTTACTCGGCTGGTTCTTTCGCCGCACATCGATGTGGAACGAGTGCATGCGAAAGGGCAATTCGCGCCTCCCGCCGCCTTGGCTCGCCTGATTTGTGACGAACATTACTTCCACAGCACTTCGAAGGCGGTGAGGGAGCAGAGATTTGATAGGATGGATGATGCTCCCCCTTGTTAAGAGGGGAGGAGTTGTCGGCTGTACTTACGAACTACATCAGCGTCGACCACTTTCTGTGAGCAGCACCTATAGCAACCGCCCCTTTATGTAATTGGCTGGCTTTAATTTCCAAAGATCACGCATAAAAATGGTTTGCAGTTTGCACTCATTATTGTTGAATGCCGACCATAGGAACGCGTTGTCTGGAAGAATACGACCGCTCATCTGATTGAAATGACATGTTGTCGACAATGCAGTGAATTTCTCCACAGCAAAGACAGCGATAGCAAAAGCTTGTAAATGGCCCAGCAAGCAACGATAGTGAGCGTAGGCTAAAAAGCGAGCCTGGACGAAACGTTGTGACAAAGAGCACAGCGGGTTTCTCGATTAGCTCACTGAAAATGAAGTCAGGCCGAAGAATTCATTGGGCATCTCGGATACCCATACTTTCATTATTCCGCATTAAAAACCGAAATTCCAGCTCTGCTTTGCATGAGTGATTCAGGCCGATAATGCATTCAGGCGAAGCAGTGCATATTTCTGGAACTCTGCATATTGCTGTTCATTTCCACTTGCTGAGAAATGTACAGTAGTGCGTTTTTTACTCATTTATCTGTCGCACCGCTGTTTTTTTCCTTGTGCTGCAGTGATTATGCTCCTGTTTATGCCGACCTCCGCAACGGGTGCACTTCATAAAGCCCGAAGGAATTATTCCATCACTAAACTCTTAGTACTTTATTTTTTCACACTCACTTGCACCGCTTGTTCGCCAATAGCACCAATTCAGACCGCTTGAGAAAAACACGGCTAAAAGAATCAAAAGTGGGTTTCAGGGAAAAAGCAATAAGCGTAACTCTTAATCCTTATTCGAGTTTTACCTTTCGCTTCTACAATCGGTGCTGAATGAGCATGTCACCGTTCTCAAAAAGCCTTCGGACTATTATCATCTCGCAGCCAGTTCAGCATCGTTATTTTCCAATCATTTTCGCATCAGTATGCAAAATGATACGCATTAACCACCAGCGACAAACAGCAGGGATGGCGTTCAAAACATCTCAGTTATTTCAGCAATAATCGGCACCTTAAATAAAACAAACATCTCGCTAATGCAAATTTCGCGTTCGAGATTGTCCTACGTTGCAGTTAACCGGTTGTTTTGTGCTGCAACACTGGTGTTTCTTGACGTATAAAATATACAGAAGTAGTTGCGAGATATCATTATTGTATTATTCAATGATAAAATGGGTTTAAAAAGTTGTTTTTGGCATCCTCGAGGCAGGCTTCCCTCCGAAGGACGAAACGAGCGATTATTCGGTCAATACCCATAGAGGCGTGCACTTGTTTATAGATACGTCGTGTTATTCCTCAGAAGTTTCAAAAATTCGTATTCTTTTTTTTGACGCTGAGGATATGATTTGAAAGTTGGATTCACAGGAAAAAGTGCTGCTTAGTTTATGGTTTGCAGATGCTTTTTCGAAACAACATAACGTTAATCGCGTTAATCGTGGTGAAGCAGCGATCATAAAATTTAGTCTTGTCATGAATGGTTCCATTGGTGGGAAATAGTAACGCCTTTTCTGGAGCACCTTAACAATATCTTTTATTCTCATTGAGCAGCTTTAAAAGAAACGCACTTTGCGCCATCTGTCTGTTTTTGCAGAGGGGCGAAAATGTGCATTTCATTGGGTCAAATTGGATGGGTTCCGTCGACATTCTTATCTCTTCCTACCAAGACGAGCATAATCCGAGAAAAAGGCGATGACCCTGCTGAGAGGAGGTGGCGTAAAGTTATGGGTATATTTTTCTCCATATTATTCGAAAGAGTAGTGGTCCTGTTGATCCAGGAGAGGGAGTAGCACTTGTGGAATATTTCAGTGCCGGATTTATAAGATCCAAGACAACAGCCGTCGAACAAGCGGAGATGTAGAATTGGTTGAGAGTATGGCCGACTGCACTTGAGACTATTCCCCTATAAATTTTACGCGTCTCCTTGAGGAAGCCATCAGAACCTTGTCGATCCGATGCTCATATGAGAAAAGAGTTCTCTGCCGTGAAGGCTTGAAATTTTGGAAATTTTGGTGGTTTTGTCTCTCACACTACTATATGAACACATTCGTGGCTTACGGAAGGAGATTTTGATGGTTCAAACTCGCCTCCCATTCTCTGAAAATGACCCAGCAGAGACACGAAACATACGAAGGCTGCCGACAAGCAGCACTTTCTTCGGTATGCTCCTGTTTTTTCAGCTTCGAATTTTTCGTCATACGTTGAGAAGGTTTCATATATGTTTGCCTCTGTCATTCCAAGAAATTTGTCCTGCTCAACCGAAAATCGTTTTGGGGATCCCATTCTTCCTTTTCCTTCTTACACCCTCGATAAAAGACCCTTTACATGATCCGCTTGAATGAGTCAATGCAAGGGTATTTTTTATAGTTTTCGCATCAAGATCTGCTCGAAGCAATAGTCTAGTTATTTACTCTCATAAAGTCTCATTGCAAGAATTAATTGGTTTCAGTCTAAACGAATTCAGTCCATATTTCCATTTTTGCGTATCACCTTCTTGGCCATTTTCTAAGGGTGACTATTTCGCTAATTGTCGATCTTTTAAGGTCAAAAATTGCGAAAATATTTAAGATATCAAGCAGTCGCCAGAAATCCAACCTCGTTTGGGAGCGATGAGAGGGGAGGGGAGAGGGGGGGAGTGGTGAGGAAGAAGGTTTGCTGACAAGTGGTTCGAATTCCACAACAAATATTTTCGAGGTTTACCGCTGTTCTGGCTGCTTGTCAGCTTCCTCATTTGTTGCTCAAAATTTTGAGAACTAATTTTTTATATTTATATGCAACGTCTTATTAGTAAAATGCTCGATAGCTTCCCAAATTTGTTCGCCGAGATTAGCCCGTATTCGAAAAATCACTTTTATTTCTCGCGTTTCTCCAACGGACACCTCTTTCAGAGTGGGGATTCTTTATTCAGGCAAATACAGTGGATTCATCTGAGTAGATTCTGAACGTTGAATTATTGCATCACTAGTGCAGTTAAGGCTAGGTTCCTAAAAGCTCATGCCTTCCTTGCGGGTAGCCACATTATCAGGTATTCCTCATCGCGGTTAAGTGATACCTGTTGCAATCACCTTTTGCGCTCTTTTGCGCTCAAAGTCGAGAAAGCCGCTTCTGAGCTAGGATTCACTGTTTAAATGATTATTACATGAATGTTCGCGAAAAAAGTGTTCGGAATGAAGAAGAGAGGGCCACATGGAACCATGAATGAGGGCGTTCCTTATCACGTGTTGAGCTGCTAGCAAAAAGCAACCTTTCTTGGTCTCGACTGTAAGACTCAAGGCTCTCAAACACACCTTGCGCCAATATCTTCCTTTTTGTTTTGATTGTCTTGCACATCCCTATGCTGTTCACATGTCAGGGCAGTGTTTTTTCTGCAGATGAGTTGCGGCGTTGACAGGATATGCGTCGTTTTTTTATGTGAAATCCTCAGAGCACTCAAATTTGAGTAACTGAAGTTTGAGTGCTCTAATGATGATTTTACGATAGGAATATCAGCGCAGAAATAAACTTATTATAAACATTTGTTGCTTGCAACATCGCAGAGGCAAAACATAATACACATCTTGTCAGGCGTGCAACTCATTTGCATATAAATTATCAGTTTGTAGTGTTGAGAAAAGCCTGTTCGAAGTTTGGATGAAACCGTGGAGTACTCCTAGCGGGAGCAGTCTTGTCTGTCGAGGTACATGAATTTGGCTTTTGAGCGGAGTGCAAGCGGCATCTAAATCGGCGTTCTGCCTAATTGCGCATTGTTTACATTTTGTGTGCCGAGAGAGTGTTGACAGCGACTCTCTGCTAGCCGCTAATTTCTTGTTCATTAACACTCGGCTTTCGTTGGTTTCAGCTGGCCCTTCAGTGTCGTTTTGAGTGAAGCTACATTCCTTGTCGTTCACTGTGTACTTTTTGGTAACTAAACCAATTAGGCGTTTATGTTAATTTTCTTTCGTAAATGCTTTGGGGTAATTCGACTATACTGCTGATCGCAGTTTTTTGTGCTTAGTCACTCATACGAGCAGGACTGCGTTTTCTCTTGACATTTTCTTTTAGCATCTCCAGCTTCCATTGCAGCTTTCTGGTTAAGAAATCAAAGAGAGATATCTTTTTTGATGACATTATTCCGAAGTATCGTGACTGCAGAAAGATGCGATTCATGTGAGCAGTCGCTGCGGCTGAATCGATTTTTGTAGCTCAAGTTCGATAGTTTTTTTTTTCTTTTCCTATCTCCTCCCCTCTCCTCACCAATCTTTCAGGTGATTTTAGGGGTCAAGTGCTGTGACTGGGAATCAGCAAGAAAGCAAACAACGAAACTGCTGATCATAAATTCCTTAGGACTTCTTCATGTAATATTGGAGTGTTAACTGTTCAGTTAACCTCAGATTCAAAAATTCTGTTGTAGGAGCTGAAAAGAACAAATCTTTCTGATTGATCTTCGACCCACTTTAGTAGTGACCTTCATGCCTTCAGAGCATCTAGTCATATTGCTAATGGTCATCCCTCCATGATCACAGCGTGCCCAGGAAACGCATCTTTCTCTTAACAACGGTTATAACAGTCATTCGTTTCTATATTTCCTCTTTCATGTCGCGCAGAAGTCAGGCTTTCCGCTCATTTCTTTCGCGGCAGCTCTCCTTTGGAAGATGTGTCCAGTTATGGGTAGTAAACTACTGCCCGTGCTTCTCCTTATTTGACGCCCACACCGTCCCCTTTCCCCTTCCCTCCGCTCCACTGCTGAGCTTTGGGATTCTCTCACGCACACAGACACGCGAAAGCACTTGCCCACAAATTGGCGATCTACTCTGAGTACCACAGCAGATGAACTTTCCAGTAAATGAACACTTCGCAGCAGATTTATGAGTGTTTCATTTTGCAGAGTAGAAAGTGCAACCTTCGTAAACTTTAAAACTTTCAAGCGCTTCAGATGCTTGCCATGCGCGAGTTCTTGATTGCTAAAATGTAAACAGCTTGAGAATTAGCCTTCTGCATAAGCGGAATGTTTTTTTGCCAGTGCCGAATGGGGGATCCGATTCGACAGCGCTCGATCGGAAACGGAACACACAAAAACAGCTGTTTTGCGCGATGTGTTCCGAAACTGACTTTTGTTTCGGCTAGATATTTCCGTAAGATTCAAGACTTTTTTGAATGATAATTCATGCTTCGCTGTGGGAATCTCCGCGCCCAAAGGTCACAGCATTTTCTATATGAAGTTCTACAGTTCTACTTCAACTGTGATGTTGCGACCCCCTCCTCGTCGTTGAAATTGGATACTATAACCGTGGTGAACTCGCGACGAATATTTTTCCTACTGGAATGTGTTGCGATTTCGTTACGAAGGACTAGCGTTCCCCTTGCTCAGGTCTTGCATCAGGACCGAGCATATAAGTTACATAAGGCATCAGCTTGCCACATTAGCGAAGAATGCCCGCTTTCAAAATATGCTTTCACCATTTGAAGATTCCTTTTGAATGCTTATGCGTGTATAAGACAAACCCATCCATTCTTTTGCAATGTCTTGAGAACAGAAAAGTGCCATATCTACCTTCCTTATATCCTCAAGGGCCCGTTTCCCGCTCGCGACATTTTGTGGCCTAATAAGATAGTGCATCGACAACATAATCTGCCTTGTCGTTTGTGCATCGACAACATAATCTGCTTTGTCGTTTGTGCATCGACAACATAATCTGCCTTGTCGTTTTCGTGCTAGCTTACTTTCTGCTCATTCAGATTACTGTGGTTAATAATTTCTTCTTCTGAGAGAAAGCGATACGAAATTGGCGGTGCAATCTCGAAACGAAGAAAGGGTATTCATGCGGACATCACAGAGCCAGAAGACTCCGTCTGATGCTATCAACCTGACAGTATTGTCAGCACTGAAATTTCAGAACTTACTTGTTGGAGAATAGATGATCTCGATTTGAAGGAGTTGAAGTTGTAACTACATGGTGTTAGAAGCGCAAATGGCATAGTCTACTTATTAATTCTGATATTTGCTAAGGAAAGTGCACGGTTTCTCACTTCCCTGAACTGAATTTATTTACATCATCATGCTGTCATAGAGTGTGATTAGGCTTAGGAGACCTCATTTGCAAATACGTCTTCTCGTTTCAGCGCAGTTCTCTGTCCTTTTCAATTCTCTTAGTTTTTTTGGTTCGTAACGAATCACGGAATAGAAGTTCCACGAGGAGGCCAACTGCTAAAATCGCGTCACACTTTTCGATTTTCGGTGCTTATTCTACAGTCTTTTTGCGTGATAATCTAAAGCGCACTTTGGCGTCGATCGCTCTTTCTTCGTCTCTACGTATGCAGTGACTTTCGAACCATTTCGTAGGAAAGAAGAAAAAAGAAATGAGGTTGGCTGACGTAATTCTTCGGTGTTTGAAATTTCTAATTCAGCTTCAACGGCTTTTTTTAGTGCATTTGGGCGTTTTAAGTTTGAATTCAATGGTTAGAAGTTTCCCTGAGTTTATCATTGCTGGACTGATTTGAAGACAAAAGCTTGGCACTGTCGGGCGTATCGGACGTGTTATTGGAGGGAGGAGATTAACAGAACATTGCCACGCGCGGGCGATTAATCCATGAGCGGTTCACCCAAATCTTTCCCCACAGCCGTCAGATTTCATTCTGAACAGCTGCCGATGCCAGAAAACCAAAATATTGGGTTCCTAGGAAAATTGAAGAGGCTAGTCAATGCTGAAGGAGTTATGTTTTACTTCGCGTGAAGCACTTGGATCGCTACCACGATTGAAATCTTGAGGCCTGCTCATCTCAATGCCTTGAGGATGGGGAGCGTGAGCATTCATGGGCCACTCATCCTCCTTTGGCTGGGTACACCATTGCAAAAGCATGCCATGTTGGTGTGATTTTACGATGCTCGTCACAGTATCACTTACCATTCATATGCAGAATTGGTCCTTCTGTTCGAAACTGCAGATCGATTTGAAAGGCATATCGCACTTAATCTTCATTCAATGGTCACCTATTGATTACGTGAGTGTTTCGACAGCATCGATTGCAAGCAGCGCAGATGCTTCAGTTTTCATGGTGCACTGCGCTACTAGTTGACTAGAAGTAGCGTTAATATTGTGCTTAACAGGAAGTGAAGATAGCCACTCTGTAATTTCAGGTGCCTTTCGAAGGCGTCTATCGACAGTGGGGTTCGGTGGTGGTGGTGAGCGAGTGCGGAGGGGGTGTGGACGCAACAGCGGGAGAGGATTCATACTTGCTTGGTGCTTCGCGGATCGAAAGACTCATTCTTATCGGGGAACATGTAGTGCTTCAATGGAGTGTTTTGGGCGCTGACACACAGCTCCCTTCTCTCCCAGATCCGTCTCCCCACTTTTTTTGCCTACGTTGCCGTCTGAGATTCTCCACTGGAAGCCAGCTCATGGATCATGTTTCGGCGGTGCACCCCGGCTTACAAGGCTTATTTCCTGGTGATGCGAGTCTTCTCTCGTTCACGACCATCGTGATGTGCGATTCGAGCGTTTCTTTCGCTGAGCCTATACGGTCAGTTTACTTCTGTGTCTCGTGTATCTGCTGTGGCTCTGTTCCATTGTTTTTTGTTTTTTTTTTGGGGGGGGGGGTGTTCTAATAACAAGGATTATGATGATATTCGCGGCAGATGAAAAGGAGCTTACCTCGAAATGTTGATCAGTCAATTTGGCGCTTTTATTTTGGATTGCAAAGGGAACCCATTTCTGCGAGAGCGATGCCAATAGTCACTTGCATGACTAGCCCCAATTTGTAATTAACTTCCTCTCCACGAGCTGTGTGAGAGAGGGAGGAAGAGAGAGGATAGGATGGTTAGTGCTTTCTTTCTTCTACTGCATATATCTTTCTGACTTTTGCACAGTAAAATTTCCTGCGAAACCGAAGTTCTGGAAGCTTTCGACGTTCAAAAAAAAAGCACCAAATGCTTCTAACGTTTCCTATTCCTCCACCATTTTTTTATCGAAACCTGCGAACTTCTTCTTGTTCTTTGCCATTTCGTATGAGTAGGTATTTTGATTGTTTCAATTTCAAAAATTTCTCATGAAAATGCATTAAACGAGGAGCGATTAGCCATCAATATCTGATTGCCTTAAAAGCTTGAGTTTGTAACTTTGCGAATATATCATAGATAGAATTTTGGGGTTTATTTTCACTCATGAAATTCTAGCGAAGCAAAGCAGTGCATGACTTCATGCCGTAAATGCAAGTTGTTATGTCGAATCTCACGATAGAAGGTTTTTATACACGAATATTTATGAGGTCACAAAGGTCAAGGAATATTTAGAAGTTGAGGATTATCTGAGAGAAAATGTTTTTATTGTGGTTCAAGCTCTGCCTGAAATTGAGCACATAAGGAGCAAAGTGGGCTCAACGGGACGAACACTGCCATCCTGTGTTTCAGCGAGACTGTGCAGCTGGGATGTGCTGTGTTCAATGCCAGCGAAGTGACGCCGAGTTCAGTGGAAGCCGAGCACATAATGCAGAGGAATTTCGTCCCGGCCGATTTTAATACTCGCAGTTTGCAGCACGTTCCAATGAACCTTACGAATGGGGCATCCGCGCTAGCTATTATTGGCGCCGGTAAAACTTTGTGCTTGTTTCCAGCAGCATCTTGGACAGTGCGGTTTTTTCCAGGGAGAAGATGAAAATAGAGGGAATTTTCTACTTATTTATGTACAGAGAGAAACTCGCGAAAAAGTACCTTCTGTAAAAGAAGGGATAAAATTATTGCTTCTATAATCCCAAGGTGGGGTAGAGTTACTGAGATAAAAAAGGCCACTTTATGGTTCCTCTCCTCTTCTCCATCCCTTCCCTCATCTCTTTCTCTTCCATATTCATTTGTTCGTTAGTGGAATGGAGGGAATTCACCTTTTCCAGATTGCCCTTCCATGGGAGCCGGGGGGGGGGGAGGGGAAGGAGTGGGGTGCTTTTTATTTTGCTTGCAGAGCTGCTTATGTTCTACTTTTTAATGGGAATGGTATTAATGATAGAAACGTCGGGAAAAAATCAAAGCAAACATGCTTGTTTTCTTAAGGTTATTCTTAAAAGACTGTCGCGCGATGTTGTGTAATGATAATAAGATTAACAAATCACCATTTCATTTATGACACCAGCCCGCCCCATCAACCCGCTGTAATTGTGTCCGATGCGATTGGAGCGTTAGTTTTCGGACGAAGACTGGCCACTCTCCATACTGGCCACTATCCACAAAATCCATAATTTTATGTTTGCGCAACTTTCTGTTCCTGAGAGCGTGTACTTAGACTAACTCTCAACCGGACTTCTACCTTCGTGTTATGCTCAAAAGAATGCATGGAAACATAGAAAGGCAAAAATTGAAATTTTTTAATGATATGCAAGCAGATTTGTAAATTGCATTTTTCCGGGAAATGGCACTACGTTAAAACTTTAGGCTTGTTGGCATATTTGATGTTTGGCATGAAGCAATCTGTAAGTTCACAAAACGAGGAAAGAAAAGGTCTCAGATATGAGATAATGAAAAATGATGAAAACGTGAAATTGGAAGTCACTCATAGCTCGAAGTTATTAATTGGAGTATACCACATTGAGAAATATGATCACAGAACCGGATAACACGGCAAAATGGCAGTGGAAAAAATGTGAAGCATAATGATCGTGAAACGTTTCGGTCAACGTTTCAGCTATTCAAGCGAGTTGCTTCGAATTCAGTAGACCAGTGGAAAGGGAGCAGAGATGTAATTTTACATCTCAGCATGAAATTGCAGTTTATGGAGGATGGGCAACAGTTCTTTGTTACAATTTTATTAGAGCAAAACTCAAAGCTTTATGTGCAGTATTTGTATGTGTTTAAGGTGACCTGGAAGCTGTCGCATCGTCGAGCCCTATTATTTCTGCTGTCGCACTAACTGCACGTAACAGCTCGAAAACGCTCAAATGTCCCAAGTGTAATTGGCATTACAAATATCATGAGACACTCGAAATACATATGAAAGAAAAGCATGCCGAAAATGAGGTGAGATTATGCTTTTTTTGTTCCTCCGAAATACTTGAATGCTGGTATAGCTCATGAATATCTGCTGAACAGCTTCGCTCCTCTTCGATTTCACTATGTAATGATTCAATACCTCCTTTGAAACATTCTTTCTCTTTTGGAGTCATACTCTTTAAAGTTGGAAGAAATGAAGGTTTGCAAACAACAGGCACGTTATTTTGTGATATGCGTTTAACCGCTCTGCAAAAGAGGGTATTTCGAAATCGCTTCGGGTGCTGAAATCCTAGCAGCATTCTAAACTAATTGCTGATGCAGTTTATGAGGTGTTTGCGCTTTACATCATGAAACGAATTTCAGGTGAGATGTATTTATTGTGTGCAAGGGCGAGCACATCCTCGTCTGGCGCGAGGTGAGAGCTATTCGTGCGGCTATAAGCCCTATAGATGCGAACTGTGCAAATACAGCACAACAACGAAGGGCAACCTCAGCATTCACATGCAAAGCGACAAACATTTACACGCCGTACAGGAAATGCCGACCATTCTCTCAGGTTTGCGCACTTTTCTTTCATTCATTACTGCTCAATATAGATGAAGGCATGCACTGTGCGAGGATGTTGATCGTCCATTAAAAGGTTAATTGGCAGACTTGTTGTCATATCTGTGCTCCCTTTTCTTTTTTCTGCTTTTCAAGCGTTTCACTTTTACGTCGTATCAGCAACAAAGTAGCGCTGTTCGTCCCTATATATCTCTGAAGGCTTGTGACTTGAAAAATTTACGTAAACGAATTCATCAATGCCGTCATAATGACTACTTCAGGAATAGCGGGAAATGATTTAGCTGGAATGGGTAGTTGACGGGATGCATCCTCCCCATGAAGTCTCGCTGTCTATTTAATTTGACCACGCCTTTGATACTTTTCATATCCTTCGCCAAATGAATACTGTGGTGCTCAATTATCAGTTGTTTACTAGCAGTAAATGTAAGCCTCCGTCAGAAACCGCTTGTCCACTGCTTTCTAAGAAGAATCAGCAGGTGGGTGGGGGGTCATAGAGTTGTTGGAATGATACCGATTTGATCGCCGCGTTGTTCGCCTGCGGCACAGAGTTAAACTGTGAAAGGGCGAACGTTCTTCAGGCAATTGTGGCACGCGTTGCTCCGAACTGGACTCTGAGAGTACGCTTCAATGCTTGGTGTGTTCGAATTACTCCAGTGACAGCGTTCACGATATGCTAGAACATATTGGTAGTTGTTTTTCACTTTATTATCATGCTTTTATTTATTGCCACTTCTTTGGCTCCATTTAAAACAGCTATGACATATCATTCTTTCTCTCCAATTTACTCCTAATGTCATGGTTTACTTGTGAGGGAATTATCAAAAAATTGATGCTCTGTGATGCGCTGGTGAATCATGTTTCCGGCCAAGCCAAGGCGAAGCCTCGACATCGCCGGAAATGAACGTAGTTCGTGGAGCTGCTTTCTTAAATACTGTGAGAACTGTGCTTATTGGATTTGTCAAATGTTTCTACCACACATTTTTTCCATTCACATACTGTATTATTTGTCACTGTTTGTGTTTGCTCTACGGGAGAGGGAGAGTTCGATTTTTCCTCCTAGCATCAAACGCTAACTGTCCTTTACAGCAGAAACCACTCTTGTACTCCTGATTTCGCGTTGTAGTCCCCAATTCTCTCTGCCATCTTGGCGGTTCATATAAAACACTGTCCAGGCAAAGCAACCTCGGACGAGCGATATATTTGAATGATAATGAAATGTTTTTCCGCTGCGTTGCGGGCTAAAATGTCTTCCTGTGGGATTCAATTTAGAGAATGCACAAAACAGTTTAAAATTCGGGAAACGAAATCGGCGTTTTGACTCACATTCGCAAGGGGTGAATTGGTGGGGCCTAGCGCTTTTTCTTTCGAGGGCAAAAGGTGCACTGAAATCTCTCTCTCCCATTAAGTTCTCCTCAACCATCATCTCTCTCTCCCATTAAGTTCTCCTCAACCATCATTCTCCCCTTCTCCTCTTCTCCCCCTCCACTCTCCTTCGTTATGCTGACTCCGCAATTGTTTGCTGCTATAAAATAGCACCGTAGATGATGAGTTGTAGTGCAAGCGGGATTGGAAAAGCGGTGTAGTGGTTGATTTGAGTTTGGACGAAATTTTTATCTAAGTGTAAGCCGTTATTCTGTCAAAGAGCAACTTTCTGGAATGCTGTACGCCTCTTGCATCATGATCTGATGGATTCCATCCAAGTCAATAAAAAAAGCATTCCTCGGCGTCTGTTCGCTCTTCTGTGAAGATGCCGACAGCTCTATTCGGTGCTCTTTGTGCGACTATCATATTAGCATTCATATGGTTCGCTTGGAAAGGGCCCACTGAAGCGTAACTCCTCATTTGGTGTTTCTATATATAGACATATATCTGCTTGCAGGTAGTCAGCTTACAAACATTTCGTAGATGCAAACATGATTAGGTATTTAGTGAACGTGTGTAGAACGAATAACAGTGTAACGTCAATGAGTATAATGAATCGCATATGCTTGACTGAGATCCCTAATATTTCTCACTGTATTTTAACAGTTTATTTATTGTATAATTTACATTTGAAGCTACCTTTCAAGCTTATGCACTCAAGTGATTGTGCAAATACTACAAACATTGTAAGTATTATAGCCTCTATGGAAAGAGTCTAGGTATTTAGTGAACAGTTACTGTAGTATAAGAAATCTGAATATCCGAATTGCGAACGTCTTTCGAAGCTGCCTCTACTTGCTTCGCATTTCCGCTCATTCCGTTCGAGCTCATTGCATGCTGCTAACTTTTCGTAGGTTAATTGCTGACGCAGATTCGTACTTTCACTGTATTCCCGATTGGGAATTATGTAGAAATACTCCTTCAAACTAATGAACCGTAATTAGACCTTTTATCTGACATGTTAAGCAGCAGCCCATGAACTGAATGCATCTTGTTCATTAGCAGTGTCTCTAAAAAAGTTCTTTTGCTTTTGCATTTTAGTTGCTTGCTCTTTTCTTACCGTCCCCTTTTTTATGTTTCCGGTATGATTTCGTTTTTTTTTTGAAAAGGAATATTCTTAAGAAAAGGATCGAAGCCGTCCGGTAATCGGTGATATGTCGATACTACATGGTGTTTATCAATGCAACCTATGCCCCTACAGTACGAACTTGAAGGCCAATTTCCAACTTCACACAAGAACCGACAAGCACTTGCAACGTGTGCAAATGGTTAGTGCTTTCAAAGAATGTTTCCAATTCCGAACAATGAATAGGAAAGAGAAATATGTTAAACAAAGCGACAGACAGGTATATCAAATCAAATAATTAACCCAGTCAAGCGACACTTGTCTGCCGAGAGAGATGATGCTTTCAGAGGATTTCTATCGAGAGGTAATTATGAAAATATCGCGCAAACTGTGAACTATGAAGATCTCCTCAGAATGAAGCGTTGAAATGTTGGTAACAGAGGGTATGTCAACTGACATATTCTTTTTTCGATATGACAGTTTTTCAATCATTAAGCTTCTTCATGCGTGTAAGGCTCATTGTTGCATTATGATTTCTTAGCGATGAGCGTTGACGTCTAGACGAAAAAATTTGTTTTGAAGAAAAGCTGCCAAAAACTATGAGGATGGGCAGCGCTGTCTGTCTTGAGACACCATAAATCGGCTTGGAAAAGGAGTCTTAAAAATCTAACGTTCGAGAAAGCCTTCTGGATTTTTGCATCCAGAAGACAGTACACTTTGAAAGTTTTACTGTTTTCCAGCTTTTTTTCCAGAACAATTCTATAGCCTTTCTGATAGAGCTTTTCATTCGATGGGACCATAGCTGGGCGCTTGTCTTTGACTGCAGATGTGACTGCTTAAAAATAGTTTTCTTCTACCACTTTTTGTGTTTTGTATCTTCAGAAGCAGTAGCCGAACGTTCGTGTTTATTCCCATTGCACCACCAAGTAAAAACTTTGTCATCTTATCTTCTGTTTCTGTTGTTGGAATGAAATATTTCTATCTATCTGTCA
The DNA here is from genome assembly GCA_037389465.1 of Baylisascaris procyonis. Taxonomy (NCBI): domain Eukaryota; kingdom Metazoa; phylum Nematoda; class Chromadorea; order Rhabditida; family Ascarididae; genus Baylisascaris; species Baylisascaris procyonis. Next base: position 3,067,620 of record JAZARR010000033.1, on the reverse strand, counting down.
TCACACTCTTGCCTACAACAGAGCCCACTTGCTGTCTTTTAGTGTTCTTCTAATATAGAGACCGAGCGTAGTGAGACACGTTTGAGATAGCTTTTATTCAATTTTTCACATGTGGATTGCTGATTACGCCGCGAACATGCTTCTTTTTGCCTACTATGAAGTCTGAGCATTTAGAATACAACAAAAGTTACGCATTGTTTTGTTTCGAGGATGCGCGATAATGGTCTTCGACTAGGAACTTAGTCAGTTCAAAGTGGCTAATGGAAACTTTGTTCTAGCAGAATGACATTTAGGTGAAATGGTCGCAAGAATTAAGTAAAGTGAAATAGTCTGTGCAGAAATAAGAAATAACAAATGCAAACACCTCTGAGGAATTCGCTGCAAGTCATGGGATGAATACAACTCCTCATCTGCCTTAGGCTACAGGATGTGTACCGCTTCATTTGGCAGTTTTTTGTTCACCATGAGACCTCTACCATTTATGATTAATCGCGAGAAAACCGGATCAAAAAATCCCCTCAACTTTTCTTTAATTGTGCTCAGTAATCTGTATATTTAGTTACCACTTTCCTCTGTACTTTTTTCTGGACATGAACGGATGAAAATTTTCGCTAGATTGCCAACACTGCATTTCACCATATCATATTTCCACAAAATAACACGTTCGATTGAAGGCACCGTTCAAGTGCGTTTATTGATCTTTGCAACCTTCAGATAACCCAAATAGTAATCACGCTGATTATGGCAACTCATGAATTCCTACATAGCACGAAAGGTAAAAATGAACCAACAGCGGATATGGACTCATTCTATAGCATTCTTCCAATTTTTTCGACCCTCCGTTATTCGCGTACCATCGATTGAGAGGAGACATAGTAAGGTTTGAATTAGCACGGTTGCGGAAGCGGCCAATGCTTGCAAAATATTACTCTTACACTTATCGTTCCGGAAGTGCTTATTTTATCGGGAATCTGAGGTGACATCGCCACATTCCTTGACTGGTCGTCGATTTTATGTTTCCTGAATGCCTTTCTTTACTCGCTCCTTACAATGCAAATATAAAGAAGTGCTTAATATATTTGATGTTTTTGACTTTGAACAAGATGTAGCACTTCGAGAAAGCTTTTCTCCCGATCCTTAAGGTTTACCGCCACCATTGTTTTCGTTTCCTTATTAATTCGTTTTCATGTTTCGTTCATGCCACACCTCTAAGAATGTGTGGCTTTGTCCCGGATATTCCCTATGAAATGTAAGGATGAGAGAACTCGCGTCCTTCCGAGCGCGCATTTTCGTCGAGTATTTGCACTTTCTGTGGAGGAAAGCAGTCTTACAGGACTTTGAAATAGATAAGTAATGTCACCGTTTCAACGTTTGAAACTTCTGTCCCTATTGAAGGTCGATGGGTCACTCCGGACTTCCATTTCTCGAAAGATTTTCCTTGTTTCATAATAAGCAGTTCTCGCACTGGCACCTACTTTTTTTTTCAGATATCTCTGTCTCCTTCCACTTCGTTCATATGGTTAAATGTGTTCATTTTTTCCTTTTTTTGTATTACTAGTCGGTTTCCTCAACGTTTGCTTACATCCACTTGAGCTGGACTGTTTCAAATCGGGGGGAGTTTATGAAGTGAATATTCGAGCTGTTCTTGAGCACAGGTTTCCAAATTAGGCTCCCATCTTTTCTATCGTTTGTCAGCGTGCTCTGTATTCGCATATCCTCAGGGGGTCCTGAGGTTGGCATCAACGTCACCAATGCGGCTTTGTGATAATTGGAGCACCGGAAATAGTGTACTGAGGATTTTGAAACGTTGACTTCTGAGATGGAAGCATGCATCTTCAGGAGTACTCTCGCTTACACAAAAGCTGAAAAGTACATTATGCTTATGAAAACCTTCAAGTCTCCAAAACCGTCAGCACTGTCAGCATTTCGTCCCCTCAAAGTTCTTATCGTCGTCTTCATTCCATAGGGTTAACCAAAAGCAGATTCTAATCGTTCCTACATTACGTCATAAGCAGTTCTTTTTCTTCTCATAACATCGCAGCATGTGGAGGTTGTTTCCCTCCATATGACCGCTAAAGGATGCCGAATTCGCGCATAGTGACATGTAGCTCATTGTTCTAATGATAAACGCATGAGTAAGGTTAAACCGCTTACCATAGAGACAACAAAACTGAAGCAACATAAGTCCGCTCTTGACCCACTTCTCATACACCGTCCAAGGCTTTTATTCAAATAAATGAAGTATTTTAATTTTTTTTAAACCTCCCAACCTGGAACGGAGTCCATGCGAGCATATAGTTGCCAGTTTGCATGGATAAATTTGTGTCGTTCCAGATCATAATGTTCATTTGACATAATGCCTACCTACATTCGTTTTGAATGAGTTCAAGAGAAGTATTTAGAGGGGGAGGGGGGAGACGAGAGGAGAAGAGGTTTATGATAGCTTTCTTTATTGTAGAAAATTACATCCGTCCAAGGGAGCAGCGAGATTCCAACCAAAGAATTTATGAGCGTTCCCCAAAGCAATTTTCGAAATTAAGCAGTTTCCTTTGTTTTTCAAATTTTATGGATGACTAACTTTTACTGCTGCCTTTCATGCCACCAATTTTCCAGCAGCAAACTTCACTTGGAAAATTCATCGTTGAAACTCGCAGTTCGAATTTGGCTAGTTATGAGAAATCATTTTTGACATTATAAAGTGAGGTATTGAGTGATAGCTTTGTGACGGATCGTGTTCACTGATGATAATGCAGCAAAAAATTCACGTTTTAGGCGATTCTTTCTTCGATATCTATTTCATAGCTTCTGCTGTGAAGTTGCTAAAATTTTTGATTAGTTCTGATGATTGTTAGGTCTGTGTTTGCATCTCACTTTTTGAAATTCCCAGGACTTGCGTCTAGCTTTCCCATTTCTTTGTGTCTTCACTTCGCAGAGAGAAAAGGTGAGGGTTGGCTGCTTGTTTTTTTTTTTTTCAGTTTGACCCCATTTTGCATTTGGCCTTTCTGGCGCTTGATTCTCAATTTTAAGGATTTTCGGCGCTGTCTTTCACAATACTGATATCGTAGTTTGTTAAGCAATGAGCCGCACTAACCAGCTGCATTCATTGATTGATATGAAACAGGTTAAGTAAAGGTAGTGAGTTACGCGCGAGGTGTTCTTAAGCTAAAAGTTTGGCTGGAGAACGTGGCAACCTCGAGAAGTTTGAAATCTCTCTCCATTTGCGCGTACATGGTAAAAGATTGAAAAGAGGTAAGATTGGATGTAGGAGACAGCAACATGCGGCGTGTGAGATTGGTTGCGCTATGCGGGAGGGTTTACTTCCGAAGAGACGACGAAACGAAGCAGAAGGAGTATAGGGCGGCTACTAGGCAGCAAGCTGGCAAAAACTGGACGAATCTCGAATTATTATTAAGGAGATGATTGGAGGCGCAACACGAATTGCGCGAAATACGTATTTAGCCGCTTAGTGACGCAAATCAAATTGCTCCACAAATTTGGACAAGTGGACGCTTAATTTTGGCTAGTCAATGCACAAAACATCAGCTGCCTTCGAGCGTTCAGCCATTCCGCCCCGGGGGGAGTCACTATTAAGCGTGTTGCATGCTCAGTTAGTTTACGAGATGCTTGACAATGTCTTCATCGGCGTGAGTTACCTCTCTGAATATTATTTTCTTAATCACTTACTTATAGTCTGCCCATGAATCTCTGAACTTTATTTTCGTTGAATGCTAGCGGTAACCGCTTAGCTCTTTGCTCAGCTAAAGCACCTTTGGCTTTCACAAGCACATCCCTTCTTACGATTAGGATTCATGTGAAGGACCGTTCGAAAGTCGTTTTATTTGAAAGTAGAGTCGTTTCTGCGATTACGTGCTTAAAAGTTTAAACATGCGACAGATTTTCGCCGATTGGCATAATCGATTCAGTCGATACGACGAATTTTACGAAAAGTTTTCTTTTTTTTTTTTTAACATTTGTTACGTCCCCACACTGGGACAGAGAGAAGTAAACTTGAAATGAAAAAGTTGCATTACGTACATGAAGTTTCAAAGCACTTCCATAGTGTACCATACGCACGATGCAAGAGCATTATTTTCTGTTTTGTTGCGATTGACGTTCTCCCATTGTTCTCGCCTTCCCCTCACTTGAAGTGTACTCGCTTTCTTTCCTCACATTGTCCACATACTGCTTTAATGCTACAAGTTATTGGCTTCGCTTCTCAACTTCCTTAACAGCTTTCCAATCGTTATCTGTTCTGCTTGAAAAGAGTTCCGCTAGAGGGAGTGATGTTGTGATAGGTTCACAACTTTCAGAAAAAGTGAAAATTGAACAAAAGATGAAGGAAATGCCGGATACTATAACAAATAAGTGCGGACTGCAGTAGTGCTGCTCTTTCACAATTCACTTTAGTTTTTGTGGTTCAGTTGGTTATGGTCGTTAAAAGAGCAACTGAGTTATTCTGGCACAAGTTTTAGTCACCATCAGTTAGATGAGTACCAGCACTGGAATTTAGAGTTGTCGATTATCATTTTGCATGCAATATTTAACCATGATTGTGTCGTGGAACGACAGGCCATTTTTTAATCACAGTTGAATACATCCTACAGATTCTTGAAGTTTTCGCATCACCTTGTCGAGATTGCTGGAACTTTTTTCGGGATAAAAGAGCTAGAAATATTGGAGTGCAACCGTGTGCCCTAAAATGTCAAATTTAGCGCAGCCATTCTCTGGGATTGAAAACTTGCTGAATATGAAGAGGTAGTTTCAGTAATTGAAATTAGGGCGATTAGTTGATCCCATTCGGTGCTTAGGGCGAATGGGGGAGGAGGGAGAGGGAAGGGGGGAGGAGGGAGTAGAAGTGAGGAAGCATGAGAGAGCAAAGCAAACTCGACAAGTGGGCGGCGTTAATTTCGTTGACATAAGCTGTGAATGATTCACGCAAAGGAGAAGAGCACTGCATTTGTGGTATGCCGCATAATCGGCTGATCTATTATTATTCTTGATTCCTTTCCACATCGCGCAATTTCCACTTTTGTTGCACACACCTAGTCGTTATACCTGTGCTTTTGGTTTTTTTATATCAGTGTATGTCATTACTAACTCACTAAGAGGCACTTTACCCGTCTGTTAATGCAAAGATGCTGAAAGCATTAAGTGAGCATATGCCTTTTCGTGCTGTTTTGCAAAATTGAATTTACGAACCGCATTAGCGTGAGGTCACGCCTATGGGTATGTGCCCGCGTATGTGCTCCTCTGCATATGTATACGTGCACACGTGCGTCAGTGTCTGCTTATGTGTATAGCATGTGTGTGTTCATCCGATCGTTTCTGCTTGGGAATCACTGGAGTTGCAGGCATAACACAATGGGGCGGCTTTCTTCATCAACGTTAAATTTGGTCAGTTAATGTCTGAAGGAATTTCGGATTCTCAAATATGTGATGAATACGCAGGACTGGTCGGAGTGCATTTCATACCAACCGTGTTTCATAGACGTTTGGGTTGTAAAGCATTAGCAACAAGCGAATCATTCGCAAATTTATATGCGTGATCGGTTTGGTTGAAACATGTACGCATTTGATGCGTTTGTCTATGCGACACCTTCCACACTCGTTCCGCGTCAATGTTAAACATGAAATCTGCGCAATGGTGCATATTGAGATTAGCGGTTCTGTAAGCGTCAGTGGACAAGTTCACGTATGATATTCTCCTGTGGATGTCGATGCTGCAGGTGTAGTTCGATCAGTTGTGAAAGTTCTATTTGAAAGAGAACCCTCTGCTCCCTATTTTCGATAAATGCTTCATAGAGCACTTAGAATTCGTTGTCAGAAGTGTATTTGCGGTCCTTTCGTCATCTCGTTTTTTTTCGTCTGCACGCTAACTAGGCATCGGCTTTTATTGCTCATTCATTCGTGATATATGCTGAAATCGAGGCAGAAGATACTTGTTAACAGTTTTCGAAATGATTTACTTTTATTAGCGGTCTATTTGAATAATTCTCGATTCATAACAGTTGCCTTCTTTTCTCCCAAAAATGCCGAGAGGACACATTGTATTTCTGCATTTAACAGACTTTTCGCTAGCCCACCTGATACTTTAATGAAGGCAGGTCATATGCGTTTTTGCATTCACTAATACTGCGATGTAACTGTGTAACGAAAATGAACAACTGTCGAGTCATATATGCTGATCGCAAAGATATATGCAAATGTTTGTTGAAACAAATTTTGAGCAGTCACATGGTGTACGAATTTTGCGTCACCAAACTGCAACTTATGACTTAACAGGTTAAATTGTACCGGCATTTAGGTCGGAAGATTACTAATTCAACTCCATATCTTGGCTTAACGATATACGATTTGTCAGATATTAAACCAAAGACTTTTTGGCTAGCCTGACAGTTGCGATGTTTCTATGGGATCTCAAACACAGAATTTCGTACTTTAACACTGCAGTTCTGTGGACAATCAGCTGATAATGTGATGGGGATTTGCAAGGCTGTGTTTGCATACACGGGATTCTTCTGAGCGCCAATTTTGTGACGAATAAATCAGGACGTAGAGATTGTCGATTGGAGTCTAGTTCATCGGAACAAAGTTCACCAAGATAGGCATGTAACACGGGCATTGTTATGGAGAGCGATATCTGAAAGTAGGTCAATTTTTTTTCACTTTTCACTGCTTAGAAGACGTTGTAGGAAAAGAAGTTTTGCAGTCTTCGTGGTCCACGCAGCTGTAGCTTTCAAGCCAAAAAGTTCACCTTTATTCGGTTGCAGGGGAACTGCAATGAGTCTGAGAAAGAAACGAACGCTAGATTAAAATCGAAAAATAAAAAAAAAAAAAACGTTCTTCCAAATCCTTCCCAAAACAGTATTCTTAACGACTTTGGCGGTTCTTGGTTTGACGGCTTTGACGGTTCCTGTATTATTCTGCTCCAGGTTTCATCCAGTTTCCGGTTGTCTGGACTCCGGAATTTGGAAGTTCACTTTATTGTTTAAAAACAGAGGATTTCGAGAGATCTCGACCTCGATTCCTCGAGGCACATTTGTCGACTTTTCATTGGCCTAAACATCGAGACTATCATGGACATGACGATTCATGTTATCGCTCAGAAGTAGAGAAATGCATGGTCAGTCCTGGAGGTGCAAAAGAAAGTGTTCTTTGTTTGACTTGTGCTGCAGTTGGAAACTGAAAATGAGACAAAAGGAAATGATCGAAAGCGGTTTGACCATGCATTTGAGATCCCATAGACCAACGAGGAATCCATGAATCGTATGCATCTCCAGAAGTGCTTTTTAGGGTCTGCGATTTTTCCATTAAGTGTTGAAAATGCTTTCCCATACTAAATAATATCACTGGCTAAACGTTTTTGGTTGTGGAAAACCCAAATAGACGATTTTTTTCTTTCATTTCTTCGTAGGAGCATCGTCACCCAGACTCCAGATATTGGAACAGTCCGCGGAAAAAGTAAAGTTCCTTTCTTTATGCACGTTCTTAAAAATGACTCACCCACAAAACTTTTAGGGGAAGAAAGATTTGCAGAGGAAAGTGGATAGGAAATTCGCAGCTTTTATGTAAGCTTGATTTCGAATATTCGTGATTCTGCGCTGGTGGCACAATTTGGACCTTCTTTTCCACTAATTTGGAGAAAACACAGATTTTCACCATGTGGGAGAAAAAAAGAGTTCATTTGATGCATTCGGGCTCAGGCCATGAACTGTGTATGATGACTTTCACAGTAGTAAGTGGTAAGTCGAAATGCAGATGGCGTCTGTGCTCGTGCTCAAAGTTTCGTTTCGCCTTCTGTTTTCAACTTTACCTTCCAGAAGTCATCAGTAGATTCCATATCGATCGAGGAATTTTCCATTCTTGATGAGCAGAGTGTTGCTGGTCAAACATAAAAAATCCCTGTCTATGCTTTAAAAGAGGTCTGTGCCTCCACGGGAGTTCTCTCCCCAGAAATTGCTGAACAATTCGGATGTTATAGAACATGATCATGAAGTCCTATCGCCCTAGCCTTTCAGATTCTTGAGTTTGAACTATGTGAATGGCTGACGCGGTGTATGGAAAACGCTGAACTCAGCCAGCCTGTAGCTCGCCTGCATTTTTTTTTTATTTGCGCATTTCTAGGTGCATGTGAGCTTCTCTTTGGTCCCTCTTGCTAATACAACTTGCATTGTTTTTTTTACTGATTTTCGAGATTTGTTGCATCAAGATGCACTGTATGTGTTGACTTATCCATTCGGCTTTATGCTAATCTCCCTTATAACGGCGAAAATTGCAGTGACGAAAATTTGATCAATGTAACATATGATTGAAGTGCATCCACAAATGATGATTTCGGTTCAATCGTTTGTTCCGTCTCAGAAATTCACTATTGTTAGACGATGTTGTAATAATCTCTTGAGGTTTAAAGTTGACTCACTGAGCGCGGTAGGTGAAGCACGTAGTCACGGTGGTGCTGGCAAGCGCTAGTGCACACTAAAGAAATCTCGCATAAACGTGTATAAATGGGTGCATATCGTCGTCGTGCATACCGCCTCACGCACGATTTGCTAACCGTTACATTAAAATAGTGCGCAAACCGACAAACTGTCGATGCTTTTTAAATCAACATTGTAGGTTTCTTGTAAGCTGTACGCAGATTTCCATTACCAAAGCCTGTTATGATGACGTTATGTCTGTGCACTTGCATGTCTCCTCCAGTCTTTTCTCCGGTGCTTTCAACTTACGTACTATTGAAATTAAAAATGCGAATTATGGTGGTATTCTGTGCACCTTAGAATGGGCTACTATCAATTATGTAGTGGATTTAACAGCCGAATGAGGCTTTGTTTGTTTAGAACTATTGAAACTGACTGGTTTGATGGGTAGAACTGTAAAAGTGCATATCGTTTCAATTCCTCCTAGAAAACCTTCACATCTTACAGTTGACTTGAAGTAGCTGCCATTGGAAGGTGCGAGTTGGATGTTGGAATTGATCGTTTGTTTGCCCATCATCCAAGAACATATTGGAGAAAAAAGCAGTTTTTTAATTTATTAAAAGTACTTTATAACACTTCGAACGTATCGCTATGCGTAATGTCTTCTAAGCGATAAAATCGACGAGGAAACTTCAAAGACAGGTCGTATCATATTCGAACGCATTTCACCCCATTAGTTTTCATTCCCGAGCATTGTACCTTCTGTTAAGAGGGCACCCATTAGTTCCTATTTTCGTCATGGATCTTCTTGATGATTTGTTCCATTCATTTGCGAGCGTGTTGAAAGGTATTCGAAAACTACGTCCGTGCATTATATATATATATATATATATATATATATATATATATATATATATATATATATATATATATATATATATATATATATATATATATATATTCATATGCATCTGTTTTTTCCTTGCGAATTTCGCAACAGTTCCTAGAAAACTAGAAGTATGACTTTTGAAGACAAATGCTCGATTATAATGATAATCGGGGGTGTAAGTTCCACTCAGTTCGCTTCAATTCATCCTAAAAGCGGTTTCGCAGGTCATAATTGTTCTCACCTCCACCAGAGATCACTTTCCCTCTGCGACTGTTTTCGGTTAGAATACCATCGCGGAGTTTATTTTACATCATTGCTCCTACAGTCACTATTTTATCTCCAGAGAGAGTAACTGACATTCAGTTATGCCAAAAAATTTGCACATTTTTAGCGATCCATCGATTTGCATTTTGCACCGGTCGGGTCACTTTTTGCAGTCGTCGAATTGTGATAGGTAACATTTTCTGGATTATTTATAAGGGTATTCGATTCGACCATAATGTGGATTCACTGCGGTTCGCGGTGTATTACTTGTCGGCATTTGTCGTTGCCCTCATGAGCCGGTTTTGGGAAAGCCAATGCTTCGAGCGTGCTTGCTTATTCGTTTCATCGTCAATGTTTTACTGGTCGAAGTATGGAAGTTTAGATTGTCTCAATCTTCCTGAAAGGCTTCTCCACAATTCTGCTTGATTTTTCATCGATTGTAATGTTGAAGGGTTGGAAATCATTTCCTGGATGGTCGCTTATTGCACCACATGATTTTTTCTGCGGCCACTGGGGGCTATGAAGAAGCCAGGCGGAATTTAGAATTATTTCTTAAATCAGCCCTTTGTAGGAGAGGTCATGAACTCGAAGGAGTGGTAGTGTTTTCGAAAGCTGTGGGGGAGCAATTCGTATGGTTGTGGTGAAATTGTTGTTGAGATCGAAAGTTTCTCATTAAGACGGGGTATGTGTGCTCGAATTGTAATAGTCAGACGCGAACCGTGCCACAAGGGTGCGTGAGGTGAGAGCTGTATTTATTTGCATTTGTCATGCTCTCGACACCAATGAATGAGAACGGACAGCATACCCACCACTAAAATCTCATGCACCTTTCTTTATTTCTTTATTTGTTCCCTCAGCTCGCTCGCTCTCGAACGAACGCTCATCATCAGAGTGTGCGCCTTCTTATATACCGTAATTAGTTGACAATTTCCGAGCACGCACACATTACTGTATTCACTTAACGAGGCGTAAATATTTGCACAGCACAGCGAACGTCAAAAGTCGATGCTAGCGCACAGCCATAATTGTTGGCGAGTCGTGGTGTGCCCCATACCTTTTCACAAATTTTTCGCTTTCACGCCATTCAACTTTAGAACTTTTCGCGCAGTACGAAGTAAGCGTCTAATAGAACCTATTTTCAGCTAAAGCGAAACGTAATCAGATGACATATGCTCTAGATTTGTCTTGATGTGAATTTAAATGGCATTTTTAATTGCTGAGCGAATCACACTTCTATGAGACAAGCGGTGCTTTCTCTGACAATGACGATTTAATGTTGCTACTAGCAATATTTCCCCCTAATTCATATCACTGTTATTCTTTTAAATTCTTATAAAGTCTCTTCTTCTTCCAAGGTCTTTTGCGCTGTTTTATAGAATTTGAATTCGTGATGGCATAAGACACCGAGCCGTCGGGATTGAGTCATTATATCAGCGTCTTGATAAACGCCTACAACAACACTAATTTGCTAAGAAAGATTTATACTCGTGCCTAGATTTGTCCCGTATTTCTGGCCACGATCTTCGTGTTTACTGTGAATAGAAGGTGATTGCGCCCAGCAATATTGCTCCCATTTTTCGTTTTTCAGGTGAATAAAATTTCACTTATGATCCTTAGAATACATGATATACGATCAAGCCTGGAAGCGTATCGGGACAGCTGTCATGAGTGAGCTTTTATGATCACTCTGATTGCGCAGATTAGTATCGTAAACTTCCAACAAATATTAACTCAGAGGTAAACGAAGGGAAATGCACACGTTGCTGCCACGAAAATAGGGGTTGGTGTTGAATGGAACTGTAATACCGAGATGGATGATGTCATAGGCATGAAACCTCAGAGATCGCCCGTTTCGCCGCGTTGTTGTAAAATGGCGTGTTTCTACGCTTGAAAATTCACGGGCATTAGACTCTACCTTACAGATGCATTATTTAAATTAGCAGTTGGTATCATTCGCACGTTTGGCGATTTAGGTTTCGTCCGCTGATGTTAGATTTTTTTCCTATGCAATGCTCAGTGTTCTCGAATCCAGAGATAGGAGAAAAGGTTATGGAGCTTAATATCTCGTACCAATCATCTTTCGTTTGTACTTATGTTACAGGCGAAGTTTTGTGTCATTTTTTTCCATTCATTACTTGTATTTTTATTGTGCTTTCCAAATTTGCATATGCGAAGCCCATTATGGTAACGTTTTGTTTATGCATATATGTGTGTCTTTGTCTCTCTGTGCAATAGTTTCACTTCGATGAGCATTAAATTTGGGGCGCTTCATCTACTTTTAAAGAAATCACAAGCATTTAGGGTGGTCAGCTTCGTTTTTTTGCTGGGGTGTAAAAAACGAACGAGTTTTTGTAGGTGATGTGTACGATCGACCTCATCACTTAAAATATGATCACATCATTCCGCATGTTCCATTATTTGTTGACAGTTTACAAAGCTGATTGATGGGAAGAGCGGAATGCAAATGCGCACATTGTGCTATTGCCCCTCGTACAGTTTTCCTGTTTATTATCGCTCTGTCTTTCTTGCTGAGCAGTTAATTCGCTTTATAGATTTAAGAACTCTTCCAATGAGTTTTCTTCTCCTGTATGGGCAAAAAGAATGGGATGAACATTGCTTGGTTTTTCTTGCGAAATTTTCATTTCCTGTGAATTTCTTGCTACTGTAGAGATGGAAATGTGAACTGATGGAGCGATGAGGGTTGACTGCACATACTTGGCGTTTTCGTGAATTGCTATATTTTGAACGGAAGGATTATGTTTATCAGATTTAGCGCTTTAAGTACAATCTGAGTGTGATTTGTGAGTTGTCAGCTGATGTATCCGTCGGACTGGATTTTCAGATGCTAGATCTCTTCGGATCAAGCATTGCGCTTGTTAGACTCTATGTGTTGGTTCCTTGGAAGCTGACTGGAAAGCAGTAAAGACGGGCACAGATTCACAAGTCGATAAACGGAGACTATATTGTCAGTGCAGAAATGCATAAAAACTCAGCTTCTCTTTCCCCCATCAGCGATGTTGGGAGAGGGCAATGTTCTCGTATTTAGATAATAAGCCTTATTAATATACAATTTTGATGGTGAACCGTACATGCGGCAGGATGGAATAGCGATCGAAGTAGCAGGATGGAATAACGATCGAAGTAGCAAGATGGAATAACGATCGAAGTAGCAGGATGGAATAACGATCGAAGTAGATGGTTCAGTTCTTGATAGGGTGCAATATAAGGGGGCAAGCGCACAAACTTTTTCATGGCGTTTCGGTGCGTCCTATAGAAACGTCGTGAAATGTGTAGAAATGTTGCATCTTCTGGTGAAGTTGTACTAAAAAGAGAGGTGATAAAGAAATGTGTTCGGTTGTCTTTGGCCTAAAACTGTCAAAGTTCCAACCACCTTTTGGTACCGTTAGAGGTAGGGTACTGTTGTTATGCGGCGACGTGATGTGTGATTAGTTCGTAACCGCTACGTGGAGTCTCACCGTTTATCCATTCTCTTGTCTTGGGTGCAATCGTTTGTGAGCAAGGATCTTGAAAGAATAATGAGCTGAAATACGTACGAGCTTTAATTACTGTCATTGAGGAATTGTCGGAAACTCTATGCATTTTTTTATTCATTTCTCAGACAGAAAGGAAGTGAGGGATCTAGGTTATTGGAATTCTTGTCGTGTTTCGTTTGTTTTCACAGCGTTTGTCTTATGTGAAGCTTGTAGCAGACACACACCTTTTTCGCAGAGTCTACTAGCAGACTGAGCGATGATTGTTGCGTAACGATTCCGGATGGTGCGCTGCGTCCATTTCCCCAACATTTTGCATGTATTCACATTTTGTGGTGGTTGATCGATGGAGCAGAACTCGTTGAGGCACGCATCGATAAATCGAGGGTGGTCGCTGATGTGTGAGGCTGCCTGCTGGCCGAGCGCCACGAGGATCAACCTGCGACGCTGGCTGTAATTATACGTGCGATTATTTTCCCATGATTCGCTCATTCAGCGGCGGTGCTGTGCGACTCTTCAAAACCAATAATGAGCATCGGAGAGAGAAGAGCGCTCGTCGCGCTCAGGTAAACTCGCTGTGGAACGACCAAGGGTAGAGAGAGCCCGGTCATCGCCCTCTGATTATAAGTTTCTCTTACAAGCGCACCCATTATTAATCACGTACCTATACGCGCATCCGCGCTTGAATATGCCATTTAAGTAATAGCAGCAATTTGGACGCGTTGAATTGCTTCGCGCTACATAACATTGGCCTAAATTTTATCGCTGAGCATGTCACTCTCTATTATGCTTCACCCGTTCTTCTGTGGTGGACTGTGATCAGGGAAACAGCTGAACGATCGTCTCCTTTACTGTTTTAATCCGTTGCCAGCCAAAGCGCTACCCGAAAAAGCCATTGATCGACAAGTTGACCATGGTGTCTTTTTGTAACTGTGTTATGCTGTGGGATATCAAACAGCGGTGTGAAACATTTTTCAAGCTTCATTAGTGCTTAATATGTGTTTAATCAAGCTGTCAAGTGAAATGCAACCCTGCTGCGAAATGCGACGCTCCTTTTCATTTCTGCTAAGCACCCATTTCGCGCACGGTTTGCTATTATTCTGTTGGATCTTCCTAGCTCAGTCAAGATTTGGTGTTAAGCTTTCAGAGGCGAACCGTGGTGGTTCGAAATTTCATGTTGTTCTGATTTTTTCTTAAGGATAGGAATGATTCACTGTTTATTAACGATCTTTCGTGCCGCTATGAAATTGTTGTTTATGAAGTTTTGGAACGGCAAGTTACTTTTCAAAATTGCCGATCGTAATTTAATACTCAGTGCAGAATTTTTAGCATTTTGGTGGCTTGAAATGAAATGCAGCCGGCTTTGGTGATTTGGTTAGCAACCACTGAGTACGCTAAAACTCCACAAGACACCAGCCGTTTGAAGTTATAGCGATAACCATAAAGCCAGTTTGCATGTTTTGCATAAAAGCGTAATGGTGAACCTACCGGTCGGCGCCATTATCGATTGGCGTTTTGTCAGCGCACTTTCGTAGATGAGTACCGACAGCCGTCAAGTTGGTAGAAAATTGGGACTAATATAGCGAAATGCTATTTTACACTATCATGATTTAGCCTTCTTGGCGTGCGATGAAGCAGTCCATGAAGGAAGCAAGAAATTCCTTCTTAAGACAGCCTTCATCACATGGAGTAAGTGGGCGTACGCAGCACATAAGAAATCACACTACGTCGTTGCGAGCGACCGTGAACATTTGCTGTAGATTGGCCGCTATAGAACTGCTCCTTGAGGAGGAAATCGCATCAGCGAATCGATACGCTTCCTAAACACAAAACGTGCCATATGCATTTCTTATTCATTTCGTTGGCAATTCAGCTATTTGGTAGTGTTGTTTTAAAATTATGAAATCCATTTGATATTTTCGGGGCATACAATGTCTTCTGGTTTTGGTGTATGTAGGCAGTAGGCGGAAGTTTCTTTCTAATTTCGTTAGGGCTTTGCTTATCGAAATGTATGCCAGAGATTGAATTAAATTGTCAGGCTTGCTTTCTTGTATAGAATATCTAAATAACAATTTAACGAACCATGAGGAGGTGACGGGAAAATTATAATTTCAGTTGGGATTTACTGGTCCGACAGTGACTGAGGCTGTATTGCCATTTTCTTTGTTTCACTAGAGTTGCTTGTCAATGCAACTTACTGCATTTGCAGCCACCATAATGCACAAGTCTGTGCATCTATAATGTTTCTGCATCTCTTTGCATAAATGCAGAAGTTTAGCCCGCGACCGGTCTCCCAAAATACGTTTATATTTAGGAAATTTCCGTAGACGATGAAGACTTTGGCATTTGAAATTTTCAAAAACAGATTGATGTTAGAGGAAAAAGTTGCCGGGTGAAGATCATTCATGAAGAGATATTTCCGTTTTTTCTTCCAAATTTCTTATCCATGCCATGGCTAAATTAGTCAACTTTGCATTCAAGGGATCCTGCAAAGGGTATGCTATAAGCTAGCTTCCTGAAATGTACGTCAGGGTGATTTTCTGCAATGTTGTTTTGCAGAAATCATGAGGTTTGCTTGAAATTATGAATCTTGGTAGCAGTTTCTTTTCGCATTATTAGCTTGATGTTCGCGTATTTCTTCCACAATTCAACGATATGAAATCCGATCAAGTGATCAATGCGACTGTTGAACATAAAACGCACCATCTACATTTCTCATCCATCGCATTGACGGTTGAGCTAACATGTGAGGTATCAGTTCACATTCGAATAGGTGGTCATCTCTTTTTGTTGGAATATTTTTTTTCGATATCACATCAAGATCGCGATCTCTGTGCCGCTGTTTTCTTTCATTCTGATTGAAACGTCACCTGATGAAGTATATCCGCATTGGAGTTGCTCGCTTCGCGAGTGTTTCGATTATGAAGACCACCGATTAAGTTTAGGCATCCGCTTATCATTCGAATTTTATTATGCATGAAATTCTGCTTTTAACGCAGTCGTTCGGTGGCGCAGTGGCTATTTTGTTAACCAAGATGTGCAACCTGCACGGGTGACTAGCTGCATGAAAGTATTATACGATTTAGAGCAATCCGTCAGGGATGGAACAAGCGCATAGCTTTCATTCACGCGGAAAAGCGACAAGATTGTTTATCTCTCAACTGTTTATCACTTTTGTTTGGTAAATTTTCTCCTTTGAATAGCAAGCATTGCACTTTGAAGCTGGTAGGGTGTCAGAACTTTTTAGGTTGGAGGAATTTTACGTTGTCTTGGTCGATGTTGTAATCTGTATATTTCGCCTGCTCTCCTCCAGAGTGCAAAATTCTTCATCTCATTGATGTCCCGCAAGGTTGAACTTTTTAGTCTGCGAGTCGCGATTTCAGTAGCATGCGAAATCTGTTTTTTGCCCAGATTGAATGATATTTTTTATTCCTCAATAAGCCATTTTGTCTAATCTTTCTTCCTTTTAATGATCTTACGATCTTATCCCTTAAAATATTATCTGTCGCAAATATTAACGTCATCGTAAAAACTTCGTTTGATTACGTGTCGTCTTTGGACAGCCGCTCAGAACCGACAACTAAAAGAGCGCCTAAACTGAATAAAGTAATATGGCAGCGCGTAGAGAATAGAGTGAAGTGACTGTTAACTGTTGATCAAAATTGTAAGCTTCACTTGCACGAAACAGTAGAAAAAAATCACAAGTTCAATCATAGAGGGACTGGGAAGTTGTTTGTTCGTGTCCATCTCCTGTGAAAAATGCATGAGAATTTATAGTTCTGCCTAGCCATAAGCCCGCTGCTGTTCTTGTTGAAGCAGGGAAAGCAATAGAATAGAGCAACGAAGAAATTGGAAGTTTCGTATGTCCTTTTTTATGTTACAATTCAAAATATTACATCATTCTGCCTGTCTGCACATGTGTCACTCATTACGTTCATGATGTTCTCCTAACAAACCCCAAGAACGATCAGGTCCCAAAATGATAAGGAAATAATCTTTACTTTAAAAAACCTCAAATACTCAGCTGCAGCTTCATAAGCTTGGCTGCTTGCTTTCCTGGCATAGCTGAATAATCTCGTGAGGTGCTTTAATTGGAGGGTCAATTCTTTTAGCTTTTGATGTTTCGGATACTTTGCATATGTATATCTTTCTTAACGGCGCGTGTTGCTCATTACTAAATGCTGGCATGTTCGAGAAAATGAGTCGATTTGTTAAAACATTTGGCCGTGTAGAGATGAATCAGGAATTTCAGAAATTGAGGAAGAGGAAAGGCTAGGTCCAATCTCACGCTTTTTTAAAATATTTCTTTCAAAATGCTTTTAAGTCTATGCCATAATTATCTGACTACTGAGTTCACTGAGAAATGCGTATTGTGAACAGCGCGAAGCGTTCGCTTCATGGGGGGTCCTGATCGGAACGTTGCTCGGTCTGCATCATCAGTGTAATAAATCGCTCGCTCTACTAGCTTTCTGCCCATTTCGTAGCACTACTGTTGTTAAAAGTTGACCGTCGCTTCAGCTTGTCTAAACATTGCGATTCGTGTTGCTACTGCAAGACCCACTTTCTGCTCCTAGGCGCCAAGCTTGGCTAACTTTGTGTTTTGAGAAAAACTCGAATACCAAAATGCTTGAGAGCTTATTATCGCGTTCTTTTCAGAACAGCATTAAATGCAAAGTGCGCACCCTTTTGCCACTCTCCAGCTCAGGTTTCATCTTTTTTTACGTTGAGCTCACCTGCAGGATAAGCAACTCATTGCCTACACTTTCTGGACATTTCTGCCGATTTGCTAAGAAACAGGTCAAATTTCTGTTTTAATTCATTCAGTTTCCCTTCTTGTTGTAGTTGAAATTTTTTGAATTATGCAGCCGGCAGTTTTGCGTTTTCTTTATAGAAATACACGTGTGGGAAACGGTTATAGACAAGTCGATACACTAATAGCGATTTGGAGGGTGAAGTGATCAATAAGGTTACTGAGTACATCTATAATTGTTCGTACCATTCAGCACTTGCTCGCCCGTCATGCTATCGTACAATTCAGTGAATTATTCTCTCGATGTATATGAGAAGTGATGTCTTTGTTTCGATTACACTGTAGATGTCCACAAGGCTGTCACTGAAGGAATCAGATGAGTTCAATTCTTTTAACGCATATCTAAACTGCCATAATAGCTTCATGGTGTCGAGTTAAGCAAAGACCAACGTCACCATGCTTTCATTGAATCGTGATGGTTTATGTGCAGCAAAATCTTTTGGGGCAGATATACATGAAAGTGGATCGAAGAATATGCATTGATAATGCCACAGTGGCTCACTTTATTTTGCTCGCCATTTCGATGCAAGTTAACGCATATCACTTCACAATCAGCTCGTCAAAAATTATCGTAACGCAAATTTTCATGAAATTATTTTTGTTTTTGATTTGATTAGCATAGTTTGGAATGAACAAGCTGTATAAGTGATCGCCAAGATATGAAGTCTACGTCCTTGTCAGAGTTAAACAAATATGTTGAACAATTTCTGTCAAGCTCAACGCTACCTCATTTCTTCTTGCCACCATAAATGCCTAATACTATTACAGTCACTCTTCCAGTTGATCCGTTTGTCTCAAACAGTAGCGTATTGTAATTTTTCAGAAAGTGCTATGCTAATTTTGGCTCAGCTACGAGCCACGCAAACACCGATGTTTTGACCTAAAAGTCTATCTACCTTGATTTGGGCCTAAGTGAGAACGACACTCGGATTACCACTGAA
The DNA here is from genome assembly GCA_037389465.1 of Baylisascaris procyonis. Classification (NCBI taxonomy): domain Eukaryota; kingdom Metazoa; phylum Nematoda; class Chromadorea; order Rhabditida; family Ascarididae; genus Baylisascaris; species Baylisascaris procyonis. The sequence goes on along the minus strand of JAZARR010000033.1, from coordinate 3,048,808 downwards.
GAATAGCGATTGCCCCAATGCACTATCATGTCCTATGCATCTTCGAAGAATTTTTCTTCGCCGAGAAGATGTTTGAATCTGTGCTTGCACAGAGTCAGTGATCTGTACTTGTACAGGGTCAAATCTCTGTACTTCGTTCTGTTCGTTTTTTCCGTGCACTTTGTCTCGTTGCGCTCAGCAATTCGTTGAGGCGACCAATTGGTGTCATCGATATCTTTCTAATGCTGAGCAATTTACTAAACTTTTGCCCACGTGTATGCAGCAACTTGCTCAACATAGGTCGCCTTCTTAATATTTATCCTCGTCCGCGCTCGTACCCTCACTTCTTTGCGCACCTTTGAATGGGACCATCCGGAAGCGGTTAGAACGTAAAATATTGGAAGATGTTTGCTTTTGAAGCGTTATTGAGGAGACGTGAAAGAGGAGATGAGCGAGAGGGGGCATCACTTTGGATTGTGAGTCGAGTTAGAGGGTCAGCGAAACACAGGGCACCTCCCTTTGAATACGCATTGCCCTTGCGCACTCGGTTCGTAATTAACTTCTTAAGTGAGGCACTTTGCAATAATCGCTGTGCTGGGCAAATTTCCGTTCTCTCTGCATTACTACAAGAACAATGTACAGCCGAGGCCATACATTGATGCCTACTGCCCCTGAATCTCACGAGCTGTCAGTGACATCTTGCACCCACCTCCTCAGACATCTTTTGTCTTGAAAGTCCTTCCTATGTAGGATCCAGTCATGCCATTTCGCAACCTTCTCTTCCTCCCTTCTACATCGTTTTAACTATCGATGTTGCCGAAATGATGGCTACGCTAAAGGCTTCCGAACAGCAGTTGCGTTTTCTTTCCACACTTCAACATTCAGCCATCGCACTTCTCAGTGAGGGGTTCCAGAAAGCAAGAGGTACTTGTCTGGTGTTTTCTAATGTCATTAACCCATCATTTCATCGCTGAAACAGCACCATCAGTGACCTAGTGAAGAAATTTCTTTCGGTCTTTATTTAAAGAAGTTTGAGTCTTTAAGATGACCTAGAACTCCAGCAAAAGTTCCATCATAAAACGGAGACGATTTGGGGAGTTTTAATTTGTTTCTTGATTTACATATAATTCCACATGGCCTCCGTCTCCTCGACACATGCTTGGAGTGAGGTCGGGCAGTTGTTTGCCATTTTTTCTAGCATTTCGGCTGCAACCTGCGCAAGCAATTTTGCTCACCCTGCATGTTAAACATAGTAGTCTTTTAACTGCTATAACTATAGTTGGCCCGCTCGTGCTACCTTCCAGTATTCGAGTCCACGCAACTAATCGTCACTGCGAATATTCTGGATATCCTATTTCTTGACACACGATACACCTGTAAAACTAATTAGTAAGCATAAGTGGAGAGTACCTCAAATAGAAACTAATTTGCTTTTGGCCATTTTGCACTGTCGGAGGATCCATAGTCTCAGCAAGCAATAATGGTACAAAGGCCATTAATCGAAAATTTGATAGTGGATGACTCAAAAAATTATGAGACTTCGAAGGGAATATGAATGCTGTGTGCACCTCCAGGAAGAAGGTGACGTTGCGTGTAGGTGAATGGTGTAATGAACTGGAGCTGAGGTCCAGAAGCTGATTGCCAATGCAGAAGTCTTCCAACTTGAAGTGATTGAGTCATTCAGGTTCTTAAATAAGCCCAGAATAAAACGCTCGGAGCTGCTGTCCTCATACCTGCTCATCTCTCGTTCGCTGAAGGGCGACGCACAACGAGAACACTGTAAGGTCAAGGAGGGGCGAGCTAGGTAACGTGCGATCACGGGGCGGGACGTTTCACATTCTGTGGGCGGAGCGGCTGCGTTGATTGGTCGTCAAATCGCTATTGTCTCACACTTTATAGACAAGCGCGTTTTCTCTCATCCCTGCCACGTGAAGGCAGATAGATGTACGGCATTTCTTTCCGAGCATCAATTGTTTATTGATGCCAGCTCTCTTGTTTTTACGTCGTTCCAGTCTGCCTTCAGCGTGTGTGCTATCTTTTTTTTGGAAGTAACTCTGTAGGTTGCTGTTTGTGAATTGCTTTTGTGCGCCATAGTGGGGTAGTTCAGTGTTGATTTGCGTTTAGGTTGGAGGCCGTCGGGCGAATTGACTTCTCATATTGTTTAGTGACGCTTCATTGATAGTCATATAGTCGTTCACCTATTTCCTTTTGCTTTTTCCGTTAAGATTCGCTGACGACCATGAGCGCAGCAACGGCGCTGTATTCGCGAATTCGCATCAATGGACAATTCATTTACGTGCTTATAGGGAGCAGTTTTGTTTGCATGTGTAATCTCGAGCGCTGCCGGTTACCATTCTCACTGTAAAGTCGCTGCTTTCAACCATGTTATTCCTCTCACTTTTCCATTTCGGCCGGAAAGCACACGGCTTTGTGGTTCCTCTGTCTCGTTGCTTCATTTTCTCTTCCTTAAAAGTTGTCCATGTTGTTGTCATGCAGCATGGACCGAAACAGGTTGTGAAAAAATGCGATTCCTTCACGCTTTCAGCGCTTCATGGAGAATATTGCGCGTTACAACTTTCTCTTTCTTTTCCTCCACAGAGTGATGCAGTTTTTAAGATATTTCTTTCGGATCGGTCGTTTGGAACCGTGAAGTCGCGAAAAGTCGAGGTAATCGGGATCCTGTTTTTCTGTTGCTGGCTAACTGCCAGTAAAAGTATTGTTTCTATCCAAATCTCACTCATTTTTTCGCCGTGCATCTGCAAAAACTTTTTGAGTGTTGATTGGCGTAGCTGGAGGGCACGCATTTGTTGACTGTACCATTAAGGTGGCATAGACGGTGGATTCCACACCTTACCGATGCTCATGTGGACGATCGTCCAATGCATTTATGATGATTCATTCGTACAGATGGTTGAGTAGATAGAACGAAGGCGATAAAATGGTTTTTAATGGGTGTTTTTCGATCTCTGGCTTGTTCTCGAGATAAACTGACAGTGATTTATCTCTGATCAAGTGTAAACGATGAGGTAGGCATACTTAGGATCTCATTATTTTCCTAAATGAGGTGTTTTGATCTGGCGCTTCGACTAAACGCACTTCGGTAACAGGGGAGCACGTAGGTTTGGAGTGAGGTGTATTCGGTGCAACATGGCAGGCGCTCATATTTCCGAATGTGACCTCATATTCGCTGAACTCAAGTAGTCTGATGGTTCTTTCATGTTATGGCTGGTTCTATACCTATGTCCATGCACTTGCTTTAGTAGCTTTTCCATATCGCTGAGACTGAATCGCGGTTCGCAACGTTTTTCGTTTAAACTTGGTTTAGACAACTGCTCATAGCATTGCTCCATCTAATCGCTATTTCCTTTGTAAGTAGCACCTGAGCTGAAATTGTCTCAACCGAGACTCCTGCACACTACCAGCTGCCATAAAGCAAAAATCGGCCTTGGGAAACTGCTCATTGTTTCTCTGCATGCATAGTCGACAAAATAATCCGTGAACCAGTAGAAGACTGTTTTAAGAAATCCAGTGCTCCAGTGGAGCAAAATAGTCATTACTTATGTTGCTCAGTGATGCTTCGCCTAGCCTCTGTTTATTTTGCTGATTGATGGCGGATAAGTGCGAGACTGCGGAGTAAAATGATGCACATTTGAGATTGTAGTATTCATGCCAGTTGCAGATGAACCATGTGCGCGAGGGCGGCAGTGCAGGCCCATCAGCAGCAATGTATCGCTTGGGCAATGTGAAAAGCGCTGTCCAGGTTCGATGCCGAGCTTGCCAGGAGATCTTATCTTGGTATGTTCAAAAAATTTTCACTTGTTCCAGTGTGTTTTAACGGGCAGTGCGCAAGGTATTGTTTTTGGATTGGGGAAAGTGTCCTTCGTTTTGGGCATTGTAATTACAGCAGCGTAAACATTGAATAAGAGAGGACACGTTCTGCCCATTGTACAACAACCATGTTCTTGTATGACGTCGATCTAAAGACGAATGTGATATACGAACGCTTCGATTTCTATAGCGAATAAAACTTGTGGACTATTCCTCTGAGTTCTACAGCAGGATTTGGTAATTGCGAAAAGTAATAAACCCCTATACAAAGTTCTTTTATTTATTCTTACGCTGTTTGCCATCTCGCACTTCGTCAAAGCTCCGATATTGACTTGAATAATTTGCATCAAATGAGACCACACTGATCTCGTTTGGTAGTGTGTGAAACTCCGACGCTTACATATCTCTTCGAAGAGAGATTTCATGAGATGTCTCCATTTTCAGCCTTTCTTAATGGCGGCTTCCAAATAACAAAGAAAAGGCTTTTAATCTAGGCAGGCAGAAGTGGGAGGGATGAGAGGAAAAAGGAGAGAGGAGCCTTCAATCGATTTATTGAGGTGGTACTAAATACAAAAAAAAAAATTAGCCCGCAAAACGAAATGTCACAGTGGTGAAAGCGTTAAACGGTAGCAAGAAATTTTCGCAAGTAAATTGCGAAAGGATAAGCTCGGGTTGTTCATTCACCGTTTTCATACGGCTTATCTTTTCATTGGCGCAGTGCGTTACAATAGGCACAAAACTTAGGTCACTTCTGTGCTCAACGGTTCGATGGAAAGAACCGTCCTCTGTGGAAAAAATTACAACTTCTGCGACCAAAGTTATTGAAATAAAAATTGTGTGTGCCTCTCATTGCGAGTACTGCCGGGTTTCTTTTCCGGTATTTCCCGATTTCTTAGTCTTTGTTCTATGCGGAATGAATATCCTTCTTTTGACGGGGTGGAAAAGTGCATCTGTGAAATCAATTTCGCTTTATGTTCTGATTATCTTTTTACTTGTTCGAAATAATTGTTCTTCGCAATCGTCTTCTGTGGCGAATTTATCGGTAAGCCGTGATAAAAATACCGGCCAGGCACAATCAAATTGTCCTCATATGCGTTTTTTCGCGACATATATATCTAAAGTTCACCCAACCGATGGCGTAGTTGCGGTCCCACAAAAAAGAGAGTGCATATGGCGCGATTTCAGGTTGCAGTTCTTTGTCGCATAGGGAATCCAGGATGCACTCCAAGAGATGAAAATTGATGAGGAAAGCCAATTTTTTATTCTGTCTACTGCTCCATCTCGCAAACCGGCTCCGTGAATCTTTAAAAAACTCAAATTTCATAGAGTTGTTTAAATGATTTCAATATTTCGGCAGTCCATTTCCACTAAGAAGATTGTCAAAATGGTGTTGAAAATGCTTTCTGTTGGCGGTCTCTCATCTAAATGAAAAGTCGTTATTTTGTGCGATTTACATCAAATGTTGTTTACTGTTCAAAAAAGAATATCGCATCAATGGATTCAACTCTAAATGAATAAATCTATATTGCCATATGTGAGCTTTGCGACCAACTTTGTTGTTTACCATTTCCAAAGCGCTGTCGTGCAAAATCACCGAGGAACAGTGGGTATGTGTGTTCTGTCTAAATTTGATCAACCTGAAAATTGATAACTCTTCCTTAGTTCGCCCACTTTGCAAGTTCGTGACAGAACAGACTCGAAATAATCACCTTATTGTCTTCCTGGCGACCCTGTTGGCGCGTCACCGCCTGGTCTTTGATGCATATGTCCCCGGCCTTGAGGCCTTCGAAGGTTAGGAGCAAAGTTCATGTACCTCGACATCAGCAGTTTGCCGCTTGGAGCCCTCGAAACTGATTTTTCTCCAGATCTGAGTTTTGTAGTCGGGTGCTCCTTCAGCAGCTTCCCAGTTTCCGTACTTGGCGCCCACAGCACGTCGACTTCAGGCGACTTGTTCAAATCCTACCACACTCAGAAAAGTTCTGCCTATGCGAAATATCCCACTGCGTGAGCGACATGTGATACAGACGGTGCAGTACTAAAGCGCACACGTAGCATGGTTCCATTTCAGCGATATAATGCTTGCGATTTGAGCAGTTCCCCATTTCTTGCATTCGTTTCATTTACTGCAACTCTCATCTTTGAACAGAACACTTCCTCCCAGAGAACCAGCACGGAGCGAAATTCTTGAAAATACATACATCTTGGAAGTGCTTGAAAGCTTTTACTGCTTGAAAGTGCTTCTCGCCATTTCTTTAATATCCTGTTACAGTTTCTAAATTCCACAAAATCACCATTCTAAGCGAGCATTAAGCAAATGACCTTCCCAGCACTGGGGAATTTGTGACATTTTAAAATGTGCCTCGTGTGAAGTGATGAATTTTTTTTTCAAATACTCAACGGTGAGGAGACAATGAAGTCGGTAGTTCCTAGGTAAGCCTTGTTTTTGATTGCCGAAGCACAGGCTTTTTTACCAGCGTGAGTGAAATGGGCTGGTTTTATTCGATGGTATATTGTCATGTTTCATTAGTGATCTCGCTTAGTTCCTTGACTATGTAGGTTTTTCTTGCGACCTATGCGCTCTATTCGATATCCATCAACGGATTCTGGGTTGGTTTGAGATCCGCCTTCTGCTCTGACCATAAAATCAAGTTGATTCGTCTTGTGTGAGACTACTTCTTCGCTGTACCGGGCGTAAGCTTTAAGTCATGCTCTTGCTAGAGCAGACAGGTGCAACGTCCGATTCCTTGCAAGCAAGAGTAAAGCATTTGCTTGCTGTTCTAATGGGAATTTGCTAGAATATTGCTGATTTAATAAAACTCCCCCGTTTCGATATATTTGGACGACATCCGTTTCAACGTGTTTTCATTATTTCTTCTTTTGACCACATTTTTGAGGTTCGGAAGAAATTTTTCCACTGCCGCCACAGATCATGTCACGCGCCGCTAGAAGAGAAACGTTCGACCTTCGCTTCGTCACCAACTGATAATTTCGGCTATGTGGCCGCTTCCAAAGGAAGAGGATATATGGAGAACACTGTTTGTACTTTTCTATTCCCTTCAGATCAGAGCGGCTTTCCTGCAAAGGTCTATTAGGCGTTCCCCGACGGTATGGGCATTCTTGCCAAATCCCGGAAAATCTGGATCCTCCTATATTTCAGTAGCTACGATGGTCGAAGTTTTCTTTCAGTCTCATCTGAGCGAACAAAGTATAGTCGTTCGCAAGAGCTGTACTTGCGAGTTTTCCTGCAGCAGTCAAAACATCTTCCATTTTTAAAGTTCGACTGCATTGCAGACGGTTTTCTTCGGCACATCTTTTTTTGTAGTGGCATCGTTCGGGTTTTGTTCCAATAGCCTCGCATGTATAACCGACCCTATGTTGCCATGCCAAAAGCAGGCCACATCCCATTCCACACTCCCAAGTACAGGCGGTATGAAGCCCAATAACATGGAATATGAACATTATCAAACGCGGAGATTTCAGGAGGAATGCCGCATGAGGATCATATCTCAATAAATTTCACTCCAGATAGCAGCCAGGCTACGGAAAAGCTTTAACAAACAGACAGCAGCCATGAAGGTTTTTATGTGGAAATACGGCAAAAAACCGTTTTTAAACCAGGGCAACTGCATCTCTATAATATGAATCTGAGGCGAGCAATGACTTCTTATAAAAGCCAACAAACCTTCTGTGTAAATGGCCGCTACTGCATATGAATTTTTCATTTCCATATATGTGTAAAATGATGGTAAAAACATTACTGTTCAAATTGGTCACCTCGGTATACGTCCCTCATATCAACTTTGATGAAGCAATGCCGTCGAAAAAATTTATCGCGAAGGCCCTCAAAACAGTCATTCGTCATCGAGATAGTAGATTGTCGTCGACAAATCTATTCGCTCAACGTTGCTTTTTGAATTTTCAGAGCAATAACAGTTTGCTTGATCCAAATAACATTCAAGGATGGCAGCTGACGCATTTCATGATCAATGTTAAGATATGTTATCGGTGTGTCTCGATGAAAGTATCTGTGTTGCTGGAACAACCTGCTCGATGCTCTTTGCTGGTTTTTGTTACAAGACGTGAATCGAGTCTGTGCATAGAGAGTGCATTAAATTGTGCTAGAAGCGTGGTTAGATTGACTTTTTGGCTGCCTCATACGTATATACTTACATATGTCTATGTTACGCACGAACTAGAACTTGATTTAAAGTTTTGTCTTTTTTGACGCCTTCTATGAAGTGACCACATTGCGCTTCCGGCGGCTTTCTTTTTGCGCTAACTTTTTCATTGCTTTATTTGAAATTCCAATTGGAAAAGACGAAACATCTAGCTGATATTCTGCGACATTTCATTAGTTCCGTTCGAGGAGAGACAAGTAGAAAGCAGATGTCTGTAATTATCTCGCCAATGATCGCGAAAATGCTTTGGAGCAAAAGAGGAGAAATAAAAGAGCTTATAATGGGCACTCTACGGCGGTGCTTACGAAGGTAGTTTTTAACACTTCAGGCTAGTAGGAAGCCATAGCATAATCATGAATCATGTGATGGAACCAAATTCTCGAAACTTTTTAGTCTTCTTCGTTTGCCTCTACATAATGCCCGTTTGTCGTGGGTTTTGATTTGTCACTTCGGCAAATTGGCTCGTTAAAGATTTCGCAATTAAAATCCTTCGTTGAGATTAACTGGCACTCAGCTTCACTGTAGCGATTTCTAGATACGATGATCACTTCACTTTATGTGTCTTTGTATTACCAATCTAAAGCATTGTGCATCGAATGGTACCCTAAGAAGTGTCCATAAAATCAATTATGAGGATGGCTTGCCTGCCATTCTTGTTCCAACAGTTGATTGCTTAGCTTTGTACGTACAGTATAAGATGTACACAAATAATCAGAGTGAATTTAGTGCATCGGCGCTGAGGGAACATTGCGAGGCTAACACACATGTTGCACGCGTGGCACAAATATCTGCGGCAAACGGGCAGCAGGAAATAGTCTCGCCATCCTCGCCGCAAGTGCTTTTCGAGTGCAGACAGTGCTCCTTTGAGACGACGCACAAAATGAGCGCCATCGGTTGGTATCGTTTCAGATGATTTTATTCGAATAAGTTTATTTGATGGTTCTATGGAGTCCTCCATATGCATTAGTAGTCCAAAAATGTGAAAAGTTCACAGTGTTGACCACCAGCACTAAAATGTTCTTTAAGAGGTGTTTATGTCCATGCACTGTTTAGTTTTCAGAAGGGGGAATGAGAAATGGTCGAAGATATGTGAAAATAAAGGATGTTAGGATGTCGTTTCCTGACCATTTGAAAGCAAGAAAGTGGTGAGTGCTTCTCGCTGCATTGGTCGTTTTAGCGTGAGAAACTTAGTCCACTGTCGCAATAACACCCAATGAAGTTCCATGCAGCGGCAGTGATATTGTTAAGCTGCCTACTGTTCGGAATTTAGCCACATTTGTCTGCTAGCTCGTCGGTTAGTTATTGAAAGATTTTCGCATTCGAGTAGCTGGTTCATCTCTTATCAGGTACTGATTATGAGTTGATAGCAACTGATAACAGCTTTAATCGTTCCAGAGCACATGAATTGCCATACGAAATTAAATGAGCTCAGCGAAGTTAGAAGCGAATCGCAGTCATCACACTCCCAAGGTTTCTTTCTTTTCTTTTTTTCGTACAAGTAATGGCACCATTGCAAATATGATACTTAGAAGTTTTAACGAATATTATTTTGGGCAACAGCCCATATTATTCACAATTGACATTGTTGTTGTTCTTGCACCAGGGAAGAAGTTCATGAATTGTTATGATTGAGTTTTGATTTGTTTATTGAAAAGGGTCATCATGTACTACTTTGAAAAGTCTTGCATCATACATCGCAGCTTCGATTCGGGAAGCTGCAAAATGATGAGATCGTCGGTTTTTTACACCACTGTAGAATGTTATTTCGTCTCATTGTTTTCACTAGATCGTCGTCACTGTTTTGAAACGCAGCACAAATTCGGTGCACATTACACTATTCTCGTTTCCAGCTCGCTCTCCTCTCATGTTCATCTTGATGTGTATCCCCTTATTCTCATCTTTACATCTTATTTCCTTGTCATCTTACACGCTCGCGTTTCACCCATACTTTTTTGATCTGTAACAGCGACGTTTGGTGATTTGTTCTGCGGCAAGGGACAACTGTGCTTGGGATGTTGGTGATAATGAGCAAGAGGTGACAGTGCCGGAGGTATGCTAGGTAAAGACGAAAGGAGATATCTGGGGAAGGGTGTTAGTTTGAATGCAGTGTGAGTGGGTGGTCGATAAACTCACCTGATGAGCGGCAAGTGCGGCAGTTTTCTGGAAAGTGCCTCGGCTGGCGAATGTTTGTAACGCTTGATGGTGCACACATTGACGTGGCTGTGTGTTGATCGTGGGGCGCACTGTTTTCGGGTGACGAGCCACTAAGCCAGACAACCGCATTCACAACAGGTTTTTGACAGCGAGCAAGGCGCACTTGAAAAGTTCGCTAATCTCAATGATCTTAATTTGAAGCGATCGTAGTCCATTGCACAACTCGACGCCGCTCGACTACGGTAATTGATTTGCGTTTCGAAGTGAGCTGACCCCCTGGTGCAAATTAATATCCATTAGCGAGCACACCGTGTGACTAATCCAACTGCGTAGCGAGCCGCGACGCGGCGCAATTCACTCGTCATTCATTGTTCGTTATTAATCCTTATTAGGCAGCATCGACTGCGAGCAAACAGTTCCACCGATTCGCTCTTTCCCCATCAAACAACGAATTTTATGGCATGCCTCCCATCGATACGTACGCAATCTGGCCAATATTGCTAAAACAAGTCGGGCCATTTTCTAAATTGCGAATCAACTGATCAGCTAAATGCGTGTTGAGAACTCTTCGAAACGACTACAGCAGGCAAAGGTGTGGCGAGTGAGCTGGAGCTCAGAGACCCTCTAAAGAAAAGAGGCAAGTAATCAGCACAGCAATGAACCCTTTGCGTGGTGCCATGACCATATGCATGGTTTGTTATGACAAACCAATGCCCTAGTTTGGAACCACAGAAGAGCAGCTTGCTTTTGATGGCGTGCTTTGGTCTCGCTGCACGCTAATGCACCTGGGTTTTTCTGTATAAGTATTCCTGCAGGAATGCTTTCTTTTCCGACCGATTATCTATTAGAGCGCAAACGATCGACTAAGAGAATAGCTAGTGAATCAGCAGTTCGTATGCATTAGATCTGCTTGGTTTCGATGACGCATATTGAATATGTGTATTGTTTACATGCGTTATTGATAAAATGATGCGACGTTTGCAATAGGTGGAGAGGTTTTTTGTTTTATTTGTGTAAATCCATGCAACGTTTCGCCTCGCTGAGCCTTCGTCATAACATCGTCTCTGACGTTAATAATTACACTAAAAAACGTTCAACGAATACACACATATTTTTAACGATATTCATTCGACATTTTAATGCATTGTATAGTTTTATGGATGGGCGTATTTAGTGTATATAACACAACTATATTCCTTCAGGAATACTTTGTGGATTAATTATTAGCGTGGGGCTGCTATGAAATTTGGTTGATATGGTGCCTCACTCCCTACCTAATTTCCTTCCTTTTGATCATTTCTCTTATGTCAAGTCCAGTTGTTTCCTATTTTGGTAAATGAACCAGTTGATTTCATAAGTAAGCATTATTTGATTTTTTTCCCAGTTCTGAGTGTTTTGCTAGGTTTTAACCTGTTAGGTTGAATTGCAAGAGCACATTTTTTGCTATATTCCATTCCCATTTCACTTTGTGAATAGCTGCTTTGGGTTAGTTAATCTATTAATTAGAGGAGAGGAAGCTGAGATATTATACAAAAGGAAATGTTTTAACAGCTTATGTGTATAAATGAGTATGGCGCAGGGCTATTTGTTCAGATGAGCATGTTAATGGCTGTGTGTTCAATCCTCTCAGTAGTTAGTCATGTGCTGGAATTGTTGTTTTATGTCTGCTTGGTGACTTACTAATTCGCCTAATGAATACGCCTTTGCATAATGCTTTTGCCTTGCATGTTGCAAAATGTAGTTGCAAACGAATTTTTGTTGAAACTGGTCTGAAGCTTTATTTGCCAGTTATAGTATTTGTTGCAATGTCTCGTTTTACTATAGCGTTTCAGCATCAAATTACATCCAACTTTGTGCTTTTCTGAATTGCGATTTTCAAAGAACATCCATAGCGATATTCTTTGCGACTCTCATCCATTTTGAGGAATCTACATATGAATTGAAAACGTTCCTTCGTTCAAATCACTAATTTCTTAGTGCGTCTGTTTTTTAAAACTTTTTGAAGCAACATACAACAGTTGCATTTCAGGGTCTATTATCGAATAGCTGTGAGTGCTGTTTAATATCATAGCTATATTTGCAAGCTGTCATTATATACTGCCTCCTATTACTCTGTAATAGTAGAAACAATCGTAGTCGCTTGCTTGTTGAATTGTTTCCTGCGGATTCAATCTAAATGATTGTCTAGAATGAGGTTGAATGGAGACGCAAAACTACTCGTTTGTCCTTCACGCTTGTCCAACGAAAATGTTTATGAAATTGGAAGAGTGAAATTATAAAGCGAGAACCAGTTCCACACGAAGTGACAGCGTTCATATTCGGCCTAGTTTTTCTGACGCTTCGAACGTTGGCCTCATTGACTGCGTTCGTCGTTGTTTTCCACATCAGCAGACTCCCAATTCACCTCATCGCTTCTAGGTATACTAGCCGCCCATTTACTTGCTTGACGTATTTATCGTCTTTTCCACTTCTCATTTTCCGACACTTTCGGCTTTTATGTGCCCGCACTTTGCAGCGGCAAAATTGGTTCCTTTGTTGCTTGTATATTGTTTGACTTATAGATCAGTTCAGGTGAATTGACTGAAGACGAAGTTATTGACGAATTGAAAGTCGAAAAATTCATGTGTGTGAGGTGATAAAAGGGGCAGGTTTCATAGCCATATATTGAAACTGTTTGCAGTAAGGTAATTGCGAATGCGAATTGTCAGCCATCGGTTGCGTTGTTGTCGTAGCGGGGAGTGGCCGTGAACTGTGTCCGCATTGTGCATTGTTTTGCTGGCATGTGAGTTTGCACACAGGTCAGTACCCAGTCTTTATGGGTGTGCTAACATCCGGCATGATATGAATCAAACCTTGTGGAGGGAACCTCAAATAATACGACGTCACATTGTTTTCATGCGAACGTCTATGCACACTGCATGCTTATTTCGGCCTCAGCAGTGAAAATGCTCTTGCAAACTGACGTGTTGGAATCAGTGCACTGCGTACAACTAATCGTGCATCTGTGGATAATATTGCGATGTGCATAATTATGCGTATCGCCATGGAGGGTGGGAGAGCTTTAGCCGTCGCATTACCGAACGATGGGAGTGGGCGAGAGCACTTTACTCCCACTTCGCGAATTTATTCTGCTAATCATTTTATTATTATTTCTAAGAAATGTAGTAACTGTTGAGTATGTTGGGTACTATACGGCGGTGCACTTTCACCTATCTTGCTTCCTAGAAATTACCATTGTTGAGCATTAAGTGTAGTCCTGCCTTCCCTCCCCTCCCCCCTCTTCCTCCCCTTCTCCCTTCCTTTCTCAGCATCAAGTATTATAAGTGCTTGTTTCTGGGTTTCGAACGCGTTTCTTCATTGTTAAGCGCGTAAGCGAATTACTGTTGAAGTTATCGCAGTTGCCGATAGGCTTCGTAATAATGCACCGCTTTGTTTCTGCTCCAGTATGTGCACAGTAGTTGGTGGAACGTTGTCTGTGGGAAGCGCTATGCCCACATTCGAAGGCTTATTGAGTCGAAGACGAGATACATCTTAGAGCATGGAACCATGTGTTGCAAACAACTACAAGGAGCCTAGTTCTCCGACAGGTGTTGCTAAAAGTCTGGTCGTTCCCATAAACAACTTTGTCTGTACTGCACCTTTGCTGAGGAACTGTGCTACAACAAAACTGATTTCACGAATCGCCATATCCGAAATCCTCCAAAAGCTCTATAATCGGACATGCCATGTGAGAAAGCAGGAAATTCTTTTATCGTCTGCTCAGCATTCTAATGGAAGAGTCCTTCTTGCTGATGATCCGAAAAAGTGACACGTTGCATATTGATATTTAAATAAGGCAGGCGGAGTTGTGGATGTAACGGACCAAATTTTTAGAAAGTATTTGATGAAGGAAATATTCGAGATTGTGGAAATATTCGTGCTGCTAGATTGCCGGTGTCTGGGCTGTACACTGTGCAGTCAGTGAAGAAATTTTAGGGTCCCGAGTGTTATGAGTTTCTTGTGCAAAAGAAGCTTTTGGTGGCAAACAATACTTTTACTAGTGTCGTCGAGATTTATAGTCAGTGAGAAAAGTGGCCTCCCAGATTATATGTAGCATCTGCCAAGGATGTGGTTGGGAAAAGCACGGTAAGGGGACCCTGTTTTGCGCAAAACACCAACTTCTAAATTGAAACCCGAAAATATAAAAGCGCTTCTTTTGCCAAATATACTTGCTATTTGAGGGTAACAGCAAAGTGATGTCCCTCCTCTTACAGGCCCTTGGTTACACATACCGCATAAAATAACTTAAATACCTTAATAGTGTAAGGGTTTAAGGCATCTGGCCAACGTCATTAAAACTGAGGATGGATGGGATATCCACATCAATCGTCAGCGATTCAGAAAAAGTTACTTAAGTGCTTAAGTATTCACATCTGTCGGCTCTTTCGACTCATACAGTCTCCCTTAATTTTCAGTATTTTTGCATGTTCTCTTCGCTTTACCTTTATAAAATCCAGCTGACTCTCTTCCGTCCTGTCTTCAAAAATTCCGCTTTGCTTCGCTCCAGCAGTATTCAAAACCCAAGTCTCATTTTTTTCAATAAAAAACTTTTAGCTACTTTTTATATATTGGCTTAAAAGTTTCTTCTTCGGTTCATGATCATATAAACCTTCAAGAATATCTTTCGTGGTCAGCGTGATTGTGAAAGCTGCTGGAATTTTTTATGACTTAAGGGATATGACTTTTCATGACTTGCACTCGGGACAAAACTGTTTGCAGGAGTATTTCAATCATGTTTTTCAAACAGGTAGTACTAATTGGTAGCCAGCTTTTATCGGTTATGAGCAATGATGCACTTTATAAAATTGTGGGCGCTGATTTCGGAAGTGCAGACATTTTTTTTTTTTTGCACCTTTTTGATCTGTACACAAAATTAAGTCGTCATTTGGCATATGGAGAATGGCTTTTTTTTTGGGGGGGAGGAGGGGGGCGGTTCCCATGGAGTGACTGACTGCGAGGGAAGTTCTTCGGCATCCGGAGGTTTTCGTCACAGCGTTGATAGCTTGGGATTTTTTAGCAGAATCTCTCCCCGAATCGTTCCGTTGCTGCTCAACTAGGCTTTTCAAACGCAGCTTTCGACGATAGGTATTTATAATGCCGCTCTGGCTTAAACAGAAAATGATACAGACTTACATTTTCCTAGGTAAGTTTTGCTAAAGGCAAGGCCCACTGTCTGGTCTTCTAGCTTTCGGCGCAGATGTTCCGTCAAGGATGACGCTTTGAAAGTGCTGTAGAACGATACATTCGTCTTTAAGAATTTCGAAGCTTCCCATCTTTCATGTCCGCTCTGAGGAGCTAATGACGATGTAGTCTGCTAATTTTTCGAACTTCCACCGCAGGTTGCTTAGATGCCGGCAGCATATTACTTAACGAGTTTGATGCTACAGATAGGTGAATACCCGACATGTGCAACTGTGATCGTGCGTTGGGATGTGATGTGAATGTGGATGTGGCTTGCATGTTTGCCCAGAACACTGCTGATTTGTGTGCGTGCCAATTTGGTCATTTTGTCAGCTTGAATTGTGCTTCCACTAGCGTCTGTCTGTGAAATCCTCCTTAAGTCATTATGCATGTTTTCTGCATAGATACGTTTGCAGCATTCGCTTATGGGAGGAAGAAGGGATCTGTGGATTCATCCACTCCTAACGGTGAACCCGCTAGAGTTGCAAAGAGGCGGAGTTTGCTGACGGCAGCAGCTTTTTCCGGCCCAGCTCTCATCATTTTTTCCAATTTAAAGGAATAATTTCCATTTCTTTCTTAGGGCAGGTTTATCGCTGCAAGTAAGTGGCATTTGTGCGATAATAAAAACTACCGGCTGAACCCTTTTATCGTAGGTTGAAGAAGTAATCATCTAACTTTGCTTGTGGTATTTTAAAAATTTGATCTTACTCAGCTGAAATTCGTTTTGGGATCCCACCCTTCCTCCACATTCTTACAGTCTCGGTAAAAGACCCTTTACATGATCCGCTTGAATGAGTCAATGCAAGGATATTTTCTACAGTTTTCGCATCAAGATCTGCTCGAAGCAATAGTCTAGTTATTTACTCTCATAAAGTCTCATTGCAGGATTAATTGGTTTCAATCTAAACGAATTCAGTCCATATTTCCATTTTTGCGTATCACCTTCTTGGCCATTTTCTAAGGGTGAGCATTTCGCTAATTGTCGATCTTTTAAGGTCAAAAATTGCGAAAATATGAGATATCAAGCACTGGCCAGGAATCCAATCTCATTTGAGAGCTTTTGGGAGAGGATTTGCTCAGAGATGGTTCGAACACTCCAGCAAATGTTTTCAGAATCCAGCCATCTTGTGGTGGTTTAGCCGAACACACCGAACAATTTTATTTGGCTGTAGTGAAAACGTATGCAAGCTTGTAATGAACAGAGCATACGTTGAAAACGTAATCATGGGGAACATATATGCGAGCTTGACAGTTGCTGACCTATAGTTATTTCCACCTGGCTGCACAGTTGTTATTTATGGTACTGAATTTCCTCACCCCTCTCCCTCTAACCTTTCATCACCGTCCCCCTCCCCTCCCTCCTCCTTCCTCTTTCCACTCTCCGTTTTAGTTCTTATGTACGTTGATCGTTGTCCGGCAGCAAGAAACATATCGCTTTCCATTCCATTTTAAGGACCTTTTCTATCAGCGCAGAGAATATCGTTGCGAAATTAATTCATCTGCAACGGTGAAAGAATACCATATTCGAAACGATCTTTGAGTGGAGTTATATTCGAATGTTGAAGCTAAAATTATATTAATAAGTGGAGCAACAATTCGAATTGATCACACTCGTGACAGGCGTGCAAATGGATAAGCTTGCAGATGTTTGAGGTAACAGCATTTATTTTATATGTGAAGTTTTCTTCGACGATTTAGTTGATGGCAGTCGTTTGGTAGGGTGACGCGAAGGAACCGAGCCGACATTGTTCATGTTGTGCACTGTTTAAAAAATTGAATGACAATGACGTTATTTTAATGCATGGAAGGCTGCTTGCGTACGCATGTGCCCGTTTGTATGTCTACACGGCTGTCGCTCCGGCGTCGCAAGCCACAAACCTTGCGTGGTGCACTTTCATCCCAGTAGATCGCCTTCCCTGAGTTACTCGCACTGAAATGACCCAGAAAGTTTCCGATGCAGTTTCATTGCTACATGCAGCAGGGCAGCGAGGGAACTCTACTGGGGGCTATGAAACCGGTCGGTCTCATGTACATGTGTATGTATGTGTGTATATGCACGTGTACGATTATGAATGCGCGGAAATGATTATGTTGTTCTGCATAATGAGCAATGCGTGGTTCTTTATTATGGTTTTTAAATATTCCTTATTTCACTGGAAATGCATATTGTCAAAGTTTAGTCAGGCCGTCTGCCCGCATTCCCGAGATGCGTTGTGCCAATTCAGGCGAAATTTGTAGAGTCCGTGCCCAGGCATTTTCCTCTTCGTTTTCAAGAATCAGTTGCGTACATCTTGAGTTCTTTCAATTCAATCATGCATTGTGAAAGTGATTGTGTGATAGATTTCAACCCGTACAGATTCAGAGGAGCTGTGCCTCCGCCTTGAATCTGAACGATGGACTCACCTCTGAAGTCGCCTGGATTCAAAAGAAGTCGTCGTCCCGACACCGAGCGGCTATAGAATTGAGAACATCGGATGATTTTCTTTAAGGGACGCAGGTTCTTTTTTCCTCAATATTCCGAGCCTTTTTCGATATTCCATTCATTAAAGTTCTATCTGCATTCAACTTCTGCTTTTTCTCCGCATACCTGCTTATGACAGTCACAACGACCGTTGCTCACGAAAAAAGTCTCCTATGCATGCTACAAAACTGAAATTACAGACGGGCACCTGACTTCATCATTTTTATCAGTAACTCTCTTATTTACTTGTATGGAGTGCGGCAGAGTTCCGTCGTTTATTGCCGCCGTTGAGTGAACCCTCCGTCGTCACCACACACGGTTTCCTTCCACCTTTCTTCATTAGAAACCTGCATCTGGCATGCCGGTATCAACTTCTTCTTGTCACTTTAATGCAGCGAAAACCAGCCTAACTGCGGCTGACCTTGTCTTCACTGCAAACGCATTATGAAAAAATTATACCAGGCGCATCTAGATTCATTTGGGCTGACCGCGCGTTGAGTGAGAGTAATCCGCGCTAACCTTGTTTTTACAATGTGTCACTCTAAGCGAAGTAGTAGGCTCTATCGTGCACACTCCACTTCTCTGCCTCGCGTGTAGATGCGTCACGACTCCTCCCACTTCCGAATCAACAGAAACGCTTTATGTTGCTGCGTAATAATGCATTCAGTCGAGATTTTTACCTGTCGAGATCACGTTGCCTAAAACCACACCATCCACAAACCAAGCAAATACTGACTGCTTGAATGACCAGCTTCAGACCAGATCCATTGCACAGTGAGTGATGTGGTATGTGTCCATTAGTAACGAGCAGCTACCTGACAGCACCACTGGAGTGCTTGTTGTGACGTCTTTGTCTGCGTAACTCTCTTTGCGTTCGTGTGCTGGATCGCCGTGAATGTTTATATACGTGAGGAGATTTGTGGCTGCCGACCACATCATTGTTCCTGTCTATATTTATGTCTGTTTTCCTTGTGTAAGCCCATCCTCAATGACTTTTTATCTCCTCTGTGCACTATTTCGGCTCATTTTCACGTCTGCAAGAAGTGTTTAATCACAATGTTTTGTACGATTTGTGTAGGGGGGGGGCGAGCGTTATGTGTGTATATATATGTTTTATTGGTCCCCTCGTCCCATACCGCCTCTCAGCGAGCGACGGTCGCGCCTCCGCTGGCAGCGCGTCGTGTAATTTGCACATTGACAAAGGCGTGAATGCAAAGCAAACTGTCGCAGTCACACTCGATATAGCCTCTGAGAGCGTCGCCTTCATATCATCATAACACCACGCATTGTGTTTTCGATTGATTAAATAATTCGTTGTGGTGCATGCTCTCTATGCCGATCTTGTTCCTTTTATTCTGCTCATCCTGCACCCGCTCCCCATTGCTCATGCACATTTCCTACCTCAATTCCTACATCTCTCTCTTTTCACAATACCTCTATCACCTTTTCCATCTTTCCACTTCCTTCTTTTATTTACATACTTTCTAGATCTTGGCTTTTATCACCGATAGTAGATTTCATGTCATTCTTATGGGCAAAGCAGGAATATTTGGGAAAAAAATGTTTTTGTTCAGGATAGCAGATTATTGTTTCTGACGAATTACTCTCTTTTTCACACGTTCGCAAATTTGTATTTATAGAACACATTGTGAGATCCACTGGGTTACCTCTGAATCTGAAATTTCCAAATTCTATGTGTTTAGTTTACACGTTGAAGGTCGTTTATGCCGATTTTCGATTGCATTTATCACTTTGGGAACAAGTTAGAGGCATTTAGAAATGCCTGAATGTTTGCAAATGGTGAAAATTTTACTAACGATCGTGGACAGATGGAATAATACGTGGAAGCCTTCAACTTTTGTGGAAGGTTAAGATATGCGGCTATTTTAATTAGTAATGATCGTATTATTATGCTTGCTTCATTATTAGTTGGTAATTTATCAAGGTGGTTGGTCCATTGAGGGGAACTGCATGTTGCATCAGCTTCGCGGCGACTTTTTTCACGTGTTTTTACACTTTGATTGCTATGTTCCGTATTATTATTACAATCCGAATGCAACATATTATTTGACATTTGGGTGAAATTAGTTGCATTTTTTCATAGTTATACGATTTGGAAGCCTCCTTTACATTCTAATTGCGAGCTGTTTGAAAGAAACTTCGCAACAGGTTCGTATGGCGAGATTGGGCTTGTGCGCAGCGTACGAATCTTTATATGTGAGGTGTTTTGGGTTCACAAGCCGAGTCAAGGTGGAATTTTATGCATGCAATTAATGTTGAAGTTGAGATGCACTATTCTCAGATTCATTTGTAATGCGCTATTACTGAAGAAGGAACAACACATGAAATTAGGCAGTTAGTTTAATTGCAGAGCTGTGGTCTGGGAAAGATTTTTTTGATTGAGGATTCTAATAGCAGGTTGATGCAAAAGAAAAAGCGCTCTTTCATTGCTTTCTTGAGTTTATAGGCAGCCGGTTGACTCTACCAGTCGAGTCCCATAACCACATGCCATTTTGTGTTTCTAAAATGCATTTCAAAAAAAAGGAAAAAAAGAAGAAAGGCATTATCGATGAAGTGCATTAAGGGAAAGCTGAATAATAGCTAATATGTAATAAAGTTGCAACGGGAGCGGAGCTGAAGGATAACGGAAGTGGAGGAGGGATGATGAAACTGTCAAATGAGTTCGATTGGAGAAGTGCTAGCAGTGAATTTTGCTGCTTGCTATTCGCAGCACACCCAGATTACTCTTTTCTTGGTCTTCCATTATCACTTAATTTCACATCCATCATTGTTTCAGCGCATTCGTCTCCAGACTAATTCCCTTTTTTCGGCATCCAGCAATCTGTACTATTCACAGCAACTGTTTAGATTTCGATACCACTTTACAAGCCACTGGTAACCCTCAGAAGTGAACAGATTGCTGTCAAAAGTCACCACTGAGATTTGAGTGAGATTTTGTTGAAAGTGGTGCTTTTGAAAATACGGGAGGCACTCTGTCCAAAAGCGCCTAAATTTCATCAATTTGCATACGTATTAAACAACTTTTTCCATTGACCTCACTTTTGTCAAGCTTATTGGGAAGCAAAGTAAGTGCGCGATACTTACTGCATATCTGAGCACCGTATTTATCCATCGCCGCGTTAAATTCGTTGATATTTTTGCCGTGTTCGTGTGGTTTTCGTCTTTTCGTATGGTGGATTCCGCTGTGAATTCGTCGTTTTCACTCGGTTGTGGAGGCGAGATAGATTTCCCTTCTGTTCATTTCTGTTGGCTGTATTTTCGGTTGCATTTGATTTGACATCTGAATTTACTAATATTCTGCATTTCCGTAAAATCGGATAAATGCTGTGCATGCCTAATGTCGTGTTCGAGCATGCAGTGATCAGCGGCTTCAGTTCACTTTTTTCTGCGCATGAAGTTATGGAGAATGAATATTGCTCTAATGAATAGTGAGTAGATATCAGAAGTGGAGGAAATATAATCGCGATTCTGTCGAACAGAGATTGGAATCGCATTAACATGCTCTGCAGGAAGAGGCTGTCCTCAACCGGCTAGGTTTGTGCTTACGAGGCTTGTGTCCAGTTGAGATGCTGGTTGCTTAGTTGATTGTGAAAGTTGGTTTAGGAGATTTGCAAATGAATCGTTGCGATTATACTCGCCCGTTTTTGCCCTCGCTGTCAATGGCGCAGTTGCCTTCGGGAGGCTCTCATCGTTGTTTCGTGTGTCTGCGGATCGCGCTCGTCGTTAGGGGCTTCATGCCCAACTCATCTGTCTTTCTTTGGCGCAATCCCAATTAGTTGACGCTGCCAAAAATCTTCTAGCCGACTTTTCCCAACAGACTGCCGGCAATGGATGTATGAGCCAGCCTTGCTGCATGGCCCATGTGTGGTGAATTGCAATTTGCGATGCTTAGATTTAGCGTTTCAGAGGACGGGCTCGGCCAACACTCTCGCACACTCATTTTCACTCTGCGCCCATCCATTCTCGCCTTCCCAAACAATAATCACCCCGCTTACTTCTCTCAGCGATCATTTTGCTTATGCCATTACTGTCTGCATAGCTTTTCTTTACTTTCATCTTCTTTTCCTATTGCGGCTGTTCTGTTTGTTGCTTTTGTTCAGCTGAGACTATTGTTGTCAAAGGAAAGGAAGTAAGAAAGGTTCACAAACGTGTTAGGGTCACCGTTTCATATCTTTTTTGGGCGAGGAATAAGCACTCATTTATCGAAGTTCTAATTTATTATTCTGAGTTGCTTCAAAGAAATATGCGAGAGTTTTCTTTGTACGCTGTTGCTTTGTTAGTGTGCGTAGTTTGCGCACACATCCGCATGAATTTTTGAAGTAGGTATTCGTAAAAAGTGTTGGTGAAGTAGTTGATTTGGGAGCGAAGTGTACCGAAAAAGCGTGAAGGGCACATCACTTTCTTAGTAACAGTTGAGAAGGTCACTTGATTTGCCTCCCCCTTCCCTCACTTCCTATTTATTAACATTAAGAGACTTGTACGCATTCTTCTAGGTGTGTATGTGACCCATGTTAATTTGCTTAGCATTCACGATTGCAACTACTATTTTTCACTGCATGATTCCCATTTAACATATAGTATCCTCTAACTGCTAATGCATTTTTCCTAAGGTTGAATTGCTCCCGATGCACACATTAATAGATGTGCTGTCTTTCTAAAGGATCGTGACACCCTTCATTTGCATCGTCTGAAGTCATTTTTTTCTGATTTATTTTTAAAAGACTTTGATGAATGTCGCATGGTTCATGTGCATATGTGAGTATGTAACATCTCAGAGCTTGTTACAGTTGTTATGCTTACGTCGTGCTGCGTTTTGATTCAGTAAACCTGTACGCATAATGATCTGTCAAACATCTGTTGAACTCGATTTTGAGAGGTAAAAATGAATATAGTTGCACACAGCTGAGTCACCTGTTTTCATCAAACTCCTGCATATGCAAAATTCGTATTTGCATTGCATTTGTGGAATATCAATCTTATTTCTATTCAGCGTGACAAAAAAGCCGTTTTTAAGTAGCCTTTTGGGTTTTTTCCTTTTCCGTACAAAAATATGTAATTTTCCTCGCTTTTGTTTTCTAATAGTTGCGGCAAAAACTATTTTTTCTATCTATCTTTCTTTACTCGAAGTTTTTCCGTCCCAAACGTCTGATTGCAGCAGTATCAGTAAATCAGACCGCCCTTCTCTTTTCCTTTTGTCGCACATAAACGTTTCTTCATTCAAACACCTTTGTTTCCAGCGACGTATTTGCGTTAACGATTGAAATCTCTTGCGGTCACTTAAAATTGTTTTGCCTGCAAAACCTATAGTGGAATAATTCGAAATAAGCCCTATGTGTGCGTTCGTTGCCTGCATGCGTTTTCTCTCGATATCTCTTATGCAACGGCTAATTCATCTTCTGTGAATGTTCTGAAGTAGTGAAGCTGTTGCTCGATGAATTTAGTCTACATCAGTGCATATTTGTTGCTTCACCGCAGCCGAGGGCAGTACGCGTCGTTGCGTGCTGGCTATGTCTGTGAGAGCAAGAAAATCCAAGGAGAGTTCCTTTTTAAATTTTTGAGGGTCACTTCAGAATTTTCTGTGATAAGCATTGCACTCACTCAGAAGTTACTCATAAACCGATTCATTCCTCTCGTTCTGATGTGTTATGTATTTGCATGCAAATATTTTCAGTGCCTTCTCATGGCGCAGGTGTCTTCATTACGTACTCTCACTAAGGACAAAAGCTGATGTGGTCGTGCGCGATCCACAAGTTGAATTTTATTCCCACCTGCCTGTTGTTTTTTCTCGATCGCTCTTGGATTATCCTGATTCGGTTTATGTAAAACTTCTGTGTCCTTTAGCGAGCCTCGTTTGTCTCCCTCCTGCCTCGAATATATGTATTCCTAGGAGACGTGCAAATGCTGTAAGCCACCCTTCCATTCGGATTTAAACACCAACCTTGAATGTAAGCCATTGCCTCGAATTCCGATGCACTAAATTAGCCCTCTGATGCGTTAGCAGTTTGAGTTCGAAAGGCTCCTAGAAACTATGGGATGGAAGAGAACGGTGACAGAAGAAATGCTAACATTTCATTGAGTACACGCATGCATCCCTGAATAATTTTCCACTATTGTACACATTTCTTTCCCCAATTCTGCATAAAGTGAGGCCATTTTGGATTGTGCCAATAATATAAGCCCTCCGCTCTTATCTGTAGGCTTCCTCTAGAAAATGCACTCATTTTGAAAGTTACCGATGCAGTAAACATCAGAGCTTGAAAACGGGGAACAGAGTATATTTACTATATTTTAAAAAAGACCTCCATTCTTGAGGAACCACTCTGCGTTGACGGATTTGCACTCTTGATAGCAAGATGAAAGCTGGAAACTCCTCCGAGTGTCCGCATCGGACGTACTGTTCTAATTATGAGCGTGTTTCAGCTTACTACGTTCAGGTGCGAATTTTTGCTGCCAATAATAGTGAACAGTGATCTTCAGCTTTATTGATTACTTTCCGGGCACTGATTTCGCACATGAAATTCAGAGGTTCAGATCCGCCCAGATTTTTGTGGAAAAGTCTTCGATTCATTCACTGTGAATAGCCGTAAGTCTTCTTTTAGGATTTGTTGGATTGCTTTCAAAAACGAATGCTAAAGAGGTGATGCCACAAGAAAAGCGAACAAATGACTGTCTGCTGAGAGTTTTTTTCGGATGCGACAGATTCTCATCGAGCGGTGAAAACTTGCGTTTACTTGCACAGTGTTGGAGAGTGTGGCACTATCAAGGTTTTCATCAAAGCTTAATTACATGACAAGGCTTAAGTACGACACTTTCCATCACTGGCAGTTCATGTAAATTGCTAATTTCGAGTATTCTTTGCCCTTGTGCGCCCATCTCTCTAAGCCTCTCTGCATGCTGTTCACTGTTAGTGGGGAACAATAAAGGTGTTCAACAAACCATCATACGTCCATATCACTATTGCCAATGAATCTTTTATATTTTTTTCGCAGGGCAATGCATATTAAGAGTTTTCTGATACGCGTATACGAGCACCGTCAACGTTGTTGATGTGCAGACAAACAGCATGAATACTCAATGTGTAGTTTTTTATGTGTTTCGAATCTCGAAACTCAGTAATTGCCTCTATTCAGAACAGCCGGTTTTCCCCTGGTGCGTTTCTTTGTTGTTCATTTATTAATGGTTGTTCATGAAGTTGCCAGTTCACAGTGATTACCGTAACTAAGACATGGCATAGTCTCCTATCAATTTTGGAGCAATGCTGTGTTCGGTTTCTCGTCGAATTTTGGGGAACGCTATCCCTAATTTTTGGCAAATTCCTGTCACATTTTTGACAGTCTAGGTTTTTACGGGCCACTTGTTGACTACAAATGGCCGCCAACTGAAAAAGTTGAGGACTTGATAACTCGTTAGCAAATGGTCCAGAGAAGCAATAAAAGATATGCTTGAGTGTTTTAATGGAAGCCGCATTGAATAAATTCATATTTACGTCCAAAGTCTGTGAAAATTGAAGGTTTATGAGTTCCCAACTAAGAAATACGTAAATGCCTTCAGGCAGTGGTTTCTGAACGGTCATTTCTCAATTTTCCGAATACATTTTCATGCATCAAGAGATTTTATATCATCATTGCTAAGGTGGATAGAATATTCGTTTTTTTTTTATTTATGCAAAGTGGTTGGTTTCTGATTTGTAAAATGCCCAAAAACAGCACTCAGTAGGTAAAAATACTAGTGTTCTGTCCTTGATGTAAAACAGTTTATTAAAAGGAGTTAGCTGAAATTTCTGAAGCATTGGGATTGAAATGACCAAAAGTTTTAAAGCTTGGGTGAACGAAGAATACCAGAGATGTTGATAGTAATGCAACTGAAGCGATTCAGACATGATCATGTCTTTGGATTGCATTGCAGTCATTCCCAACAAGTTGCACGCAGTAATAATAGCAATGCTATTGTTCCTAAAACTCACGCAGCCGGAGGGATTTTGATCCCACCCGCACAACCGCTGTTGGCCTTAGTTGAATAAACAGTTCTCGCTCGTCGTTGCGGTTTGCAAGCAGCATGCCTGGAAGCGCGTCATGCCACAAAGGTGCTGCTATTTGAAGCATGGTGAAGCACTGTCTATGCAGATCTTATCGAGGCAAAGCGCGTGGCCTGCGCGGGATTCAATTTTAAAAAATTTTAATTCATATCTGCGCATTTTTTGAGAGTCTCGCAAACAGTTATTCTTCTCCCTTCCTAAGTGCTTAGGATCGATGGTGATCGACTCAAGTAAAATGAGGAGAGGTCAACTCCGATCAGGCACCGAACTCAGACTCTGAACTCTGACTGCAAAAAAATGGTCGAGTTATGCTGGTTCCGCCTTCGGTAAAATGTGTTGTCAATTCCATGACTTCGAGCCTTCGTAGAGCATGGACTTGGCTCCCAAGTGATGCCTTTCTAATTTTGATTTCAAAGTTCTATTATAGAAGCCGTTGTGGGTGTTAAACACTAGGGGTTTCTTAAAGAAAGTTATACGGTATTCTCGACATATAGAAGAAACGTGTTTGCAGATCCGGATACCAAATTAAGCCGAACAGAACGCGCCTTCATTCCACCTAGCTGTCCCATATAGCCTCTGAACACTTCGAAAATTACACGTTCACTTATCCAGTGGTTCTGCAAACTTACGATAAAATTTCCCAGATTCCTTCATCCCGCGGGAAAAACACAAAAGTGATCTTACCCAATCTTTTCCGGAAGCCAGAGAAAAAGGTGAAGAAGGAACTGGAAAGCTAGATTTTGCAGCAGGAAAGGTGCAAAATGAAATGGAGGAACCGAGTGTATAGAGCTTTTTGTTGCTACCGAGATATCTTATGCCCAGAATTTTGTCATGATGTTGAACGGCTTTGCTCTGAAACGATAAACAGAAGTGTTTAACAGTCACGATAAAATTCGTCGAAAACATTATTGAAGAAGGGGCGTTCGAAACTACGAAATTAAGAGTTGATGAAATTGGAGCGTTTTAAAGATCTTCACGGTTAAGCTGAAGTGGGCGATTGCCGTTATGGTATATCCGGAGCATTGTCGACGCAGTTTCAAACCTACGAGGTTCACAGCAACATTTTAGCAGCTGCAATAATTAGAAAAGAAGAACGACAGTTCCATGCTGTTCCGAAATGTTATTTTGAACTCAACGACAGTATAGTAACGAACACATTTTAGAAAATTATTGCAGCATATATATTTGCATTTTCAAAACCAACGATAACGAAAGATTAAAATGATGATTTCATAGAACCAGAGACACATAAATCAGCTTTATAATGCAATGCTCGTATTAGCAACATCAGTGGCACTGACAGCCGGTGAAAGTTCCGACGTGAAATGTAACGACTGCTGAAGATGTTTCGTTTTTGAAGAGTTGAGAAAAATAGATGCAACTGCTTTCGCGTTTTTGACAGTAAACAAGAACGGCAACAACACTGTCAGTACATAAGCATTCTAGTATTATAATCAGATGCTCATAAAGACGTGTTTTCAAATCTAATGGTAATCTGAAACCACACGCTGGTGAGAACATTGAAACGAAAAAGCGTCGACCACGAATTTATGCGCAACAGACTCGCGTTTTCCTACCTGTGGAAAACCAAGACGGCCTATAGCATTTGTTCTGACATCACTTTTGTCATACAGACTAACATTGGCACCTCACAATGTCATAGTCGCCCGATTAGTTGGCCCTGCCTTAATCAGAAG
Organism: Baylisascaris procyonis; assembly: GCA_037389465.1. Lineage (NCBI taxonomy): Eukaryota > Metazoa > Nematoda > Chromadorea > Rhabditida > Ascarididae > Baylisascaris > Baylisascaris procyonis. The sequence goes on along the minus strand of JAZARR010000033.1, from coordinate 3,021,235 downwards.
GTCGTCGGGTGTCCGGAGAGTTACTACCTCCGTCAACTTGGGAGTCTGTATTTATTGATTTTTAATATCATTTAATAACTTCTGGATGAAGAGGAGCAGGTTGATAACACAAACTTTGAAGGGCTCGTTCAAGTTAAATGCGACTATTCACAGATAGATCAGGTTCCACTGACATTCGAGTTTTAGAGGTCATGTCTATTGTCTCGGCGTAATCAAAAAGAATCTAGTACGCTTGTGCACCGAACGATCTTAAGGTCGACGAAAAGACCCGTGAATGTTCAAGTACGCAGGCGACGACCCTACTGACGTTACGAATTTCTATGGAGGTGGAGAGTGGGATCGCATTGCCGTATCTTTCTAGCCGCAGCTTGCTGAGGATATTCCTGTTGATTATGAGCCAATAAACCTCAGAACTCCATGGAAAAGTGGTTTGAGCAATTTTTTGAAGAGACAGAAGTGAGCACAATAGGAGTTTATTGCTGTTACTGTTGTCTTCGCAGCAGTATTACTGCTGCGATATCTGCTACGTATTATGTGATATCACGACGCTTTCAGTCATCATCATCAACGTTTGTTCTCTTATCACTGTTGTTACTATTAATACCGCTCATAGTTGTAGTTGTAATAGTAGAACCACTATTGGTACCAGCAACACCTTTACTGTTGTGGCTACCACTGTTATCCGAAATGACTGTTAGCTGTAGCAAGCGATAGCAAATTTATGAAAATCACTAGTAGTACTAGTCAGCTAATCAATAGTAATAGTAGTAGTGTTGCTACTCAGTAAATACATTCTCTTGTTTTTGGTAGTATTACTATTAGTTATTGCTAGATTACTACTGATACTTATTGGCCGTTGCGCTACAAACAGTAATGTTGTTATTTGGCAGTGGTAGTGTTCCTGCTAGTAATGACCGGTGTTAGTGACAGTCCTAATATAGTGCCAACGATAGAACTTCTGGCATAATTAATGCTGATCGTGATGCTACTATCGGTTACTTACTGAAATAATCTGGAGCTTTCGACGCGATATTAGGTTAGGAACTCATCGGGGTATATAAAAGCATAGAGGCCTTAATTGACTGTTTAGACTAGGAACTTACTGACTGCCTCCAATTCGGCGGTCTGGGTAGAAAAACCGAGAATGTTCCGGCAGTCGAGGTTTTTGGAAATCGAATTTCGAGGTTTCTGCAGATATAGCTGGTTTTTCCTGATTTTTCCGCCCAGATCCTCGATTTTGATGTGCCATTACTAGAATTCTCCATTCTAATGCCGCTAGAGATTGTGGGCGATTGCCCATATGAGCGTGTCCTGAAGTTTCCTATTTCGTATCACTCTGTAGGTACCAACAGCAGGGTGAAGTGCTGGAACTTCGGTGTTAGACGCATGTTTGAGTGAAGCGTAATGAGCAGCATGTCAGGTATAAACAAAATCAGCGTTAGTTTTCGCGTTCACCGGTAGGATTGAATGTGCGCTTCCGACCTAAATGTGAGCTTCCATCAGACGGTTATAGTTTCATATTTGTTGCTCCCTTGTAACTGTTATAAAGCGCACGTAGAGTGGCTTCGACTGCGTATTTTTATTGGCCATCGTTTCTTCCTCTGCTGCGAAAGATTTTGGTATTCTATGCTGGTGTATATTAGGTAATGGTTTTTGATCAGTGCGGATGCCGGTAATCAGGTGGCCATGCGTTGAAGCACTTTTTAGGTATGATTTTTGGATCTTTCTAATATTGCGTTTCAGTGATGTGAACTTTTTTATGCAACCCTACTGAACAGGTTATTTTCATTCCCGTCGATACCTATCTCACTTATCACAGGTATTAGTAATAAGGCTGCATTTGAATGATTGTCTCAACAAAATAAAAAGAAATTCCTACTGAGCGAAAAAAATTCACTGCCAGCTGTGATCACATTGAAAGGCAAAAAGTGACGTTTGTAACTACCGAGTGAAAACCTATCGATTGCTCGCACGAAGACTTCACTTGAGCAAATGGGCGAGGGTAAAGGCGTCGTGTAGATTTGAAAGGAAAAATACGTCATTTTCGTTGTTATTTCGAGATGAATATCTTTCAATACGAAGTGGTTTGTCGTCGTTGAAAGTTGATTAATCCGCTACCCATGGGAACAGAGTTCTGGGCAGAATTTTCTTTTCGGCAGAAAACTGAATACTTTTGTTGACAGTCATAAAAACCAACCATGGAAGCTCTTTTACCTTTGACATAACCTGTGGCCTCATGTATTAGCCGTAAGTTCTTACTGCAAGTTGTTTATGAAGTTATTCGACGCGGTCCTCGCTGTTGACGAGTATTTATCTCAAATTCCGACCAAACTTTTTTTCGACACGCAGCCTAAAGGATTTTGCTAATAAACCTTGCCGAAAGGAACACATGTCCCATTCGCTGTTCTAAATACTGTTCTTGCAGACAGGCGAAGTTGGGTGTTATTTTTCGGCTAAAAGTTACCTAAATAGTGATTGAGCATACTGAACGTGAATGTTGAATTTGATTTTAGCCATCGCGCAGAATTGTGTCGAAGGTCATTGAAGAACTTGAACTCTGCAAGTGGGGACAGAAGAAGTCAGTTTGACGTGAGGAATCAGCTTTAGCCAAACTATGTTACTCAACCCCAGCCCCATGACTACTTGCGGAATTAGGCATTCTTCAAATCGACTCAGCCAAAAACAAATGCGATTGTCGGTTTCGACATGTTGAATAACTGACTAAAGGAGCTTCCTATCTGCCAAATTTTTTCATTGAGAAAAGAAGAATCTAGAACAAATTCATTGGCACCTTAAGAAGTTCCAGCCTTTCCCATCTTTTTTCCTTTGCTAGATTCGAATCCTCCCAACCTTCACCCGCGCTTTTATAATACGCCAGCTATCGACCATTCGATGTCATGTAATCTTTTTATGATGATACGTGATAGACGAGATGATCGGGATGCAAAAGGAATTGTATTAACCCGATTCTAATCTCTTTCCGTCCTCTTCCTCCTCCCTGCTCCCCTCCCCTTCCTCTTCCCTCGCCTTCCTATTCATCCCACTGTTACAACTTTCATTTCTTGTTTTGTCATCTTAGACTAAGCCTTTCGTTTGATGTGTTGCGTTCATCACTTCTGCTGAGTGCTATCTCTTTTTACTGGCAATAATGGGAAGGAAAATCCTACAAGCTGTTAAAATGGCTAGATAGTATTGCAAAGTTGAATCGCAAAGCCATTAAAGCAAAGTAACATATAGTAATGCCGATGCTAAGAATCTGTTCAAAAAATAGAACAGGCTTCTTCAAAGAATACAATGGAAATAGTTCCAAAATGCGTGCCCTTGCTATTCCCATAAGCATTATTCGTTGTGAAGTAGCTGTGTTAAAGTACACCAAAACTCTTCTGTGCATGAAATAAGCATGCTTGATCTGAGATGAAATATAAATCTGTAAAAATTTAAGCATCACAGTTACGGGCGATCATTGGAGTTCCGCTTCAAATATTTAAGCAGGAAAATTGCATGCAATGCGTGAGCACTTGAAAAAAAGTAATAACTCAGTACAGCTCACGCTGCTCATGGGGATACTACATCTGAGTTCGATCTCTGCGCAAATCAACCGTAACTGCACTCCTCCCTCATCTCTTTTGGAATCGTGCTATTTGTATTGTTGAAAAAATTTACAATTACTTTCTTTTCTCATTCTCATGGTCGCCGTCGGCTTCATGATGATGCTATTTTTATGAATTTGCCCCGTTTATCTGTTCAAAAGAATGTCATGAACGGATAACTGGTTGGCTTAAAGGTGCTCTGAAACAACCATTTGTAGGCTACAATTTTCTCTTCACCTGCATTAGCATGCAAAGCTTTGTAGAATTGGAACTCAAGTGAGAGGGGCTCAGCTATCATGTGTTAACAGAGGAAACAGTTTGATGTTCACATGAAGAAATAAACGAAGTTTGGTGTAGAGAAGGCAGAGGGAAAGAGGATTGAAAAGTAAGTGGGAAATTGAAACGAGTAAGTACTATTGGAATAAGGAAATAATGACCTACAGAAACAATAGAGAACTAATCAGAGCTACGGATACGTACCACGGTTGACATGAATGAGAGAGCTGTATTTGAAAAAACTTCGACCTTGAACGTTGACAATTCTCTGTTGACCATGAATGGTCTCAGTCATAAGGGTTCTGGAAGGTGAAGGCAAACAAATTTTATACACCTTGACTCCTTACAAACTATGCAGAACCCGAAGAACGCAGCCGGCTGACCGTCGATGGTTGAACAAGTGGTCGGTCGCCCGTCCTGCTAGCACAGACGTCTCTCGTGTGCTCGCTGTCTGCTCTCTCAGTAAATATCGCCGCCGTTTCTCATCGCCTTTCCTCATCTTCTGTTTATGGAGGTTTTATGGTAACTGCAACGCGCTTACATGAATCTTTCTTGTCTCTACTTTTTCCTTTTTTATCTTCGTACGCTTCTTCTGCTTACATCTCATCAACACGTTAGCCTATTTTGCTCAGTGAACCGTAAAAAAACCTTAGAACAGTATGGCAGTAAGCGAATTCTGTCTTTCCGAAACTCATGGTACGGAGCGATTGGCTGCATCAAATTTGAAGAAGTCGATGTGAGAGCTGATTTAAATGCTTCTTCAGGTTTAATCAAGACGCGTTTAGTCGTTTAAGGCAGCACTTCCTCGAGATCACATCCACAAATTGATACCTGATGGAAAGGTTTGGTGCAGCGTAGTTTGTTTCTGGAAGAAACATCACCTAAGACACACATCGCGGCTTATAGTGGCTTCAACGAATTGTTTCTGTTTCGATTTCGAGCACGATGATGGTCGAAAGTATATATCGCATTTCCTTGTCTCTAATCCTGAGCGCTTATGACGTCTTCATGTTCCCAGAATAGGCGCATTCAGATGGCAAAGGAAGTGGTATATATTCGAAGAGCATTAGTTCGATTGCGCGTCACTGGAAATGCCTTCATCTCCCCGCTCAGTTTCTGTTGCGGATGCGATTTGCAGGAATTTTTCGGTAGAACCTTGTGTTGGAGAGCTGCCTCTTAGTGTTCTCGAATTCCCAAAACAGAAGCGATTGTGAGGAAAAACAACAAAGAGGTGGCCTATATTCGAGGAGGATCGAAGGATCAATATGTATGCATCAATATTTCCAGAGGGATCTTGGTTTTCCAGGTGTTGGCGAACTCTTTTCTAACATCTTTCATGTGCTGAAAATTTTCTGAATACATCATGCTTATAGGCGAAGTAACGGACTCAGTGTTCCTAAATGAAGTAACGGACTCGTTGTGCGGCAGTGTAAGGCGGCTTGTTTCCATGGAAAGGAGCGGAAATGGAGTAGGAGGTGTTATGCAGTCTATGACATTCGCAACTTTCCCAAACGAACATTTAATTGATATGCGGGACTTGTAAACAAGAGAATACAGTATGTGCTTCAGATCCTAGAAAGAGAGCGTTGGACTTGTTAATCCGCTGTGCATGTGTAACGTCTGCTTGCGTATGAAGAAGTGCTGCTGCTAACATCAAGTTTAAAACCAATCTTGTGAAGGAAAAAGAACGTTCGTGACCCGCCGTGAAAACCTTCCTATCGAGCCCGATCAAAAATGCTGATGTGGTGCAACTGAGTGGTAGCAAAATTCATTTCCTCCGTTTGGCTGATATGAGAAGTTATATATCGGCAACATTTGTTCTTTGGTTACTGGCTGAAGTTGAGAAGCAGTGCTTAATATCTCACAAACAGTTCAGGACAAATTATAGCTTGCTCAACAATATCTCGCTTAATACCTCAAATACTTCTGACTTTCTCAGCTAGCATTCTGATTGCATACTTTACTCTTGATGTGGGCTAAACTTAAGGAGTAAGCCTTGAAATCTTGTCAACGGCTGCTGAAGACATTGAGCCTCATATCTGAGATTTCTTATCAATCCGAAGAACTCTGTGCATCCGATTCTTAGCGGTTTCTGGTTTTGCAGGCGCGGTATTATATGAGAACGTCTGAGGAGATAATTACGATGATACCATAAGCACATCTGGCTTCGTTAGACGAAAGGAAGTTTATGAAGTTTTGAATCATACGTTAATTTCCGCAAAGTGGATGCAGTACCATTTTGGGTTCATATTGTTGGCGAATGTGTTGCGAGAGTTTAATGAGGCCTTCGAATTCTTATATTTAGCAGTGCACTGACTGAAGTCGGCAACAAAAATATTCTCAAAAAGTTCTGTGCTATGCTTTTTTCCAAAGATTTGAGAGCAACTTCAAGTGCAAATATTTTTATCAAAAATTTATCTAAATCGATTTGGGCGGAATTGGTAACGATAACCGAATATTTCCTTAAGGAATTCCAAAATTCCTATTTTCCATCCCGTCATCTTTCCTCATTGAACAGCTCTTGAGTAGTATCCGACTTTTGCCTCACCGCATCCAACGAGAAAAAAGAATGCTGATAACGGATTCATTATCTTTTTTGCTAACACTTTCCGGCATTTTTGCGTGCTTAAACTTGTGATCAAGTAACGACGCGATAAGATTGTTTCAGGATTGTGCAGTACTCATTCTTAAATACAGGCGATTTTTTTTAAATCGCCTTGAAGCTGTTAAGCTCTCATATAGCAACGAAGTCGTGTCTAAATGAAAATTCCTTGTGCTAATATTTGTAGAGGTACATTCCTTTTCGTTCTGGCAACTTTTTCATGCCACTTTTATTTTTTACTCAAAGTGGTCTCGAGATTCAGATTCGTAAAATTTATAATAGAAATTAATCCTACTTCATGGTGGTTGAATGGGTTCCCATTTGTGTTCCGATTCGTGGTTGCAGCCTTTTAAAAGAAATACATTCAACGAATATTCGCTTTTCTTCCTCTCGTTATACTGTATTTTTATATGGGACTTCGCCGTTTTTCTTTGAAGTTGATGTGGAGTTTTCGATTTTGGGAAGGGCGCTTGTGGATGGACGGATGTTGGTAACGCAGCAAATGTTTGCTCATCCGAAGGAAAATAAGTGTAATCCAAACCAGAACAGTACACTTTTTGTGCACCGTTCTTGAGTTAGACCTGAGTGGCCACAAAGTCGTTTCATATTTTTACAATTTTGGAGGAGCACCTAAAGCAGAGCTCCGAAATTTAGTGTGTATAATCCACATCGGAAGCCCAGCTTTCGAACTCGCCCAGTAACCTCGAAGGAAATCACCAGCAACTAATGCTGACTGAAGATCCGATTTTTTTTTACGCAGCCGGAAAAACTTATGTTCTATGAAAATTTGCATTAGCGGTTCACTCGGTTAAAATGTGAATGCTGTATCGCGCAGGCTTCATTGGTACTTTATGAAAGTGAATCGGCCTGGTAAGCCAGGTCGAAAGGCGCGTATTGTGTGAGCACTTCTAACGTGCTTTTGAATCTTTATCTACATCGAATTACTCACAACTTTGCACGCACAGCTTTGTTATCATTTAAAAGTTTCCTTATCTCAAAAGGGAGCAATCAATTCGAAAAATGTTGGATTTGAGAAATCATCATTGAATGCAAGATATGTCAATCGAATTTACTTGCTTTTTTTGGTTTACTTTGTGGGATAAAACGAACAGAGCGGCACATATGCATGTTTTCAGATGTAATGTCTTATTATGTGCCTCTGTAAAATTTGCGAAATATGCATAAAAACTGCTGAATGATATTGTGCGGTGATGTGAAAGAGGAAGTGAATTATGTGTCGCGACCTTATCTACACTTAGTCACACCATTTCACAGCGCAGATAGCTCTGCGTAAGTTTGCTGACACCTATCGTGCACCGGCTCAAAGGCTGATGCATTAATAGTTCCACTGAAAGATGACGGGATGAGGATATTCTAGCGTTCCTTAAAAATCTGCGTAATATTCACTAGTATTCATGAGCGCGTCCGTCTGTTCGCTTGTCTGCATGCTTAGTTGCCGTTCGCGAGGACGATAGTGCAGCCTGTTGTTAGCCAACTGGAGTTCCGTATTTAATTAATTCGGCCGCTCACTCAACAGTCCTGGTTGCAAAATTTGCATATTTGTTCGGAATTCATTCATCAAATCGCTTAGCCGTCAGTTCGGCTGGTTAGTATGACTGAAGTGCCGATATATGTGAAGTGTTTTCTAACATCCTTATTTCAGCGGCAGTAATTTTTGACAATCTTGATGAATAGTATAATAGAACATTAGCGATTTGAAGTGGTTATTGAAGATGTTTTGTATGCAAAGGAACGAAAAGACGTTGCGAATTGGAGCAGAGACGATCGAGAGAGGGGACGGGAGGCAACGGCACGAGATGAACGTTAACGCTTTCCCAGACTCGAAAAAAGATGCCAGCATTCAAGCATCTCACCAGCCCTTTTTCCCATGCTACAAACATCCACATAAACTGTTTCAGCCAAAATTTCTCTTGTTGTTTCGCTCTCAATCTTTTCAACGATCTCACGTTGTTGCTCTCTTCGCAGCCAGACAGTGTTTCCATTGCATGTTGAACACTCATAGCCCACTTTTATCGAGGGATGCGAGTGCTTGTAGTTGATAAATCTCGAAATGCACATTGTTGAGATGTTCAACTGCTTAGAAGAAATATCATATTTTGCAACGAGCTTGACACTAATTTTCATTTTGTAATTCGCGAATTGAAATTATCTAATGAAACCTATTTAAGTGCTCTAAAGCGATCCATTAGAAAAGCTGAATTCTAGTGGTCTGTAAGGATATTTTGCTGTAGAATTCAATAAAGGCCTGCATTGCTCAAATGTTTCCATGATCCATTCTGATCACAAATTAAGCTGAGTGATTTGAATAACCAGCTCCATCCTGGTTTCAGGTTTCAAGACTTGCACATTCGGCTGTTAAGTTTGAATTGTCAGAAATTTTGGGATCTCTCTACTTTTCCTGCAATATAACGTAATAGCTGTCATGAAGCGTCGTAGCGCGAGGTATGTAAATCGGAATGTTTTCGTGTACAACTCAGGAAAATCTCTGCTAAAAAGGAGTATACTCATTTGCGGGGACAGAAAAAACCGCCAATTATGCCACATTGCCGAAAATTCGCAAACTTCTTAATTCTTGTTTTTGTGAAATAGTATTCGTGGAAGTTTTATCGTAAGGGAGATCTGAAAGGTTTTCTTTGGACAGATTTAACAACTTCCTTATTTTTGAAAAGCGCCTTGAGGGCGGTTCCGAGTGTAGTTTTTTTACACTCGCTTAACTATTTTGCAAGAAAACATGTTGTGCTTTGTGCTCTAGAGCACTTTACGATTCTTTTTCCACGAAAAAGCCTGGAATGAGTCATAACTGATGGTCATCAATTCTGAAGAATATACTTTCCCCCGTCAGTGGCCCATTGGAAGCATTACCGATGTATTTGCATGCATGTCAAGATTGTTTTGCTTGCATTTGTTTACGATTGCGCATGATTTGCTGACTTCATCGTTCTCATTCAAAACACTGACAGTTTACAGAAATGCCTACGTAGTAATTGGCAATGCGAATTGAATGGCTTCATTTTCCTTTTGGAATGAAACCATTTGTGTGGACCATAAATGAACACGTTTTCTACTGAACGTACTTTTGCATAACACTGCTGATGTTAAAGCGACGGTATGCAGTTTCAGTCTCTCATTTATTGTCTTTGCCGTAAACTTGGGCAACTTGTATAGATCTCGTTCTTCCTTCATACCTCTTTCCAGCCAAGGCGTCTTGCTTCTGAGAACCATCGACGAAAACTTCAGAATGTATAAGTCAGATTGCTGACTCTCTGCAGCGACACATTCTCCACACTACCATTTTTCTTGTTGCGCATTATATTAATACTGTAATGCTATCGCAACGGACGGCCACTTTCAGGAGATGCTAAGACGTGAAGTCTGTAGTTTTGCTGTATACAACAGATTGTCAAATCTTATTCCTGGTTTCAGCGGGTGCCGAAGAGCGCTCTCTCGATGCCTACCCGCACGAGGTCGACATGAACGATGCCGCCTACTGCTGCTCGAGTTGCGACTTTCTCACCAGTTAGTTTTCATTTCTCATACCCTTACGCCGTTCTGTCTCATACCCTTACGCCGTGCTGTTGAAACTGATTGCAATTACATGTGGGAGTTTAGCGTTTAAATGGCACCTTAATCCAGATTTAACTGTGATGGGATCGTTTTTATTTAAAGTTTTACCTCAAATGTTGCAAATTCCGGGGTGATTTGAGCGATGCAGTGGCCCCAGACTACTGAAACAACAGGAATGTTTGGTAGTGGCGTGCAACATGGTGAATTTTCGAGGAAACCTGGAGACAATTTTATAAAAGTTCAAAATTCTTGATGTTCTCGACACTTCTTTCTCTCCGATTTGGCATGCTAATATTCTTGCAAACTTCAAGCAGCACTGCTTTGTTTCTCTGATTTGGGTAAAACACAAACGAACTACAGCAGTTGCTGCTTGGACGTGGTGTTCAACTTTCGTTCTTTCACCATATGACGTCTGTTTCGCTGTTCGTGTTCAAAATGGAGGGTCTGAAAACTATTTCATCATTTTAATGTGACCTCTTTACTGCTGCATCTAAAAAGCGCACCTTCAAACCATTCCATTTTTGTTGTCACACTTATAGGCTGAGTGGGAGGGAAGGAAGTTCTCATAATTTAATTTGACGATGTGACAAGAAATGATGCACTCACATTTTTTCACCTTGTTTCTTGTTCACACGATATGGAGAGGAGTCAGTTCGTCGACCTGTTAGCAGCACAGACTGCTTATGCTACAAAAGGAATAACTAGAGGATGAGACAAGGTGTAAGCGCACCCCTGTACGAGACTACTGTAATGAAAGGTCACAGTAAGACACGAGCGAATAATGCAGCATATCGGTGTGTGTATGCATCTCACAAAACCATTAATGCCCAGCATTGCTCACTCTGCGTCATTAGCGGCCGTTCCCTGGCGCTCACTCACCTCTTTCTCCTCCTGGCAGTCTTATTTTAAGGGAACGTTCAGCTTCCGCCACCTTCTCCATCGTTCTCTACAAGAACGTTTTCCCTCTTTTCACCATCCAGTAAACTTGCTTATAATTTTCCACCTCTTCGCATGATTTTCTCTTCAAAACCTGATTTTTGTAGTATACAAAACGAGATGGGAAGTTCGTGCAGAATATTTTGTCGATGAAGACGCATTGAAACTGTGACGATAATTGAAAAAATTTTTCGTGAAAATTGCACTTCAGGTAGACTTCATGATGTTCCGATAGGAAGTTTAGTGTTAATAAATGGAACATTTTTTATGTTTGCTGTAAATGCGTGCTTGTAAACCATTTTTGCTTGCCCTATAATAATCGAGAAATACGGTGAACATCCCTGTTTTTATCGATTAACTTGGGTTCGCCAACTTGTAATATCCATAGGTAAAGAAGTTCCCATGACTCCTGTTTTTCAGCAGGAACGAGCACCGAGTGGAATAACTTCTGCTGTTTTGCGTAAAGTTTTCTCTCTGCAAATGCATTTTCCTACCCCATTTCCCATCAACATTTTGTAAAAGCGATCGCCTAATGTAGAAAAGTTTGCTCTCAAGTGAGAAAACTAGAAGGGTTTTTGTATTATGACAACAAGGGGTTTCTGACTTCGCCAGTAATGCGTTGATACATGTAATTTATCATCTGTATTTCATGTTACGGCGAACAACCGTGCACCCAGAGTTATTATATTTGCCTGAAAACGTTAGGAGGTCGGGACAATTTAGATGAAGTCGGGCTTGCTTTTCTCCGAATTTTGATAGTGGACAACTGCAGTATATTTCACTCCAGATATGCGAAAGCAGGCCATTTTCTTCCGGATTTATAGCTGGGGGGGGGGGGATTTATCCCTTCCTTTAGAGAGACAGGAAGCTGAAGACAGTTTATTGAGAGCGAAGTTTTATTCGAGGTAATGTTGTACATCAGATCTATAAATTCTTCGCGCTGGATGAATTATCTCCGATTTCGGTGATTTTTTAACTGTGAGATTTTTCCTTTATTTCTTGAGTAGCTTGCTCACGTGGTTTAGCTTCACCACTAACGAAATACTTTAACCAACTATCGTGACCTGAGTTCACATAATGGGACATGCGGACAAATTAAGACTCTTTTCTACTAGAATGTTTCTCGCTTTTCACTACCGTTTTTGTATTTGTAAAGGTGCATTAAAAAGTGCATGACTTTAAGTGTATTTTCATTGAAGTCTGTGATGGTCATTGAAGCTGCCACTTTTGTTGAGCTCATACTTTTCTTATAAAAACTTTGGGACCTGCATGGAGGCATTGACTTCTCTGTAATACGCTAGGGGATGCAACCATTACGGTTGAAGTGTCTTAGGCCATATTGCACTTGCACAGTCCAAATTTCTGTTCGACACACAAGATTGTAAGCAATTCTAAGTGTTGAATGCTCCGAAATTGTTTGCATAGTGTGTAGTGATTGGGAAGTAAAAGTGTTTGTTTGCGTGCATAGGAGAGTGCTGTAAATGGGAAGGGTTAATGCATCATTGTGTTTTTCGAATTATTGTTCGGGCAATATACGATCGATCGGTTCTTCATAGGCTAAATTGCGAGACGCACGTTGTGACGCATGGCACACTTCTTCGTTTGTTCTGTTTCCTAGCACAGTATATTGGCTGAAAGAGGGGAAATCGCTCTGATGATGTTGTTTATTGCTTGATGCAGCACTTTGCAGCATGCGAAAAGTTGTCTGAGAGGAAGGCGAATAGATTGTGAGTTGATAGGTGAGGTGTAATTGGAGCTACACTTTTATCAGCTCCAGTGGCTAGTGGCACAATGCCTCACAAACAAAAGTTGATGATAGCAGTGTTCGGTGAATGACGGCGGATAATGCATGCATCGACGGAAAGAGGAGGTAAGATGTTTGGTGAATGGATGGGTAAGACTGGTGAATGGTGTGTGCAGTGTACTTGTACTAAAACAAGACGTCGTGTCCGGTTTCAGGGTACTTTTGTAGGAATCAAATGTGGCCATTGTTCTTAGCTGCAGCTGTAAATGTTGACTCGGCGCGCAGCTCACTTTCAACTCTCACTCCATAATCACAGTCACACTGCTTTTGTTCACCTCTCATTTTCGCATTACATTCCATTCTGATCACCCTTTTTAGCACTGTTTTCTGTTGTGCAACTCTTATGCGTCCTTTAGGCGTTGATTAACTTGACATTCAAATTCGTGTTCCGTGATCACATCGATCGTCGAGTGCTATTTAATAGCATCATTTTTCTGTCCACGTTTCGTTCATGTGATCAACACCCAGGTGTAATGCTCCGCACCAATTCGCTCCATGAAAGGTATCGTGAACTCGGCGCTTTTGTCATTCGGTAGTTGGTGGTCAGCGAATGACATCGTAGTGGCACTCCCGTTGTTCGATAATTGCAGCGATTTTATTCTATAAAGTGGCGAAGAGTAGGCGTATTGCCAGATGTTTTGCACGTCGTTTTGAAGTGGCAGATGCGTTGAAGATGCGCACTATATGATTATTAAAGCTTGTTTTGATCGTTTCTTTGATATAAAAAATACCGAAATACTTAGTGCACATAGCGAAGTTGCTGGTTGGAAGAGATGGCACAAAGTATATTTGAAGGAAAAGTTATAAGCAAAGATGGGAGCACAAAACTTCAAAACGAGCGAAATAATGTCGAGTCACTAGCCAGTTAGCAGTCATTAAACTAAGCTGCAACAAAAACATAAAATATAGCTGATAGAGAATATGGAAGTTGCTTTGCGGCGAGTCATTAAAACTCAGGTTTCCTCAGTCAACAAACAGAATACGGTAATATTTCGCTCGAACTCATCATTACTAGCTGAGAGTAAGACATTTCTGTGCGTCATCATAACAGCTTTGAGGTGCACTATTACAGTATAGTAACATGCTAGAGAACGTATATTGCAGCGTGAATTTACACTGCAAGAGTGTGCGCCGCTATTTTATAAGTTGGCTGGCATCTATTTTCTTTTGCGTTGCCATGCCGAAGTGTACGCGCTGCTACAATAGAGTCATGCCATTCTCGCAGGATAGGTCCGCGGCAGTTCTTTGCTGCAATGGAGACGCATACCATTATAATATCGATCTGCACAAACGATATAATACTTGGACTGTAGCAGTGATGTACTGAACGGATATTTTGCTTACCTTGCTTTAGCTGCGTAAAGAAGCTTTTGATTGTAATGAAAAAGCATTTCCTCTATCATCTTCGATCGTTTCTCTTTTCTTTTTTCTTACTTCTGCCATTCGCTGATTCAACTTTCCGCCTTCGCGTCATTTGCAGAATTGAAACTTAGCTGTTTTAACCACTTGTTTTTCTTATCTTCTCATGCGCAGTTTTTATCTTTCCATCAAAAATTCATGCCATGGTCCCTAGCTTCCACGATAGTCCTCCATATATACTATTCGTGAAAGAAATTATAACGCCATTGCATCCGGAATCCGAGAGAAAAATTTTTGTTTTGTATATACATCTAAAACGAAGTCACCGCATCTTCAATTCGCTTTGGCCACACACCTATGAGATGAGTTCTTCGTTGGATGCCCAATTTCGTTGCCGACGTAGTATGAAAGTTCCCCCTACTTGCACATAAATCCATGGCACCTGCAGAAGTGTTTATCTGACAACTTCGTTTCATCTGCAAACGATAAAACCATTCCATACGCAGCATTTTTTATTGTTATATCCTTCAAACGATCGAGTGCAAATGTGTATAACTTTGGTGGTTTGCATGTGTTTCTTAGCCATTGATCGAGTGTTCACATAAAATTCTTCTTAGAGTGGAATCATAGTCTAGCCATACACTAGCCGCCAATTTCGCCATTATTCTCCATTTCACTGAAGAAATTAACCAAAAGTAACGATCTGTTAATGCAAATGATTTGCTTTATTTGCTTTTCGTGAATGGTTTCCATGGAGTTCAATTTTTCAGTATTTTACGTGAGAGTTTTTAAAAAACTTCAATGGTTTGGATCATTATCTTTTCATATTACCTGCTGCTTCTCACTCCTGCTTCTCTTTCCCTTCACTTCCAACCCTCCACACTCCTGCCACTTTCCTGTAAACTAAAAATTGTTTCTGTAATGGAAAGAGGTTTAGCGGCCATTTTTAGCTGTCATCAGAAATGGTTCTCTAGTCTGTGGTTAGCAGTGATGGAAAGGTGGGAAAAAGTGTTGGGTATGTTGTGGGTAAGTGAGTGTGTGAGTTTGGGGCGCTGCTTCCGAACAGCGTGCTTTCCCATGCGCTCTCGGTTTCTTGTCGAGGAGATGCGCCACGTTCGCACTGACTCATTGCGACCGCGTCTCTTAGAGCACTTTTTTGCCTCTTAATAATTTTTCTTCGATTGTCGATACATGGTTACTACAAAATTCGGGTTATTTTCTCAATTCGGCTGCCTCCAATTTTAATATTGCTGGCTGGCTAAGATTAATAAATTAAGATTCCTTCCCATTGGAAACATCCCGTGCAACCGTTTTTCCATCAAAGTTAAAAATAAATGCTGTATCTTGTTTTAGTTGAACTTTTCGTCTTCTTTTTTTTCTATGAAATGTGATGAATGCTGATATGACGATATTTTGAAAATCTGTCGAATTAATGCAGCAATAACTCTTTTCTTCATTTAACGACACCTGGTCTGTTTCCTGGCAACCAATAATTATCTAATATTCATGCTTTTTCCTGCTTCATCTTACTCTTCCAGTTTCTGCTTTTCATTAGCCGAATAATATTTTCATAGTTCGTTGATGATGACCACCTTCTTTCACCTTTTCTGATTACCTATTACTACCTGCCCTATGTCGCTGGCATCTGCTAACCTTGCTTCAGGTGTACATTGACGCTCGCCTACTTTCATTAGTGTACTCTCAAAGGTCAGCTAGTCAGTTAGTAAAACACGCTTTCCCAGGAATTCTGAAAAGTCAGCGGGTGATTTGATAAGGATTATTTTTTGTGGACTATCATTTCTGTCATCAGTATTCTCCTACCAATTTCTTCTGACATTTTAATCTTCTCGTGCAATGCAAAAAATTTCTGAATGCTTCGTACGCTTGATTTTCACTCATGCGCGAATTGTAGTTACGTTTTCAGGTCGGTGATTTTTGGCTGATAAGATAACTTAACTGATGCTCGTGCATCCTTCGGCAAAAAAAAAAAAAAAAAACAATGCGAGGTGCTCAAAAAACCTTATTCCGACTGAGTTATGTTGCAATGCGATTTAAGGCTGTGCATTTATTACTACTGGGTTGGATAAAAAAGGGATCTTATTTGACGAGATGATCTTAGGTGATTTTTCTCGGAAATTGCAAAAATTTTGACGTACTATGTATGCTTAAATGCCAAGCACTTCCTTTCCCGCATTTGTTTCTTCAGAATTTTCGGAGTATCCAATCACTTCTGAAAAGGTTGCCGAAGGTACGCGAATGCGCGAACCGCGCCAATCAAGAAACATTTCACCAAATCAAGAAAAATTATCCTTTCTCAAGAAGCATAATTTGTTCAATTTTGCGCTGTGATCTGTTAAAGCTTGTTTATAAATTTTAACTTGGACATTTTTTCTGGGATCAGTATTGGAACGATCGGAGCGTCAGCTGTCGTCTTCATTCTTTTCTGTATTTTAAGTCTACTGTCCTCATAAGCGTCAGAAGCAGTGGCGCTGCAATTTTTTCGGCTAAAGAAGGATTGTTTGGGATAGGAGGGGGGGGGGGGGAGAGGGAAGAAGTGTGAAAGCTAATCTATCAAGTGTTGAGGACCGCGAAAGTAAACAGGAAATTTGTAGGGCAAAGTGAGGAAAAAGGAGCTGCAGAAGAATTAACGCGCACGTGCACTTTCCATTGCTGTCCCGTGCTAGCTGTACCCTTCGAAAGTGGTGTTTGAGCCGACGTCATTCCAGCCGCTGCCGATCGTGCAGATCACCATGCAGCAAGATCATGTTCCCTTTCCAAAATGGTGAAAAAGACTAGTGTTGCTTGCGTCAAAAGGATATGAGTAGAAAGCGGCTATGGACGTAGGGGAAGAGGGTATCTTCTAAAGTGAGGAGGGTGACATATAAATCATAATGAGATGTTCATTTATAGGTGGAATCCGGTTAGATCCATCGTCTAAAATTGCTGCGCATCGATGGCAATGACAGGAAGATGAAATCTGAAAGAAAAGTATGAGAACCAGTTCAGGGATTGCGGTGTTAGCGGGTAGTCTGGGGCCTTTGCTGAGTATTTGCTAATTACCACTGTTCTCTAATATTCCCTGAATTGGATTGGGCGTGTCATTGCTGTGATTTGCATCCCATGAAAGTAACACTAGTATCTGATTATGCTAGCCAGTCTTCTGTTTCAAAAAAATTTTAACGCCGCTACTTTTTCACTTGCAACTATCCCTGGAACAAATTTGAGTGTGGTAACTTGCCGTAGAATGCGCTTAATGCAGCTCTGAACAGGATTTCTGCACCTTGTCCGGAAAGTGACCTTGACAGTCACTTCGAAACTTGTATTCAGCTTGCCAAGTGGGGATGTAGTGATTACTCCCACACCTTGTTCCGCTACACCTGGTTTGGGCGGGGAGCTTGGATCTGTTTAGATTTAAGGGTAATATTCGTTATCTTCGTGTGAAGAACAATGGGAAGAAATTCAGTTAGCATTCCTCTGACTGACTGCACAACTGCTGTATTTGATTCTTTTGTGCTTTTTTGGTAAGTACGTAGACATTTGCGACTGTATCGCTTCATATTGCGGCATAGAAGAGCAGCATAAATAGGACAGATGAATGTCTCGCGGAAGGGTACGTGTGCACTGATAACGGATTTAATCTGTTCCTCCCTTGGGCGTGCTCTCTAAATATGGGCGACGCATCATGAATGACTCGAATGCTGATTGGGGCTTCATATTTCACGTTGCTTTGCATAAAAAGCAAATGAATGTACTATCCATTATTCGTCGCTTCACGCCCTGCTGCTTTCCATTTTATCTCTCTCCTCTCGCCTCTCCTATCTCTGTTCGATGTGAAAATATTTACAGCTGAGAAGCAGATGGGATCGGTGCTGAATTGATCTGTGGTATGAATATTTCTTCTCTTTTTTTGTTTCTGACGCTTGACGGCCATCAAAAACGCTATCTGCTCTGAAAACCTCTTCCACGTTGTCATTCTTTTATTGCAGCAAACTTCGAGGAGAGCGATTTAAGCTACGTGAACGCTTTTTTCCGCGTTGCTATGGCTTTACTTGGTTTGGCAAGGGCGTTGTGCGTTTTTGTATTCGCCTATTTTTGTGCACCGTTAGCGTCTTCTAACAAACAATGTTTGCTAATCTATTGATCGTGTACATGAATGCCTTTGTGCTTTCTAAAGTGCAGTTAATTCTTACTAGTTCTTTCGAAATGTTTCAACGATAATTTTGTTAGGTGTTTCATTAGACGAGGAAGGTGGTGCTCGATAGATAGGTGATCGCGGTGTGCTTTGCTAAGCATACCAAAGAGTTGGCATCTAAAGCGCAACTATTCATTGAGTGTGCATCGATGAACAAGTTTATTGGGCTGTGCGAGATGGGACACATGCTCACCTTACGCCTCTGTTGCAAATTCTTTCTCTCGCATATTACAACCACGATGCAGATCGACCAACTGTAATGTCGGCGATGCATTCATTCACGCTACCGTAACTGCCTCGAGAATGTTCCAGTGCGTTCGTTTAGCGATTTTCGTCGACAGATCGAGCATGAGCACATCGATCGCACTTACTCGTTCTACCGTTCAACATCCATGCACACGGTACAATATCGATTGGTGACGGAAATACTTTCGGTGTGCCTGGAAATGCAGGGATTCCAATAAGCATAGTTTACGTAGAGTGCGTCATATGAACAATACCTTTTATGCACTCGTGAATCGTTAAGATAGATCCTTGCACAAACTTTCCGGCGAAACTTGATTGGACGCAAAGTGCCTCCGGAGCTGATTTCGATTGCATGCTTTGGGCTCAATCGAATACACAAAATAATGGTTTAAGGTGCAGCTGTTTTTCACGCAAAATAGGCTCTAAGTAACAATGCTGTCACATTGAAATTGTTTGTAAACTATGGTGCGGATACGCCGAACTTTGCTATGCGAGAGCTGTGAGTGTGACCTGTTTTATACCCTTCTTTTACGGAAAGCAGCGAATATCTGCAGTGCTCAACCTCTTATGCGGAATGCTTGAGACAGGGAAGGTTTGCGAGGCTTGAATGTTCTATGACAGAAATTTCGATTGGTGCAAACGGTGTTACATGAAAATGGAATAAGCTAATAAGTTGTGGGGACGTCATCTTTGACATTGCTAATTTGCAGTTTATTGTGATTAGCATGGATGCTGCGTGCAGCCTGCATATATCGAAATTTTCACTGTACGTTAGCTTTCTGCATTTCAGTTTTCCATGGTTTGGACATGGCTCTGCTTTCATCCCCCTCACGAGCAAACGCAAATACCCGTTTATGCAAATTTCCTCAGTTGCCATAAGCATTTGTTTGAAATTATGCGAAAATTCTGGGATTCACTCGAACGCAACAGCTCGTGTGGAACCAGCAGGCACATGTTCGCTGTGAGCTGGCATTCAGACAGCAGCAAGCGGCAATCTTTGTGAACATGTAGCCATTCGACAATGAATTTCGAAGAGAATGTACTCTTTGCTATGCGGCGGTGGTTTTTTCTGCGATGACGTCACAAGCCCGATATTTAAATGTCTTCATGAGTTTATTACATAATGATCATATATTGTGTTCGTTTTGTGAACACGTGCAGTAGCGGGTTTATGAACTATTGTGCCTGTACTTTGTTTCCGCATAATTGAATGTGCAATTTCCGCACCTTTGCCATTACTGTTGAACGAATGAATGTCTGTACGTGCGCAGGTGCAGAGGTCAACTGTGCGCTAATTCTGCTTATTCCGGAGGATGTTTCAAGGCGGAAGAGCGTTATATGGAATGCCTAAGAAACTTCTACATTGATTTAGTTAAACGCATTAATTTGTTCTTTTTATCAGCTAGCTGCTTTGTGACTGTTGTTTCTCGAGAGGGAGCAAGGGTAATGAACAACCGCACAGTTGGCTGTCGCTGTGCATCCAACCCCCTCTGCCTTCGTTTTCTCACTTCTGCCTCGTTGGAGGAAGCGATACAGCTTTCACTTGCGAAGGATGTATTTTAACAGTATTTTAGTGAGCAGGAGAGACAGGCTATTGCCGTGATAGTTCAAGAGCCTGTGATGATGTCGTAGGCTTGTATGAGATAACATGGATCGAGCTGTTTTTGAAGTCGGCATTCAAGCTGAAACTGTCAACAGCGGTGTAGCAAACGCTAATTGCGGGTCACTTCTCGCATTGACAGGGCGGCGGCTTACCGGCTCACAGCTCCGTTATCATACTGATGGCGCTTTCGTTGTGCTGCTGAAGAGGACAACGGTAAATCGCGGAGGGAAGGGGGTGGCGGTTGAATCAAGAGCTGAAGCATTATCCAGCGAGGAATTCATGTTTTGTGATGCGCTGAATAGTTAATTCTAAATTTAGAGGCGGCTGACGGATTTGATGAATGCATTACAAAGTGGCTTAATGAGCCGGAAGGGCGGTGCACATGTGTGCGGTTCTTTCACGCCCAAGCTGCTTAATTTGTTTGCGGGCGAGGAAGTGAGCTTGAGGAAGAACGACAAAGATGAGGGCAACGGGACGTCCTTAAACAACACGCAACAAAATTCGCCAACAGATCTGATAACAACGACTTGTTGATTGGGTGCGCCATTGTAGAGCCCTTCCATCTTTCCAAACGTCTGCTTCATTTTGTTTAGCTTTTACCACTGCACGCATTTATACTGCCAGAGAAGCTGTTCAGGGGTCTGAAGAGGTTGTTTCGTGGCTGCTCAACCTTCAGGTACACTTTACTCTTAGTAGAAGGAATCCGTCTCTGAAGTGCATTGTGTTTAGTTTCCCTTTGAACGTAAAAAGCTTTGGTTCTCGTAGAACCGTCGTATTTTCGTTTCGTTTTTTTTTTTTTTTTTTTTTTTTGCTTCCTATTCCTTCTTGTATTCAGCTCGATGTTCTGATCCTTCGTCGTTCCTTCCATTACCTTCAGTCTCCCTCACCTTTGCAGAATTTAATGGATTATAATTTTTGCATGGTTGCGCTTCGGTGGCTCGAAGTCATATATTCACATTCCGCATGTAACCTATTTCTTCCCCTGTCGCCCCCCCCCGCCCCCTTCCTCCTCTCCTCGCGGTTGCATCTTCGATACGGGGGAGTAGGGCATTTTCTCGCTTTTCCATTGTGATCCTTGCGCCTAATCAAAAACTATTCTCTTCCGCAACGTCCTCTATCTTTTTGTCACCATCCTACTCAACATTCGTGGATCCCAGGCTTGATGCTGTCCCATAGGAGCCATGATTTGGGCCAAGCATGCGGAGGCCGATAACGTTGTGAAATTTGAATTTCTTGCTGTAACGCTAAATTGCTGACAATCATTAGCAAAATGATGTAGTGGTGGATTGACTACGACCCGTTCATGTAACTCTGCGTTATTCTAGTAATTGTTGAACTACACTTGCCATCATTCCTGATACTTCACTGACGTTTAACCGTAAAAAGTTCTTGGAAAGATAACTGTTATTTAGGAAAAAAATCGTTCTGTCAAATCCTCGTCAAACAGTCCCAAAGAAGCCATTGGAACACATTATTTATTACATTAAGGCAGAAAAAGGACATTATGAAAGCGTCTTGCCTCGGATTTTTAATGAGCTTACATCAATATTTGTGTCTGTTTATGAGGAATTATCAGTTCGCCAAGTTGAATTATTGATTGATCGTGATCATCATAAACAATCTTCATTGATTTTTTAGAAGGATGAAATAAAGCCAGATATGAGTTTTAATTGGAATCATTCTTCTTGGAATTCATGCAGGGAACTTGCCCTTTCTTTAGCGCTATGATGGGAGAGAACGGAAGAAATTGAAGAAGACTCCCGTTATCGTTGTGTCCTCACTCTGACTCTAACTTCTGCTTTCCTTCACCACCCAATCCGCCCGGATTCAAAGATGCCTAAGAACTTATGGTTGTCTGGTCTTGGTTTGCCGTTGCTTTAGGCCACTATTATATGGGGGGTGTGTTACGAGAAGGGACAGTACTAAGGATTAGCAGATGTGTTTCCTATAGCAGCAAATCCTGCTAATTGCACATATTTGTGTTTATTGCTTGCGCAGTTGAGACGGCAGTGAATTGAAGAAATGCGCCGTCACGTTGATCGCTCGATTGAGCATCTCAGAGCGCAATAGTGTAATGATGAGGACTTTAGACTAGCGGCCGTTGGCTATTTGTACGTTATCTGTCTTGAAGGAACTTCCTTTGGTAGTTTTTCATTATGCAATTGCCATGGCTCTCTTCCCAACTGCTTATATTATTGAAGCATCGTTTTCATGCAAATTGCACTTCAAATCTCGCATGAACGCATCATCATATACGTTTTCGCAACTGTGTTCTTGGGTACATAGTTAACGAAATTCGCCTACATCCGTGGATTTTCATTCCGTTCATTAGCTGAAAGGCCACAAATTAATGTGCTATGAAAGCTGCTCTCGATGAATGGAAATCTTTCACTATTGCGAAATAGCTGTTTCATCATCACTGTAATCGTTGGTAGTCTGTAATGCCGATTGAATTGATAGATTAACGAGGTAGCATTGAACCGAGGATGGATTCATCGAAATATTTGTTGCAAGATTGCGTCGGTCGAAAGGAACTGCACTGAATTGTTGCCGAGATTAAACTGAGCATCGAGTGAGCATTGAATTAACATTTCGGTTGAGTAAGCGTTCGCATACTACTAATTAGGCGGAAAAGTTTGATGGGATATTTTCAGCGAACGGAGTTTTTGCTTGTGCTGAATGAATCGGAGATTCGTACGGCGATACTTGTTTAATCATAAAGTCAAACACAAATGAGGAAGTAGTAAGCGTTCACGTAGTATTTTGATGCCACATCTGTCGACTTACATCCATCGGAATCTCATTTTAGTTTGGGTGTCAAGAAAGGGCCCTTGAACAGAGAATTGCAATTTGATGTTGTAAATAAGCGCTCAATCATGAAGACTCTTCATACATGATGGAGGACGCTTTAATTGGACGATGCCGAATATGATTTCGTGACTTGCGAAAATGCCCAGCTAAGCTTATATGGCTATCAGCATATGCTTACATCCTTATATGTCCGTAATCTCGTTTCAGAGTGATGCTTGTGTCTCTTTTCACAAAATTTTATGCGCGCATACGTTTCGTTTTTCTGAAGAACAAATTGTGCCCCAAAATGAGTTTGTGGGCTTTGATCCAAAACGATTGATTAGTGTGAGGTTGTGTGGCTGCCTTTATGGACATTATTCTGCAGTGATACAGTCCTTTTGGTTTAAGTAGGAGATGTACGCAAAGTTTCTAAGTCTAGCGAGTTCTGTTAGCAGACTGTTGCACCGGACCTCAAGCGTTTTTATTCTTTGACATGGGGATGTAAATACCATTCCATTTGTAAAAATAATCACATTTGGCGCACACGCATCCCTTTTGTAATGTTGGCATTTGTTGATTTTAATATCCCATTGTTCATTCCGCAATAGCGACGTATCGATATTCTTGGCTGTAGAACCGCAAACCACATTTTCCTCCACACTTTTTGTGCTAACTTAAAGTATGGGCACGTCAAGAAGCGTGTAAGGGACATGTAAGGGAGATCATCAGAATGCAGATCAACTGCCTTCTTGCAGAGCAGGGGAAAGGGGCGGACACATAACAGATCAAGCTGTATACCAATGCATTGGTGATCTCAAGGTAGAACAAATTGTCTATAAATGCCTTGAGGCAAAACTCGGGGTGTATAAGAGTGGAGCGCATCTGCTTGCAGCTTCAGTACGTCGATTTTGTCTTCAACTCGGGTTTGAGATGCTGCGGGCGTGCCCTCCAAACCGACGTTTTTCCACCTTATCTTCGTCATATTATCAGTTGTGAAGTGGCCCGTGTAGATCATGAATTGGGGGTTTTTTAATGGAACCAAATATTGACGATCGCGAGAAGATGCTGAGTGGATGTAACGGTTGGCGATTCGCTTACTCAGCTCACTTTCAAACTGCTACGTAGGCCTTGCATAAGTTACTTTTGGGGACGGATGTGGGCCTCATTCGCCATCTTTAGACAACCGTCCTTGGATAGGCAAGGGCGTTGCAGGAAGAACTAGATCGGGACTTTAGCTGCCGATGTTTTATTTCCACCCACATCAAAACACTTTCACTATGAGGTGAAGCACGAGGGTGAGCCTGCCAATTAAACCACCATTTATTCAAATTCTAAGAGAAGGAACGCATTGAATACTACTTGTTCGTTATGATCGGCTGAGATGCTTCGAGCTAGGCTTGTCGCTGTCTGCTAACATGCTGCGAAGTTATGGTTTTGCTCGGCGATGCTTCCGTTTTGCCATCGATAGTTCGATTGTGGTCTTTTCATTATAAAGGTAGAACTTCATACTCCAGGTATTGGCTCAGAATGTTTTCAGTGACTTTCTATCGCATCATCTTGACGCTTGACGGCTTGTCTTGTCTTAGTAGAAAATTTTCTACTGTCGTCAGTTTTTCCGACCCTTCACTCGAACTGCTGATGCAATTTGAGGATAAGCTTTCATTTATGTCGTACAGTCAGGTTGCTTTTGCTTTAGCTTGCAGTCATAACTGATTCATTCTTGGTCAACGATAGTGAGGGAAGCGATGCTTGAGGAAATAGGTGAACTGAGTTGTGCTTGCAGCCTATGTCAATGTTTAGTGGCCGCCTATTAAGGACGTAGAGGTGAGAGCGGCGGGCATATATTTGAATATTCAACACATGTTATAATGGAAAGCTGCGCCCATATTCGCACGTACATGCTATAGAGAGTGGCGGCTTTCGTAGGTGCCGCATAGGTAGGCGCCCTTTTGAACTAACCGCTAAAGTGCAAAAAATGTGCTTTTCACAGGAAACAGTTTGCTTTCAGCAGACCGCCTGGAGACTCTTCACTATTCCCATGTTCGCGTTTGCTCTCTCCACAACCCTTTTTATACTTCACCTTTTCATTCATTTTTCAAATAGAAGCAGCTATCTTGCTTATTTTGTTATGGTTGCTTATAAATCAAGTTAATGGCCTTAATGTACCAGTTTAACTGAATCATCGATGGTCGATGCATAAATTATTAGGAATTCTGAAACGGAACTGCTTTCACTGCTTATTACTCTAACCAGTTCCTCCAGTTTTTTTTTTTCACTTTGGCTGTGAATACTTTAGCTTTTTTTAAGATGTGGGAAATACGGTATCTTCTTCGGGAGAACGTCATGTGAAAAAATGCATCTTGTGGTGACATAGCCACCGTTATATCAATGGGAATAAAAACAAACCTATGTGGTCTTTTCTATCCATGAGGGATGCAAATTTTATCAGTAGAGATTTTGGAGAGATGTGAAATGAATGCGGTTCAATTTCTAGCACTGCAGCACGCTGTAATTATCCAATCTGCAATGTTGCTTCTACTCTACACCATTTAACATAGAATCCATACTAATCGTGGGAAGACGATCTAATTTATAGGCGTATTTTTTAATCGCATATGGAAACGGTAACATTCAGGAGCCATACTTTCCTGCTGTAATTAACTGAAAAAAAGGAGTGGAATGTACCTTTAGATGGAATGAAATATGCGTATTCATAATTATTCAAGAATGAAGGCTTAAATAGGATATATTTTAAGTAGTTGTATCGTTAAAGAGATTATGGAAGGAAGGACGTAGCATTTCTTTAGATGAGGAAATGTTTGGTTTAATAGCCCACAGGAACTCTCGTATAGCCAATTTTATTAAAATAAAATCGTCGCTGACGGGCAGCTGTAGTGGGCTACGCGTTAAACTCCTATTGTGGATGCAGAATGCGGTAAGACAGCGTCCGTTTGGCGTAATGCCAACATTTTTTATATTCTAAATTCCTGATTCGATGTATTTTCATTCCTGCAATGACGTTTTTAATGGAAAGTAGGGATTTTTCTAGTAAGATAATATTTGGATAATATTTGTGCAGCGCAATAAACAACATCTTCCAAGAGAATTTGCTTTCCCATTTCCTCATTACCAAACGAACTTTTCAACGTTAATGCAATGAAATCTTTGCATTTAGTTTCATAATGCAACATTGTTTGAACAAACGAAAAGCGAAACGATCGTCGAGCAAAAATTAACCATCGTTGCTACGACGATTACTGGTAAGCATTTCGTTGAGGTCGTATCTATCATCTTCGAGATAAATATTTTTTAGTAAATTACCTCACAATAAATGGATCATTCTGTTGATGCTTTATTTTCTGATCCCCTAAATTATCTCTTTTGTTGTATGTCATTCGGAGGAAGAAACGAATTTCAGTTTATCAGGACAATTTCAGTTTATCATTAGGCATTTTACTGCTCTATGCTTTCTAGCCATGTATATATCGAACCACCTGTCGTGCGATGTAGTTTCATCCGAATATTGAATAAAGAGAAAATAACGTATTAAGTCTACTTTCTCCGCATCAAATAAGGAAAAAAAGAGATGGTGTGTGTCTCGAAAGGAGTTATATTAACTTTATACTCATGGTTGGGTGGATTGATACATGAGATAACGGGAGATTTATTTGGCCGAAAAATGTGTTTCATCATTCACTTCAGTGATTTCATTGCGACGTTTTTGTAATTTTCTTGTGGCTGTTGCATCTTCCGTTAGTGTTGTTGCATCCAGCAATCATGTAGTAAATAACCGCAAATAAAGCGCGCCGAGATTTATGTTTTCCTAAAGGTGTTTGTGGAGGAGTTGTCGAGAAAAAGGGCAGAGTCATTTTTCTTCAAAAGTCTTGTAGGGTAGGGCAAATTTATACAGATATTTCATATTTATGAAGAACTTTCCGTCTAGTGACTCCTATGTTTCCTGTAACCATCGGCTTTGGTAGCTTACTTATGTATCAATTTATATTTCTGCAAAGCAAGTGAATTCGAGTTTTCTATTCTCGTGTGGGATCAGTTCCAATGCTGGGAAACCATCGCTTACCCAATGATATTGCATTGTTCGACCGTAGAAAAAACAGAAGTTGTTAATTGAAGGGATAGATGGCTGGAAGAGGAAATTTTCTTCAGGAGTTTTTTTTTTTTTTTTCTTCAAGAAATTCCTCAGCGCAAATTGCAAGCAGTCGGTGGCGTTTCAGGAAATCCTTCGAGACAAAAATCCTTATCCTGTACTCTTTTAGCGTCCTCGAACGTATTCTTCGTCTCCAACCTAATGCTGTGTAGGGATAACGATATGGACTTCATGTATTGTCCTTATCATATTCGGCATTCGTTCTTTCTAACTGTTTGGCCACCACCGATTTTAGTATGCATTGTAATGAGCGCACCGCAGCCATCTTGGTGTGTGCCGGTTCTAAGTCCTTGAGAGGAGGACAAAATCACATTTCTCAAACCTCAGAGGAACAGAAAGGTTTTGTTTGGGCCACTGAATAAGTAAAAACAAATTTTCTGTCCCGAATAATATGGAAGCCTCTCACACTCTGGACTGACGTATTCAGCGGCAGGTTATTTTCGCCTTAACAGTTGTTGGCTTACATTTGTATTATTTATTTCGCTAGTTTCGTATCTAAGAGAGTCGAGAGCACTCCTTGACGAGGCTTATATATTTTTGAAGAGTGGGCGGATTTGCTTCTGACGGCTAATGTAAGAGACCATTTTCTTGGTTCGGATGACGATCGTCTTATGTACGTGTCACATATTGTTATATCACTGCGCTGTTATTGCATGCTCGGATGTTTGTGCCGGCGTCAACACCCTACGGCTTAGACGTCAAGACACATGTTGCCAGCAGGCTCAACCACTCGTTTCGAACAAGTGCGATTTTTGGGTACTTTGCAGGAGGCGGAAGTTGTCAGCAGAAGGTTACCGATTTACATTAATACAGCTCTTGAAAACTAAATTTTGCTGTTAAAATTTTGCTTCGCATTTCATTGTTAATTCTCATTAAAAATTTGATGCCTTCCCTTTCTTCTTCTTTCCCTTCCCCACCCTAAGCAACTGAACTTTTTCAGATCCTCCTCCAAAACTTCGAAATTCGATGTTCCAAGCATGTTGTGTGCCCGCAAGGATTGTAACTGAATCACTATTCTAGAATCCCCAGATTGCGACTTTTGCAATCCTAGCTCCACTTTGCGTTTTTATAAGAAGTGGGAAAAACTAAGTACTGACGTTTCGCTGTTTGACCGCATTGCAAGCTGTCACAAGAATTTATGAGCTCACGGGAGATCTTCTACAGGCTGCGGGAATCGGCTCTTCTATTGACACGTCTTCAGACGTTGTGCCGAATCATGTGCATACAATAACCGGCTTTGCATATTTGATTTCTTTCTCATAAGTGTACTAGTGGTTACTTCCTTGTCTTACGTTCACTGGGGTTCTCAGTGTGCGTTTAAAAATAGAAGGGCCGACTATTCTGTACTCCGAGGTGCAGCTGTGAGTCAGCACTGCTGCTTTATCAAAGCGGTGCTTTACAGGCTAAACTATACCTTGAGACTTGAGTCAAACGCGTGAGTTTTCATGCTCTTCTATCGAATTTCCAACTCTCTGAAAAATTTCCATTGTGGAAAACATTTCGAAAAAGCAGTTGTGATGCTGATTCGGATGAAGTATATAATGTCGAAATAGGTGAAGAACCTGCTAAGCTTCGGCGCTTAGCATTTCGCATTCCGCATTTCGCATCATGACAACATCGTATACGTGCATGTGTATGTGTGTTTCTCCTCGTGATTCTAAGGTGGTTTCATCTCAGGAATCGCCGAAGCTAGAGCCAAGAAATTTGCTGGGTGTAGTGTACAATGTGGAATTTTAGCGCACAAGTTATTGTCCCTCCGTGCTTGTACCCTTCAGCTTCTAAACACTGGACTCGGCCAAAAATTTGTGCGTATGTAGCGCCAGTAGGACTTCCATTTCACACCGGCCGGGTTATAGAAAAACGGATCTTTTTCAGGAAACTAATATAGTTGATGAAATCTGTGTGCCGCACTATTCTTCGTATAGCATGGCCACAAATGATGATGCCAGTGTCGTGAAATTTCGTTGACCAAAAAATGACCTACATAGTGGAACAGTTTAGCTGCTGCACGACTCCCACCACTATGCAGCACAGGCGCATTCACATCGTACCCCCACTAAGGTCTCTTCAAGGCCCTGAGGCTATGTGGTGAGAAATGCTGACATGCACCCTGGGGTGGTAGGGAACTGCATGCCTCTGCTGCCGCTAAGCGGCTTTGCTCGCGTCCATATAACCCAGGTCAGATAGGGCGCCACACGGCTGTCATGCGACGCGGAAAGAACATACACTGTATAAGGCCGTTATGGGTAGAGCGCCCTACCACACGGCTCAAAAAAGTGGACGGTTGCGCACCTGTTGCTGCTACGACGCAAGGAGCGCGCCACATGCATTATTGTTAGTGATCTGCAGCGCGAAAGGTTGCGTTCCCTTATTGCCTAAGAGCGTTGAGTTGCTGAGCGTTAGTTTCCGCTATGCGGCTGTGTGCGATTCAGCATTTGTTGCATAAATGTAGCTGATGCCCAGAATAGGTGAATGAGTCAGTGACACAGACTTCCCTAGGACGATCCCCCCACACGTTTCGGGCAAGTGGGACGATAGGAGGCCTTCGCCGCTGTGTGGTCCAGTGTGCATGCGGAGATCTGCCAGCAAGGTTGCTGCGCAGCATTCTGCCTCACAGCATAGGATCGCCGTGTG
This sequence comes from Baylisascaris procyonis, assembly GCA_037389465.1. Taxonomy (NCBI): domain Eukaryota; kingdom Metazoa; phylum Nematoda; class Chromadorea; order Rhabditida; family Ascarididae; genus Baylisascaris; species Baylisascaris procyonis. Next base: position 2,991,453 of record JAZARR010000033.1, on the reverse strand, counting down.
CTGTGCATCCGTCGCCGCCACACACCGAGTTATGCTACCAAAAGGCACACTACAATGCGACCGCTTCCCTGCCCCGCCTATGCACTGTCGACCGAACCCTGAACAAGATGGTTGTTGAGGAATTGTGCCTCTGGGTCGCATGACTCCACGCGAGCATCGACACCAAGAATAATCTATGCAACCCGGCGTGAATTTTAAATAGAAAGATTTGCTTGATGCCACTGTTGTACACTTTCAAGAGGAAAAGCCTCCTGCGAATAGATGGTGCATAAGGAATTGCAAAAAAATCTACATAAAATAGTGTGAAGTAGAACAGAATAGAACTGGGCACATAGAATACGGAGGTGATATTGTGCTTACTTTATTTTGCGTCTCCAGTTTGTCAAATTTATTGGTGAGAGAGCAAAACGAAATCGTGTTTGTTGTGCCAGGTCATTTAGCACGCTTCTCCATGCGTTTCCGATTTCGCTCAGAGTCGCAGTTTACCCTCACTTTGAGGAGAGTTGAGTTTTATTGGAGGGTGGGACACTAGAATTCTCAGAAATCTCTTCATCCCACGGGTATGGTTCGACTTAATTCACAAACATCGTTTACAGAGAAAATAGAATTTGTGCATATAGCTAAACTCGCCCACTTGTATACAATTTGATACATCTCTCTACGGATGACCCATCTTTCTTGACTTCAGCCTTTTCCGATTTACCTTTTCAAGTTATTCACGAATAATTCGTCAATCCACATTAATCGAATGACCGGATCTGCTGGAAACATCTGCCTAGCGCTTCTCATGTGGCGGTATCACTTTTCATGTGCAGGGACCGCTCCACCCAAATCGCACCAATGGTAAACGTAGGAGAGCACAACATAGTACTTCTGATGCTTCACTTCAAGCGATTTTGCATTCAGCTGTCGGTTTTATGATACTGTTTATTCCTAACCTAATGACCAAACTTATGAAGCGAGCTTTTATATGCCTTGGAGTGTTGGAGGCAAAAATCAGTTCATATATAACTCTTGCTTAGCTCGTTGACTCCCTCAGCAGGCATGGGTACACTCGCATAACATTCTTCTTAGACTCAAGGATCCTGGCACAGTACATTTCTTGAAATGCTGTTCTAGTTACTTCTGTCATCCTTAATTTCTAGAGGTCTTGATCTTCGTGGTTTTCTTCGTAATGCACTCAGTTGTCACGTTACCCGACGCAACCTGCAGTGATCAGGTATAAAAGTAACCGTAATGCCGGAGTGTTTAGCTGCTTGAATCTTGTTATAGTTTTTCATGAAACGCGGACAACCATTGCATTTGAACTGCTAAACTTGTCAAATTTTGTTTGTATACGAGGCCGAAATGAAACTTCCGCAGCGTTTGTTATGAAGGCGTTTTATTTTAATGGAAGAATGGAAATGTGCTAGTGTAAGGAGTCCTAACCAGGACCCCTCGCAAACTAATTCATCAAGCCTTTTTGATCGTTTGCAACTGCAGCCTTAGCCGTTTTTCAGCGACTGTTTCCTGCATTAACGAAGGTTTGTTCATGTGTTCCAGAAGGTGCCGTTTCATTAGATAGCTTTTACGAAATGCACTTTTTTTGAGTTTTTGAGGAGAAGGTGGCAGTAATGAGCGAATTATTATACAGTGAGCTTTCAACCGTGTTGTAGGAGGTTACAGAAACTAAAGCCAGTTTTTCAGGAAGAACTTCAACTAGATAAAGTGTTTCAAATTGAATAGACTTTTTTTTTTGAAGCGCCTTAGCCACTCAGAAATCAAAAGCAGTGTTTTCTGACAAAAATGGTTTGTGAAGTTTAGAACCGCTGTTTCTTTTCCTTCAGAGCAATAAACCTTTTTTCCGCAAAACATCTTTCGCTTTTAGGAGGCTGCTTTTGAGCTATGAACAATGTTTTATGAGAAGAGAGATTGTAAAATACTGTTTTCAGTGCTATTCCCTTCCAGCCTTTGTTAAGGGATAATAATATTGTTTCTCTGTAAGACAACAATGCAATAATAAACGAACGCTTTTTTCTGTGACACTTTCACAAAACAGTGCAACGGAACATTAGCGGAATCATAAAGCACTTTTCAAAGCAGATTTGCGTATGAGGCCCCCATTTTTGATTTACGAAGGTTGCTACGATGAGATCGCGTTTCTGCTCGTGTGAGCATTCCACGCCGTGGTCAGCATTTTCGCAGGCTTTCTGTCTTGTTGACTACCCGTCGGCGCATACACTCTTGAATGATGTGAAATGAAACGCACTTGCCGAGTTGTGGTTCTTGATCGAATTGCGATTTTACCATTCCAATTTTGTTGTTGTTGTTATAATTAAATCGAACCAGCGATTATATCGTACATTAGAATTGGAGGCTGATTCAGTGCTTGTACGCAAGAAAAAAGGAACAGTGCAGACTTGAAGAGCCTTTGCGTTTTTCTAAGAATATAGCTGTTCTATATGGATGCTTTCCTCAGTTCTCCTGACTTTTCTTGCGGTGCTTTTTAAGTTCTGCGTTTCTTCAGAAATATCCTCAATAGAATTATATATATATTGCAGAAACGAAGGACGAATTAGAAGAGCACAGTAGCAGCGAGCACGCGGACGGCGATGGGCAACGCACTGAAGAGCAATGTCCGCTCTGTCCGAGCAGGTCCGTGCAGCTCCGAACTCATCTCGCTGAGGTTGGTTTTCGCCTATGCATTGCTTAAGACCATTTTGTCTATCGTTTTGTTATCCGTCTTCTTTGTTGTCACAACGATCCCTGTATGCGTGGAAATGAAAATAAGTGTTTAACCAATTAGCGACTTCAGTTACAACTAACCAGATTCGTTCCCTGCAATAGCGAGAATTTTGTACATCTTGTTTTGCCTTTTTTTTATCTGAAAGAGTGGTTGTTAATATCTCATGGCTCACTGTTTTGGCATCAGGCAGATTAGTGTTCTTTTATTCAAATGAACTATTGAGCAGATCGAGATCGACTGAATGTTTTCTCGTACTTTTTAGACACTTATCGTATGAATTGCTGTGATTGCATATCCTCCACAGTGAAACTGCACTGACTCTTTCAGGGAGTGGTCGCCAATTTTTGCGTCTTCCCTAATGATTCTTGTTGCATGTTCTCATGAAAAAGTCTTTTTTATAATGCGTTAACCAATTGAGTGCGTATTTTCCATTTTACAGTTTGTATCTGCAATCCTGCTCGTATACGTCGGAAAATAGATTGCAATGTTTCACCTCGTGAAGGCAACGGGGGAGACACCTGAGTTTCATTGCCATTTGTGGGTAATTAGAGCGTTGGGTTATGAGGTGCTGCTTTTTGCTCGCTTGCCGTTTTGCATTCATTTGTGCTCTCTGTTCTCTGAATCATATTTCCTTTGCATCTCTTTGTTTTATGGGCTTTTATATACCCTTGCCGACGCGCATAACGACGACACTATGTTTGTGTGTTTGTGCATGTATATGTCTACACCTGTAGCAGTTTCAGTTCGGGAATCGCGAAAGCTGCGATTATGAAATTTCATAGGTGTTATCTACATTATGGAACAAGTTGCTGAGACAGTGCTGCTCCTCTGAGTTCCACTCACGTAGTGTCGTGAAGTGTTACTTTGGAAGGGGCGCAATTCTTTTGAGTAGATTCCGCGTAGGCTGCGTTCCTGTGGAAGACATGCGAGGCTGCGCCGATCTTGCTTAGAATAGACAGTGTACGACGTGTGCTTCTTACCTGCCACAGCAGCGCTGCTATCGTATATCGAACACACTGCAGTCAACGCAGCTCTAGCTATAATAGTGATCTACGGCGTGCCCAGCTCGTTTTGACAAGCCATTGGCACACTGAACAGGACTGTTGCATACAGTCCCCGTCCTTCTGATCTGTTGCAGATTCTATTCGCCTATCCTGCATCAGGCATGTCAGGATGATGCATGTCAGCTTCGCGTAATTTATCTCGCACGGGTTTCTGTGGTTCGTTTCGCCTGGCTTGTTCTAACGATTTCCAACACATTGCACTTATCTTATCTTGGAATTATTGCACTCGATTTATCACCCCTACACCCCTCCCCCTCCCCCCAAAAAAAAAACTATTCACTTTGCTCATCTCTCTTTATAAAGTATCCGGGCTACCCTGCAAACCGAAAATGCGATGCTCACCAGCTCTAATGACCAGTATGCTGCTTACCCCATCATTTCTAGAATGAAGTTTCTTTGCAGCTGAAAATTTTTTTAGACACTTTAAAGAAGTTTTATGCTCAGCAAACGTAAATGAAAACTTCTAATGGTTTAGAGCGAGGCCCACAAATTTTCCATTGAGCGCTCAAATATATTTCGGTTTTTTAATGCCATTCTCGGTTCGAATGTTGAAAGGTCTTGAATATTTCCAGCGCATTTGCCTAATATTCATGCACCCTTGCTTTCCTTTGCCCTCACATGATGGACACGTATTATAGACGTTCTTCCATGAGTGTGAGTTCTGTCGGGGAAGCTCATATATTGAGGAGGCTGTCGTTTCTTAAGAGGGTAAAAACTGAAGTGTCGTTGTGCAGCGAGTTACTTTCATGTAGGGGACAAGATTGTCGAGGACCAAAATTTCCGATGAGGGAGGGAAGATCCCAGTTTCCTGACCTGTCGAAAAGTTGAGGAGGGATTTCAACCGCAACAAAGCACTGGGCGCAGCCTTCCAATTTATTTTTACGTTTTATTTTTCACTTATCATTCTCTACTCTTCAGTCATCTTCCTCTCCTGCACCTCAAAAGTTTTTATCCTTAGTCGTTGCAGTTTTGTCGCGGTATTAGTGATGCTAGTCGGATGACGGTCCCTGCAATTGGTGACTGCTGCTCAGATGATATCGTAAGGGCCTACAGAGAATCATTAGCATGCTCTTGCTTTGGTGGTTCAGATATGTGCGTATCGGTATCGGGTGGTGGAGTCCGTTGGTGAGATGGGCTGGCCAATAAAGATTTTCGTTGCGTATTGTTGGCCACGTTAAGTGGGCTTGACATGCTGGGGCAACGAACCGAATCGCTGAGAACGGTTTAGTCAAAATAAAAAGCAGCAGCAATGGCAGCTCGCTGTGTGTGCCGATCGGTGCCTCTAATGAAGGCACAATTCCCCAAAACCTGATTCTCGCTAATGAATTCGCCTCGTTCGCGGCGATTAATTTGCACTCAAGTAATTGTTGCGCAGCACTGGTAGCACAGCAACTTGCTCCGCGCATCATTCACTTCATGGCAGCGTTTATCGGCTTTTCTTTACTCTTCTAGATTCAATTGCTTTCTCTTATTGTTTCATATCGAACTCTTCATTTCATGCTGACTCCACATCCGTTCCCGAAAAACTAGAGAAGGTATTTGTAAGTACATATTTTGTTCGATGGGTTATGTGGCCTTATTTCTGTAAACGACAACCTCTCACTTTCACTTCTTTCTTCATGTAGTCATAGAAAAAAAAAGAAATTTCATTCGAAATTGGAGCAGTCAGAAATGATTGGGCAAATGTCCTACATGGCAAGCCAATTCATATTTTTGCAAAGTGATTTGACGAATATAAAAGAAAGATACGCAAAGTTGCTTCAGGTTGAATTACCAAAGAATGAGAGAGGTTTTTGATTTTTCCGGTCTAAATTCCTCTTTAACTCATCTTCTGAAACTAAGGTTTCATGAGCACTGTTGTATAAAAGCAAGATTGATGAGGTGCTGGAATTTTTGTCAAAGTTGCAAGAATATGTGCGTCTATGCTGTAAATGATAGCGTATCGTGACTTGCTTTTTAAGACCAAATTTCATGTCCAGAATAATGATATTGTCTGAATACGTCAACAAGTGCCCTTAGTTGTTTACCTCTTGCAACCAATTTTCATGAGTACCACTTTATTGTGACGATTTCGCAGTGCTGCAAATTTGACGTTTTCTTGGCTCATGCTTGTGAGTAAAACGTTCTAAGACACACACACACTCTAGATCTGACAGGTCATCAAGTATCAATGCTTACCTCTTCATATTTGTTCAGTAAGTCAAGACTAAGGAATGGTGTTACGAATCTACTGATAAGGATTAAGGGAACTTGTGATACTGCTAAAAATTAAGGCTTGCTGACTTTAACAGATCACTAGAGATTGCAGGTTTTCGAAGAGATATAGATAATTTTTTTCTACATCAAGTGGAGGATAGAGAGGTATTATAACGAAGTAGTTCATACCATATGGGAACTTTTAATATTGCCATTGAAACCATTGATCACGAAGTGTAATTGTTTGTTTTTCGGGATTTGGCCAAGAAGTCAAGGATGAAGAGGCGCATTACATTGGGTTAACAAGGTTACTCCAATAAGTTATGAGTATTTAAGACGTTGAATAATTTAGAGATCTGTCCTTCACCTCCATCGTGCTCTTTGACAGGGAATTTTCGTTTTTAATGGGATTACAACCCATGGGCTTCACGAAGGGTAGATTTTTTGGAAATCATGCAGCGGCGGAGTGAAAGGAATGATTCTGTGAAGGTGGGACGAGAACTGGCGTGGGTGCTATTTCTATAAATTTGTTGTAATCGGCACTGGGAATCTGTGGTTAAAACATGCGAACAAATGGGCAAACAATCTTTCCCGGCGATCTTAAAGACATAAAATCAACAAATCAACCCAACAAGTCTAGAAGCGCTCATGAGACGACTGCAATTGCATGTTGAATGTTTGGGCAGACGGTAGAACCTGGCATGGTAGTCGCTTGCTTGAGCTCAATGATTCAATGGCTGCAGAAACAAGTCATAAGCCTTTCTTCGTTAGCTGTATCTGTCATTACAGCGTTTTTGCTATGAAGTTGAATGAAAATTTCGCATTGAAATGTTCTTCACTGTTGTTGCGCCTTCATTTGAACTGAATTGAATTGTTTGTTTATCAGTAGTCGCATATGTACCTTTTGCATGAATCATGCAAACAAGTACGGACGGCAGAAGGAATGGCCGATCACACTGCAAGTGCAGATGGCCATCAGCTTGGAACGGGACAGCATACTCCCTATTTATCAGGTGTAGTTTAAGTAGAAGTCGCCTGAAGTTTGAATCCCCTTCTTGCATATAAATCTGCGGGATCATAGTTGACTGGATTGTAATCAGAGCGTTATAAAAATGTTTCGATTCATGCTGAGGAGTTTGCTTGTGCGAGCGATTGATTCAAGTTTTTGTGATCTGAGTTGGTGTTTGCACTGTTTTGGAAATTGATTTATGATGCGGTAGCTGTGAGTTGAAAAGCAATGATATGTCAGTAGGTAATGATTTTCAGGAGCACAAGATAGCGGAAGAAGCGATTCAACGGCTGCTCATGGGCGCTGCTTCGTCGAGTACGCTACCAGATTCTACGTCCGACAACAAGTGAGTTATGAAGGGCTTTCAGTCTTTTTTTTCGGTGAAGCACTGTCATCTCAGCTGAGCTTTCCCATGCTGCTCTTTGTCAGTGCGGTTGCGCCAGGCGTTAAATTTTTGGAGTTGTTTGCAGATCGTTCGTGGAATCATAAAGATGGGAATGCATCCGTGAAAAACGAGTGACGCGCAGTATGGGATGAATTGAGCTCGTCGCTGAGTAAATTTGCGCCTTGAATTTCCTTTCGAAGCGCAGCGTTTTAGTACATTATTGATGTCGTTTCTTGTCTTTCGCACTCAACCGATACAGAAATCTGATGTTTTACTGCAACACCGATAGTAGATACAAGAACGATTGGAAAACTAAGGAGGACAAATAAAAGAACGGCTGTTTTTGGTAATTATGAAGTGATAACGACCATCACATCTTTCGCTTTTTGGTTAGAAAAATGGGAATCCGCACAATCGACGATCGAAACGAGCATTTTGTGATTAATTGCAATATTCGCCTGTGAAAAGCGTGCAAACGGCAATCTTTTAATGTACTCTTCAATAACATGCAATTTTTCTCGCAGTTCTAATTCGCTGAAGAGAGGTAAACATAAAAAACTTCACTTCAAACAAAGATCGTTTGAAAAGCAAAGAAAATGAAGATAGAATTCGTTTTCTTCACGTGAGCATTCAGCAATTAGCGGTATGTGTGCGCCCATCATTAATACAGTTCAGCGGATGCAATAAACTTCACTCATGCATAGACAGAAGTGTGGACGAAACAAGGCAGCAGATCGTAATACGATCCTCTCTCTACTACGTACAGCTGTTGAGCTATGGCACTGTGCGCCATGCATAGAACGGCATCAGTCGTCCCATTGCTGTTAGATTGCCCATCGAACGTCGTGCTTATGCAAGGCTTTGTTGACAACCGCCTTCAGATTGTTGTTCTTTTGCACTTTGAAAAGAGTCAGCCACAGGGGTGAGAAGCACTGTATATAATCTCCTCACTAAAATTGCTTCGCTTCCAACATGCATCTTATCAATCCATTTTTGCCCGATTGGAGTCGTCCAGTGTTCACCACTTTTTCTTCTTTTTTGTTCATTTGCTACAGGGAAGCAGTGCGAGCTTTCAGAAGCTTTCCAGCGGGTTTTCTTCCGTTGCTACGTTTAGTAATGAGAGTGGTGGTAATATTCGACTTATAATTTGCACCAATTTTTCCCAAAATTCAAGTGGTAGTCGAGCAATTTCAGGTTCGTTGCGTTGAGGAGGAAATTTCAGTGTATGTGTAGACGTTGGAAAATTTGCAGTAACTCCTCCCGGGCAAAACTTAAGTACAACACTTTTTAACGGAACCACAGTAGTTGGACGAATATGAAATAGTTGAATGCCCTTTCCTCATTTTTTTGAGGGCTGGGCATGAAGGTTCACTAAACCATAGCGTTCAACAGACGCTGCAGTTGGCAGGCGTCGATAATTCCGCTGAAATATTAATAATTCCTGAACAGAGGTGATCATATTGAATATACTGAACAGAATTAATCATGCGATAGTGTGGGATATTTCTAATCCTTTTTGCCACTTCCTAGAAACTACACTTGTTGCTGTAGTTTTCGAAAAATACCGATAAAATATGTTCCATTTTCAATGGCGAGTACATTACTACAGTGTAAACTGAGATTGGATCATATATTTTCTAATATCAATTGTGCTGGAGATTGCTGCATTTGGTGTCGTTTCGAAGTGATAGTTCGGCTTCACTCATGACAACTTCCGCTTCTCTCCCTTCATTCCTTTCTTTTATAGGTGGCGAGGAATTGCAAGTTATGAGCATGCGCGTCTTATAGCATACTTGTCCATTAAAGCAGTTACTAAGTTCCATCAAATGAGCTTCATAGGTTTCTAAGAAACGCGTTTTTTTGCATTGTCTCATGCGACAAATGTCAATTCATGAAAACCTAATTCACACCGTACTACACTTAAATCATCTGAGTATTACGGTATTCTTGAATAGTTGCAGAAGCAGCTGATACGAATGGCACTGCATTCAGATGTGCCCTAGTAGCCATTTAGCTCGGGTTTATCAGGTTGTTCCCTGTAGTGATCGATCAATTCAGTTTTCGTCTTGTTCGTTCAGTTGAATTGATTTTCCAGCATAAACAAGGCGGCGCATTAAGGAGCCATTTACAAGGTGAAGTTGAAAATCTTGAACGGAGGACGTTTCTAATCTATGCCACACCACTGAGGTACAGATAAATGTGCATTTAGCTGAATGAGGCGTGCTCGATCCTACACTTCGTCTGAACATTGCCCCCAATGAGCTGAATGGTGAGGGCGACTGTTTGTAAAGTAAGGTTCGCTCGCAATTCTCCATGACTTCTATGTTGGGCGGCGTTATCGATTGATTTCAGAATGCTGGGTTTAATGCGCAACCGAAGAGGCGAGGCGCTCAGCAACGTGTAACGGCCGATCGAGAGGGCCATTAAAATTATGAATCACAGAATTTAACATCGTCCGGAAATTGCTCTCTTATCTGCCTGCTCGTCATGCCATCATTCCCTCGGGCCTATTTATTCATCAACGGGCAATAGTCATTAGCGCTTTTGTTCCGTCACTGATATGCTTTCCCGTTTTCTGACTTGTTGCATCGCGCCCGCTTAAGCACTCGATTTCTTCATAAACGCTCTTCATGAAATAATCTCGGCACGTTTCCACTGGATGATTTTCTTGTCGTCATAATGCCTGAAAGTGTTACCTGCGATTAGCACAGTGCGTGCGATGATGTGTACATAAATATGGCGAAATCAATATTCCGATACGTTTTATTCTGGTGCATTTTTCTCATTTCTCATCCGGAAATTGCTAATTGGGAATGTGTGCCAAGTTGGGTGGCACCGTGTGCGTTTTTGCATTTTGACCAGCTGGGATAACCGGTTGCCGGAATATGCAAAAATGGTGCCAAAACGTTCAACTATGCGTTTTTTTAAATTAAACCCACCGATGATATAACTTCTCATTCGTCAATTGGGAAGGCGTTCCGGAAGAGGCACTTTTGCAGTATCGTTCATTAGATCAGCCGATATCGCAAATGAGTAAAACGTGCGCAATAATGCATTCAGATTTTAAATAGAGCAACCAGTCATTCATTATAACGATAGATCCGTTTCCGTAGATCAAAGTAATTGAAAGTCCGATAGGTTTGTCGTCATAACATATTATAGCAAAAGTTTTGTAATGTATACGGTCATGAAAAGATGTTTTTATAGGTAGCATCATAATGTATATGCTTACTCATTCGTTGAATTCGAATATATTTTGTGACAAATCCACACCACGTTGGTAAACGGCATATGGTTTTAGTGATAGACTATTCTAATGAATTGATGCTTAACTCTTGTGGTGACGCACAACTGTAAATAATGCGATAATTTATTGCACATGGGAGCGTCATCCCCGAAGCTGTTTGTTAAACTTACAGCCTATATAGACTGAACAGTTTAGAAAGAGTGTACTTGCACCTGACAGCAAGCAGCACTTTTGCTTTTATGTAGTTTTTTACTCGCTAGCTTAATCAAAGGAACTAAAACTACCATTGACTCTCTGATAGTAGAAAACAACTTACACTGAAAACTACAGGTAGTCCTCTACTTGAAGGTTTGTCGAATGCTCGTCATAGCAATAACATGCAGTGATACGGATTTGACGGCCGTTTTCCGGCATATCTTATTCTTTTTTAATGCGCTTTCACAAATTCGCATTTGCGAAGCAGATTATGAGAGTGCTGTGTCTGCACGGAGATATGCGTGCGTGGATCTGTCTCTATTCGTCCAGAAGTTTTAAATTTGCAACCGCTGAAGCTGGAGTTACCAAATTTATTGGGTCAAATGCACATGCAGAAATTTAATGTTATCAGAAAATTCATATATACTTGGCGCCTGTGAGACTGTAAAAGACGATTCTTTAGTGGGTTTGTATGAGCGGCAGCACCGTCAAAAACAATGTTCGGAATATTCTTTATTTGTTGATAGATTTTGAAAATGGTTTGCTGCTGCATATATTTGTGTTTTATAATAACGAATGATTGATGAACATTGTGCAAGCTTACAAGCTCTGTATGTGGGCTGTTATATGGATAAACTGTTCTAGTTGTTGAATTATGACTGACGTCATTGTTTCATTGAAAGTATCGATTCAAGAAAACAACTTCATCTAACTATTCTTAGAACGAACTTTCATACCAACTTGGAATAGGGTGAGAATCTGGAAGTGTGCTGACGATGCAGCGAAAGTTCACGAAGGTATCTTATCAACCCTGTCGAGTTACAAGTTGGCAAGTTCCCCAGACCGATCTTTGCTCGTTCTCCTTGCTTTCTTTGCCTCTCCTCTCAACAAACCTTGGATGGTGCTAAATTTGTTTCAGAAATTTTATTATACTTGAAGTCAGAATCCAAAGAAGCTTAAGCACAACTCTATACCTATTTTTATTAGACTGTCAGGTTATCACTGTTATGCCTTCCGTATTCTGCACAGTTTCCATCCTATTGTGATCATGCGTTTCGATTTCTGCATTTGCTATGTTTGCATGTCCCATCGAAATATCCTATTCACTTGAAAACTGCAGAAGTAAACTCGGTAAGGCTTTCTGTAGAAGTCGAAAATCTATGGCTTACAGCTGCGTTAAGCTGCGAACAGGAGATGGAGAGTAACGTGTGCCCTCAAAAGAAGTGAGCGCCATTTTAATTGGCTGCTAGCTACGATAATTTATTGACACTGATACCGCTATGGAAATGGCTAAAATGCTTACTGTCGGTGTGCTTATCACTTTTGCATCATCATCAACGCTTCAAATTTTGCTATAATTTGCGATGCATCTCTTTTCTGAGCAGCCATTTTTTCTCGATTCTGAAGCGATTTGTTGCGCATTTATGACTTCCTTGTGTACTTGTTCCTGGTAGAGAGTTTCTTTTGTGGGAAAATATTGTGCTTCATACGGGTTTGGGTAGATAGGCAGAGGCATGTGCAAGCTGTGTCGTTACGTTGAAATATCTGCGCAAACTGGTAGTAGTTTCTTCACATTCTATTTCTTCTGTTAGTTTGTCATTTATTCATTGGTTTGAGCCCTGCGGTAACTGAACCTACAAAAGGAACAGCCTACAATGCGGAAGGAGTTGATAATTCATACAACATTCTTCAAACATAAACAGAGTCGGTCCTCTGGCTCCGCTTCCTTCGTTTATTGGAATGATACAAAACTTTTAAAATTTAGTAATTGTTGAGCCAGTGGTTGTGGGAAGTAAATTATTGCATATTTGAATGTTTCGGTGGAGGTCGATATATGTGTCGAAGTCGTTTGCAGTATCTAAGATCAAGAAAAGTTTTTTGAAAAGTTGTATTTCGTTCAAAAATACTTCTCTATTTCTTTCCCTGTCGCTTTCAGGGAAAGTTTTTCTACGCTGCATTAATAGGCGCTTTTTTAATTTTGAATACAATGTCCATTTCATGATGTAGTCCAAAAACTTAGCGTGAGGTCAGTGCAGCTAGTAGAATATTTTGAAAGTAAAATGAGTGAAGCGATCCCAAAGTTTTGAAGGCAAGGCGAGGGAAACGAGCTGATAACTTTTAAAGTTTTTGGTGGATAGATGAATTGAATCTAAAATTTTGGGCAATAGAGTGAGAGAAATGAGCGTGACGTGGCAAAAAAATTTTTTTGCACGACCTTTGCCTTTGGCACACTGTGTCATATACGATTAGCGCTACCAATCAATTTTTTTCTGAATTTTCCGGATGTCCTTCAGGACGTCGAATATTAACATCTGCGGCATTCACCCAGGCCGCTTGTGTATCTGTCCGGGGATTCCTGGTGCATTTTGGCTTGGTAACTAGGTTGTTGGTTGTGGGTGCTGTTTGGTAGCTGAAGACCACTGAGCGAATGCTGCTAAGAGAAAACGGTCTTTCACAGCCTTGCGATAAGAAAACGGCTTTTTAGAGGTTTTGCGATGATCATCATGTATCAAGAATCCTTAAAAATTTATTACCTCTGAAATGTGCCGTACATTTTGGGCAGGAATCGTTTATGGATGACAGATAACCTCGTCTCTAGTTTGGGTGCTCCGAAGAGCTGTTACTGTGTGTTATTGTCAGGTGATTTCTGTCGTCATCTGATTTTACATTGTATATGGCAATGGTGGGAAAGTGACCGAGATAGCGGGAAAACTTCTTGATTTGATTTCCGTTCTTTTTCAGTTTCTCAAATGAAATTAGTAAGGCAGGAGCGGTCAGATAGGCGGATACCCGAAGGTGCAAGATCTGTTGACCCTTGCGCCTCATACTTTTCATTTGTGCATCCGTACCAGGCTCATTTAACTGTTGAACTTCCAAGAATTAGATAATCGGTCTTTGCCAATTGTTGTATCCTTCTTTTTTCTAATATTTCAATTTTAACGATGCCACCTACAAGCATGATCTCTCTCCCTCCCTGACTTCTCTTCCACCATCCTCCTCCTCCCTCAAGTGGAATTATTGAAGGGAATCACTAGAACACGATTCCTTCGTTTTGATGACAGCACTACTTTCAGTGGTTCAAAGGGTGCGGACCGACACATCTACCGATTCCGCTGCACACAATGCTGTTTGGCATTCCGTAGCGAGCAGCGACTTGCCAGCCACTCGCTATACCACGCGTTCCGCGCTAATATGCGGTGTTCACAATGTGAGCGCAGTTTTCGCTCCGCCGAGCTGCTCCGCAAACATATTGCGCACGACCACTCCAATGGTTTTTCTTTTTCTTCTGTTTTGTTTATCTTTTCATGCAAATTTGCACTTACAAAGCGCATTATAGCACGCTGTATCTTTGCATATTTATGTGTGATGGTAATGAGCAGAGAACCGCAGAAACTGGACCTACAAAATTTTTTTGGTAATAAGTTTCATCAAAGTTTTTTGGGCATAAGCTGCGCAAGAATATAACCCACCTTACTCTTCCAGCAACTTCAAAAGAAATTATGAACAGCTGAAAGTACCAAAAAACTTGCACAAGAAAGGGTGTTTTGCAACCATTTAGGTTGCTTTTTATAGCTATCCGCTCGAAAAAAAAAGTGTCCTTTGCGAGCCACTAATACGAGCAGTCATTTCGGTGTTCAAGTATGATCGCATTATTGCGCGTATTTTCTTATTGATAGTGCGCGTATATATTTACAAGAATGAGTGAGATTATGAAAGCGCATATCGTTCCAACTGCGGTAACCTGCTTCTCCGCTTCTCCTTCACCGTTTTTTTTTGTTTTTTTTTTCGAATTCTTTGCTGTCCGGACGTAAGGGATTGTCGAATATGTTACGTAAGCATATTGGCATTTATACTATTTTATACTGCAAAAGAGAATTGTGAACTGTCCTTGTAGGCATGAACTTTTTCTTGCTTAGTCAGGTCACAATATGGCCGGAAATAGCCGCAGAGAAATATGGCAGTGTATTTTCAAGTGTGGCGCGTATCCATTCGGAGTGGGAGCATTCCATTCCAACTGTATCTTCCTGCTCCCCTCACCCCCTTAATCCACCCTCCTTTATTAAGCATCACAGCTGTCTCGTCGCTTTACTCCAGTGCAGCCCAGCCTTCACCTCGAAATAAATGGTCTTCGCAGAGTGGCGTCTTCCCGTAGTTTTTGTTTGCTGTTTGCATTCACTCGTCTTTGTTTGTTTGCTCAACAGGAGTTTCAGATAGAGTCTTGAATAGATTTAGAAATATGATTATTGGCTAGTAAGCCCAATTGTTGTATGTTTATAAATTATTTATTTGCTCAATCGAAGAGTGTGGCTGTATTTTGATTCTGCTTAGTTCAATGCTTTCTAGGCAAATCCGGTTTGAGTTTGCCAAGCACGAGCTGCGGCAATTGCGATGCGGGTGATTTGAACGAGGATGAATGTGCTGAGACTGACGACAGCAAATATAACGACCCGCTAAGGTGCATTCTTTCTTTGCAACTCATCTTTCATGAAATTTCTAGTGTTAATTGTTTGCCGGGGTCTTCATTGTGTCTTTCTAGGGAAATAATTCGAAGTGCGGCCTCAACGGTTTGTTGTAGTTCAATATCTCAAGCTCGTATCACATATGTTGCGTAGTATAGTCTTCACTTTTTCCGCACCTCTTGTCAAACCACTCAGAGGCAGACGAGAGATGGATTGTGAGGTGAGGCTGAGCGAAATGGTGAGCGAATGTTTCGCTAGGAGGAGTTATTGTTTCGAAAATGTTCCTCTCGCTGATGCTACTTTCTTATAATTGCTTGTGTCTGTCTGCACGCTCGGGAGCAAGTTATTTGCATTGTTGTTTGTCATCCATTGGTCGATCGCGTTCCAGTTTACCACGCTAGCGACTTCTGCATATTCATTTCAAATTCTCCCGATCGCCATCTCGTTTATTTGCGAGTCTACGATTTACCCAGTAAGTAATTACCATGGTGTACCTATTCTCGCGAAACGGTCATTTGCACAGTTCAGCAACATTCATGCGATCAGCCTTTCCCAACGTCACTCAGTTTCGCATGTTTTATAAAAGTTTACGATTTACACGTATTTGCCATATCAGCCAATCTGAAATTGTTTTGTAGATGCGTGTCTGTATTGATCGAGTGATCGGTGCGAACTTCTTTGCTAATTCGTATTGTTTTAGCGTTGAACGTGGTTCAGTTATGGCCAGTAGAACCAGTAAATGTGAAAACGCATTTGAATGTTCAAAGGTTGAGCTAATCCTCGTCATTTTGGATGCCATTCCACTAACGAATTGGGATAGGAAGCCTACTTTGGCATCAACCCTGGCATATTGCGTTTCGGTAATTTTTAAGCATTTCCTACCTGAAAATGCTGCTGTATACATATAGGGAAGCTGCAGTAGAGGTTATATTTAATCGCCCACCTGTTTCTGTTTTGAATTCACACTCTTCATGCTCGCATCCACACTGCCTTCGCCTTTTTCGAGCTAAGAGGTTTCGCGTTTCGGCGACTGGGGTGATGATTTATGTTACGTTTTAGGAGTATATTATTAGTGGCAGTCGTTACTCGATGTTTGTTTGTTTTCAGGCCGTTCAAATGCGACTTGTGCCGGGAGAGTTTTACCCAGAAGCAGCTGTTACTTGCTCATTATAACTCATTGAATCACCTCCACAGGGCTAAGAAGATACTCGAACAACAACCGAATAATTTCCACTTAAGCGTACAGGTTTCCATTGTTCATTTCTTCTATATTTAATTACCAGAACTTATCTCCCATGTCCGCTTTCAAAAACCTTTATTATATCCGCTATGTTGAATTAGTGTAATGGTAGCAAATGAGAGGAGGACATGTAAGCATTGAAAATGTCATATAAGCATTCACTATAATAAGCGCTTTTTACTCCCCTCCCCCCCCCACCCCCATCCCTGCTTCTTCAGAGATCACGCTCGTGACGCGTAATATTCAGGCCTACCGTGCTGAAAAAATTTAACGTGCTAGGATAGGAACAACGATGCTTCATGCTTTCTGCTGGACTATTTATGAGGCATTGCCAGCCATTTCCTACTTTTTGATTTTTTTGAAGCACAGCAGACAGAAAAACTGATAGAAAACGTTCTCAGTACCTGCTGAGTGCACTTCAAAATTGGCAAAGTCGTAGTATGCTACAAAGATAGAACAAGTTAAGAGCATGCCAGCAGAGCTGGCAGGATATGCGTTTGCGAATCCTCTGCGTCAGAACATTCAATACTGTAGGTAGCCAGTAAATAGCAGTCGAGAAAAATTTTTACTTTCCGATGTCCGCAAATGAGAATAACCTATCACTAATGGGAATTTGATTCGGCCATCGAATGAACCCATTGAACGCTTTTGTTTGTTGGAACTGAATTTAATACCTGTCGTTTCGAATAGTGAAAGTTTTCTGTGGTGAGCGTAGTTCAGTTTTGCAGGCGTCCGTGTAGTTGAATTCAGCTCGTGCTTACAGTTTTGTCGATAACTGTAATCCTGTAACTGCTGACTTGCTGCACAACACACATTGCTAGACGAATGCTCATAACAGTCACCACACCAACACGTAGGGCCCCCATAGGGATGCAATGCACGAAATTTTGTAGCCAAAAATCACTGGTCATAGACCGCGCACCACAGAAAACTTTTACTATTCGAAACGACAAGTAACGAGTTATTTTCGTTCACTGCCTGCATAGCCTGGCTCAAACCGGCTCTTCGTCCAACGAATGCGAGAGGAGGCGGGGGACATTGGTATAGTTAAGGTAACATCTTCTTCATCGGATCAGTCTATTTTTTGCGGATTGAGGTTAGAGCCGCATGCGGAATGTGTTGCAGTTTGCGAATGCACGAGGACCATATTTGAGGCGATTACGTGAATGTGATCGAAAAAGCAGGGTGTTGGCTTAATGTTTGACAGGGGACTGCTTAAAACTTTTTTATATAGTTAGTACGCCTTCAGCAGAATGCTACGGGTACTTCTTCGGCTGCATCGCTGTTATGAGTTCACTTGGTAGTTCGTTTAACAATCAGCAGTGACAGTATACGCCAGCGATCAGTTGGTAACTCAGCAGTGACATAAGATTGATTAGCGCTAAGTTGTTTAATGAATTCGTCGACTCAGAATAATCACTTCGAAGGAATTCATCAACTTTAGACGAATAAGTCTTGAAACGTATCCGAGGGATCACTGCGCCCCGTAAACACAACAAATATCACGTTTACACTGTGCATCGGCAGCAGATGAGAGCTATGCGATTGTATCAAACGATAGCTTATATGTTGTGGCTTTAGATCTCAAAACACCGCTTTTGCTGTGTGAATGTGAATGTTTACGAATAGGTAACTTTTTAGTTTTCGCATTGCTTATCTCTTTGTGAGTGAATTTTGATCATGCACGATGAAGGCACATAGGCCTCTGTTTACTCTGCGATCGTATTTCTGACATCGGTAATGCCTTTTTCGTAAATTTATTGCATTTATCTGGAAAGTATGAAGAATTAACAAGTTTGCTTGATGTCATTACAAATTTTTAAAGTTTCCTGTTTCTTTTTCACTTCTTTAAAGAATTAATTGTTCCAGCAAATAGTAAAGCTAAATGGTATTGATCCGTCGGGAATTTTTGCAGAAACATGCAAAATTGTCATAAAAATTTGCCGTTTCTAGTTTTACGAAGAAAAAACATTGGTGGTTGCGTTTTCTATAAATTATTCAGTATTTTCTCTCGACGATTGGTTTTTTTATCAGCATAGCTCCCCGTCCGGCTGTAGCCCACATTTCACGGGGAAATGTCTGTGTTCACACTTGCGAGCTTTCCATAATGCTTCTCTTGTTATACATTCTGACAAACTTTGACATCACCATAAGGCTGTGGATGTATGTATTTGTCTGTCTGTCCCACTTTCGTCACTCATAGCACGTGAGCCATGCAGATGAAATTTTGGCGAATGTTGCTGACGCTCCTTATTATCTACCTTGTTTCATCAGAGCGCAACATCATCTCTATGAGTTTTGTTGTCCTTTCGAGGCGACGTTTATTGCCAGATCGATATTGTTGTCTAACCAGTCGACTATCCGCTTGATGGTGTATACGAATGGTCGGTTTTATAGGGAGGCATATTATTAGGCATTTCACAATTGCTTTCGATTACTTCGATAATTGACTTAAGTGGTATGTTGAAGTGGTAAGATGCATATCACACCAAGTTTCATGAACTTTTTTTTCAATTTCACATAAGCACTAGAGTGCAGATAGACATCCCGAATCTTGAGTTTTTATAATATATTTTCCTCTCATGTTGGAGGCATTAAGGCGCAAGTTTATTTCCAACAATCATTAGGTTATACCGTAAAAGCTAAATGCATCTTCAATTTTCGCGTTAAGAAATAATAAATATGTTCTCGTGATGAAAAAGAGGGTAATGTGCAATAAAATAGAATCCCGACATCAGGCAGACAGATGTCGGAGAAATAAAAGCAAACAAATACCATACTAAGATATTAATGCCTCGAATTTTTTTAAACCTACTTATTTGCTTCTGTTTATAGGAAAGATATACAGTGTATATGTGCCAAAAAATATACTTTTTTTGTTTGTAGTACTTCACCTTGATCCTTTTAAGCGCCTTCTTCCATCTGTGTCTCAGGTACAACCTCGATGTAGGCGCAGCCATATTTAGAAACGTCATTGGAGGAGGTGAGAAGCAGAAGGGACCACTATTGTTTAACGCTGTTCCATTTGTTAGTTGCAAAATCCAACGTTGGCGAACATTAAAAGTAGCAATAACGGAATCGTGATCTTCTTTCATTTCTGTTATATAAATCCCTTTGATGCTGATAAAATGTTGAAAACAGTGTGGAACTTATTAAATTAATTTTTTAAAGATCTCATAATCACATTCATCTCACTTCGTTAAAGTGCACACTTTTCACTGATCCGTGGGAATGAGGACACACATAAACTCCCCCCCCCCCCCGCCTTCTCCTCATATTTTTACAATTTTACGTGTAGGTCTCTTAAATTTCCAGTCTTTACCCCATCTCATTTTCAACCTATCCCGAACAAAAAAAAAAGTGATGGCACCATAACTCAGAGGCTGAAGATTGAAATGACATAGTTATAAAATGGCATGTTTTTTCTTTTTTCCTGAATATGCGGAAATCTGTCAAGCGAACTGCGAACACTATTCGCTCCCAGCTCTCTCATCTTGCTCTCCCTATTGGATAGTTATGCGGGATGTGCTCGTTTATGAATAGAAGATTGATTTCATTACCAGTTCCGCAGCTACTCGGAATACAAAATATGTTTTCAGATGTTAGCTGCACTTGAGTTGCCGACAAATCAGCAGTTGAGCGGTGGTTCACAGTCATACTCGAGCACTTCGAAGCCATTCAAATGCAATATTTGCAAGCTCGGTTATGGCCAAGGATCAACACTTGATATACATGTTAGGTGAGCTTGAATATCGCATCATGTTAGTGCGAAGAGAATTTTAAGCTGATGATTTGGCACAAAAACCTTTGGATTTTGAATGCTGAATGATCGATATCGGCTTTTCTTTTTGTTGCACACAGCAAATTTTATAACAGTGATCTAGTATGTGGCTGTTGCGGTGCAAAGCTGAGTGCTGTTTAGAAAAAAATTCAGCAGTTTTCCCAGGTGACTTTAGTTTTCTTTATTCATTTATTTATTCGGCGTTCCATGCAGTGAGAACATAAAAGTATACATGAAAAGCACAAAATGAGCACAGAGAAACTTTGAATGTGATGGAATAGGCATAGATACACGACCAATCCCTAGCGCACAGATTGCGGAGAGAACTCCGAAGTAGAAAGCACAAAAATATTACGCGAAACGACTATTGCAAAAATGTAAGCACTGAGTTATTTCACCGCTTCCTTATTTGTTTTTGCTTATCTCCACTACAGTTTTTTGCGCCAACTTTGCGCATTTGACTTTCCAGCTAATCGCACTGCGATGTTTTTACAGTACATTTGGTATCAGAGGAGGCATGTAAGCTTTACCTACAGTTTTTCAATTCACTTATGCTGAGCAAAGAAAAATCATGCGAATTAATTGATAAAGTGCATCAGAGAATGTTGCAGTATGTGGATATTCACTTTCGGCTCGAATAACCGAATGCCAACATATCCAGAAACTTATAATTTACTCAGAAACTAAACTTTTAATGATGCACTTTCCTGTGAAGGTGACTGGTCTTATAAGCCTCAACCGGAAATGTCGTCTTTGATGTTCTCTATTTCTTTGAGCGACAAATTTGCAAATGCGAGTGGTCACCGTATTCACGTCCATTAACTTATTGAAAGAGGTCAGCAGTCGAAAAGAAATAACATTCAGATGGTCACTCTACGGTGCAGATCGGACTCAGTTTCATCGCTGTAGCCTTTGTGGTTGATTATTTGAGACTCCTCACAAAAGATAGGCGCATGTGTAACACATAAAACGTATGCTTGCTGCATGTAACACGAGCTGTAACACATATATATTACAACATGCAAAAACAAACTGTCACCTGCAACACAATATGTAACACAAGCTGGGACATATACCAGTAGCCCTCTGATGCTCAGCAGCTGTAAGAGCGGCGGTGACCCCTCTGCCTCTTTTCTCCTAAAAGGCAGGACTCCACAGCCTTCTTGGTCGTAGATCCTCTGATGAGAACAACTTTGTTTCGATGGTAGTCTAGTGACCGTGAGAAGAGGATGGTCGAGAGTTATCATCACTATCCGAGTCGTCGCTAAAACAGGGGCAGATGACTTTCCCTTCCCTGCTGACATTCGTAAGTGGAGTCTCTGCGACCATCCCATTAGGTCTTCGTCTTGCGAGAACTTCTTGGCAGAGATAAAAATGTTTGGAGGCACCTATAGGATTGAAGTATTAAGCTCCTAAAAGTAATTGAAGAGACCGAAGAAGTAGGAGACAAAGCTTACTTTTTTCCTTTCTCGCTGCTTTGCGAAGAAACGGTCAAATGATGTGTTTGCAGGTCAGTGGCTCATCAGTCACGGTTATCAAAGATTGCTGAGCTAGTGGCGCAAGGAGAGCTCGATCCGACAAAGCCTTTGCTTGAGCAGCCCGGAAGCGCGCCTCAAAAGACCATCGCTGAACTCCTTCCTAAGGGCGACGTTGAACAGGTAAACTTTCGTATGACACATTGCTAACTATCAAGGAAAGCAGTTGATGCTGTGAGACTTTCACTCGATGGTCTCCGAAAAGCGTTGAAAGCAATGTGTTCATGAGGTCACCTAGTAGTCGCTCAGAGAAGTTCGCTACTGGATGCCTGCCAGTACATATGATGTACACAATATTTAAAGCATCGTTTTATGATTATATTGTTGTTCCGTATCATCACTCACTTTATGCAGTCTGGCGTCTCGCTCGTTCATTAAAGAATTTCCGATTCGCTCTGCTTCGAGGATTTTTCACTTCTTCCAGTCATCATGTCTTATGAATTTCTTCCCCTCTTGGCTTATAAATTTCCAGCCCTGTGGACGAAAGGAATTATGACATCGTCCTGTCCTAGACTACTAAGGTCTCTGTATTCATGAAGTGGTGTTTTCGACTTATCCCCTACCTATTCAACTTCCCTTTTGCTCATGGATTCAAGAAATTATTTCTACGGTACTTCAGTACCTAAGAGGATAAATGAAAAAAAAAGGTTTAAAGGCAGCCATTCGGAAACGGGTACGGGAGAGGGACAGTCAGAAGGAAGTAGGAAAGATGGTCGGAAGTGCAAACGTCAAGTGATCAAATGTTACTATGAATTCCGCATGTAGTGCGTGACTTACGATTGGTCATATCAAAAAGCAGTAGGGCACTTAAACAACGGGCCTTTGGTCCACGGCGCCTTTGGATCACTATCAATTTTAAGCTGTGCATGTTACATGACATGACTTTAACGTTACACATGTCAGGAAAGTGAACGCTTTTTGGCGGAAATATCTCGTGGTAAAGATTTGTAGAATTCCACTAGCGGATTAGGTTTGTACGCGATCATTCGTCTCGCGAACTTTTTTATTATTTTACCTCGAGTGACATAGTACAAGGTGACTGTCGTCTAAGTGATGGATAGATGGAAGATAGGCGCGGCTACGGTACCTCAGTTAAGGGGAGTGCGAGACAGCGTCAGACGCGTGTTTACACTGCTTAATTGATTCGTCACGGCGACGAATTTTGCGCAGAGAGCATCACTCATTTGTGCACAATTATGAAATTTTGGGGCTAGAATTAATGCGGCGCTTCATCGTGAGCCGCTCGCAATCGTACCTCTTCGTGTTGTTCTCTCTCACGTGCTGCTCCAGGGTGCTGTAGTTCCATGCCAGGTGTGCTGTCACGTAGTTTGCATTACTTTTCGCGTCCACTCTTTTTCTTTGCTGCACTCTAAAATCACGCTAATTTGCCGTATTGGTGGCGTATAGCCGCCGCAACAGGGCATAATTTCGGCGTGCTCGCCGCAATGATGAAGATTGCCAGCGGTTGTAAATTCTCACTTAGGGGGGTTTGCATGGCAACGGTTATGAATTCATTCCCGATATGCTTTGTTGTTTGTGATCCCCTTCAAAACTGAGTGAATCAAATGGATCGTTGTTTCGGTTTGCAAACATTTCAGAAGAATGTGCTCATTCAACGCATAAAAAATTGTGACACACGTGCATATTAAATTCAGCGTCTATAAGAGCGTTTGTCTGATCAGCTTGGCATTAATTCACTACCAAAAATATGAAATGCATCTGAAGAACATACGAACAATTCCCCTTCCCTCCCTATCGAGTCAAATAGTGGGTTCCCAAAACTGCATATATATATATATATATATATATATATATATATATACAAATGCATTCTCAAGTTTACCTTTTTTCGTTTGTTCTCGCGTAGTAAAGTTTGTGCATAGAATGCGAGAGTTTGCAATATATCTTTCACGTATACGTCGTGTACACATTAATTACACGTACATATACGTAATTCATATTTTTATTCCAAAAATAAATGTCATTGAACAGGAATATGTAAAAGCGTCTATGTCAAAACAAATGTATATACTTCACATTGTAAAAGTGAATGTGTATAGAGCCAGCAAACTTATAAAAAACTCATTCATATCATATATACGTGTGCACACATAAATATGCAAGAAATAAATGCACGATCTTGTTTGAATAACCAACAAGCGTGCACGTAAATAAAATAGTGATATGTTAGACCCACCCTAACCATACTACGGTGGGGTTGTACTATGCTAATACTGTTTTCTGGGTAGGGCTACTCTCATTCAGGGCCCTGAATCTACTTTTGCAATCTAAGGCTTAAAAGCCTTGACGATGGCATGATATTACTCGAGGATCTCTTTTTTTTTTGATCTCATAACTAATCGCTACTTGCGGAGAGGTAGGTGATAGATGGAGGATCCCCAAATCAATTTTCTCATCTCATCCAGCTGCTGACCATTCCTGTCACATATCGAGCCCAAACTTATTTCAGTTTCAGCATGTAGAAAACGTTTTCAAGTACCTTTCGACTTTGTGAGCCACAAAGTCAGAAATAGTGCAGAATCGTGTTCATTAAAACAACAGCATGCATGCATAAAGGGTTCTCAAACTTACGTGTATGAGGAAGCGAAAAACAAAAAACTATGAAGCAATAGAGAACTATTTTGTAATGTAATGAAACAGTTAACAACGATAGGTGAGCAGTACAGAATTATGCAGCGTACAAATATATACAATGCAAATATATAACGTGGCGATAATAGGATGGATCTACGCAGCGAGTACTTGTCTCCTACACTTTTACATTTGAGAAAAGGCAGACAGCATTATAAACCTGCATAGTTTGTGCGTTGTCTTTAAACGACTATTTTTTCGTATTTTTTAGGTGAAAGATTGAGAACATATGAAAAACTCGTGTAATGAGGACTTAATGAATGATCTTTGGAGCTTTAGAAGCGTGGAGCAGCGAATTAA
Source organism: Baylisascaris procyonis (assembly GCA_037389465.1). Classification (NCBI taxonomy): domain Eukaryota; kingdom Metazoa; phylum Nematoda; class Chromadorea; order Rhabditida; family Ascarididae; genus Baylisascaris; species Baylisascaris procyonis. The sequence goes on along the minus strand of JAZARR010000033.1, from coordinate 2,966,664 downwards.
CCTTTCATTAAGTCCATTTTAATGCTTTTGATGAGGACTATCGTAGGGAATATGACTTTATACGTGAAGTTTTACAGAATGGAATGGAACAGCATCAGCAGCAATCAGCACTGGCGATGTTGAACATGTTCGGTGTGGCGCAACTGCTGTCGATGGCGTCGGCTGGCCAGACAACGTCGACGAACACTCAGCATGTATCCTCGCTCGCCAACCTTGCTACCGCGGGATTCCCACCAGCCATCATCCCAACGTTCGGCACACTCGGTATGCACTGCACTTCAGTGCTTTTCATAATAAGCCGTTTCTCGCAGAATATCACTATGCAAATTTGAGGTCGATGCTTGCTTTAGTTCTACCATTTCGAGGTGTGCCTCTCTATCTTCTTATATATCGCAGATCTCATACGTGTTCGTTTTGATCCAGAAATATTTCATGTTAAATGAACAGCAAATAGTGCGCACTGATTAAGGCGATTGTTTCACATAACCTTTTGAGTGCCGTTTGCTACATGCCACTGGCATAAAGCAGTTGATTTGCATAGGTGGGTGTCTTTAAAGTAATTGCTACTTAATGCTTTTTAAAGCAACTCGTGTAGACTGAACAGAGTATGTTATCCACTAGAATAAATTATCAGCCAAGCAGCCACTTTACATATTCGTGCAGTGCTGCGCCTACTGCTTTGCAAGTTTTTTTTGCAGTCTATAATAGTGCAGTTCAGATTGTTTTGTTATTTTATGCAAGTGATGGAAGGAATTACCACGAAATCTACACTCTCGGATGTTTGCACATCGAATAATTCCGTGAAAATAGAAGCAGAGAAGCCCAGCGGGTAGTATGTAGACCATTTTCATCATGTTTCACACCAGTGCGTTACTGATAAGCTTCTCTTTGCCAGTGTCTCGAGTGAGAACATTTAGGGAACGCATAGTCGTTATGCTGGAAAATGCTTTTAAAGCGTTGAACATGTTTGATTTCTCTTCTTGCAGGACAGCTACCAAACCTCACTGAATTGAGTGCTGTTTCTTCATCTCCCCTTTCGGACCGTACATTGCAGCAAGCGATTGACGACGAACGAATACCGCGTAGCGGTGTTGCGTTCCGTAAAATGCTCGAAACTTATGGTGAGTTGAGTTGCTGCCCATTTAACGATAGTAAAAGTTTTTAGTGTGATTGTTATCGTCGTTTTGTGCTGAGATACAGCTTGGAATTCAAAAATGCATCTATCATAATATATCTTCGATATCTTTTCCTCAAATTCTCAAATCACATTCATCGTGATCTTCATTACATAAATTATGGCTTTATTAACCGAAGTTGGTTCCTATAGAACAATCATTTACATGTTTTGAACACTTGTTCATACTGAACTAGATGCATTAGTCGACGCGTCAGGAAATTCGCTGAAAGCAATTATCATATAAACCAAGGATCTGATATGTGAGCATCACTTGTATTACGTAACTAAAGTTTCTTTACAGAAGGTTGTTCCTATCAGCTCGTTCTTGATTAAATTGATTTCATGTGGAACTTCATCCGTTGACTTTGTTTTTAGAAAAATTTGTTCTCATAAAGCAAAATAGTTTTACTATTAGAAAAAACTCTCACTTGCCCCTAACATTCAGTTTATCGATTCGCATTTCATTTTCAGAAAAATTTACCTTAAATCAACAAGCGGTGGCCTCAGAAGTTGGCGGGGTTATGTTTGATATATTTAGATAGATAAAACGGTAAACAATGGTGATATTCATAATATGAACAGGAAGCGCAAGTACAGTATATGTCACTGCTATTGGAAAACATTTTTTGAGTCAGAGGTTATGTATTTTCTTCGGAGCTTCATTAACCTATGCACGTTCTATATAGTCTTTTTGAGAGTTTTATTTCACCGATGGATAAAAATGATGGCAGCTCATACCACTGAGCGCCTTCACAATAACGAGGTGTTAGGTCGAGGCTCGACCGTTTGTTAAGGATATATTACTGCCTAGTGAACAACGAGAAGCGGTGAGACATTTCTGCATTAAAATCTGACGCTGCATTTTTGCTTAAAAAGTGCTTAGTCGGCTTGTGGTAACTCCGCCAATGGAGATGGCGCGATGTATATTTCTGCGAATTTGCTCACTAAACCAATTAATTCAAATAATAAAATCTGAGTTTGTATTCTGAGTGAACCCACCACCCCTATAGATCTGCAGAAGATACATTTTGTTTGCTGCGGGAGCGGTGTAACAACTCGGGTGCTGGTCTGGGGCCCTTTAAATGCTGTAACTCTTTTCGAGGCAGGTGGATGAACTTAAATATCAGTGAAGCGCCCATTGTATCCAGCAATTTTCATGGCTTTAGGTTTAACAGCTGTCAATTTGAAACCACTGACTTGGCTTTCAAAAAACACACATGCGAACAGAAGCTCATAAAAACTATGCACAAAGCAATTTACAATACCTTTATACGCGCTACATTTCGCTGATGAGGATGGATTATTTGAATTGCAACTGATTGTGGTTGGCCGACGATAGACATGTAGGTAAAATCGGAGATCTAGTATCTTGTATTACTCAAAAGTTTAGTCAGACTAGCACATTTTCTCTCGGTTATGATAGAAGGGTCGTCATTTCGTAAGTTATCTCTTGTCACATACAGCAGCAGTCGCTTATATCTAGACTGATTCATGCCTTCCTTTTTCCACCGACTAATTTATCAATGTGACTTTCACTGATTTCACAATGTATTTGCATTTTCATGGACATAGAAATGTTTTCTCAACAGATGTATTAACAAATCATTTTACGAGCGGCCCCATCACTCTGGATTTATGGATTAAGATTTCGAGCGGCTGTCCGAGTTCACACGCACAGTTCTTGAATGCAAAGAGCAATACAACGTTTGCTAACATTGCGACGGCTTATCGTCCATCTTAAGTTGGTGTCTTGAAAATTCTCGTCGGAAATGAGGAGGCTCCAACGGAAAAAAATGCTGCATGTAGCTTTTTCACAATTTAGTCGTCGCACATTAACCAACATTGAAAGCTCGGCTGCTCTATTTTGTAGCATACTGTTGTTCACATATGACGTACGAGATTTCCTTCCCCCATGCAATTCGAGTTTATCCAGATATCGGCTTTCGTTATTTTTGCAATGTTTTGCGCACTCGGAAATCCGGACTTCTAATATCTCGAACTCTTTCGCACAACTCATTTAAGTTTCGGTGAATGATATCCCTGTCTCCATTCCCCCGCAGAATGCTTTATTTTGTTGGAGCAAAGGTTTTAGTGCAAACTGTTCTGTTCCTTTCTGTTCCGGCAGAATTTTACGAGAACTGTCCTAATTTTTTTTTAACATTTTCCCCGTAAAATATTCAATTGTCCTTCCTAAAATATTTCCGGCAAGAATAAGTCGAGTCATCAAAGACCACTATTGGCATCATAAGGCCGATAACTCTGAGTCTTCCCACTTGTTTCATGGAATAAAAAGATTAAACTGATGCCAAAAACACGTATCTGAAATGTGTTAAGAGAAATTTTTTAAACTATGAAAAACAAATGTGTGCAATTAAAGTGTGGAATGCATTGGATGCATAGCAGCAAAACGGTTATTGTAAGTAATTAGAAGCTTCAATTTCCATTTTGATGCTAAACAAGGTAGATCAAATGAGGAAACATTTCGAGTTATTGCGCTATTTATCTTTCACAGAAGTTTTATTCATTTTTGAACGGAGCATGAAAACGTGATTGGATAATGCGAAAATTATTTGATTTTAACTCAATCAATATTTAGTCAGAATTTCTCTAAGAGAAGATAGTTTGTTGGATAGAGACGCTTTAATAGTTTGTTGGATAGAGACGCTTTAATAGTTTGTTGGATAGAGACGCTTTAATATAGTTTGGGACGCTGCATATTGAAAATTTCACCCACATCACACTGCTAAATGTGGTGCGACGATGTGGCAATTAGCTCCATTCGAAGTGTCGTCAAGTTGCAGATGTTGGCAGTGAATCCTGGTGTTTACATTTTCAAAACGAAACGACACTATAGCAGAGAACATTGCGGTTTCGACGCTGACAAACAGCTAGGAACAGCCAATTTTGTCAGTGTTTTATTGTAGAATATGAAAGCTCGATGTCGGCGCAGAACAGCCACTGTTATGTTGACACATCTTTCGGCTTTGCTGCTGCATCAAGCCTTCAGAATCGCTTCTCGCAGTTCGTTTACATTCCTTTAAGATCGTGAGCTGGACCTAATAGATCCTCGCTTTCTTGGAGCAACGGTTCGAATCGTGATCTCTCTGAAAGGCGAATCGCAGCGTAACGTGATCTGAACGCGAGTACAATCATATCGCAAATGCCATTTGCAGATTTATTTGATGAAATCTATAGGCCAGATACCCGTGGCTGGGGGCCTTCAAGGGCTTGTTTGGGGGTATAACATCGGGATAAGTACACGCTTCGATGCACCTGATCCATCGGGGCAAACTCTGCCAAACTTCAATTCATCGGTGAAGATCGACCTTGACCTGTTTGTTACCAACCACTGCAAACACTCGTTAGCACTATCGACCCTCATGTCAAAAGTCAACCATTCTTCGAGAACGCATGCTGCTCCTCTTGGATGATGCGCCCACTAGGGCCAAATCGATGATATAAATATGTACAGTGCTGATGGTTGGTAGGAAACATATCTAAGCTGAAGCATATCTCCACAGATATCAGCCGCAGTCCGCTTGCAACAAGCCTTCGGCATACATCGAATCGCCCTATTCTGTGCACTGTAATTTTCGATTTCTTATGATCTTAGTGCTCCTTCAACCGTTCTTTGTTCGGATTTCTTCAGAAATATTTTAACTGTTGTATTGGATAAGCCCGGCCCTTTTCCAATATCTCGCTGAACGACAAGTCAATGCACGGTTGATGAGCACTCAGTTGCGGTAATAATTCTTACCTTCCCTATTCTGAAGAGATTGCTTGTGGAGCTGAAAGATAGCCATTCGCGATGTGTTGAATCAAACGGAAACTGCGAGTCGCACGCGGCATAGTCCCACAGAATTTCTTCCAGGAACCTCATGACGAAGTGTCCGTATTCATTTATTCGCATCAGAACTCATCGTGTTGTTTTTTGCCATGACCTGTCGTTCCTCACCGCAACTGATGAGGAGGGGTATTGCAATAAATAGATTGAAGTCGAACAAGTTGCAGCATCATTGTCTCATTACTAACTGTATAGAGATCGGCAACATTTTTGTCCACACTGTGTCCAAAATTATTGGTCATTTGCACATGCACTATATGTTCGCGTATATATAGCTATATATAGCCTGGCTTTTAGCAGTGTAGTGGCCATGAGCAGTTGCTAATAGGTTGTGTATATAACTGCAGGTAAAAACGACTTAGCGTTTTATGCGTTTAACCAAAATCTGAGGTGTAGAGATAGATCGTTTTATACTGCTCGCAGCGTAGCAATTCATTCTGCTTTCTCAAATGTAAAGGGTCCTCCAAATTTTCATTTGCCACCCGCTTCTAAGGGACCGACTCAAAGGGAGGTCTGATAGCTAACAGGAAGAGAGTAAAAGGAACGATGGCATTCCATAATGAAAGAGCCTTAAAGAAGACAGCGTTAGGCAACACTTATTAACACTAGTCTCAGTGGTTCAAATATGAATGCATCGTTGTGCATATTTATTGTTAGTTGGTAACTCGTAAGACTTAGTTCGATAAGGGAAATTCAAAACCGTCTACTATGCCAGTTGCTTTGACATATTTGAGCACTCGTTTTCATTTATTCAGATATTTAACTATTAGAAGAGCAGGCAATGGGGTTTCGAAAACGCATTTGTAGTTTTCGAGAAAAAACAGGAGGGAGATGGGGCTAAAAGCGAAGACCGAATAACTCACCGTTTTTATCTGAGAGTGGATTCATAGGCAGCAAATGCTTACGGAGAAAATGCATTTGCTGGTAGAGAAAAAATTTCGTTGTTCCATTCAAACGTACATTTTGTGATCAGTTCATCTCAATGAGCACCACTTTATTTGATGTTTTTAAACATGCAGAAATGATTGCATGGTTATGTTCTAGGATGCGCAGGATGTATTATGTTGCTCGAGTATTACTGCGTGGTTGTAAGTTAAACGAAAGCTGCATCATTTTTTTGTGCTCCGAGAACGAAAAGATGGAGGGAGTAGGTTTTTATTGTTGATTTCCTCTTCTTAGAGGCGCCACTGACTTCAAGCACAGACTTTCCAGGGTTTGATGTTGTAAAACAGTTCAACGAATGCGTCGACGAGCGACGAGGGAAACTCGATACGTTGTCTGACGAGGCTTTGCCGGAGATTTGTCGCATAGAATGCTCCCAATGCAGCAACTCCTTCAGCAGCATCTGGGTCCTCAAGGCACACTATGAGCAGGTTCGTCTTCATTCTGATGCACACTGTAGGGGGAGTATGCCAATGGAAGCTGAAAGGTGCGAATTTTTCTAATTGTTATGATACGTAGGCTAGAACTTGTTGAGACCTATTGGCCCGTTTTTTGTGAATCCTCTGCTCAAGTCTTTTACGGCCTTCGTTGTCAGTGGTTGATTTATTACTTTGAATGGCAGCTTATGCGATTTCTTAAACAAATCCGGTCGTATTTTTCTGCCAAAAATATAACGCCCGGTAATCTAGCTTGCTGAGTTTTACTACTTTCTTCAATTCCTTCAGATATTTTATCTCTATTTCGTGCCATCTAGCAGCCTGAGTAATGTTCTCAGCAAAAATTTCCGCTGAAATTGTTCGAGTTTTATTGCCGGTTGTTTATACAACCAGTTATTAGTTATCACCTACTGTTACTGACGACAGCGGCTGTACAACACTGAAAAGAGGAAAGTACACTCAGAGAATGAACAACTGAGCGAACTAAGCAGGAATGCATTTGTCAGATTTCATTAAATACAGGCAATTCCGTTTGTTTCTCATATATCCACAGATATAAAGCGTCTCATCTTCTAGAACTTCCTAATTAAAAGGCCGCCGTTCAAGGACGAATTCGTTTGTACCATAAAGTGAAATGAGGTATTTCTTTGCAGCTGGAATTGCGCACTTGCAGTAGATACAGGAGTGTATGGAACATATCATTGCATAATACCAAACGACTTCAGCTGCAAAACCCACAAATACTTCAGAAGTTTTCACAAATTTTGCAGATCTGAGTTTCTTTGCATTAAAAGAGAACGAAGTGCAGATTCAAAGAAAACGAGTGCCTCAAAGCAGAGAAATTGCGAAAAAAAGATAAAGTAATCTGGCAAACCACTTAATGTTTTCGAAGGTATAATTCACAAGGTTTATCCTCGCATTTTCAAACAAAGACTTTGCATTATTCAAACGCGAAAGGATGGGGCAGATTAGGACTCACGCCCAAGTTTTGAATTGGGAAAACGCAATAATGCCAGAAGGTCTGAGTTTAGAAAAACGAGAGCATATTTCGGGCGCAAATACAGCTAAGAAATGGTGCCACATGCTTATACACTGATGCATCAATTAGTACAATACCATACTTGTGCAGCCGTCTGCAAACTCGACTTTACTGCATTTGTGACTTGATTTCATACATTACTGGATTGTACATGGCACAAGTACAAGTGTAGCACGAAAAGTATAGTACTTCTTGACGCGGCGATGTTACTGCTTCTGAGCATTCCTAGCAAATTCGTCGTTTTGTAAGCCTAGTTTCTTGGAATGTTGCAAATTCGATGGTGCTAACTAGGGTTAATATATAATGTCTGCTCAAAATAGTAAGCTTCTGACGATGAGATACTGTAGCGAACTGTTCAAAAAGTGGCGAAAACGCGTTCGACCAGTAATTATAGAACATGGATATTCTTCCGAATGTGTGCAATTCCAACCAGGAAGGAATACTCTGTGCTGACTATAATTAATGACCGCCTAAACAAACATCATTTCTGATTAAATGGCCGCCACTGTATACATGTTTTTCACTTGTACGCGCATTTGTACATAGTAAATTCGAGGTCAGGAATACGTTGGCAGTGCGAAAACGAAGTTTTCTTTGAATACTTTCCCTCCTTTCCTTCCCCATTAATTTTCTACGAATATGCAAATCCTTCTCCCTCACTCCGCTTTCTTTTTTCCAGAAATTTCATTGATTGTGGAAATACGAGTCTTTGCTCCTTCTAATGACCATTCTTTTCAAAAATTTCGAACGCAATAAACCTAGCAGCTGTTAAACGAAGGGGTATAAACTTTAAAGGATCGCAGCAGTATGTTGCCAGGTAAACTTTGAAGGTTCACAACAGCATGGTGCCGGTCGATGAAGTGGAAAAATTTGCTGAAAAATTGCGTAAAGTACTGGATGAAGTCGATGAGAAAAAGAGTGACGAACAGGCTGAAGCAGCAAAGAAGCGCCTTCGAGCTGATGAGGCTACCATCGACGCTGAGGATAGCACTTCGCGCCTTTCTGAGGAAAAGTACAAGCCTGAAGTGAGTGTATGCTCTTTTGATTCTCTCTTTTCTCACTGAGCCTTGCTGTACCGTCGGAAACACAACTGTAATCAGTAAGGGGCTCCCATAAAAATGGATTTGTCGAACTGGAGCAAATTTCGTTTCTTAATGTCCACCTTTGCTGCTATACGCTGTTCAGAGGGCGCGTTTCCCAACTTTTTATCCCTTTATTTCACCGGGATGATGCTACAGTTTTTAAGGCGTTAAATAGCAGGCAGTGTCGCTCGTCTTCGCCGTCCAAAAGAATCCATGACGGTTTTGCGATACTAGTTTTTGTGCTGATTTATTTGTATTCATTCTTAGAAGGAGCAATGTCGAAATCATCATCATTCGGGAGTCCATGTTTGAGTGGTTAGGAAGGACTGCGTTAACTGGTTCTTCAGAAGTAACACCCTTGGACTGCTGGTTGATCGTGATTGTATAAGTGCTTTTCATAACAGGATTTCCAGCTTCTTTTAAAACTTCTTTTATACGTTATGGTCGCTCAACATCTGTTTCCCAGATCGTTTTCAACCGGCGCCCCATTATCCACTTTTTTAATCGGACTAATTGAGGACGGTGGAAAGCTAAATTACAGTGCCCTCATATGGTTTGATTTCAACGATTTCACTGCTTGCTGGTACTTAATTTTGATCGTTTCATAACAGAAATCAACAGTAGTTTCTATGGATGGGTGCCGTTTGATGAAACATCTAATAGGCCCACCGACTACCTATAAGTAAGAGTAAGTTTTGAATCATTTTAATATATACACCAAAATGAGCTCCTATTGAAGTTCACATCTGCCACTGCAATGAATAAATGTCTGATCGATGCGTGTTGATGCGCAGTAAAAATGTTCTACTGAAAGTGCAATAAAAAGGATTGTCGGTAAGCGAGTCAATATCGTAGTGTTTTGGTGTCTTAAATTTATAGGTTTGGAACTTTAGGTTAAACGCGTCAAGGAAGAGGGCGGTTCAAACTCATCGGGCTCCACTCCACGGCCGTCCACTTCCAAGGAGACGCCGGAGCTAAGCAACCAGCTTGCGATGATGGGCATGATGGGTTTTCCATTCATGCCCAATCCCTTTATGCCGATGATAGCGCCCGATTTCTTTGCCAATCCGCTGCTTGGTGTGCAGCACAACCCAGCTGCCATCCCACATGGTAATATCTCGCTGATCAATTTCTAAGTGTTTCTTACTGGTTTTTTGTCCCCACATTGGTTCTTTGTTGACTTGCATTGTTTATTGTAGTCATTAAATAAGAAAGCGCAAACCCAGTTGTTCGAGAGTGCCATGAAAATTGAGCAAAAATCTGTTGAAAATACACTTTCCCGTCAAAATTGCACAAATTGGGAACTGTGGGAAAAGACCGTCTATTTCATTGCATTAGTTACAGCGAAAACCAGCGGGATATGTCGATCTGGTTGTGGGATGCATTTGTTTCGCTAAAGGTTCCCGAAAAAAAAAAAAAACCGTACACTGTCAACCGCTTTTTGTTAAAAAGACGTTTTGATCCAAAACTTCGTGCAACCTCGTGTAGCTTCTTTTCGCATTTCGCAGCTCTTAAACCGAGAAGTACAAAATGGATATTGTCATGAAGTCTCCACGTTTCTTCAGTTTAACGTCGCATTTTCGCAGTTACGTTGCAGTGTTTGCATTTCCAGCCAAAATGAGATGTCTGCGTTATGGTTTCGAATGAGGAGCTACGTCTGTTCGGCTCTGTTTGTTGTCCATCCTGCAAGGCTATCATAACCCTGTGAAAGGATGGGGAAAACTTCCGAGTCTTGCAGGAAATTAAGCGACATTTCATTGAAAAAAGATAGGATGAGACAACTTAACGTTTCCTATCTGAAAAAAAGAAGGAATTTCTTGTTAAATCGCTAACAACAGCATTGAAACTGTTCCCTTAATTCGCCATTGTGCGTCTTTGTCCTTTTTCAGTGTGGTCTGGTCACATATTATATAATCTACAAGTGGCTTCATTTAGCTTCATTCACTCATTTATCAGAAAACTTAAGTCCTCGGACATTCGGGGCGGAAATTTATATGAGATTAGAGGAGAGGGAGAGGGGAGGGGGTCGGAAGATAGAGAAGAATAAGTTTCAAAGTGTGCTGACTATGTTCAGCACCTCAAATATTACGCTATTTATATCAACATTTTCGATGCAGAATCTCGTATTTCCATTATTGTGTGCAATGCATAGCAGATTTGAAAATTCCACTAAAAAAAACGAGCACATCTTCGTCGATTGTAAACGTTTTCCTATCTTTAACGTTTTTCATACTTATCTGACGGTAATTTTACTTTATTTACTTTAATCGACAAAGCATTCATTAGAATAGATGTATTTTCTTATCGCTTCCACTTTCGCTTAAGTGAAGTTATAAGGTAGCGTGGAGGTTAGGGCTTAGGCTCGTCCCCTGCCCATCGGATACTGACGAGTCGATTCATCGTTGTTCCACTCAGGAAGAGAGTTCTGACCTGCTCCACCGCCTTCGTCTCTATGAGACCCTTGGTTGGGGTGACTTACTAGGTCGAAGCCAGATAGTATGGTCGGAGCCCTCTTTAAACGACCGCGCAGTAAGCAATATCAAACGATGAATGAAGTGATAAGTAAGCAATGAATTGATAAACGATAAAGTAGCAGTGCCCGTCAGGTTTGATTGGCCAACCTGACGGTAAACACTCCTATAAATAAAGTTTATACCGAAATAGCATTAGTGCATTTCGCTGCCATTGCGTATTTCAACGTAATTTTTGATTACGCAGAGATATGTTGAGATGATATTATCAATGCGCAATTTTGGCACGAAATTACTTGGGAATAGATAGAAAAAAATGCCTGACCATTTCTGCGTCTTAGCCCCTTTTCTTGCATTGCATGTCAGTGGTATTAGATTTGCTTATGTGATATCTACTGCCTTTAAAAAATTAATACCATCCCTCACCTCTTATTCGATAAGGGCGCATCACCGTCTTCATTACCAGCGAGAAAACCTGCATGAACATTCCCACCACAGCCTCACCGTGCTAGCTGTTCCCTTGTACTCATTTCGCCAGGTACGAGACAGTCGGTCCCCTAGACCGTCTAGAGTAGGGAGTAATGGGGACTCTGTCGCAGAGGCTAAAATTCATTGGTCAGCACCGTTTTCGCGGTTTGGCAGTTTTCCATGATGTACTCGCTTTTGCACTGTAGTGGTGCATGAATATCCTAGGTTCGATATTGCAACGAAAAGACCGATTGTTATATGGCTATCGGTCGCTGGGCAGTATTTTCTCAATAAGTGGTAAAGATGGCATCTGTGGCAGGAATAGGCCGACGCAGTAGTAGCCCACTGATAGCAACTACCAACGCGGTGGTTGCATGCAGGATTGATGGTACTTCCGCTTATAGCAGCCTTCTTGCTGGTTATCTTTTATTCGACGATAAATGCGCAGTATGCGGCTGAAATCCAATCAGAGTAAAAAAAAAGTGGCGGAAGCAGACAACGTGGTATTTGTTCTTCGACCGCTTTAACGCTGACCGTTGATCATTTCACACAGAGTGCTTGCATAACATCCTAGCTGTTTGCACATTGATTCGTTGTGCTGAAAAAATTTTGTGTATTTTCTCTTCGCTGTATGTAGGTGACTGCAGTGAGCCATTTCATTGCATTTGACACATAGAGCGGTGATGTTTTAAGAGTTCTGCTGTTGAATTCACGTGACATCTGTCGAGTTGATAAAATTGATAACGTTTATTAACACATGGCTTTTGAAGGTGTGAAAAATTCGAAAGGGAATGAACCATTATCTAGTGCCGTGCAGAATTGAAGTGACTAATCGCCTATAAATATTTAAAGGCAACAAAAGTCGCCTATAAATAATGTTCAGAAGGCGACGTAATAAAGTTTAAAACAGCGCACATAAAAAACGTTTCAGCTTCGAAAGTTGACACTATTTAGGCCGTGGGTGGTCATAGTCAGAATGACCCTATGAACGTTTGTGGTAGTGTTTTGAACGTTGATAGCATGAAGTAGTGAAATGTGTAGGATGTTCGTGCTCAAAACAGTTGTGTTGTTATAGAAGTGAAAAACTTTAACCTAAAAGCTAACGGGAATGCGAAGGGGAAAACTTATGACGAGTAGAAGTGAAATGGAAATACATCATTTCCTGTAGGCATTGATTTGAGGTCCATTGTGTGCAATCACTCCTTCCATCCCTCCTTCCCAAGCAAATGGTCCCTCAGGAGCGTGGTAATTGTGAGATAACAGAGCGTTCGGTTATCGGTTCATTTGAGGCAGGGAAGGAGAAAAATGAAGCAGGCTTTCCCTCTTCTTGAAACTGATTTTTTGCCGCATGGACGTTGAGCCTCTTAAACGTTGCCTCCGAAAACAATGGGCAGAGAAATTGATTATTTTCCTTTAGAGAGAATCATACGATGCTATGCCGTAGAAACTGCTAGCAATTTTCTGTCAGGGTTATACGGCTGATTTATCCAACACTAAGTACCACGTCCTCACCTGCGAAATGATTTTCGAACCTGGCTGGTTGTAGCAAGTATAATGAGGCGTGTATCTCTTTTCTGCACGTTTCCACGGGAGTGCCTGGACGCTTTTCTATGACGGAAATGATTTCAACTCGAGGGTCACATCAAAGTGCACTTGAAATATCCTGGCTTTTTTTTTCGCACTAGTGCACTGAATTTGAAAAACTCACGACAAATTTGAGACACAAGAAAACATTAACAGTGGGGAAAATGAAAATTTCCATAAGCAAACACCCTTCCACCTCGCAAAACTTCCTCGAGCGTGGCTTCCCTACAGTCCCATTTTTCTTTCCACTATACCCGTATTGAAGTTTTTGACTAATGCAGTCCATCTCTGCTCTCTCCATTCATGACCCTTTAAGGTTTTCGGTTAAAAAATATAATAAGTGCTGTGTAAGGAGTGTTGCAAATTGGAGCAAAAAAAAGGAAACCCATCGAATGGAGTGATTTTTTGAGTGGACTATATTGATGTGCACAATGTTTTTAGCACTTCAGAACGAGGCCAGTTGTATAGCATTTGCATATATGCTGTAACAGAACTGTTCGACATTTGCCTGTCAGGTTGTTATCGACTGCTGTTTTTGGATTATCATACAATGCAGATGCAGATTTTTTTTTTTTTTTTGGAAGTTCTGGGTAGCTTGCTGTTAGTTGTCTTTTATACTTTCATTTTTCGTTCGTTAAATGTTTTGACGTTTGTTGAAGCATAGATGACAAACGGCTGTCACCTGTTCTTTCTACTTATGATGGTATGAGTGCAAACATTTAAAGATTGCTACTTGTAGCAGTACCGAGCACATCGCCGGCAAAGAGAGCGCGAACCCGGATAACCGACGAGCAGCTGAAAATTCTTCGGCAGTATTTCGATATCAACAACTCGCCAAGTGAGCAGCAGATAAAGGAAATGTCAGTTAAGGCACAACTTCCGGAAAAAGTCATAAAACACTGGTTTCGCAATACTCTTTTCAAGGTAGTGTATTTTTTTCTTCAATGCTGTTTTCCTTTAATTGCGTCTTTGCTATGAATGCTATTTTCATTTGCTGGCACTTTTTGAGAAATTACTGAGTTCGAAATTGGGAATTGTTCTGCCCATTTCTTGAGCTCTTAAAAGATACCAACGCATCGATTGAATTATTTGAAAAGATCAGGCTCGTTAAACTTTTAGAAGTAATTGTCCTTGTTCGTTTAGTGCACGGTAAAAATATTCATCATACCCTTATCTCCGTCATGAATTGTTGCTTTAATAAATTCTAAGAAGTAAACTTTTTTAAGGAACGTCAACGCGACAAAGATTCCCCGTATAATTTCAATGTTCCTCCTCAGATGAGCATCGACCTAGACACATACGAGAAGACTGGAGAAGCGAAGATCACCTCCCTAAAAGTCGAGGTCTGTCCTTGTTTCCTCCTCTGTCCAACTTTAAGAAATGAGTTGTGTCATTCAACACTTCACTGTGTTTTAATTAACCTTTTTTTTGATAATTTCAAGCTGCATGCTTTCTTTCTTTCCTCTTTTTTCTAAAACCACTCCTAGTGCTTCGAATGAACTCTTTCTGTTAAACTGACTTCAGCGCTTGCGTGAAGCAATTCTATGCGAAAAATTTAATGTGCTGATATGTTGCCGAAATTGTTGAGAATATGCCACCTCTATAACTAGGTAAACTAGATGAAGTATTGAAACCCATTTTCAGACACAAACTAAATTAAACTTCCACATCTTAGTCCACAACCATGGTAGTCAGTGAATTATTGGATGAAAGTAAAAACACGAAAATGTGGTCGACGCTTCTGTAGCGCAGCTTAAATCCTTTCACTGATAGTCCTTGTGGTCATTTTTGGTCAGTGCTTGGCTTCATCGATCATAAAATGTTACTGCAAGCGCTTGTATTGCAGAAAACTTTGCTTCTGTTAAGCATATGTTGCTTTCAGACGATGAGCGAGGACTGCAAGGCCACTCCATCGAAGACCCAACCGGAAAGCTTGTCAGTATCGAGTAAGGTGAGCACACCTGCGGGGACCAGTCAGCTGACAGCTTTGCGCAATACGCAAGCTTCGACGAATCCATTCGTTCCATTCCTTCATGACGATAAGGCCATCACATCGCTTCTTCAAGGTTACTCCATAAAAATCGTGTTTATTTATCAGCTCGGATCAACGTTGCTGGCACACACGAACTATAGCAACCAATGTCAATGGGGAACCTTTTCACTTTACAATGTTTTTGCACCCAAAATCATTTGAAACCTTAGAAATGCTCAGCTTATTAAATTGTTGATCTAGTTAGAGAGAGTAGAAAGTTGTAGTGTTAATCATCCCTCCTTGCTTCCTTCTGGTCACATCTGACATCTGGAGCCCGTCCGCGCAGAGCATTTCCAAGACTTCAGCTAACATTTTGATCTTTCTTAGTAATAATTTTTTTCTGTGGATGTTTAAAAAACACCTCCATTGCCTCTGCTTCATGTCTCTTTGTAACGTTCATCTCATTGCGTTTCCCACCGACGCCCATTTGGACTTCTGTAGCCGATAACCTTTCCATCCTATTTGGATATCAGCTACTGCCCTTGATACGTAAACATATAGTTCTTTCATTTGTTTGGTAGAAGAAAATGGTTTTGAAAAGAAATGACCCTACTGCCAGCATAGAATTAACAATACTCGGGTTCAGTGACGAATTTTTATAAATAGCATTGCCCATTATATCAGCATATGCGCATCATTCGAGTGTATCCAGTGCATATCTTATGCTAGTTGGATGCATAATTGCTAGATGAGTATGTAAAAATTACTTGTGCGGTTTATCCAAAATTAAGTTGTCAGTGAGCTGCATTTATTGAAAGAACAAAAATGAGCTGAAGTGACAGTCTTGCAAGAGAGGTACGTTTGAATCGCAGGAGAGTGAGCTTGATTGTGGAAGAGAAGTTAGCCGTTATCGGGACCATCTTTCATAAATCATAGCTCACGCTATCAGCCGAAATAGCTCGGCAAGTGCTCTGTTCAAGTGAATCAAATCAGCTACCATTTATAGGTGGTCTACTTCCTTGAAAATCTGTTAGAATTGGACGAGTTATTTAGTCACTTAATATTATATCCGAAATAATTCGCCAGAGCGAGCTGGCACTATCATTTAACCCTAGTCTGACGCGGCATCGCCCCCCATTTTCATGAATCAATATGATTTTCATCTGTCGGCTTATAAAGGCCGACATCGGAAGATGTCTAAAAAGGTTCTAGAGAAAGCTATATTCTATAGTTCTCCACTGTGCAGAGCCTGCCCTGGCCGTCCGAACGAGACATAAGATCAGTCCGCATTTCGGAAGCACTGGGAGCACGAGATTGGACTGCTTGCCGTCGAATCGTTATATAACTACTTTTCCACCACAGGTCCAATTTAAGTTGGCTGGACGATGCTGCGTGAAGGTATCTGGAGAACAACGTCTGTCTCCAACGTCATGTCATGCTCTTTATGCTCATATGGAAAGAAATCTGGCTTGTAGGCCCTGGTCGGTGTATTCCCTTCCGGATTGAAGGTGTACGCTTGGTGAGGGGCAGACTTTTCGAACGGTTGGCTGTGGTTGCTTTTGTGCACTGTAATGGTAAAATTCACTGGTTAACTCTAAATTCTTGAACCTCATCGATTTACAGCAGAATATGTTATTCTCCAAACTTTTAACCACTCCAGGTTTAATCTGCATAATCTGATAACTTAGGCGACATTGTGGAAGATTGTTGAGTCTTGCAGGAATGCCGCAGTCGAATTCAGTCTCGGGCCGTCGAGCCAACCGTACGCGCTTTACAGATTTTCAACTGCGCACGTTGCAGCAATTCTTCGATAAGCAGGCCTACCCCAAAGACGATGACCTTGAGGTGCTGTCGAAAAAGTTGCAATTGAGTCCTCGCGTAATCGTTGTTTGGTTTCAGAACGCACGTCAGAAGGTTGGTCGCTATTCAAATATGCTACTTCTTGACGACCTAGTGGAAATGCAGTTACATTATCACTGAGGTCCCTCTCTTTTGAAGCCGTACATGAGCCTTTAAATACCACGTATATGGCCACTGATCACCCAGACGGTTCCAGCGATCGGTCATGCCGTTGAGCAATTTTCAGCAGAAGCGTTTATTCGAAATGGAAATGAGGACTGATGGAGCTGTATTTGGTGTGGGAGGGCTTATATTCAAGAGGCAGGGAGAGGACTCATCTCACTCATAGCTTTCAGAGATCGGCATATGTTCAAAGTTTGTCCACAGGCAGTTGACTCCACCATGAAATGCGCTGTAATATTTGTGTGTTAGCTAACCTTCGAGTGCATATACTCTAAATTCAGCTCATTTAAATGAGAAGAAATCTCATACTCAATATTTTTCGATCCAAAAAATTCTTTCTTTCTATTATTTAAAATAATAAAAATAAAAATAAATAAATATGCAAGAATTCACTACGTAAATCCCCGAGTGGTCCTCATTAATGCATTCAGCTTTGCGGCTGTGTTGGGCAGATAACGTCTAAAACAGCTTTTTATTCTGAGGTAACATTGACAGCATCACTGACAGTTGAATTATTGCTGTCCAAGTTTTGACCACTGCCCACAGAATCTCACTTCAGGATGCGTCTCCAGCAACCTTTTCTGCTGCAAAACATATTGTTGCTTTGAATCTTGACCGAAGTTGTGTTTTTAAAACGCTGAGTGGAAATATATTATTGCAATGGTGCTGCTACCGGCGGAAGTGCACTAATTTGCCTTTTGCTAGTAGAGATCGGCAGAAAAGTGCGTAAAACTGCATAGGCATAACTATGGGCTCATTTTTGATGATTCCATGGATTGCTTATACCAGCGTGATTGTTGCTACCTACATGTTTAGATCAGAAGTTGCAACAAAGTGGCTTTTTTTCTGCTTTCTGATGTGCTGCGGATGTCAATCTCCGCATTTGTTAACGAGTGACAGAGGAACTCATTTGATTTTTTTTTTGCTATTACAGTTTAGGCGTCATGCAACTATTTCGTTAATTCCAGGCTCGAAAAATATATGAGAATCAGCCATCCTCTGCAAATGATGACCGTTTTATGAAGACGCCAGGGAGCAATTTCCAGTGCAAGCGGTGCCAGCTTGTCTTCCAGCGTTACTATGAGCTGATTCAACACCAACAGAAGCTCTGTTACAAGGATGATTGTGTCGCTCAGCAAAAGGACAACAAGGTATCCTTTAAGTGATGTTGATATGAACTTATTGTGAATGTGTAAGTGCTCAAAACAGTGTCATGCATCGATGGCGAATAGTTCTGGCTCCCAAAAAATTTCCCCTTAGAGGTCCTAGGAAGTCATTAAGAAGCTTTCGAAATTCGGTTTCTCCCGATCTCATCCATGGGGCTTCGAACTTTTAGGTAGGCCTCATATTTCCTAGGCCCTAAATTTGCAAGCCTCCGAACACCGAGACAGGTGAAATGGCACTTGGTTTTCCCAGTTTTTGAGATCTCCAAAATCTGAGATCTGTTTTCGAGATTCAGGAACAAATTCACCCAATACTTTGAAGTCGGTGGTCATGAAAAAGAAGGCGGCTAGCGCTGAGATTATTTAACACACTGAAAGACGTGCCCTGAACTTCGAGTTGGTTTTCTGACTAATATAGAAAATTTCAAGCAGTGAAATGGATTTTCGATATTTTTAAGTACAAAAACCGAATCCCACCGAGATTGATAGTTATGCGGGAGAAGACGCTTCAACACACTGTGTACAACCTGTCTTGCATCACAGTTTCACTCGAATAGCATAAACCACTTTCACAAGTGCTTCTCAGTTCTGCTTGTCACCTACAGTTGAGCGCCATTTCTCCCTCCCCACCTCCACCCCGCCCTGAAATTCGTCGCTTTCAATCTCTAATATGAAAAGGGTCCGAGTGAGTGGCGGGCTTTTTACACGGGATGATGGAGATCGATGGACATAACCCAGAGCAAAGGGAAGGAGGGAGGGGCGCTTAGAATAGCAACACTAAACAGCTTGCCGTGGTTCATGCTGATTAACTGGTCTCCTGCTGGCACACAGAGGGAATGAGGGCATAGAGGTCATCCTCACGCATCTCTCTCTCCTCTCTCCTTCCCGTGCCCCACTCCCCCCCCCCTTCATGTGAAGGACACAATATGCAGTGAAAAGTTTTGGCTCAGCTGCCCATCAAGCATTAATAAAGGTCGTGTTGGGGATTCCACATTTCCTCAGTAACCTTTCGTTGCCTGAAAGATCGGTAGATCTTTTACTGAGTGCTAGTGAAGGGTGGTGATTAGTGATGCCTCGCTTATTAGTGAATATCTTAGGGAAAGGTTGATTTGCGGTTTACTGCAACAGAGGTTTTATTCAGTTTTAAATGAATTCGTTTGGATTTCAGGAAGGGTTGCAGAGTTGTAGATGGCTCGGAAAATCCAACAAACTTTTGGAAAAACCAGCACTTTTTGGGCATTGTAGCATTTTTCGTACTCCTCGCTTAAAATCTTATAAGCTAGTCTTGGCACGCCTATTTTTTAGCTGTTTTGCTCGAATCTCTTCCACCATTCTACTCTCCGTGGGCTTTTTTTTCATATACCTTTGGTCACTTCTGTATCTCTTTACCCCTTGGCTTTTTTCTGTCCAACTCATTGTTTTTTAAAGAGTTATTTGACGTTTGGGTCAATTATTTAAGGGGGTTGAGGAGAATCTGAGCGAAGATGAAAAGTCGATTCTCGATTCGGAAAATGGAATTCCATCGTCGGGTCAAAGCGGCAACGGGCAAGCGCCGAATCTGAGTGGAGCGCTGGCACAGCTGATTGGTGCTGCGTCTTCAGAAACCGGTATGGACCTGAATCAGGCGGATTTTTTGAAGCTGCTCGCCTCTTCGAAGCCAGCGCAGGATAGCAGTCTCAAATTGGTCGGTTTCGAAAGTTGTTATCTATTTAGCACTGATTATTTGCGTTTATTCCTTGTGCCGGTTTCGTTGCATAGGGGTCTCTTGAATTTCGTTATGCTCGAATATAAGATCAGTCGCCATGCTGTTCATTTCATATCGTTGTCGTTTATTTTTACATATGCGCCAGATATCTTTTTTGGTGTTCTTCGACACAATGATTGCATAGCAGATTATGCGGGTTCATGTTGGGATCTCTTCGGCGATCGTTTTTAATGTGAGCGATTCTATAGCGTCTTATAAGTACCTGTGTCCGATTTTAATTTTTTTTTTTTTTTTTATATTGCGCGTTGTGTTGGTAATATAATTTATTGTGGCCATTAATAAAGTGGGCTACCTGCACCCGGACGCTATTTTTTCCTGCCTAATGGCATTCTTGTTATTGTCTGTAACATTATGCATTGAAAGGGATGCTCAGCAGTTATATAAAAGACTGGTTAGAAAAAGCGAGTGTCATGCCAGCACCTGGACAACAAATTTCTTTATTATCTTCTATTTTTTAAACATCGAATGTAATTGTGCGTGCGCACCCTTCAGAAATATTAGGAACGTCTCAAGTGTAAAATTATTCTCTCCCATGTCCTCTCTCTATCTGATTGTCCCATTTCCCAGGGAAAATTCAGTTCAACCTTCTATTTCAAAACTAATGAAATATTGGCTTTTTCAGTCAAGAATAGTGAACTTAACTCCTAGTAGAGTTGTTTTTATGGAACTTTTTGGTTGCATACGAAAGTACAAATGACTGCAGAGGGAAGGGAAAGAAATTTGTGCTAGATGCAGAAAGTTGTGCTAAAAGGTCACGAAATTGTGCTAGTTGCAGAAAGTGCGTGACAAGAAGAAAGCTTTCTACAAGCGCTGCCCCTTCTGCTGCCTGCTGTTCCATTCGCGCGAATCGCTAGTGGGCCATATACCGGCGCGTCACCCCGAACAACTCAGCAGCACCCCCGTCAATGTGGACTTGCTTCCTGATGCTGAGGATGTAAGCGCTAGTATTTTCTGCTTAGCCTTCTCGATCGCTTTTCTTGTTGGAAAAGTTGTATTTGGGGTAGGCAAATCAGCGGGAAGGTTTGCCTCATATTGAGAATAGGTCTGTCACGAGTGCTGTTGCACCCTCTCGTGAATGCAGTTTTCAGAATTAATTATTATATTTTTGGTCTTTTTTGAGGTTTCTAGGTTCAGTGCAGGTCGCTTCGTTTTTCCACTCATCTACTGCTTCCATTCCCGAGTATTTCTTACCGGCTTGAAATTACGAATTTTTCTCTTCATGAAACTGTTTGTTATAGGTGCCAACAATAACAGCAATCACAAGTGAGGATCCTGCGACCAGCTTTGAGCTCTCCAAACTCAATGGGTCATCGAAAAAGGTCGAGGCAACGCCGTTGGACCTCAGCTGCTCTGCCAACGGGGAGGGGTGTGTTGATTTTTTTTCATTAGTGGTGCAGCAGTTGGTGCAAACGAGCTTAACGTAAACGCTACCACTGTTTTGTAGTAGTCTATATGACGTGGCTGTCGTCCTATTTTTATGTGTATCCTTTGCTTGCTAAGAAAAGCAACCAAGTAAGGGTTGGATTGAGTAGCTGCAGAGCGTTACGTTTGTGATTGTTAGGGCCGTTTCGAATATTTAAATTCATGTACAACATCACTTACGCACCCTTGTGAGCTGTTGAATGCACCTCGCTAAAGTGTTGATGATGCAGTAACGTAGCTTAACTTATTTGACGAGTTGTTTATAGGCGTGAGGATTCAGTATCGATGTCGCCATCATATTACCATTCGGACAACGAAGACAACAGTGACAACGTGGAGACATGTGATCAGTACAATAGCTCGTCACCAGGTGCAGCTGGTAATGCCACACAGAGCGCTGTTCAACGCAGTGCAGCTAACTCGAAGCGATACAGAACACATCTTACCCCGCTTCAAGTTCATGTTGGTTTTTCTGCTTTGCTTCTTACTTTGCGCATCGTCTGATAACCATGAGCTATGCGGTGTTGCTTATATGCTGAAGTATGCCTCTCGCACCAACTGCTTTGTTGAAATGCCTATGTGTGCGTTGATCATCGATTTCAAAATATTCAAGACTTTCTGTAATTATGCATTAGACCGTTGGCCTTCTATTCGTTCACATATTGTGCCTACTTTCTGTCGAAATGCCACGCTTTTGTTGCTTAGCACCTTAATGAAGTCACAAGAATATTTACAGGTGATGAAAAGTGTGTTTGCTGAGTACAAGACACCGTCGATGAGCGAGTGCGATATGCTCGGTGTGGAAATTGGTCTGCACAAACGTGTCGTACAGGTGTGGTTCCAAAACGCGAGAGCAAAGGAACGCAAAACTAGGGCATACAACGGTACACGGTTTCATTTTCTGTGCTGTAGTCTCTAGCGCAAGACCAGAAGATAGGTTTATGCCTCGAAGGGAGGGGTTTGTATTATTTCCGTGAATGTGATGGAATTTTTGTTAATGAAACTGTTTTCGAAAAAAGGCTCGTCTTGGGCCTTTTTCAAAGTGGTCGAGCCCCTGAAACCTCTTAATTGGAACGATAGGTTGAGGGAACTGCTTGTGATATTCAATAGTTGAGAATCATTGAATTCTGTTGGGGAAGCGGCTTTTTTGCATTTAGGCCACATATTTGCGATTTGCGAACGATAAGGCTGCAAATCCTGTGAAAGTGCGTAGACTACTTTTGATAATGGAGTGGAATGTTGATTTAGTTAGAAGTCTGATTGAGAAGAGGTTTTGCCGTCCGATTATGAACGTCTATTTGCAAGCTTATTGACAAGTTTTTCTGAACAAATTTTTTATCTGACTTCTTCGCGCCTAAGCGGCAATCTCTTATTTGAAGTCAGCCTTGGTTATTTCTTCAGTTTTTTGATTGCATTACTAAGATGTACGAATATATTCCGTAAAGTGTGCGAAATGCAAAGCAAAAATAATAGCTTTATTGCAGACTTGAATGTGGGAAGTTATGAAGGCGAAATAAAATAGGGGAAAAGAAAGTTTGATGAGGGAAAAGCATTTTCATTGTTCTCAGTGCTGTGAGGCGGGTAACAACGAACTGTCAGGGAACGTTGAGGGACCTCAGGGCGCGTGTTTTTTCTAGTGCAACCAGTTTGTTCAATGTGACTGAAGCTAAAAGAACCTCGAAAACAACTTACTGCGTTGAAAGTAGCAAAAGCACTTCTTTTTTCTTTTCCCTATTTTTTGCCCATATTTCGGTCTACGTTTACAGCTTTCAGGGTTCATATCTATAATAGAACTGTCACTGCCTTTTCGAATATTTCTCTCTTTGGTCGTTCTGAAACGGAACGCTGCTTTCACTATGAGATTACTTTAATGTTTGCCCGATGCAGAGATACTTAGGTGTACTCGCTTTCATCGAAGAGTGTTGATTGATAAAGTTCTGTTGTATTTAGGCGAAGATGAAATGTTGCGGTGCACAGCGACGCGATGTGAGGTCTGCGGTGTTGATTATAACCATCGGCTTACTTTACACGACCATATTTTCACTTCTGAACACCTCTCCAAGGTTAAGAAGCTTCTTCGTTGTGAGACACAGTCGGATGGTACGCGCATCGACACAACTTTCACCTCGGAGAACAATGGCGACAGAGAAGACGGTCATCGTATTAGGTAAAATCTTGGTAGTCTTTTGTGAAGGATTAATGGTATAACCGTTTTGTTTTGAGTGTCATTCATGATATGGAATGAATGGGAAAGAGGTAGGTAGAGAAATTGTACTAAAGGGATAGCAGCAAATTGCTGCGCGTTGAGATTTGGGGAGCAGTGCCTCATCAAAGGTACTCATCGGAATTTGTGAAGGTATTTTTAGGCTTTGCGGCCTCCTTGTATCTGAACGCTTATTTTGGTGTCTTCTGTTGAATATTGTGGATGTTGATGAGGATTTGCACGGATACTGAAAGGTAACCTTGGGAAGGCTAGTTGTCATGATTTTTTCCTTTGCAGGATGAAAGCTGTTCGTGATCGCAAAGTCATGAAAACGGCTGGCATGAGCCTACAGAATGCTGCTGCAAACCCTCTTCCACAGTTTCCTTACAATTTCATTTACGGGCTACAGCCAGGTATGTTCTCCATCCTGCCTCTTGCTTTTGCCGCAGACGAGTTGCCTCCAAACAACTAATTTTACTGGTGAAACGTGGCAGTTGTCTGCTTATTACAAGCGTCACAATCATCTAAGCTGTTGCGTCACCAGGTGTGCACCTAGTGTGGCAGTTTGTGTTCCAAAAATGCCAATAAAGTGCTGATGGGCTTCTTGTCTGAGAGTATTTATGGAAGAAAGAAGAGAGTAGTCAGAAATTGGGACATGATATGAGCGTGATGACCGTCATATAACCCCCTAGAACTGGAATCAGTCGTCTTATCCAAGAAAGGGAGAGTGTCATCTTCTCTTGCCGAGGCATGTATTTTAAACGTAATGGTTGGATTTAGTGGCGTATAGAAGCTTTGCTGTCTTAAGAGGGTTCATTCGCCGCCCTACCCACTTTTCGAGACTTATAGAACAACTGAAAATTGCTGACGAACGTCGGTTTCACTTCCTCACTTTCCTTCTTTTGATAGAAAAGTCTCTGGTCTGCTTTAACAAGGGCTGCTGTCTTCTTTTGTTTTTTTTTTTCTTTGAAGTGTTTTGAGGCTTCCAGCCACCTTCACCTAATCGTTTTTGGATCACTTTGCTTATGCCATCTTGAAGGTTTTCAGCTCGCTTTGCAAGCTTTTTTGAGAATTCCAGTTTGCTTAGTTCACCTTAATTTGAAAAATTTCCACTCACCTCGCTCACTGATAAATCGGCAAAAATCGAGCTGATGATCCTACTTCTTATCGAGTTCCCACTAGCACACGTAAGACCGTTTAGTCTGCTTCAGGTGGAAGTTAATTTGATGGCTTGAGCATCTCTTAAATCTAAGCAGTTCTGAAAAGTTTGGATCTCGTTTAGTGAATGTTATTCCTAGCCATATTTCTTGATGGCTGTGATGAATGTGATGGCAGCTGGTGACATTTTTTGTTGGCAGGTCGCTCGAGATCTTCAACGATCACACACATCGGCCCAAAGGGGAGGGGGGGGGGGGGTTGGAGGTACCCATCTTCAAAATTGGCTCTCTGGATACATTAGCAGCCTTTAATGGCCATTTCAGTTTCTTTATGAGATTTTCCTCCCTCACATGTAGGGATTGTTGTTAAGTGTTGACCTCTGGTATTTTATCTGTCAGTAGTTTTTGGTTTTTGAGGATCACATTCGTTTGATAATGAAATCCGGTAGTTGTTTGCCGTCGTTCTTTCGACTTTTGTGCAACTTTTCTAATTTAATTGTGCTCTGGACTGAACAGCCGACGTAGGCTTGATGTTGTCTAATTTGACATGATGAAAGCAGTGATATTTTGCCAAAACGGTTGATTTCAAGGTTTGGCGCCGATGATCTACGACCCAAATGTGATGGGCACACCGATTCCTATGCTCCAGATTCCAGAGAGTGTGATGGCACAAATAACGACAGATATGAGCGCTGGTCGTGAATCAACAAAGTTTACACAGGACGGAAAGACGTTCCAACAGCTGATTGCAGTGCTCCCGCTGCGGGACTTTCAGTGCGCGGGCAGCAAGGACAGTGAGGTCATCAAGTTTGTTACCAAGATATGATTTTTCCACACCTGACATTTTGTGCGGTTTTAAGAACTTTCATCCAAATGGGCAAGGTCACTGATTTTTGTTCTGTTTTTTTAGCAGGAAAAATGCAGACTCAAAGTTCTCGAAGAAAGCAAAGGATGTCTCAATGTTAAGGGTAAAATAGGTACCCCAATTGCCACACTAAGCAGTAGCTGGGTATCATATGAGAGCATCAGGATGAACCCTTCTCGGAAATGCAGTTGACTGTTTTGGCCACTTGGTTTGAATTCGACACTCTTTCGTTGGTTGGCCTGGTTTTTATGTTTTTATGAGAATGGATGTTCTGAACCAGTAATGAAACTACTGAAAAATACCATTGCAGGTTGGCTGGGCATGTCCGCAGTGCACAAACGTTTTTCAACAGGAGGTGCTGCTCAAGAGTCATCAGCGTCTAATTTGTCAAAACTGCGACTCGGTTTTCAAGCTCATTCAGACGCACTATGAATGCCGAGCGTGTAGTACTAAACTTGGCACTCAGGTAACCTTTATAGGGAACTTTCGTGTTATCCGCAATGTTTTTATACTTTTATACGACTGGGAAACAGATCTGCGTTGAGTGTGATGGTGTGACTGAAATGGGATGCCGAATGCTCATAGACAGAAAAACTGGTTACTGCTGAGGCGTTCTTCTTGTTTATATTACAGCATTACTTTGAGCGTTCGTCGTATCAGCAAAGTTGATGCGACATCAGCATTAGCGCATTGATAGCTTGCAAAATATGGCGAAACGATTTTCCTGTGTCCCTTACCACTAACTGAAAAATTCTTGAGGATGCGGTTTGCAGACTTGTTCTGTAGACAACTTCAAACATACTGACAATGTTGTAATGACGGAATTTCTTAATTCACCCGCATAGTGGTTTCTGTTCATGCGTGAGCACCCTCTAGGCCTTCATTTGCTGGTGCTGAAAAATTGTGGGACGTTGTGACCTTCGACTCAAAGTTCGTAGGGAAAAATATTGGATATATTTGAGCATTTCGGCATCTCATGGATGTGATGGAAAGCATCTAGCATGCCCATAGATCGTTAGTTTTGGTCTGCTATAGTTGTTGCTTGGAAAGAGTTGTGTATGCGATGGATTTCATTGTAAAAATAATTTAGAGCAACGCTTTTAGAACGCGAGGAAGCATTTTTTCAGGCAGAATTTAAGACACATTGTGAAGGGGCCGAGCATCAAGAAGCACGTGAGGTGTTTCTTGGCCATACCGTCTAAACCGGTGAAGAGAAGTCGGTTATAGAGGCAGTAATGAAGCAGTTGCTGCGTCGATTACTCCGAGTGTTCAAGAGACGCTGGAGGTGCTTCGTTCTGATGAGGTTTAGAAACGCGCTCTTTTTGAATCTTTATCTACGTCCAGTGGCGCCTGTATCGGCATTTTACTGTGTCTCGCATTTTTGCGTTGTTTTCGTGTATAGTGAGCAATGATTTTTGTGCTGAAAGCAGTCTTTTTGTTTGTTATTTTGAAGTTATTTTATTATTCTTGAAAGGTTGTTGTTTTGAAATATGCTTGATGTTATTCTGCTATACTTGGTATCAGAAGCAATAACCGAAAATTGTGCTGTAAATCATATGTGATCGAGGCAGCGAATGTTTTTGTGGTTTTCTTTTCCCGTTTCAGTTACTGTTATTTGACACTTTTCGAATGTCAACACTTCCAAAGCCCGGCCTGATTTGCTTGCGTTTTTGTTGCTGCTTTTAAGTAGTTTTCGTGCTGCTGTGATCGGATCTCGCCATCCTACTTTAGCACTTGTCGAACTGCGTCGTGATGAATTTGGAATGCATAATTGCTTCACACATTGCGACGTGCCTTTTACTATCCAAAAGCTCGTTCCATTTCTGAGTCAGTTGAGGTGTCATGCGTTATACTTTCGTTCTTGCAACTAGTCAACCGACCGCCGAATGCAAAACCCAGACTCATTGCTTTCGATCGAGGAATCTTAACTTAGTCCTTAAAAATGAGAACGTTCTTTAATCCTGAAAAAAAGTTGAATTGTCGGCTTCAAAGTTTCTTGCTGTCCTGTTGGTTTTCGCTTTTGTGATGAAGAGTACTCCATGAACTAAATATTCTTATTTGTTGACTTTCGATGAGACAAATCTCAAATAGCAAGAAACTATGCAATTTGTGAAGCGTTGCAGTTATAATGTTGTGCACTGGTTTTGTTTTCATAAATACCCAGCTCCTTCATAGAATATCAATAAATTCTATAGCAATAACATTTAGAGTCGATGCCTTAACGCTTCCTGTGAGGTATTCTTACCAAGCGTCTTGTTGCATTGATGCTTCCATCTTATCGAGTGCTTCCGTTATTATTTTTACTTATATTATATTGTTTCCTTATATGTTAGTACTGAATGCTTGTCTAGTTCTCGTATGTCTTCCATGTGTGCTTCCATCGTTTTTCTTCTTTTGCGTTCATTTTCTTTGCTGCACCATATTTCTCAGTTTCACAGCTTTCGAGGAAACAGTTACTATAATAGGTCTAGTTGACGGTGATAGAGACAGTGAAGTCACTACACAACTTTGTTTTCAAAACCGTTTGTTAATATTTGTGAGAGATGAATACATTATATAATCGCTTGTTAAGTTTTTTCTTCAACGTTTCCATTTTTAAATAACCACAATGCACAAGCCGTGCCCATTTGTCTATTCCTTAACCCCTTCGCACATTTCGAATTTCACGTCTATTACAACGATTTGAATGGAACCTAAGGGATGAAAATATAGGCCGCGTTATGTCACTGTTTAAAAAACAGTCGTGTATCTTCTAAACCGTCTCGCCAAGGCCTCATGGCCTCGCCAAGACTGGAAGCTCCGAATATTGGGATACCTAAAACCGCACCCTTTTTTTCGAGCTGGAGTCGCTTCCGGTTAATCGAGTAATAATAAGTGATTGGGACTGTGCTTTTTCATCTTGCAATACAGTTGTATTAGAAGTGCTCGGATCCCTAACTGTTCCGCTGTAAAGATTTTTGGGTTGATGGATTTGTTGAGAATACTATTTTTGTAGCATAGTTGAAATTTTTTGGTTTTCTCGGTTCGCTTAGATATTTGTGCCGGAGATGCGATTTTGAGCGTCGATTTTAAGTGGGTTGGACTACTCATCGAAAGTCGCATTGCTTTTGCTTTGAAGGGAAGACACTTTCGAAGTCGAATTACAATTTTTCGTCGTCAACATAGAAGACATCGTGTGCTGTATGCTTATCATACGACGATTTAACAATGTGAGGATGTTGTTTTTGAGAGCGTAATGGGCCAGATATGTGCATCTCAAAATTTATTGGCTAGTCATTGCCACAATACCACTCCTTTGATGAGGTACAGTGAATGGGTGCAACTAATGATGTTTGCTTTGATGTAAGCCTGCAATTATTTTGAGGCAGGACTGCCCTCAACAGTTTGGCAATTAATCCCATAGTGATGCTTTCCTCGAAGGCTTCGATCTAAGATAGCATTGTAGCCTTGGCGTTTGCTTTAAGTTCTTTTCTCAATATTGAACTCATCGAATGCTTTACTTTAAAAGAGTTCTTGTCAACGCTATTACGCGTTTCTTTGGCTTTGTGCACTTTTCGTCAGTGATTAATAATGTCTCGTTTCTGTTTGGTTGGTCTTTTTCTTTCTCATTTATAGCCAAACCTTCCTGCTAAGTGCACAAAGATGTGGTTATTAAGGTTTTTAAGTGATTGCTGAGATGTGGAATTATTATAAATGTGATACTTGACTCGTTGCACATTGTTGCACAGATCCGTAACATCGCCATCTGGCTATCTAGGGAGGTGTCTTGCTGGACGGGGGACAATAAGTTTAGGCAACGAAACCATTGGGAAATCAAAACCTCTATTCAATTTGAAGCACTTTCTTAGTCACACTTCCTTAAAGTTTTATTTTGCACAGCTGAATGGAGTTAAATTGGTCTGTTGCTGATCTGTTAACTATCAAATACATCTTACGACCAGACGGATGCGAATTACGTGTGCAAATGAATTTAACGTGGAGTCTATTGGAACACAGATAACCATCAGCGATTGGAACACAGATAATCGTGTGCTACTTTTTTTACTGTGAGCGGATACAAAGAATAATAGTTAACGGCGAGGAAAATGAGCGGTAAGGGAGAATGAGGTCTTAGTTTTAGAGGAAGCGAGAAGTCAAAGGCTGCTGGCTTCGATAATTCAGGAAGCGTTCTGGTTGCATGAAGAAAAACATGAGAGATCCACTGACAGAGATGGGTAACACCGCTTTACCCATTCAGTCCGCGAGCAGTATTATTTATGGTAAGCCTCACACGATACCTAACTCCCAAACATATTTTGTTACCTAGAAATGAAAAGGTCGATTGAGAAGGGTGACTGACTGAGTGGCGTCATTCAACCATATCGCTGAGAAAGACTATTGCTGAATAGCTACTCAATGCCTTAAGAATTCGAGGGATGTCTTGCTTACCTGTTCATTTCGGTTATGTTGTGTAATTCATATAAAGGTCTTTCTAAAAGAACCTTCCTGTATGTTTTTATTGTTAACAACTAACTCTCATTCATCTGAAACGAGATTTTAATGGTTGCCTTAAATCAGGCAGTTATCAGAAGATGCTTACAGTCATGACCTGAGGGTACATATGAGGGGGTCGAAACCATAGGGAAAGTGGGAGTGCTGCAACCTTCATTATTTCGAAATAACAAGTGAAGGATGGATAAGAACTCCAAAAATTTGTGATTCTGAAAGTATTATGCTTTTTCATGTACGCGCATCATCGAGCCTACACCGTGGATGTATCTCGCCGGACGGTCTGCAAACAGTACAAGATCATATCAGACTTAGTTTTCATGTATTTTAAAAAGACACCTTCAGGCCCTTCCGAATCAAAGTTCTTCATTTTCGGCTTCAGCGACATCGTTGGCATGTGCGCGTATTATTTACACAATCGTTTGCAGAAACCTCATACGCGAGTTTAGCAGACAAATAGATAAACAATAGCATCCCAGTATAAATATAAACGAACACAAACACACTTTCCCGAATCAAAACACGATGAGCCCATTTTTCGTCGCCCTTTATGTAAGTTTGCCACTTCTGCCATCGTTCTTCTAGAAATCTTTTCCAGGCTTTCGGGCTACAACGTATTCCCCCACCGAACTTTGGAAGCAGCATAACTCCCATCTCCCTGAATGAGCAAATTCTGTCATTAAACTCCATAAAATGACGTTTTTTTTCATAGATTGAAACGTCACATGCTTTTGGTTATATCTCACCAAAATGTTGGAGAAAAAATACCGCCCTCCTTCAGTGTGAATCGTCCTGAAATCTTTGTTGAATGTAACCGAAGGTCTTGTGGAGTTGTAAGGAAAGAGGAAGTCATTAAAAATGGAAATTATTGGCTTCTTTGGCGCATACGAGGCGTCCAAATGTATTTGATCTAATTTTAAAATGGCGACATCTGGAAAAGGGGATCATGAACAGAGTAGGGATCTAAATTGAGGCCTGTTTGGGCTACAGAATTGGTAGGACTTCAGACTGAGGCTTCTTCAAGTGATATTTTGCCTTCAATCACGGCCACCTCCGGTTTGTACCGATGATTGCTAGGGAAGTCATACCAAAAAAAGTTTCAAACCTAGGAAAAAGGCGACAAGCTTGTCTTCTAGCAACTTAA
This sequence comes from Baylisascaris procyonis, assembly GCA_037389465.1. Taxonomy (NCBI): domain Eukaryota; kingdom Metazoa; phylum Nematoda; class Chromadorea; order Rhabditida; family Ascarididae; genus Baylisascaris; species Baylisascaris procyonis. The sequence continues at coordinate 2,935,419 of JAZARR010000033.1, read as the reverse complement.
ATGGAAGTCTTTTCTTTAAGGTTTTGATTGCTTGCCGTTTCGATCTCCACATTTGAATCTCATTAGGTAATCTGTATGATACAAGCGAACGTTGGCTACCCGCTGCAGGGGCTTGAAGGTGCTTTAAGCGGATGGCCGACAGTATTGGTAGGCGACAAGATCGATGGTTCTTCATCGGACCACCTGGCTTCTGTCTAGTGGATACCTCTTTTTGTGTCACTATCAGTTTTCTCCTAATGAGGGCAGGACGAGGGTAGAACGAAGCAGCGTCCATTCCTGCGGAAGCTCCGCTGAAAAGGAAGTTTGGCAACGGCCGTTTCCAATAAGGGAGAAGATGAACTCCACAGTCGCCGGAAATTAAGGGCACTTCTAGAGCGCGAACCTCCTACACATGATTTGGGCGTCTGAGAATCACGTTTCGAGAGCTCACCATGCCCACAATATGCCAATAACAGCCATGCATTACGACTGAAAAGACAAAAACAGAAGGCGACTAGCAATTAAATAATTCTGCAACCCAAATAATTCTGCAGCTCAAGTTACTATTAGAGTTCGGTCATAGTCCATCAGACGTCGAGACGGAACGACAAGTGGATGCGCACAAGGGACTGCAAGATGGAACAAAAACCCGCGTGATTTAGGCAAGGATTTGTGATGGCGCATTCATCATGCACAGCTTCTCTACAAACATCAAAATTTATAAATTTTCTGCGTCCCTTCCAAACCACACTGTTTTTGCTCCATCTTGGATCCTCTCCATCCACTACATATATTGGTATGGCTTTAAGGTCTTGCTGTATTCGTACATGTCACACGCTTTAAGGTCTTGCTGTATTCGTACATGTCACACGCTTTAAGGTCTTGCTGTATTCGTACATGTCACACATCGAAATGTGCACTATACAAAGGCAATGAAAGGAAGTGACGATATGCACAGTAAGTGACCATATAAGTTTAGGCATGCGCCGGTCTTGTTCACTACTTGTATGTTCCTAAATGCAGAACAAGGAGGATTGCTGGCGTGCAAATGATTGTGCGAATGACGATTATTCGTTGTAGGCAGCATTCTTTTGCGAGGCAGTGGAAACCGACGACAATGAAGCGTTTGAGTTGCTCGATGCGCGCACAATGGGAATCCGTGAGGTAGTGCGGGTGCTGTCGTTACGCCAGTGTCAGCTGAGATGTCGTCGTTGCGCAAGTTTGATCCTTTACCCCGATCTAACTTGTGTTATTTTTGAACACACCGCGCCCATCATGATGTCCTCTTTCGGCACCATTTGCTGTTATCCGCGTGCCAATGATTCTTTCGAATGTGACCAGTGCGGACCACACTTCGAACGTACACTAGATGGTGAGTATTGGCGTACTGGAAAACGCACAGATCTTTTCATGAAGAGTTTATCCCCAGCTGTCTATCCTAACGTCAAAGTCAGTTGCTAACGTCAAAGTTACGTCTGGATATTATCGCAAAGAATTTGTTACAGTGGTCGATCCGTATGACAAATTTTTGTCTAGAAAAATGTAACTTTCTACCTTCTGGTGCTGACAGCTGCTGAATTTAGGTATTATCAGACAGACGTGACGCAATCCTGGCCACCAAATTAATCCCATATGTGTTCGAAACTGAATGCTAATTATGCTGACACACACCTTTAGTGTGACTGGGTCGAGGTAGAAATTGGCAACCATGGGTACAGTACTTATTTGGAATTGTTCGCCATCCGTTATTTCCTAGAGATTTGAGTTATGTAGACAAGGCCGGTTTCCTCCCTTTATGTTTCTTGCACGTTATTAGTTGTTGTCTGCATATTTGAATATTACAGCGCACTTGTTAGAACTCAGCGGCATTTGCTGTTTCCACGCATCCAATCATTCATAAGATCTCAATTTCATATTTTAGTACGCACGTTTTCATGAATTTTTGCAGTCCAAGGCTCACTACAAAGAGGTCGTACCTGTGCATGTATATGTAGCGTGTGTGTACCTGTGTTTGTCTGATAGTTTCACCTGTGGATCGTTTCATTTACTCTTGTGAAATTTGGCTGTTGTAATCTAGGGCTAATGTTGACCTTTTGTTTCGAAACAAGTTGATACTTCAATTTCGAAGGCAGTCGTCGTCATTTAAATGTGGGTAAGCATTTATATGCATTTCGCGAACGGTTCGATTTTTATTTCACACCATTCGAACTGTAAAATAATGAGCCTTTTTTGAAGCAGTGTATGAGTTGTAGCAGCAGCTAAAATAAGATTGTCATTTTGCGCACATTTCACAGTTGAAATGTAGTCTACAAAAATGATTGGTCTGATGAGCAGAAATGGGGACCCCATGTCGTGCCAGCCCGTCTGGCACGTTTTTCCAGCTATTTTCTCTTCCCGCTATATTCTTTGTTTGGTTACATATCTTCGACGGGTATCAAAAGTCCACTTACTAAATTCTATAAGAGTTCTTAAAAGCTTTGCATATAGGTTCTTAGCGTGATCTTTCGATCTTGGAAAGTAATCGATTTTGAGAAAAACTTGAACAGACCTCAAGTTATACGTGAATTATAACCTTTCGTTCAACATTTGCTGCCTTCACGATTCAAGAAGGCCCGATAACCGGCTTCATATTCTCACTGAGGAATTCAATCGCAAAACGGTCATGGTTAATTATTGGAGGCAAATTTGTTTAGAATATAGAGGTAGGGAATTTCAGGGTTATGGTTAAACAATTTTTGGTCATTCTTGATTTTCCAGATTTTCACCGAGCATGTGTGCGATGTTTGCAGGAGGAATCCGATGAATTGATCACCTTGTCGAAAATTTTTTTCTGAGATAGCGATTTTCGTGGTATTGGGGACTCAAATTTTGCGTGGGCGTGTAAAATCAATAAAATCAGAAGGTAGAGGAATATGTAATGTTGCCCAGAGTCAAATGATAGAGCAAATGAGAATTAGTGATGTGACGTCAAAATTAAACAATGATTTGATATATTTTTCCTGAAAAATTGGAAAATAGAAAAGACTGTGGAAGTGGTTGTTGTGGCATTATTGCCCGATAACGCTCTTTGTCGCTGGAATAGAATTACTTTGCTTTCTCCATATGATTTTACAGTGTTGCATTTTCCCTCATAAAGGTGGTAGGTTCCTTTTTTGGGGTGCTGATATATTTGCATGTATGCATGCATTGCTGAGGAGGGCAGTAATCGTTGGCTTAAGAACGTTTCCATCTTTTAAGAGAACGCAGATTTGTGCTGATTTGCTTTCTTCATTAAATATTTGATAGATGGCGCAGTGGATCGTCGGGTATCTTTTCAAATTTTGAGCTACGTCCTAATTGCCGGACTCAATTTGCTAGGAAGTAGATGAGCGAGTGAGCATATCCTTCTTAGAATGTCTGTGCGTAAGCAAAGAAAATAATCCAGAAAACTTTCATCGAATTTTCTATGCGCATAATTTGCATGAAAATTTAGTGACTCACAGGGAAATTATTGCTTTTCGTGATGAATGGATTGGGATGTTTTCCAAAAACTTTCTATGAAAATGAGCGGACCTGACGTCTACATAGAACGGAGAACAGCTTTAGGAGCAATGCCATAAACTGATAAATAAAAGTTGAACTTTATCCTTCATTGGAAAAGTTCGCTTATGTCGACCAGTGCAATTGATTCTGGAGGTGCCAACATATAAGCGATAGTAACAGTAGCGGTGGTGGTAGTGGAACTGCCGTTAATAATGGCACTACTGCTATGACGATGACATTTTACCATTCAACCAGTGATCAGAACAAAAGGATTGATTTTCCAGAGCAGTTCATCCACAAAATTTCCAGTCTCGATAATCGCGGCACCTCCTCACCAAAATCCGTGCGTTCAAGGCTGGTTTTGTGCATTATTAACGGCATGCTAGAACTGTGTAGTATGTACATCTTATTAAGACAACGGTATGCAGTATCAGTGCACCCGATTAATGCTCGTTGATTTACGTTGTATTGCGACGATTATTTGCTGTGGACAAGAAATTTTGGTTTCTCTAATTGGCAATTTCCGTATTCGTAGTTGCATGCTGTCTATGATCGATAAATCAGCTCCATGCTTGCAATAAGTGACGTGTAATATGATGGAGGTTGGACAGACATGTAGACAGTCATGCTTTCGAAAAAATTTCGAGAATATCAAGTATGTTCGAGACACTTGATATTTTGGGTAATTTCCGATTTGCTGTTGACGTGCGTAAATTTCTTGCGATTGCCCTTGTAGTGCAGCAACTTAACCTCAAGTTAGGCACGTGTTCACGCATTCGCGTTCACTCTAAAACGTCATGGCTAGCTTTGTTACCAAAAAGTCGAGTCACATATATTACCACTATGGTTGTGCTTAGTTTATAGGACATTGATGACCTCTTTCTGTTTTCCTAAGTTGAACCGATACTATTTTTCATCTTGAACCTTCGCCTTCCTACGTGGTTGCTGGAGTCGTCTTACTCACTTTACGTTTTTGATCTTTTTTTTGCGTTTTCTGTTTTTAACTGTTGCCGTCTCGCCGAAAAACAACTTTCAGGTGCCCTTGTGGGACGGACGAACGTATTGGGAGTATGGACGCTCTTCAATTTAACGAATCACACCTACAAGGTTAAGCGTTTCACTATTAGAGTTAGGCAAAGCAGGTACGGTAAATGCGAACAAATGCGAACAAGTATGGTAAATGCGAACAATGTTGTAAGCGAATCTTTGACAGTCAAACAGGCCTCATCGTTTTGGCGTCCTCCGTTCCAGTCTTGCCTTGAAATATGACTCCGCAGTGGGCCGAATGTTCAAAACACTGCTGTGATGGGCGCTCACAGCTTTGCCTTGACGGTGGTCTTTCTCACTCGGGGACAGCATTTTCTTTTGCTCAAGCGAAATAGTTGAACTTCGATGCATTTTTCATAACCGGATCGTTGCCATCGTTGACGTTACCTCACTTCCCACTGCCCGTGTTGCCCCTTACGAAATAGGAAGCTGCTAAATCAACCAATAAGTTGCTACGATTTGAAAGACCGGGGCATCCAGGTCCAAACTTTCAGCGAAATTTCTCACAGATTTATTTTCTAGAGAAATTCCAGAGTGGGAGGAGGCTATAGGACTAATCAAACACTCTATCCTTAATTAAATTTTAGAGGAAGACGCTGCTCCAGCAGCAAAATTTTGAAGGGGCCCGCTCATCTTGAAGGGGCACGCTCCCCTTGAAATGTCCTTCTCATCCCTTCCCCTCCCCACCCTCTCTCCTCTTCTGTTACCTCTCATGATTACACCGATGGATTAGTGGAGAATCACTTCATGGATAAAATCAAGGAGAGAGTGGATGAAATGACTGGCACAAAGCGAGGCAATGGTGGCTGTATGTTTCGCAATGCAGCATCATGCATTGTCCTCATAGAAAACAGGTGATGGCTGGGTAGAGTCGACACTGGACGATATCGTTCGTCTTCAACTTTCATGATATTGTTTAACGTTATGTTAATATGTCGTTTGTTATAAAACTTCTTTTAGCTTCTCTATGAGCTACTATATCCATATTTTGCTCAGCCTTCATTTTTATATACATTACTGTTGCGACAGTTTTGTCGCAAAATGCGGCAAAAAAAAGTGCGACGCGGCGGCAGCGAGGGGGGGGGGGGGTAGCCTCGCACTAAGGAAGAGAGAGAACGAACGAACGACAAGACCAATGCATGAGATGACGAGTTAAATACAATTGTCTGGAATGACAACAAGGGGAGGAAACATAGAATCTTCTCACAGCAATGTAGCGATTCTATGTTTCCTTTCCCATCAAATCTCCAGCGAAATCTTCTCAGTTATTTCGCTGGAATTTTATTATGACTTTCGCAGTTTACGCGACAAGTTTTGTATATACCTTGAGGATACCCAACCGCTTCCTGAGATGGTATCCCACTTCGGGGTTAAGAAGTTTTTGGAGCATAAATGATGTTCTGGCATCAGAAGCGGACCGCTGTAGAGATCCACTTGCAGTTGAAGGAGAACTCATATGGTTGATTATTTACTCAGATGCCATGCCGATATTTCGCGCTGGAAACGCGCTTGATTCAAGCACTTGATTCTCTGTTAATAACCGTCGTTGTCATTCTCCCGCACAAATTCTCTTGCTTTGGTCTGCGAAGGTGTTACAAGAGGTTACTTTTGTCAACATATTCCGACCCAACCCTTCCTTATAAAATCGAGTGAAATTTGACTCTCGAAAATCCGGTCTCTCAAGTTCAAACTGGAGATAAGTGTGGTTCATTCAAAGGAACGCTCCGTGGAGGGGAGGAATAGAAAGAATTACGAAACGTAATATGATATTCATCATAATGTTGCACCGAAATGCCCAAGTATTATAAAGTTTAGGTGCTCCCATACGACTGTCAAGCTACGCCGGAGACCTACGAAAGGGAATGTCAGAAAGAAGGAGCACATTTGGCTTCGATTGAATCTGCCGAAGAGGACCAGTTTGTCAGCTGTTAGTGCTCGTTTTCATCTTCGAAATGCTTCAACAAAAGAATACAGTAGCGGTTATGGAGGTGTTGAACGAAAGGCAAAAAGAAGAGAGCCTAGCTGGTAGGTAGGACATTTACTTCAGTGAAAGGATGACCTATAGTTGTTTTGCACAATGCCATAAGTGGTATGACGATACAATGTAAAGTGTGAAATGCGTAGCGGAGTCGACCAAAAGATTTTATTCATTGAGTAAACAATTAGTCAGAAGCAACGATCAGATTTACAGCGAAGCATGTGAACAGCAAATAACTCTTTTAAGCCACATAGTTTTTTTTTTCATTTTAATGCCTCGGGTCTTGTCGCATTCAAGCTTTCAAAAACACGTATTTTCGAATGAGAAAGGGGGCTCACATCGTATCTTCGAGAAAAAGCAGGATATAGAGACGTTTGTGCGAAGAAATTTGATGACAGCGTTCGGATACCTTCATTCCGATGCTGCTGGAGTGTTTTGCTTATCAAATTTCCCGGTAAGTTTCTGAACTGACTGCGTCAAAACACGAGAAGATGGAATCGGTTTGGGTCAGTTCTGGCAGGGCTTATTTTCCAGTTCGGCTTATAGCAATTACATATCTTGAAAAGGGAATTTGAGAGGCTCTAAATACAGGCTCATCGTAGTCTGAAACGGCGTCGGAGAGCGACCGCTGTCCACTTCGGTTGATATTTTGTATCGCCATACAGAGATATCGTAAGTAGCGTGTTAAATATGTGTGGTTGTTCAACACCAAGCAATTACCGCTGTGTTGTTTGCAGGATAATAGTGGTCCAAGGACCCTGCTCACAACTTATTAAGGCAGAGGCTTACACTGATGATCAAAAAAGTGACTTTACAACGTTCTAAACGAAATTTCGGAACCTAGAGAACTTTCCTGGACTCAGCAGTTTCTTTGATTCTTCGGCTCACTCCGTGTGCACTAAGTTTTCGTTGAAGCTGTACGATTTGCAGAAGAATTGCTTACCTTGCGTTTAGCGCGATGTTATCAAATTTTCGAAAGTTTTCCCATAAATTTCAGCAAAGCTGGCGTCAGCGAGCAATTTCATCCAATTATAGTTTCTGTAACAAAAAAGCCGAAAATCCTAAAAGGCTTACTTGCACAGAGTTAGATAGAGAAGCTTCTTGCAACACTGAAAACAGACATGGCCACGGTCAAAGGGGATAAAACCCCAAGGAATGGGCGAAACCACAGGCCTGATGAGATTTCCCTGCTTCTAAATACTTTGAGAGGTTGCGAGCCAGAGGAAATGTAGTGCTTACGTTCCTTACATTTATCTATTCATCTCAACGTTGCGAAGTGGCAGAACTTACAAAAGGTTGGTGCACACGAATAGCAAGAGCGAGCAAAACGTTCGCAAGGCTACAGTCTGGGCAAGTAGGCATTCAATAGCCAACGAGCAGCAGTAATATTTGAATCGAAAATAGCTTTGACAGCGAGAGTCGGAAAAGCCAGATTCCTCCTAGATTTTACTGAAATTTCCAAAGAGCATCTCAGAAAAAGTATTGCCACATGTGCGCCTTGTGCAAACCGCTATCGCGTTTTCTAGAAGTCTGTAATGAGTATGTGAACTTACATATAAAGGTTTGAACAAAAGAGCGAATACATATGCCGATAATTCAAAAGTGACATTAAGAACTGTGTGAGGAAAGAAATTTGGAAAGCGAGCCAGAGGGGCTGGCACAATATGAGGATCTTCCAGGCCAGGTGGCCAGATTGAACTGTTTCTTGCTGTATGTGCGAACACAGTAGTCTCTTTTGTATTTTGGCTAGCTATTATACAGTCGTATGTGAAATTCGTTTTCCATATGACCGAATATAAATAAAAAATCATCTTCAAATTTCTCTCGTACTTCGTTCTCGATAACTGCTCCGGAATTTAGTGAATGGAGCCAAGAAAAGACTGAAGGACGATATTTAGGCTATTGTTGAGGTTGACAAATTGTTAGTACCGACTCATTACCAGCAATAGAAGTGAAACAAATCATATTTGCTACTTTGTGCTTCAACGGTCTCACATTGCGTTGCAGCTAAAATTACCAGTGGTGCATAAAGTAGAGGTCAAACGAAGTTCAGAAAGCGGAAAGACTATTTAGTAACACGAAGGAGATGAAGTAATTTTTAGAGCTGTGGTGCGTATTGATGCAAATTTCGGTGGACGGTAGGTTGAATAAAATGCGAATGGCTTGCATCATATGCTTTGTTACTTTCTGACGACTTAGAGTACCGGTTGCCCTTAATGAGCAGGATTGCCCATGTCCATATCATGCTTCCCCACTTCTGCTTTTTCGCTTCATTTTTTGTCGGATTTTCGAAAGAACAATTTCCCCTTTTGCGGTTCTTTTTATTTGTTATGATATCCCGGGAAGGAATGACTTGGTGAACTTGAAATAGCTTCTTTACTCTCCTCCTTTTCCTCTTTCAGAAATCCTGCGAACATTATTCTTACATGAACGGCTATATAATTGAGAAATATAGCTAGACTTATGCTAGAAAAACTTATCTTCTTGAAAGAAATTGGGATTGTCGGAATCAGAATGTTTGTATAGTTGAAGTTTATTCTCCGATATTTTTGAATAAGGGCATCAAAGAACGGGCGGAATATGGATACCTAGTCTGAAGTGTGAAATCCAGCAAAAAAAAAAAAATGTTTCAGCACTGGGCACGGCATCTTGTCACTGCAAGCACATCGGTCTCCATTCTGCATCTTCGCTACAACATCGCTTCCGATGGAGGGACGGAACTGAAGTAAACTACACCAACTGGAGGATCGGCGAACCGTTTGGAAGAGGTTCCATTTGTGCCCATATCTGGCAATCAAAGGGCTGGGCGAGTTCATCATGTACCGCGACAGGCGTCGAGTCCGTTGGATGCTGTGCTGTCTGCAAGCGTCACTCAAAGCAACACAAACAACTATGATTAGCTGCCTCTTTTTTCCAGTCACATGTCGTCTGCAGAAGTGTGGCTTTCATACTGGTGTGAATAAAAAAGCTGTGAAAGCAAGGACAAGTACAAATATTCAACTTGTTACTTCCCCTCCAATTTGATTTCTGCTGTAGAATTGTGAGTTTGCACTCTCATCTCTAACCCTCAAATTCTACCGTCTCGCTTCAGAGGCCTTTTTTGTGCAACTTCTCCCCTAATTTAGTCCTCTCCCTACTCCTGACAAGCATTTAAAATGGTGCTACATTTATATTTAGCCTCCCTGTAAGGCAAGCTGGAATGTTAAAACCTTAAGGGCGAATTCAAAGGCTCACGGTATGCTGAAGAAAAGTGGAACGTGCTTCCACATATCTTTCTACCCTTCCCTCTCAAATGGAACAGTTCTGGTACTACTCCTACCGCCAGGTCTCCTACATAAACATGGCTTATGAATTTTACGCCATGGTGCCCCCGATCCCGGAAAATTCACCATCCTCGCGGAAACCGCTGAGTTTCCTGATCTCTGTCAAGCATGTTTAAAAAAACTGGTCTTGCTTTCACGAGCCGGAAAAAATTTTCCGTAGGGTCATAGGAACCTGATAAAATTCCGTCAGGCACTGTGTTCTAACAAAATACCCTGAAAAAAGCATCAGGCGTAGATGCTAGCAGAGGAACAACAATTTAGTGCGAAAGAGAATAGCACTATATGATGGAATACATTGTGTTCTATTAACTGAGAAATTCATAAGGAAAATTTACAGCTATAAAGTATATTTAAAACACAATGTGTCAGTTACCAGAGCTCTTATGGAGGATACTGTGGATAGCAGATTTCTATTCACTGATGTCAAATCGTCCGGAAATGAGAATGACTTTTGATGCGCTATGATGGCAAATTTTGCAACTTGAAAGATTCCGATTCTGCGCGTTCTGAGAAATATTTAGAAAGAAGAAACGAAGACCGAAGACTACGTTTGATCAGTATGGCCGTTCCGGCATTTATCCGCCACTGTTACTGTTTTCACTTGAAGAGACGTTTCATTTCCATAAAATCCAAGGGCGATTGCGGAACAGGTGATGCTAGCGCGAAGACCGTTGCTACGGAGAGTTTATTCTCACCCCAGATGTCTGCCAGCGGCTGGGCCGAATCCCCCCCACTTTGCTCAGCTCCTGATGACGGTCGGTGATACTCCGCACGGACTACAGATGTTATGAAGAACACGAAGAATTCTGGTGCAATTTGTCGAGCTGCCATATTTCAGACCTCCGTATTTCGCTCCCAGCTTCGCATTCGTTATTATTTTCATCTTTTCATTAAAAAGAAGGTCCGCGAGCACCCCACGCTTTTCACACTTCTGTGCCTTATTACTGCAGCTCAGTTATTCGAAAATTCTGCGATATTACCATAGTCACCTCCTGTTCCATCCCTAGATTGAACCTGGTACATTCTCTACCAGTTTTTATACAAATATGACAGCTATATTTTGCTGTGGACGCGGAGGTGTCTTGCACAAAAATATCTTTTGGACTTCTGTCGCAGCTGTTATATGAGAACATGATACAGCGCAATACCATCAAGTATGGAAAACTGTTTGGTAATGGAATCAAACATTTGCAACCACTGGCCCCCACTCGGATCCTCGAAAGGGCATCTCTTCGAATATCCACCCGCCTGGGCAGGAGATTTTCAGGAAGTAAGACCCTCTCGCGGGAGCCCACAGGAAGTTGAGAGCTCTCCTTGTCCTGCAGGAAATATGATTCATCACATCACAGCGAGGAAACCGCCCTTCCTCTACTGGGCTCGCTTCAATACGCTTGTTTGATTGCGCGGTGCTTTCGACACGTAGCGCTGTATTTCGTCAATGAGGTTATGTAGTTATAATCACCAATGCTTTTCTGGAGCTTTGATCGATTATTGCATGAGTGATCTTTCAGCTGTTGCAGTGGGTGATTTCAATATTCCTGCTGTCGGTCGAAACAGTTACACCGCGTGTATATGTCTTTGAAACCTTCTCGACTAGTGATTACAGAAGCATCGTTTCCGATAGAGGTTATGACCGTTCGTCAAGAGGGAATAGAAAATACCGTGATTTCGATCACAGTGAATGGTTGTTAGCTACTGTAATGCTTTATGACTGCAACCGGACAAATTATTTTCCTGCTTCCACAGACATTGATAATGTGTATTTCCCGCATTTTAAGCTAAAGTCAATACGTGGATGAATGTTCCTTCCCTCTTAAAGATAAACTCAGAAAAATCTGCTGTGATCGCAGAATATCTACAACGGTTTACAGCCAAAAAACATCTTTTGTCGACAGATTCAAGCCAAGTGGTCTGAAAGCCTTCGAAAAATGTTCCACTAACTATCGAATTCAATGCAATGGGTTTCAAAAATTTGGAAAAACGTACGGTTGGCGCTGGTTACGAAAACGCTTTCTACGGATATATCGATAATAAATTACATATGAGGCAGATTCTTAGAGTTTTGAGAGGTGAAAGTGATTCCGTAGGGGTCGATAACTCTGACAAATCTGAGGTCATAGTAAACTTTGTCACAAGTTTTCAAGCAGGATCACACAATTCTTTCGCTTGAGTTTTCTTCACATTGGTGCAGTATTGTTTGCAATGCAATTAAACACTTTAGCAGCAGTCTTGAAAATATTTCTTTAAGCGCACAGCGGTGCCTATTTCCAAGCCATTCGGTGTTTTCTGAGCGTAGAATAAATCACTATTTAATGAAGCAAAAATCTATGGACCTGTACGTTATAACCCTATCAATTTATATGATGCTTGAATATATTTTTGAAGATGCTGTATGTAGCAAGACATTGCGTCTCTCAAAGGCTCATCACTTCTGTCGATGCGATTTCTTCATAGGGATGTCAACCACTTCATAGTTGATATCCTCGAACACTGATTGAGGCTCAGATTCCGACCAAACATTCAAACAGAAGACGTTCACGTTCGCTGTGCCTAAGTATTTCATACAGTATATCGCAATGAGGTATTGCTCAAACTCAGTGGATATGGTAGGAATATATGTTTCATTCTCATATGCAATGCTATTGTCACCGGAGTCCCTCAAGATAGCGTCTTAGGCCCAATGTTATTTTTATGGATAATAATAACCTTCCCGAACAAGCAGAGAGTAAATTTTGTTTTCACAAGTAAATTAAAAATCAAGCGATTGTGTCACTGATTTTCACGTGCAGATAACAGATTTCGACAGTTTCAATGAACGCTTAAATACATGGCAGTTGAACATTTCACAAGAGAAGTGCGAGTGTTACACCTAATTTTCCGTGACGATTCTCAGGCTTAATAAACTTGATTACAGTGCTTTTTTATTTCGTTTGAGGATTTTCGACGTTGAATCACTCGAGTACCGCCTTTTGAAAGTTGATTTTACTCTATGCTTCAAGATTATAAACGTCCTTTCAGACACCTTTTTTCATGAACATTTTTTCTTGGCTACGTTTAGAAGCCGTTGTGCACATAACTATCAACCGCATCATTTTTTTAGCATACGGAACCAACGAAATAAAAGAGCAGATTTCGCGCCATCTACTGTTTTGGTCTACAGATTGCAAAAACGATTTACGCAGAATTTTTAAGCGTCCGGGATTCGAATAGAAAATTACCAAGAATCTGGAAGGGAAGCGCTTGCTCAAATGTACTCCTAGTTCGATTCACCATCATAACCTCACACTGCTGTTCAATTCTTCCTCCTTTCAAAGTCATCTTTGCAGCGTCAATACGAGCTTTATCACAGGTTGCTGCTTTATGTTCACTTGATGTTGGTGATCTACGGCGAAAACAACGAGACGCCAGCAGCAGCGTGGTACGTTGGCCGGGGTGGGGTGATGCATTTGTGAGAAGCACTCTTATCGCAACGCCATATTCTAGGATGGAACGACTGAAATAGTTCATGGTTCCAACGTTCTGTGCAGGCAAGAGCCTAAAAAAAGCTTATCTCGTACGGACTCATTCTGGGCTTTTAAGTGCTAAGCAACGAAGCAAATTGGGTTCTTCCTGAAAGGCGAACACACCATTCTTTGTGTCTGCTCGTCGTTTGATGCCGATCGTTACTCACCAACTCACTTGCTCATGTTGTTTAGGGTATCGCACTTCTCAAGAACGCGCAACTAAACTGCTTAGACAGGGGCTGTTTTCCATATATTATGTCTTAGCAATGAGTACCTATCGGGCTTTTAATAAAAACAGTTTAACCTGCTTTGCTTATGCTTATTGTTTCCCAAGTGCTATATCTGATCCTGGCCAGCTCTGATCTTAGCTAGTGCGCTAAGACAGTTACACCGCCAGCTAAGAAAGTCATCGTAGGTGGAAGACTGAGAGTGTGAGAGGGTTATCCACCTAGGAGTGTTTAAAAGTGGAAAAACAAAATTTCCTGCGACTTCTTTGGATGATAGTAATTTGGAAATTAACAAGTAGACAAGGATGTTAGAGCACGTGGAATGATATATGCTGTTCTAATTCATTTACTTAGCCAACTAGTTTTACTGCCGTGCAGCATCTCAAAATGCCAGTTTAGAGAGAAATTTCAATGTTGAGATTCACTGTTTGAAATTTGAGAAATTCAAAGATTCGTTCGCTCTATAACGTTACACTGTATTAAGCCAACAGTCGAGCAGTCAAGGTTGCCGTCGGGTTGCGACTATTGTCACGATTGAAGCAGCTGCCAAAACTGATTGTTCCAATTAATGTGGAGCAACTGGGGGCTGCAAATTTTGTACTTTAAGATTCTGTCTTGAAGAAGGTAATGTTGCAAGTGGGCAGTGAGTAGTCGCAGACACAGAAATAACTCTCGACGAGAAGAATACTACTCAGCGATGAGTTTTTCTTTCCTGAAAGTTTCCACTACTTTGAACTGATCTTGAATTGAAAACTTTTCAGTGCTTGATCCGACTGCCTGACATTTACTATAGAACCCCCTTCGCTATCGCATGTGTAAGTGCTGCTGAGAGAAACAGACTTGTGTTATCCAGTCGGTATATGACATCGCTGTGCGTGGATAAATATTCGGGAACGTTTCATCAATTTTTTTTTGGGGGGGGGGGTGGGTGGGGGCGGGGAGGGGATGGAGAAGGATACATGCGAAACTATGGACGCGTTTAGACTGTTGGAAAAAGTTGGTATGGGTAAAAGGCGTTTTATACAATTCACAGTAAGTTCATTTCAGTTTTTGTCACCGCAGAAACGTCCAAAGCAAACCATCTCCATCGTGAAGTACATTTATATGCTCTCTATTCCGATAGTTTTCTCTATTGCAGTTCTGTTTCCATTGGTTTGTGCCGAAGAGGAGTCAGAAGTAAGCGGAGCAATGCATTGGTTGACGATATGCATACTTGTACTGGTGGCAAGTGGCGTTATTCTTGTCGGTATTACTCACATCGAAGTACTCGACTGCAGAAAGCCAACAGTGAAGCAATTGCTTCATGAGTCGATCCTTGCCAAGGCGCCATTCCTCGTCGATGCTCAGAACGATGTCGGTTTCCCTTAATCCTTATCGGCTTGCAGATATCACTCATTCAGTCCAATTGAAGAAGCTTTCACGCATCAATTCCCAACACCTAACCAGCGCCTACACATGAACACCGCTTCCAGTCTACTTCCAAGAAGTGTTCTATTTTTAGGTGGCCGCACGCAAAGTATAAGAAACTGTTTTAAAATGATTATAAGAGCAGATGCGTTGAGATGATTGAGATGACAACGAGAAAACTAAAATTATAAGACCGCACTGATACGTGGTCAATAATGAACGCTGCCTTCATATGGGCGTATATGTAATCTGAGAAAAAAGTTTATCGGTCTCTCAGCTAAACTTGTTCTCTTGATGAAAGCCGCCGAATCGAGCGGCAAAATAGACTCCGCTGCTCACTCATTCCTTAACTACTTCAGATGCCCTCCCTCATTGTTAACTATACAACCTTCATGCAAACTTCACTCGTTGCTATGCAAGAGCCTTCGTTGAAGAAGAGCAACTTTTGAAGAAAATATTTTTTTAATACTGACTGCATGTTCAGTAGCAGTAAGTAAGAATCAGGCGGCGAACAATTTCGCGAAGATCGCTTTTGAAATACATATTCAGGCAATAGACGCCGAGAAACGTAGTGGAGAGTGTAATGACAACGTCCTTTGTGTGGACTACTCTTCGTTAAACTGGACGTCCAGTGTCATGTGAAGCTTCTGAAAGAGGTCACTGTAAATGAAAGAGGAGTCGAAAGAACGGAGAGCCTCAATACTTCTGATTCGCACACAAATATCAATCAATTACTGTCGTCCCATGGTAGGATACTCGTACGAATAAAGAACCTGTTTTCTTCATGGCATTTAGCTATTTTCGTGAATTTCTAGGCATGTTCATGACCTCATGTAAAAGTATAGTTAGAATTTTCTAAAGTTATGTATTTCACAAATAATCTGCAGTTGAATGAATGATTTGCAGCCGGATGCTGTCAGACAAGTAATGAACAATTTGCACTCACTATTCATGCTCAAGCTCGAATCGTTCTCATCATGTGATACGCGATCGCAGCATTTGTCCTCATTGTTGATGTCGTCTGCCATCGTAAATACGCTCGGTTTGTTTATCACTGACATTCTAATTGTTATTCTTCAGTGAAGCATAAAACACACTCATCGTCGAAAGCTGCAAACGAGTGCTTCTTAGCTGTGGAAAGTGATTTCCACTTCTCTCAATTCGAAACAAGAGATGCTGAAGTAATGATTATGTTGCTACGGAAACTGCATGAACTAATTTCCCCCAAAGTTTTAGGACTTTTACACAATTTGCATTTTTAATTCCCCAAACCCTCAAATTCCCCTCAAAACTAAATCCGCATTTTTCGTGTAGGATTTCTGGGGAACATCATTGAAACTACGTGAACTACGTTAATATAAATGTGAATGATATGGAAATGATGCAACGAAAAAAAACAGAATCCATCGCCGCCTAGTCCCGATTAAACAATTTCTTTCAAGGGGCAAAGGCAATTGTTCATATATTTGCCTTTTATAGAAAACCTTTTGAACTGCATCTGATCTTCACTTTGCATCAACAAAAAATCGCAGCTTTATGGACATCGATTATGAATGTTTTCGAGAATGGGGAGAGAGCGAAAAAGAATAATTTAAAAAATTGGATTATTCCGACAGGCGAGAATTTCTAAAAATTCTTTCAAGGTGATGATCGTGTCGACGATAAGGACTTCGTTTTCAAAATGGTGTACATATCGCTGGGAAGTACCGCTTTCCTACTTATTGTCGCATTATTAACACGAGAATCGGAGAGACGCTTAGACGCGATATTCGGTACATTCAATTGTTTATTTCGCGAACGTTTCGCGTTTTGAGTGATGGAACGAACTTTTTAATTTCATTCAGTCATTATTTCCTATAAACAGATAATGTAAACATTTTCGCAATATATTGAAGCGAACTATCAATAGGATGACTACATGTGTTGCATCAGGGAACAGTTTTAATAAAGGTGAGGAATAGAGTAGAACTAGGATAGAATTCCGATCCCCGAGGAAGCCGGAAGTACCTCCGACAGGAGGGAGATACAAGACAGGATAGTGAATTTATCGTCAACTGGAATCATTCAGTGAGTTATAATTTAGAACGCACATACGGATCCAGTAGACCTATCGTACACAATTTACCTGTTTGTTTGAGGGAAGACACATCAGTCCAGGCCAATTAACATGTTTGAATGATAACTTTTCAAAAATGCATTGAAAAAAATTTAGATGTCGAAAGTGGGAGCATTTAAAGTTCAGAAAAGCGTTAATTTCACGTTCTTTTCTTGGCTTTTCTGCAATTTCCTTTTGCCAATTTCCGCATAATTGTGACCATCACAGAAAGATTTCTGTTCATTTGAGGTCATGAAGTAGTGATCTAGACTATAGTCTGTTTTCGCCCACCCAAGTGCCACTCGCGAGGGCTGAATGAGTGGGGCCGTCGCATGTCCATGGAGAGTGATGATGAACCATCATCCACAGAGTCACAGGAGCCTGCAGCTTCTGAGTCTGGTCCTCATGCATGATCTAATATGGCCCTGAGAAGTTTTACTGAAGTAGGCAAGCCATCGCAACAGTAACGCCCCCTTTTCCGGGGAGGATCTGTGGCAACAGTGGATCTTGAGCTTTAGCTAAGAATGGAAAACTTTCGAAACATGTGCGCTCACCAAATACAGTGTCATCTCTGTCCGATGCAGCCTTGATCATAAAATGCGCACACAACTCCCTGTAGGAATAGCTGATACATAGTTGCTTCATATGTAAACTCCGCATCTTCAACCTATGAGGGAGAACCTACATGTTTTCATGTCTCACAGGCCATAAATTCCGGAATTAGCAGCTATGTGGACGCTGCAATTTCCGATTTGTTAACTGGTTGACTAGCAAAAGATGACAGAATTAAATTCGGCGTTTCACGTAATCTTTAATTGCTAACGCGGCCCCCGTGAGATCTACCGCAATTGTTTCTTAGCAACTCTCTCGCCTTTAGGCGCTTTTCGAAATTTCCTTTGTAAAAGGGCATTACGATGCCACCATGTCTTTGCACAATGGGGCGACAGATGTTGGCGAGCATAAACTATAACATAGGATGACCTATACCATTTTTTACGCTCACTCATCAACTTCGAAAAAAGTTGTAATAAATTTCCACGCATTTTGCGCCTGTCAGTTTATTGTTTCACTCTGATCGGCTTCTCGTTTCACACCGGTTGGGTCGCGAAAGACTAAATCTTTTGCAAAAGAATTATGCAGAGAGATGGGTCATTTAAAATATAGATGTATTGTTTTGCATATCCATCATAAGTTGATAACTTCTGAAATAAGTTGGTCCAAATGAGAGGAATCGAAAACCACACCTCGTGTCAGCTCCTATGCAACACTTTTCACTTTATTATGGCATCGTCCGTCTGGTTTCTGGTCTTGTGACAAGCACAAGTTTGCTTATAATTGCGCTCGCTATTTGAACTGGTTGGAACAATTCCACGCAGAAAGAAACCTTTAATGTTTAACCGCCCGACCCCCAATCTTTATTTGTCGAATATTCTGAATTTTTGAACTAGAAGCAGGAATTTAAATTGCTCGGCCTTCATTTGCAAAGAAAGGCTTCCATAATGCGAACGGCGCAGAAGAAAATTTGCAAGCTTCCTAGAATATTGGTAAGGCTGCAAAATAATCCTGTGCTAGCCAGCCATCACGGCAACCGATCGCCATAGAAGGGTGTTTCATAGATGGAGGCCCAACAATTTGAGTTCTCTGACTGACGCTCAAAACTGTAAGCGGCCGAATGTAGCGTAACGTTCAACCGTTAATCGTCGGCGGTAAAGGAGCGTATGAGATAACAAAATTTACTGTCGTCCCTCGAATTGTGTACTTATTAGCTCGTTTTTGCGCTTGAAAACATTTTAAAGGGTGTAAGCGTCTATGGATGTCCAACAAAGCGGAAAAACGCTAGTCGAATGTAACCACGCTGAAAGGACTCACAGCATAGCCATTTCGCTTTTTCTCCTCCTTCTGATAGGAGGAATGTGATAATCGGAACTCAAGCGAATGATTCGATACAGCCCTAGTATGCGCTATAAATGATCATTTGAGGTGAGCAGCATTAACTTATTACGTTTGCGATTTCATAACAGCATCGACAACTATAGAATGCCTTCGCAGGGTTTCAACGATATTAAGTTTTTAGCATCCGACCAACGCAACGACGAAAACAGCCGCTCCAAATTTCTTGAACGAGCTAGTGATCTCAGTGAGGAACGCTTTCTTGCACATTTGCAAAGGAAGAAGGCTGCAAAACAGCATGTAGGAAATCAGGTTCGAACTCTTTTAAAAATTTCTGCAAAAATTTCGACTGGAAATTAAGAACAAACTGAAGGAAAAATAAGAGTGTAACCTATCTAAATGGCGTTTTAATCCATGAAAAGAACAATATAAATTTCACGCAGTCTAGACAAAGGTTTCTCCTCGCTTAACAGCAGATAACAGCGAATGCGACGTTACGAACGTTCGGGTTAGGCACGCAGTCAATAAAACCAATTACTATTCGGTTCAGACTCTAGAACTTTACTAAAAGTTTATCGTAATTGCCAGTGTGTATGCAACTCGTTCACTGGATCTTTGCAAAGAGCATTTTCAGAAGGTTTTAAGCGATCTCAAGCTATACAAATAAAAGATGAAGGTCATCATAGCACATTTCAGCGCACTTTGATATGGGTTTCAGTGTCGCAAGAGAGACCGACAACGTGCCTAATGCCAACATCATCTATTACGCTTTTCACAGCAATTCTTTCGAATGCTAACTCTCAAGCAGAGGTTTAGCTGCGTTGTTATAATTTTTGAAAGTTTTATAAAGGAAATATGATTCATAGATCAAAAACGGTAAAAGTGTCATTCTGAGATAATACTGACGTAAAGTCCTTTATGTGCATAACGTTAGCATAGACCCTGAGGAATATGGTGCTCTGAGAAAACGAAATTAAGAAAAGAAAGAAAAACTTTTTAAGGTAAAAGCTAACATTATGCGGGTATGAGCAGAGACGCAATAGACGACTGTTAGGAGACCAGATAGTTGTTAAGAATGCAAGAAGTGAGACACGGATAGGTTAACTATGAGAATAAAAGGTGACAACGTTTCGGCCCTTATTCGTTGACTGCTTTCTTTGCCACGTTCATAACCAGTCCATAAATGACTGAGCCTGTAGCAAGTGTCAGACCTAACAAACAAATGTGTTACTGTTAACACAGTCTACCGCTATCTAGCATTTCCATGCATCGCAAATAAAAGTGTTACAAATCCACTCAGGCCAGCTAATTTAATTTTCAAAACAGCGATGCCAGCGAACGTGAACTGCTGAGGTAAAAATTTTCGAGTGTGTAACGATAATTGCTAATACGGTTATAGACTGTGCTGATGCCCAGCATTTGATATATTCACCCATACCCATATATTGCTCATTATCCTCCAGAAGCTGCTGTCGTATTTAGCCGTTCTATTGCTGCTCAAATGTATAGAGATTTCATACGGTTAAGATTTTTGGCTATAGTAGAAAAATCTGGTCGGATTATATTAATTCTTGTATTCTACTCATATTTCGATTGTTTTGAGATTCTTATTTCTACGACCAACAAGTCGCGTTTGTCGCTTTTTGACCATTTGGCGATTCGACTTGCGTATTTGAAAGAATCCACCTTTTCATTAGGCATCAGGCTTGGCAGACTTTAAGCCCTTTGCTTATAGGTTTTTGGGGGAAACAAATTGGAACTTTACGAGGAAGAGTCAAGGTCGATTCGACACGCTCTAAGACCCGCATTCGCGGTTCTTCTGATCCTGTTACTCTGCATTCTCCTGGGTGCTCTCTTCTTGCACCTCATTATCCATCCAACGAACCGTCTCATCACAGACATTTTCGCGAACTTCTTCTACATAACGACAACAAGTCGGTTTCCTTAGCAGCTTAGACTGTCCGGCACCACACTGATCTCACAAACCATCAAAATCGCGAACTGAATGGTCCATCGTTTATTACTAAGCATCGAATAAACTTGGCCAGGGACACTAACAAAAAGCTACGCTTTCATGCTTTACTACAATCGGCATACCAACTGATTCAACCACCAAATGGCGCAACCGACTGAGAAGAATCGCGCAGATCTAGGGCTAAGGCTAGAGGAAAACTAGTAGCCAAAACCATGCGGCTGATCCGGTTCGCTTGGTCGAATTTGACGGAGTGTCACCATTGAGGCATTTGGAGGCACATGTTGGGATTGCTTCGGTCTAGGAGATAAAATGAAGATTTGTAACAATGATTTCTTTAACATGCACAACATAGCGAAATTTGGTTGCCTCAAATGAAACCAGTCTCTACGGCCAATGAAAAAATTTTTCTGTTAAGCAATAGCTTTAGATAGGAAAGAGGGACCTCCAATTTCCGGTTTTGTCAGCCACATCCAAGCAAAGGCAGAACGCGGGATCCATAACTGACAGAACTAATGTCTCTTTCATAATGATAGAAAGCGGAAAAATTCAATCACTCTGTTCCGTGTTCGGCTGCGGCCATTTTAACACAGCACCATGGGCATAACCAGAGAGTGCATGAAAAGGAACCGTCACAGTCTCAAAAATTTAGGTCATATGGAGCTCTGCTGTTCGACGTACGTTTTTAAGTTGTTAACACGAAGTCTTTACAAAACTCAATGATTTTTAGGTAGTTAATCATCCCTTATTTCTTATGCCAAATAGTAGTTCGCTCCGTCATCAAATTTTTGTTCAGGCTCACCGAAATGGACGTACTTCAACAATCCAACCATCTGGCAGCTGTTGTTCTTATGTGCTAATCTCTTCGTTGGTTGCATTCTCGTATGCGCTACGAATGTAGGCATCGGCAGTGCGTTTTTCAGCTACCTGCACGACTTTGTTTCCAAGCCTTCAATGAACAGACACCTCGAGCGCGAGAACTGCTTTACTATCTCAAGTCAACACAACGCACCTCCAAGCAGATTCGGTCATGAAAATATGCCTAAAAAAGTTTCCTGTGCTCTTCCAATTTCGCGAAGCCCACACTCCATTGGTTATTTACGGAATGGATCGGACAGCAGGCGGACGATGCTCGATTGGCGAGCTGCTGCTGTTGTCACTTCCTCGGAACACTCGACTACGTACGACTGCTAGGCTACAACGGATGCATAGGAGGGCAGCGTCAAAATTAGAGAGAACTTGGAACGTTGCTGCGATTGGTAGGGAAGGTGTTTCACACGTATGTATGACTCTCTGCAGCCA
Organism: Baylisascaris procyonis; assembly: GCA_037389465.1. Taxonomy (NCBI): domain Eukaryota; kingdom Metazoa; phylum Nematoda; class Chromadorea; order Rhabditida; family Ascarididae; genus Baylisascaris; species Baylisascaris procyonis. The sequence goes on along the minus strand of JAZARR010000033.1, from coordinate 2,913,174 downwards.
GTTTACCTGTATCTAATCACGCAAGGTGTTCCACACACTTGTACCACACTGTGCGGTCAGTTTACCTGAACCAAATCCTGCAAGATGTTTCAGATATATGTACGACTCCGTGCAGCCAGTTTACTGAACTAGACACTGCAAGGCGCTCCATACATGTTCCACACGTATGTTCACTATGTGCAGCCAGTTTACTTGAATCTAACCTTGCAAGATGTTTCAGATATAAATATGGCTTCGTGCGGTCACTTAACTTGAATCTAACCCTATAAAGAGCTCCACAAATGTTTGACATATATCTCTCACCCTATGCAACCACCTCACCTGAATCTAAGTTTATCTAAACCAAGCGCAAACTCAACGCTATTTTCGAGGTGACAATATTTCTTGCGGTGCATGCATTTCAGATGAATACTGTGAGTGAGCTGTCACCAAGTAGCATTGTCGTGAGCGAATTTGCGCATGTTGTTGATGTTAAGTCGTTCAATTTGGGTGGCTGATATACGTTGTGCGAAGGGACTCATTTAAACGAGGCAGAGGCACACACTGCGAGGAGCGTATAAAAACGCCTCGTTGGCTTCAGTGCGAGAATCTCGAGCTTATGAGGATATGAAAATTTTAAATATGGGCATCCAGCAAGTGTCATGTAAGTGAATATTCCGTACACAGTTTATGCCACCAAGCGTGAAACTGTGAGTTTCTGTGCGAAAAGGAAAAAGCTTGCAGAGTTGCGTTGCTTAACTGAAACAAAATTTCTACAGCAACTTTCGACAGGTGCCAAGCTTTTTAATGCAATGAAGTAAAACATGCAGGAGCAATAGAATATGTAGGCTTACTTGGTTAGTCTCTGTCCTTTGAAGTCCTATCCAAGTGGCATATGGGTACAATTTGTAGCCCTCTGATTCGGATGCTGTAGAGATCTTCCTGGCGCCTTCCGCTCCGTGTCCCCCAGTTGCATTCGTGCACAAAGCCGAATGGGAGTTCGGCGAGCTCCACTAGCCCTGCTCGAACGTACAATACGTTGGATGGAAAGTAGTTCTCCATACAGGAATGCACTCGTCAGCCATTTCCGTTTCTAGTCATCAACCGGGATGCAGTAAAAATGAAAACAAATCACGTAAAAAGTAAGCCAGAAGGCTATAAATGCAGGAGGTAACGGAAAGCGAACCTGAGTTTGTGATATATATAGCGCCTAACAAGTATGCCAGGTATTTGTGAGTGTATACTCTGGGAAGGCGCATTTTCGAAGCCTCTTTTTCATCAATCCCATTACATTTCAGCACCGAAAGGTGCATCTAGCAGTGTCACGTGTGCAAACTGCAACGGAACCTGAATATTTCAACACCGTACACGATGAGCATTGTTACTGTTTTAACATCCCCAGTGTGCAGCTGACAAATAAACATAAGGACATAATGCAACAGCCACCGTACCTATACGTAGACGGGTGGTGGCTCAATATTAAATCCATGCAAAAACACTTCCCTGCACAACCTTTGTGACGGAAGGGACGTATCCAACAATTCCTCCCCGTACGATACGCTGTACTGCCACGGTTACTTACCACACGACGTCTGGTAAAACTTCGATATTACGGAGATTACATAACTTGAGTATAATATTCAGGCTTTTCCGGTCTTTGCTTTCCGGTCCAAGAAAAGCGATCGAAGGTTCATGCTCAGCGGAACAAATTATATACACAATAGTCGTCTTCGTGACTACTGCTGAGAGACGACTGCATCGACCTTGTCCTAAACTGAAAAATAAAACTTAAGCACGTGGAACATGAGCAATATTTCTCAGAGAAATCAAATGTGCTATCATTTTGTGCGCAATGTCCTCAGCCTACAGTTAGAGCATCAACTTCTAAAGCGCATTTCTTAAATGAACTTGTGGAATGGGTTTTGATTTTGGTAGATCATCGGTTAGGAAGAAAGAACAGTGTGATAACGCTGACATATTTTAAGGGTCTACTTGTACAAAGTTGCAGCTTTCTTTAAGGTGATATAGTGCAAAACGCATACTTCGACCAAAGTTTGACGCAAATTGAATTTATTCGCATAACACCTACGTTACAGTTATAAATGCTCAAAAGCTCATGAGAGTGTTCATTTTGTAGGAAAGTTGCAAAACCAACGAGAACATCATATACACAAAGCAAACGTACATTAACAAAGGAGGACTGGAAGCAGGCGCATGACGGTTTAGAATTATTTAAAAAAACACGATGAGTATAATAGATAAAACATCATGAATAGAGAAAAACGATGCGAGTGGAGAACGACTGATGGCAAGCATATCGTCGAGGGCGTTGCTAGTGCTGACGTTTTTACCTTATCGAGCGTGTTTTGTAATGACCTGATGGTGGTATCAAAGAACAAACAGGATGTTCCAAACAGCAGCATTTCTGTTTATAGGCCAATTAAGGAAGGTTTGGGGCCGGAAGCTGGTGAATTTTTTGTGGGGATTGGGATGTTTTGACATTTGAGAGAGTAAGTGCCCACTGGCAACACCACATCGACCGGTCTACAGCTAAAACATAGTCTCTCATCTTTATTACCCTTTGTTTTCAAAATTAGGCTCTATTCGCCTTAATTCGAGAATATAAGTTTTTAAGCTTCTCAGTCTGCCTTCACATGTGACGCTTTGAAAGCTACAGGTTCGCAGTTGAAGTCAGAGATATCTGTTTCAGTGAATTCGTTACTTTTGCAATAAACAGACTGAAAATTTCGAAGCCGCATAAATATTTTTTTAGAGTTACCATTCGATGAAACCACTTAGTTTTGAAGCATTTCAAGATATGAATATAAGGTTGGAGATTGACGGCTGCCACATGCGAATCGCGGGTCCCTCTGTCTCACCTCTCCACACTGTAAAATATCTACCTGGATAAGAGAGCAAAAAGTAAGAATTCGGTAGGCGAGAAGCAGGGTGATGCCCCGTCTGACTCCTTGCTACACGCTCGACCAATCCTCAAGGCAATAAAGCTGTCTAGACGGCCAGCTTAGAGTAGCGCGAAGCGACGATTTTTGGTAGGATGGGGGGGGGGGGGGACAAGAGTACGGTGGAAGGAGGAAATTGAAATCTACCGGATAGGAACTTGCCGGCGGAGACTCAGATGGAAAATGAGGAAGAAGTTAGGGAGCTGGATAGACCATGACGGAGTCCCCGGTGAGACCTCATATTCATTATACATAATAAAATATACGCAATATACATCCATATCTGACTGAACTAACCGAATGAATGTATATTCTAAAGGATTCTTTTGCAGAGTGTTATACGGCAAGGCCGACATGCTATTCCGTGTTGATGGCCATTGTTATGCTAAAGCACATGCAGATAAGCGAAAGGGCAGAAACGTGAAGAGAGACAACCGATCTCTAGCCATCGAACAGTAGGGGACAGTTGAAAATTTGAAATTCGCGAACCTCAGTCATAGAGTTTAAATTCACATGTGCCTTGGAAGCAAAGCTGCTCTATGAAAGTTACGAGATAAGAAGCTGGATGTTAGCGTGGCGCTCCAAACCTCAACTCCAATGATTCTCCTCGAATTTGCCTCGCAGAATTCGGATTTAACAATTAAAGCGGACAAACCTAAACTCCTCAGTCTGGAATATCGCAGTTCAGATTTTTCGGCTGCCAGAGCTGATCGGTCATTATGTAGAACAATAGCGGTCGCCAGCACACCGAACCGCCAGAATTCACCTCGTAAACACTACTTTGTAAAGGTGTGCAAAAATGTTCTTCCACCGTATCTGGAGTTCGTATGTCATCGAAACTGTTAATGACCAGAAGCATGGGAATTCCCCATAGCTGCACAATATCGGTGATGAAAGCAGAAGAAGCGCTTTTAGACAAGCATAAATACACTGTGCTGCACCTGCAAAAGTACCCAACGCAATGCACCCTCGAAATTACCACTTCACATTTTTATACATGCACACTTTTTCATACAAAAAGTGCCGTTTCAAGAGCTAGCTAGTTCAAAGATATGACGCTGCCGGCACGTCGGCTACTTTCAGCGGCTTGCCCGAAACCCTCCCCCTTATAAACTTGTTTGTAATCATGTGACTCCACCAATCCTTTTCGCACTTTGGTGTTTATCTTATTTAAGAAACTTCGCCACCATCCGTCTGCACCTCTCGAAAACTTCTTTTTTCCTCCTGAGTTCCCATGTGCTCCTTTCCCGAATTAACCAAGGGAAAATAAGTGATATACCACGGGCCCTTCTGCAGCGAGTCTGTTATTGCATTCCAAGAAACTGATGGATAGCGCTGCGAATGCATTAAATGCTTGTAGCACCAGCTGCAACGCTTCTCTGGATGCCGATGTGCGGCAATACCGGAAAAAGAACAACTAATAAAAAACCACTTCTTACGATAACGACACTTGTAAAGACGAGAAAAATACATGAACGAGTGACATGAAACGGTCAGAAAAAAGCTCGACGTTGAAAAATGCGCACCGCCGATTACAAGCCAACAGATGCTCACGCGAGCCAGAAGAAAACAGTAACTTAGCATCTGCCCGCAGCCGTTCGCCCATTGATAGAGGCATCCGTAAAACTCAGAACTCTTGAATTTCGTTCTCTAATTTCATTCTACTTGACACAGTACCGGTAAGATTAGTGTGCCAGTGGATACATCACAGTACGCAATAAACGAAAATTGCCTACATCAAGGGGCAACATGCCACGGTCATAAATGAAAAGACTAGAAGAATAAAAGTGTGTAACTTGCAGCCTCAACCATTGTGGCGTTGAGACTGGTTTTTTCAGCAAATCTTTTGCCACTGTTCAAGTAAAAGTAGGAAAAAATATAAACCGCAGTACCAGACTTATTAGCAAAAATCGAAGAGCAAACACCTTGCCCCCCCATTACACACGCACAGATGTGTCCAACGTGACACGATGCAGTTTAGGTAAGGAGAGAGTATGTTACGAAAAAAGGATAGATGCGCGAACGATGTGCCACGTGAATGTAATCTCAGGTGCGAACAACACGGCCATGGTTTTTCTGTGGTCATACTTTACAGCAAGGAAACGAACTAAATGACAGTATAGTACAATTTGCAATAATACATCATCTTTCCTGCTGTGTTCTGAGGACGACAATCTCATAACTAAAATCTTTTTACATCCTATTTTTTTAATCTCTGTGTGCAGACAGTGAAACGAAAAAAGGATGCTTTGTCGATGCATGAGTGGAGTTTCACTTCAACTGCTAGGTCCCATAACGAATGTCCTCTCACGGTTTCACCTGGTAAAGGTGTCTGCGGCGCGGATGTCCTGCACTCCTAATAATCGAGCAGATGACCGAAAACAAAGAGCAAAATATTACATGCGGGGCCTGAAAAACCCCAACCACAAACATAAAACGCTCCTCCCTCTGCCAAGCACTTTACAAAGTGATGGAGAAAGGAAGAGAAAGGAAGGAGGGTGACGACGGGATGAAGGTGCGAGGGGAGTCAAGATGCTACTGCATAGGCGAAGGGAGAAAATGAAATGCACGCGCAGCGGTAAAAAAAAAACGATCCATTGAGCGCGAAAAGTGATTAAGCAAGCTAAAACACAAAAACTGACAACCGAATTGACGATCAACAGCAACGCTGAAATAAAACGCAGAACAAAGAAGACGTCTCTTTTTGCATTGCACCAAACTCGATAACAACTCAGCCGCGACATCTTTGTGAAAGCACGTACTGCGACGAGACAACTCGAGAACGCTCTCATGAAGTGTCTTTCACCACATGTCGAGTAAACGCAGCATACTCCATACAAACAACGCCCATCTTTCAGCATCTTATGGTATTCAGCTATAAACAAACGCACTTTCTACGAACCTAAAAATCAACCAACTTTTAACCTTATTTCAACCACCTACGACCACAACAGACTGCTCCGAAAAAATAAACTATCATAACCTGAGACAGTACGTTTCCAATTACAAGTTATTTTTGGTTCCTCTTTCAAGGATTACGACCCGTGACACCTGTTCTCAGGGAGTTAACACTCGCTGGCTCCTTCCCCAGTCGCACCGCTTTCACATCCTGAAGCAAAGTATCGCAACTTGCAGAGATGGGCGGCTATCCAAACACGAAAATAATTTAAATTGCTGCAGGCAGGTAAAGGACTTTTCTATCACCTCGAGTACTCGTACCTCCCACAACAATGCACTCACACATCCCGTTTCCGCTGCCATCTTTCGCGTCGCCATCCCATTTTACAACAAGTTTATGGCCTCATAACCATAGTAGTGGGCCACATTGCCAAGTCCCAAAATTTTTTCAGCAGCTGCTCCAGCAAAAAGCAATGTACTGCTTTAATACAGTGCCTTCAGCATGACAACGACAAAGCCCATATGATCAGCTGCAGTGCTTCAAGTTCCTCTTACAACCATTTCATAAGCATCAAAATTCAAAGCATTGATAAAACAGAAGAAAAAATTTTTTTGCGAGTGACGTTGAGTTCAGCAGCATCCTACCCTTCCCGCTGAAGCGCCCGAGTCGACTGGCCGGATTGTCGGCTGCTTTGCATTCTCTTCTTTATTCGGCATCTGAACAATGCAAATCATCAACGCGATAAGCACAACAGCAATTCTCATCAGAACGTCAAAAAATACTGCAGCAACGGTGGAATGCGAATGGATAACACTTTGAGAACTGAGAACATTTCAGTAACAATATCACTCTCCTAGCAAGAATTTTTCTTAAATTCATCAAACAGGTACATCGAAAAACAAATGCTCGCCATTCATTAGTCACAACTTATCACTACGAAAAAGGCTGCTTCTATGTTGCAACGAATAAAAAGGAGCAAATATTAAAGGTGATGTCACCTGAAATATTCTCAGCAGGATATATGCAACGTCGAAAATTTGCCGGTAAATAACCATTTTTATAGGACGGGCCAAGCGAAATTAGCTTGTGGCCATCTTAGCATCAAATAAGACGTTGGTGCATTTCTGGTAGAACAACAAAATCAAAAACTTCCTCAATGACCTCAGGATCGCGAGTTATAGTCATTTGGAAATTGCTTCATGCCACTCAAAAGTAGTAAATACGAACAAGAAAGTCAGACAGAAAGGGAACGGCTAGGAGAGTGACTATAGAAATGGTCTACGAAATAATGCTTGTGGCAGTACGAAACAGAACGTCAAAAGTTGCAAGCCTTTCATTTTATCTGACAACTTCCTCAAAATTAGGTGTTCGGTAAGATAAACGCACTAAAGGGGTGACTTTTTGATCTCGAAAAACTACCTCTTGAAGAGACAAGAGCAACACAGGTTTTAAAGCACAAATTGATTAGTGCTCAAAATATAAAAACAATTTTCCAATTCCTGGCTGTTTCATTATTTCATAAAAGATGCCGCGATGCATTGAAAACTGAATTCCATAAAACGTGCTACTCATGAAAAATACTCGACAATATTTATTCAATTACGAAAAACCTGCGCACCTTATCAAGAATGGCTTCAGCGAGATCATAGAAAGCCTTGTCGATCTGGATATTCGCTTTAGCTGATGTCTCCAAGAATCTGATTCCATGATCGTTTGCAATTTTCTCGCCGCGTTCACGAGACACCACTCTCCGGTCCGCCATGTCGCACTTGTTTCCCAGGAGCATCTTCTCAACGTCTTCTGATGCGTGCTGAAAGCTATCACTAGCCATCTTCTGAGTAGACATCCAAACTAATCCGCTTCTCCCATTAAATCACATCTTTCCAAAACAAAATGAGTCTACATCAACCAAGTATTCGTTTAAGAAGTAAACTCACAAATTAGGTGCATCAATGAGCGATCTGGGATGAAGTGAAGGAATGATAGAGGAATGTATATCAAAGCAAACATTCATTTGCTAGATCATGCTACACAACGCTAACGAACAACATCGATAAAGTGCAAACAACTAATGGAGAGGATATTCACTAACAATACGAAACGCGCTTTCTCACTCACACACGTTGAGAATGACATATGGAAGAGTGAAGAACGTACCAGAGGAGATGGCACGAGATGTGCTTTTTGTATTTCCAATCATACACCTTATCGCTTTCATAACCTGCCAGCAACTGGTGAAATATGTGCAGTTATGCATTGCTTTTTCAATTCCTTTTTTTTAGACAGAATTCACTGCTATCAAAATACAGCCGCTCTTATGCAGTTTACGACCTGACAGGTGCAAAATACGCAAGATTTTAGGCATATTTATAAGCTTATAAACCCCGCAAAAGCAACTTCGAATTTATTACAGGCAACCATTCTAAGATGTAGGTTATACTCATTGACCTCATAGACTTATCTCCAGGAAAGCTGCATTAGTGCACAATGCGGGCATCAGCAGATTCAAATATCCTTAGCGAAACGTTAAAATCGTCTCAGATCCAGTGTAAATTAGCAGTCGGCATGGGAAAAGAACCTCGCATGCGCATGCGATATTTTGTCGTCTTGGTCCATTTCGCACAATAAACACACTGGGTCCAGCTGTGAAGGGCGCCTTTCCAACCGTTTTCACGTCGTCTCCCTTTACGTGATTACTAGGGCTAAATCGGAAAGGTATTTTTGAATACCAAAACCCCCAGTCCAAAAAACCACCAAGACACAATATTTTTAAAATAGACATGACAAGAGCTGGCGCACAGCATACCTTTAGAGGAGGGCCATGGAAAAGTCATAAAAATGTGACCGGGTCGAAACAAATGTAGTATCTTGCAGCGCATTTTGAAATTGTATTCAGTTTCCAAAAGAAGCAGGAAACGCGAAAGAAGCCAAAGAACACTGGGATCCCGCGGGAACGGAATCAATCCACTGTTTTTCATACCGTCGGACGTTAAGCAACTTTTCTGTGGCAGTGGCTTAAGATTTATTCGCATGCACATTTCCACTCGTTTCTACATCATATTCTATTTTCAATAAAACTTGCAGGAACAAATGGAGGGGCAGAGCGATTTGCGTCACGGACGCAACTAAGAGCAGAAGTTGGGAGGACGCCATGAGAGGTAAGGAAAAGGGAACAGTCACCTAATACGATCAATCATAACACTTACTTACCAATACTATCGATACTAAGCATTCACTGCTACAGCTTAATAGTAGTAAGCCATATCCAATATTGCATATCACCACTATCAATATCACCTACTACTACTGTTACCAGTATAACTTGCTAATACGCCTTGTGCCACTCACTAATATTCACAGTTGTACTACTTACTACCGCCACTTTTCTTACCACCACTGTCTGCAACTGCTGCTACTTCGAACTATTACCACTCAGAAACCCCTTAACTACTACTGCTAAATGGGCTACTTAATTCAGTCTTTAACGCTGCTTAGCGGCGTTACTAACGTCAGTCACTCGCATATAGGTAATCAAGTTCCCTACAACTGCAGTTAACACTACTTGTTACTAACACAGACGTTTATCTACTGCAACTGGTCCCAGAATAATAACCATTACTAACAGCAGGCAGTAGAAAGCAACACTAACGGCAGTTTGCAGGTGGACCGTTTAGCAGCAACGGTAACAACGGTAAGTAGACGAGATTAATAGGGGAAGTCAGCGATGCAGATAGCAAACAAGAGTATCAAAGGAAACATGAATGGCATTCGCTTTCCCTCCTGCCCTGACCTTATCGTTCTACTATGACTACCGAGAAAATTTGAAAGCTCGGAGGAGTTGCTGAGAAAAAATATGAGATCGGCGCAGCCATGTCCTATAAGCGTACGCTTCTATTAAAAGGTGAAAAAAGTTGTGAATTTCTGCGATTGCACTTGAAAGCAGCATTCTATGGGTCTTTTTATTTTTCATCACTATTCGATCGAACGTCAGAAATGCCGACTTGAACATCCCAGTGAAGCTTTAGCCGTTAAACAAATTTTCAAAATTAGGCGGACAAAGCAATTCGAAAAAAATTGAGACCAGCGAATCCAGCCATATTTTGCAATGAGTGGAGGTAGTCGAAACAGCGAATTCAAAATGGATAAAACGAGTTAAGCATTTTCAACACAATACATGCTAAGCCCGTCAAAATCTTTTAACTGCTAAAGAAGTGCGCTCAAAGTTTGCCAGGTGGATGGGCCAAATGCATTAAAAATTCTGAGAGTTAGCCAAGAATTTCTGAGAGGGGATGAAACAAGCTGCAAGGATTCGAGGGTAAGCGAAAAGAGTCAATCTTTAGGGAAGCAAGGAGACTGAATGAGTCGAGAGCCTTGAAAGTAACGGAAGCGAAGGAAGTTTGAATGTTTTCAGACATCGTTCACGCTCTTGAAATTCTTACCGCGCCACCACGGTAAATTATGATGAGAAGTGAGTAGAAATTTTTTTTTAGGTTGCAGACGACAACCAAAAAATTCAATCAATGACGACTACGAAAGCCTTCAAAATTCTGATTGCAACTATTCTCATGGTCTACTTCGTAGTAAATGAAGAAAGAATGAACGCAGCCTTCGCAGTATTTCAATTAGAGAATTTCACTCAATCAGTTCTTCTTAACTTAGATACTGCCCAGAAGGTGGAGGCAACTTTTGTGGTTTTCGATTGTGTCAGCTGAGGCCTTGCCAAACGTTTCCTGGAGATTGAACGCCACCAAAGAAGTTTCACGAAGGCTATTACGCGAGTATGAGCGGTCACCTACGACAGTTATCAGAGGCTTGTATTTTCGGTGGTTCACAAGTTAAGAAAAAACAAAAAAATGCTTTACTGTCTTAGTAGTTGTGAAAGCAAAGGGTCTCACGTAGCTAACGCCATCTCTCGACGCGGAGCATTAAAAACTAAAGCTGATGTCCAACGCAAAAACGTTTCACCTTCCCACATTTCTCCACCCTTGCAGCCTCCATAAAAAAGATACTCTAGAAAATGTACACTTCCAGCTACCCACTCATACCTTTGAAGGTAAATGTGCAGGATCACTTCGCACAGATGTGATCGTTTCGAGTGCCCCAAAATTTAGTCCATCGCAACCATAGAAATGGAAACCTATCACAACAATCCCCTGAATTTAGCAGAAAAAGGATGTGCTTTCGAACTAGCCCTCACATTAATCGGAAACAGTGAAACTGAAAAGAAAGACCACCAAAAGCGAGCAGGTTTACCTCATCTATGTTCCTCAGCCATTTGGCAATATTGTCGAAACTCTTTGCATTCGTTATATCGTAAACCAACATGATACCCATCGCACCGCGATAATATGAGGTCGTTATCGTATGAAATCTCTCCTGACCGGCTGTATCCCTATAAAATTCCTCCTCGTAGACAGCACAACACTGTACGTGCACAAATCGACTGAATAAACCATCAAACATCGCGTGAAATCGGCCACTAAATGAATCACTGCATTCATCAATAAGGCTCAAAGACATTACAGACTTCGCGAGGTTATGGAAAAGTTCATTCAGCAAGGTGTTCGTCCCACAACTTCAACAGGGAAATAAAGTAGCATAAAGCGAATCATTTTATCAAAAATTAGTAAGCTAAGGAATTTTAAAACGATGAAGAAGTGTATTCGAGACTTCACAATAAGCAGTAAACAAGGCTCTAGATTTCAGGAAAAGGAGAAGGCGGAAGAGTTGAAAAACAGGAAATCTGCGAATTCTCAGCCGCAGCATTCGGTTGTTTCTGCCATTTCTATGAAAACAAAGTACGAAAGCTGCCATTCAGCAATATACCAACTAGCCAGAAATTTGTCTAACGAATAATTTTCGAAGAAATATTTCCTTTCCGATTTTGATAACCGTGAAAAAAAAACAAAAAATAAGACCCAATTGCATTTTATAAGATATAAAGATATTTCCTGTAACTGGAATTACATATGCCATTTTCGAGTGGATCTCTGTAACAGTCTATGCCTCTAATATTTTGCAACTGAGCAGTTTAATCAGCAACGATAAGATTACGGATCATTCATTTCACACCACGCTGCCACAATCGAATAGCTAAACAATTCTCCGAAAAACGTTACAACGGTGGTTTCAACAATTTGGGGATAACCGCAAGAAGATATGTTTGGTAATCTGGACTCAAGTGGCAATTATGACAGAGTTCCCCATTAAGGTTCAAAACTTTATAAGTACTCTCTCTGCCTTCATCCACAAGACAAAAGTGAACAGCATAAGCATAAACGAATAAAAAAAATCTCACCATATCTGCAATTTAATTTTCTTCCCTTTCAGTTCAATCGTCTTGATCTTGAAATCGATGCCTGCAATACAAGCACAATAACAGAACATGAATCGAACATCTCCTTCACCCAAGCTCTTGCAGCACGGTCTGTTCACCGAGTTGAACTCCATTTGTGAGATGGGGTGGCACTGAGCTCGTAAACGAATAGAACAACAGTGCGAAAAAATGGTTGGGAGAAAGAGGCAACAGAATAATCTCTTAATCCATTTTCTGGCCATCAGCTACCGTCGCAAGCAAGCTTAGAAATGAACTCATGCGTGTGCACAAGCATGCCACTATCACGCAGAAACATCTTCGTCGTCCGCAGATAGCAAGCCATTTACTATTCATTACATACCATTCACTATCTACAGTGACGAAGAATCAAAAAATACTAGAACATCTCAGTTATTTCCTGATCAATTCAACAGGGTTATACAAGAATACTGGTGATGTCGCACCTGCGCCGGTTAACTGCTTATACTGATGAACTGAGTGCACTGCTAAAGTGCCTAAAACAATGTTCATACTATGCATTTGCAGTGCTAAAGAGAGTATTATGCAAGTGGTAGGTATCTAGTGAATTCTATACTGGCAATCTCTGCAACACTGCCATAAGAGACTGATCACCGCAACGCTATAGGTAGGTGTTGAATGGTGCATAATGGCAGATGTTGAATGCTGCCAGGTAAGGCAACCACAATATCACCTTATTGTAGCGGTATACGAACTATCAGAAGTTTTACCACAGCAGGTTTCGTTGTAAATACGATCAGTTGTTAACAGGTCTTTTTAGATGTTCGAATATACAAAACCACGTATCACTTCAAATAGTTATGTCACTCACTGGCATAGCTACTTCAGCAGGAAAGGCGTTAGGAAGCTATGCCACCTTAGAAGTATAGCTTAGCGACTATGACAGTAAACATCATAGTCTGATAAACACTGCTACGCTGAATAATACGTAGACCACCAAAAAGTGACTCAAAAATATGCGAGCGGTGGTCCAATAGCAGAAATCCCAACCACAACAACACAGCAAATAGCTAAGCTATGAGTATGGAAGTCAATGAAAGTTACGAAGCGTGCAAGCTCCAACTAGATGTTGCGCACTGATGATTGTTGACACACCTCTTCTCCTTCCCAACAAGTCTCAGGATCCGGTACCTGCCCCCTTAAGTGACAGAGTAGGGGCGGAAAAGAGAAGCATTCCTCAGTACGACACGATCAGCTGACGTGTACGCTATGCTGCAAGTCATATTATGGGCACTGTCTGCTACATCCTCGATGCAGCACAATTTTCATATCCACAGCAAGTAAGTGGAGCAAGAAAATGTTGCACCCACTCTGCATCTCTACCCGATTTTGGTGCTGTGCGCACTTAAAACTTCCGAAAACCATACCACCATATTTAAATAGACCGCTCCACTTGCCCGATCAGCTTTGAGGAAACTGAATATGCCGTTTTATGTGCTTTCACTGTGCCAAGTAGTTTAAATATCGCTCTCCGCCCTCCCACCTTCCTTAGGTATTGTGACATTCTAAAAACCACGAACCTGCTGCGAAATCCCGGTTGTTTTGATATTCTGAAGTCCCCAAAGTTCGAGACGTAAAAATTTAAAGCCTATGAGGTGATCCAAAGTTCCGGGTTTTCAAGGGCTCTATCAAAATTTTCCTGGGAGCTAACAATACTGCTAATGAAATACTCAGCATTTTAATTTATAATCACAGTTTGCGTAAGATTCATCCGTCCGTAATGATTACTGCGCGGTCGGCTGTAAGCGAACACGGACCAGACTGTTTGCCTCCGTTCTACCGAGCTATTCTGCCAACCCTCATCAGGGCGAAGGAGGTGGAGCAGGTCAAGATCCTTTCTTGCGCGGATCAATGGTAAATCAACTCGTCGGCATCCGCTGGACAGGAGACGAACCTATGCCTTAACCTTCGCACGACCTTACAACTTCACCTAAGCGGAAACAGAAGCGACGTGAAAAGATTTCTTCGTAATAAATCCCATGTTCATTAAAGAAAAAGTTTGCATAAGCGATACAATAGTCAAACTAACTGCAGCAAGCAGTCTGGATTCTCACACGACAAAAGTGATATTACTTTCAGTTACTTTATAAGTTTAAAACTAAACATCTGACATTCTGTTTCACTTCGTTTACGTATCAGCGAGAGTATGATTGCCGCGTTCTTTCGCAATCACTTACACGCGCGCGTCTTGCCTAGGTAAGCCACTATCGTATCAAAGAAGAGTTTAAAGCATCTTGTAGCAATTAGGGTGGTTACAAAAAGAGTAACTGTGCAGCTACAAAAGTATGCTTTATCCTCTTCGCGATAAACACGCACACATATAAGCAAGAGGAATGATGCATGGAGATGTCAATAAACGAACTTAAATGTGGAGTTTTCAAATCTCTACCCTACACGGCCACCTGATTAGCACAATAGAGCATTTAAGCCGAGTGGAATGGATCCTCTTGCGCGGCTGCGTAAACTGTACTAAAGAAAAAAAGAACAAAGATGAGGCACCACTGACCAATTGTTGAGATGAACGTCGTGTTGAAAGCATCGTCACTGAATCTGTACAGGATACACGTCTTGCCCACACCGCTATCGCCAATAAGAAGCAGCTTGAACAAGAGATCGTACTGCTTCTTAGCCATTTGACCTCAACCACACATTTTTAGTTACAAGTTTCAAAGGGAAGAGAGCGCAATCGCCGTTTCAGGCCAACAACTGCTGCTCATTTAGGTTCCGAAATTTCTAATTACCTATACAGGTCGACAAAAGAAGATTTTAACATAAGCGGTGAGCTTTGGATTAATAGCAAATAATATAAAATGTTAATACAGCTTCCATTAAAAAAAAGCACTGAAAAATATTAAAAACACCACATTAAAAACTCCTGGGCTTAGCATTCCATCCGCTCTTTGCGTTTGTTCGACTGGGGACTTCCTGAAAGAAACGACTAGGGACTTCCTGGAAGAAAACAGTTAAGACCACTGACGGTATTGAACAAAAAGTTCTAAGGACTGTACCGTTTATAGACCACAGCTTTGAGTTATTTATTTTAGGATTCTGTTATATAAAATAATAAACAAAAAGGTGGCACAAAGCTCCCTCCCCCTAGGAGTTGCATGTTCTAAAAAAGTTGACATTTGAAAGATCGTTTTTACCGCCTTAAATCCAACACAACAATACCCGTCATGACAGGCGAAGAAAAAAACCGAAAGCACCTGTCAAACATACACAGAAAGAATTCATAAACCAACATCTTTCCATAGTAGAAGAGAGAGAGAGCGGAAATTGGGAGCAAACAAAATGATGAGTGAATGCGATCAGTAGAAGTCTGAATGAAATAAATGGAATGGACCGATAATAATGCCCACATATGAACCGAGGAAGTGGGCGATTTACATGTGTTGATATGTACGCACGTTACCAAAATAGTGACGACTGACCAGGGAGAGCATTACTATGACAATACTTCAATTTCCTGTCTAGCCCTAAATAGAGTCAGCCGTCTGGTTGAATTTACATTTTCTGCATGCACAAAAGCGCAACTGTTGAATGTGCGTGCCAGTGCCCGCTGTGACAAGCGCCTCTGAGTAGTTAGCAATCTGCCACTTGGGCAGTCTGGAAGCGTGGCGCACGGCGCTTCATTACGGCACACCACGCGTCTCTGATGGGGGCGCGTGCGGTCGTGCCATCATTCCCTCTTCCTCCCCCTCCCCTCGGAAATTATGCTGAAAAAGCAACGCAACCGTGAAGAGTGATTACTAGAAACCTGAATTGACAGCCTTTGAATGTATAGAATATTACCATTTGAAGGAAGCAAATTTGACGTGAAAACTGCAGAAAAATAGAACGCGAAAAACACAATTCGATCAATGGGCACTGAACGGTCAGACAAAATCAACTTCAAATGTCCATATTCAGAATACAATTTTGAACGGCAACAGCGTTTACCTAGTCACGTTTGACGGCTATCTCTACCAATGTACTTTCACATAAAGAAAAACCTCGCAAAAAAAAAACTACTCTGCCTTTTGACGTATTCAACGATAGGAACATGAACTTGCAACAAAAATAAAGTGCAACAGCAAGGTGCATCGACAGCGTAAATACATCGACTTCCTCGATAAATCGTTCATAAGTGGAATCTAATGGTCCATTATTAACGTACATCGACCCCCCGGCAGAATCGGAGAAAAGCATTTATGTGAGAGTGCTAAGACTATGGACCAGCGCCTTCTGAAAGCTAAGGGTGCCTACAACGCGCCTTCATTAAGAAACAGTTGCGAAATTTAGTGCGTCGCTACTCTTTCGGAGTTCAGCGAGTATATCGACCCGCCGAAGGGGTCAAGGACCTAAAGATAGAGAACACCAATGTAGACATCTCCGTAGTTATAAACACCCAACGATGGAGTTTAGAGATGACTCTGGCAGTCTGGAGCGATCTCATCGGAAGGGGAAGGAAGGGATGGGTTAAGACTTTGCAAATTAAGAAGAGCATCCCTTTGAAAATTCTCATGACCGGAAGCACCCAGCAGTAAAGTTTAGCAGTAACCTCGGCAAACTGGAACTATTGATTTCGATCCGATGAATTAGGGCACTTCAGATACATAGAATAAAACATATCAACAAGTATAGGTAATGAACGACGAAAAGCTATACCAGCATTAAGCTATACGAAATGCACCTCAATATATACCGTGCACCAGCATTAACAGTATGAAGTACAAAGAAAGCATATAAGAATGATACCAACTACAATAACATATCAAGCCGAAAGCTAGTAAACCAGACAAGGAAACAACGTGATGCGTCCCCGTTAAATCTTATCCCCCCCACCACCGCGCAACCTCCTTCAACCTCAGTGACAAACTTCCACCCGCCATCATCCTGCGCGGCATACCACAGCGCTGCGGCCAAACTTGTGTCGATTCGTCCATGAATTGAAAAATGCTGTTAATATTCGTTGACGTTCGCAGTGATCGTGGAGAGTTCACATAGTCGCTTGGTAGCTTTATAGACAAACGGGTGGTCGCTCAAATGCATCTCAGTCTATGTGTCTGCCTTCCTAGCAGGTTTCATTACCGCAAAATTGGAACCGTTTGGTGTTTGAAGCATTTACGAGAAGCAGAAAAGATATGGCGTTTTGGGCAGTCTAGAAAATTAGTCGTCTTTTGTAACAAAATTTGTGAGAGGGGATAAAATAGAAACAACGATTAGTTTTTGTTATCAAAGAAGAGAAAGTAAATATTATGCATTTGCAAATTTATAAAACGGAAACACCGCACACAATGAACGAATAGAGTCTCAGTGAAATGATAAAACGTCAAGAGGTTCTACACATCAATAATGTGCAAGTTTTCACTTAAGGTCGGAGGGATTATTAGACAGCATTATGTCACCAAGAAGGCAGTTGGAAATTGCCAACTATAAATTTACTCTATTGTTCGCTTCACCTTAAATGTACACACAGTGATGGTGATTGGAGATGGGGTCAACACTGTAGATGCACTTCGGATTCTTCGATGCAAGGCAAACTTCACAGAAAAATCTGTGCAAAACAAGAGTGCTCAGAAAGGAAGGAATTTGTGAAATTGGCATCACATTTTTACACCTCAATTCTAAGGCATCCAGATAGCCCTAAGTGTTGTCATACAGTTCTATCTGCTACATAATCACTCATCAACAGCCAGTAGATGCGATGATCCCGCCGATACTGCCTTATTATGTCATGCTACCCTCTTGCTGCCTTCCTGTTGTGTTATTGTTGGAGAACATGCATGAGTCCACTAATAATAATCTATTTCGTTTATGCTCAACAAACTCCCAACAGTTTTTCGCGTTGTTTATTTGCTATTGGGGAACCCTTCAAAAATGACAGGTGCCCATGAAAATTTCAGCTCAATGCTAAAACATTTTTCTATGCTGTAGGTCGATCTGGCAGCCATGTGAATGAACGATCAGCCGAATCCCAAATATATGCAGATGAACGAAAGCAATTAAGGCATTCAGTTGGCCAGGTAGGTGAACTTGGGCGAAGTTTTTTTGAACAAGAAAATTTAGATAGTGAGATAATTTAGGCTGACTAAACATGCAAACGATTAGAGGGGCGAAAGTGATCGGCTAATATTAGTTGCCTTATAATGGAATACTGCAAACTTGTTAATGCTGCAAAATATCCATGCTTTGATGTTGAAGTGGCAACTCAACGTTTTTGATGCAGATAGCGCTTACAGAACGAGTCGGCGCTATTTCCAACTTAGATGTTCTTCACAAAAAATTGCGACATTATTACGACATGCGAAAGAGAGAGGCTTCTCGATTGGCAAATACAATCGAATACAAAACTAGCCAACAGGCGTCATCATATGCTTGTAATAGAATTGACAGAAATATAACGACAGTGAAAGAAACCGCGTGAAATACGGCGTAAAATTCGGATGGTTGCATAGCCTGTACAACGAACTGTAGCAAGCTAAAAAAGCAAACCTGCGCAACAAATTATATATATATATATAAACAAAGTTATATGAGCGAAATAAGGGAGTAATAATGAAAGTCACAATGACTAATTAGATGAGTTCAAATGAAGGAGGGGATCTGATGAAGAATGACAAGTTTTTTTGGATTTCTAGTAGAAGCGTCACAGAGAATCAACTTCATCATCTCTACACTAGGTACTTTCAGTGATAGAATTTGTTTGCAACTTGGGCATTCTGAAAGGGGAACTGAGGAAGGAGATAGTACGAACGAATATACTTGTGCCATCTCTGCTGCTTAACAATCAAAAGCGTCATTTTACACACCACGCTTATGTTTTAAAGGCTCATTCCTCAATTTTGGCGATGGTCTGAGCAGTCCTGGAATGCTTTCACCTTGGTCATCTTGGTGTCATTCAAAACACAACAGCACAAATGGTTACATCTAAAAGGTAAACAAGAGCTGAATGTATTTTCAAAGACATTAGTAAATGAAAAAAACAGCGAAGAGATGCAATGACATTGTTGAGCCAAAAAAAAAGGAACGGAAAAATACTACAATAGCGAAGCTGAATGTGCACCCTTACAGCAGATTAGGGATCAATCGATCGACCAATTCGTGCTTTGAATGGCAGTTAGGAAATTTTTTAGCCATCAGTGGCAATCAGGTTTGGATCGGTGGGGGGGGGGGAGGGGGGTTGAGCTGAATTTCTGCCGTGCTCAGGTAAAAGCTGAAGAAATGACAAGTACAGGTGCAGTGCGTTCTGTGCAAATCACAGCAATTTCTGGAATAGCAGTATGTCGAGACTACATCTAATCCTTCCCTTCATCCATAATGCAGAGTGCAAAAATAGTGACAACATAAAATGTTTATATATCAATGATGAAGACATCAACAGCAAATGCAGCGATTGAGAATTGTTGGTGAGAGAGAAAATAACTTAAAGAAGTGATTATAATGAACTCAAAGATTACAGCTCGGGATTAAAAATGATAAGATGGTACAGAGTGAGTGCGGATTGAATATATGCAGGAAGACTCCAGAAAAATGCTTCACTCTAACATGGAAGAATTGCCTTCAAAAGGATGTTTTGATGCTGAAAAAACATTTGATTTCAAAAATGCCTTTCATAAGTTGAAAAGCAATGAGAGGTTTATAAAAGAAAAATTCAAAAAAAAAAAAACGAAGTTAAAAAGAATCTCTCGAATCTGGTCCCGCGGCAAACGCATCTTAATGGGTAAAAGCCGCCGATTCACAGATCCACTGAAATGAAGGGCGCCATACGTGCGCACAAGTAAGCTTTGAAACGTGAAGCAATCGCAGTCGAGTTGCCAAAATCAGTTGCATTTCGCATCACAAAAACAGTGTTGACATGCTCATCCAGCAAGTTTGAATTTACTCAGTATTTCAGGATAACGACTTCATAGCGGTGTGAAAAATAGGTCAGTTTTTCTCAGATGCCTTGAATGTTGTTTTGGATTTTCTATTTTAATGGAACAGTGCGTCGCATTTAGTGTTATGTTTAATTTGCCAAAGTTTGTCGCCAAGTTTCCCAACGGAAGTCATCAGTCCAAATATCTTCGTCGAACTCCTCCTCTCCTTTGCTCCCTTCCGCCTTCACCTCCCCTCCCCCTCCCTATCTCCATGTTTCCAACTTTTAAAGAACTAAAAACTCAAACCTTTGATCTTTGGGCTTTTTCAACGCTTCAGGCGCTTCCCATGTACAATTCCTAATTCTTTACATGAAATCGGAGAAGGAGCTTCCAGATGCCTCGTTGAGCCAGCGACAAGAACCGCTAAAACTAAATGCAACGACACACGTCTGCCCACGTAATATCGCCAACGATAAAATCCTGAATTGGTTTGGGTATTCACCCGCAAATGTGGCTCCGGCTAACTCGGTTGAACTCGGCGTGGTAATATGCGCATAGATGGACATGAACGGCTTCTGTAATGGTCTCTACTGAACAAAAGACTTTGAAACGCATCGTGGAAATTCTGTCAAGCGCATTCTGCCTGTTTGAAGTTATGCTGAGTACTTTTTAAATGGCGTTGCCCATCGTTTTGCCGTACAAGGTTTGCATCATATGATTCCAGCGTTTCTGCTTTTCAGATTCTATGGTTCCTGTCTGGAATGCTTCACATATACAATAGAAACGGTTTTTGAAGAATAGAAAGAGCAGGAAAGAAAATTTTTAGCATTGAGCCTTTCCTGGGCAAAAGCTTTTCTTTTCAAAGAGTAAAGACCTGAACCAATAAAGGTGCATAAACGCATGCGGCAGACATGGACCGTCCTTCCAGATATGAATACGCATTTTCGAAAGGCTGGTCTGCCTTCTACACCTTCTCCTCTGAGCCCTCGAATCCATAGCTCTTCTCATTTTTCGGACTTCACCGAAGTCCATGACACCTCCCTTCTCGCCACATCTCGGGACTTGCCCGCTCTTGAACAAGGTTTGCGAACCATGAAGCCTGCTATCTTTGTTTCAACAAAGCTGATATACCCCATCAATGAATTCTGTTAGGGTCTACCAAAGTTCTAGGATTCAATCGAAAAAAAAAAAACAAAACAAACGAGAACAGCCATCAGTTTGCATATGTGGGCTGCAGAAATCGACGCAGTTGGTCGTCAAGAAACAGTAAGTGCTTCAAAGTGTGTGTCTATTCTGCACTGCCACAAAACAAAGGTGTCAATAAGAAGGTGGATGGCGTCATATAGAACGAAAAGTAGAGACTTGAATGTCACTATTTATTCAACATTTGTAAGCTGCATAAAAACCTAATGGGATATTAACGTGCTAGATTACGCCAAGGTAATGATATACCTTCAGTTAATTCCCAGCATCACAACAAACAGTTGCTTTATTTGGAATTAGTCAACAACCTGCAACACTGTCACATATTACGGCTAGAGGTTTTTGGGAGAAAAACGACGGAACAACCCTATAAGCACATCCCCATTTGAAACGGCAGCAAAAGCTTATAAGACGACTTGTTTGCGATCAATGGAACGAACACCACTAAAGTTGAGCTCAAATTTCGAAGTTCATATTTGTGTATTGTGTTAATGGTTGCAAGTTGTTGTCAAAGACACGAAAATAACATCAACTCTTTGCTGTGTTCAGCTTTCTTTGTAAACAACTCAGCAAAGTTTAGCAAGTGCAAACAGAGAACATGTGATGTTGCACTCATCGATTGTGGAATAGCACATAATGAATAAAAGTGAGGTCGCCATAAGTCATCAAGAAAGATGCAATCAGCAGTGCAGTTCATTGCCTCCCGATCATCACTTCTCAATACGCTTTCTTGGATCGCCCATGAAACTTGCTATTCTACGTTTCAACAAAACTGATATACATTATCAGGCAATTCTGTTAGAGTCGGCTAAAATTCTAGGATTCATAGATTCCTCGTGGGATTTCCTTTCGATAAAACTGTACAACTCTGGAATGCTTAATGATTAATGAAAGGCGAATGACAACAACAGCAAATGCTGAATAAAGCTGCGAAATGCACAGCAAACAATGCACAATAGAAACTTCAATGAAAACCTCCATCTAGACATGGAAGACTGCAAAATGTTCACAAGGTTGGAGGTTGGAGGAAGAAAACAGGTTAAGAAATCGGAAGTCCCCAAAAGAAACCGTGGTACGTTTATCTGTGGAAATGTTAGGATGTTCGGTTGTGCAGAGGTATAAGTCAGCAAGATGAAGCAATTTTGAGGTTTATCAATCTCTAACGTCCGACGATTTCGTTTACGAAACCAGGTGCTTTCCAAGGTCACTTTAAGCGACACCCCATTATAAAACAAGAGGAGCCAAGTACTACACAACACTACAATCACATTACACGTATCAACAATCATCATGGAAAGTAATACAAAAGGAAATGCCCCTGTGCAGCGATGACATCTTTCGAACAAACAACACAATCAAGCAATGAATTACAGACGCAAAAAAAATATCTCTCTTCTTCTTAAAACTGCTCCCATCATGCTAAATAAATCTTTTAAGTGTGCAGAATCATTCCCGAAGCCAAGGTCGAAGCAATTATGAACAATTCCCCACCAAAAAAAGGTCGAAGGGAACAGTAAGCAAATGCGATGTGAGCGGAAGCCGGTGAATTGATGAATATCTTTTTTCGCCAACACACACGCACACCACAGGTAACTCTGCATCGATCTTCGATGACCGACTTCTCGGTCATGAGTTAATACCTTGTCATGTATAGCTTCTTTGTCTGATAGCTAAGAAGCCCTATTTCCAAAGAAAAATTATTCTTTAGACTGCGTCTTATAAAGACGGCAGGTTTCAACTCTCTTAAATGTTGCAAGAGAGGAGTAATTGGCAGCAATTAAGTTTTGTGGTAACGAGGGGGGCTACTTGAATTTAAAAGTCTCGTGATAAGTGCGTTAGATTTCGAAGCTCTCGAGACCGTTGTGCGGGTATGAATATGGTCAGGAGGCGATGCAGAGCAATCCTTAACGAAACCCCTATTCCAGAATCCTATTTGAGTAGGTGAGTGAAAACAAAATGTTTCCAGACGATCACGATGTTTCGTTCATGTCAAGGTAAGGTTGACAATGAATCTTACCAAAGAATTATTCTAACGGAATCATGCTCAAGAGAACCAACAAAGTATGATCTCAATAATGAAGTATCAAAAGAGTACGACAGAACGTCCGTCATAGATCAAGCTCCAGTTTTTTTTTTTTTGCTTAACTATTTTCATTAAGCAACACTTACATTCCCTTTTCGTTTCAAAAGGGATCATTGAGGAAGTACTTAGTTATTAATGTGCCTTCGATGTTACGGGTGATTATGCGAAATACACTGAAAAGCAATCACTAAGGTGGGTGACGCGCTGGTGAAGTTAGAATGGTGCGCCGAATAAGTTACCTATAAGTGCGCTGAATTCTACCTTAAAGAGTATGAGTCAAAACTCGCGTTGAGCATCACGCATATACATTCGCATCGAAATATCGTTTCGTTGTGTGGGATTACCTATGACTGACACTACTTTTGGTATCAGGATGGGTTTCATGCCATTTGCGCCCCTGACGGGAACGACGATGAGACGGAAAATCACCCACTCTCCAGATCGCGCCAGCGGTCGCCTCCCCTTTCATCCCCTCTGATGAGGAAAATAAGGCTTCGCATTTGTACGACCTTGCAGCCGCAAAACGTTGAAAGAGTTCCCCACGAGGGTCCTCACAAACAACAACTATACTTCAATGAATGTACAAAAAGTTAAAAGAAAACAAACCTTAAATCAGCACAAACATCCTTCTCTTAGATGTTCGAGGAAGCAAAAGGTTTCAAAAAAAGGACTTCAGAACAAAAGTTCGGCAGCAAACTTCATATGTGGAAATGTTTTCTTGCCTCCTGCAACCTTTTGCGCATGTCCAGCACTCTGCGCTCTTGTTGCTGTATGTCCTGCTCGTTCACCGTGACTGCCTGCAAATGAAACAATCCGTCTTTTCTGTACGGTAATTCTGTAGTACCCTGAGCCTTTACCAAAATACGTTTATTGTGCGTCTGAGGCATACTTGTACTACGACGGATACTTTGCTCGCAAAACTATACTATACTGTATTATACGTGAATACCTGAACATGCCGCACACAGTGCTACCGATCCTCAAATCAATAGGGGGAAAGGGGACGGGCCAACCTCCAAATGACCGGGGTGGAGTGGATCAATCATCATATACCAGAGGGAGCTAGGTGGCTTTGATCCCACCGTGTTTCGTTTTTCGAAACCATTACATTGATCGTTCTATTAATACTTTGAAAAATATAATAGCTGTTGAATCCGTCGTACTCAAAAGATACACTGTAAAAGAGGGCAATTTTAACGTTCCGGTTTTCCGGAAGTGACCGATGGGCACAGATGTTGTAAAACATATAGTCATTTCCCTTTATAAATCTTGACAGCAAGCGAAAAATGGTGAGGAAACACATCTTGTAAGCTTTAGAAACAACTACCACTTAACTCTTGTAGGAACTCTTCAGGTAAACAAGGAACACATTCCCAAGAAATTAAGGGTGCATCTGGTAGAAAGCTTTATGGTAGCAAACGCTGGAAAGCGCATTGTGACTTCTTGGCCGCACATATGCATATCATTCAGTGAAAATGAGGTGGAGGGTCATTTTACGGATACCGATAAAATATTACTGATTTGGTCATTTGGTTCACAAATCGAAACTGATGGAGGATAGACAAGCACACAATTTTGGTGTAATGCGTCGTTCCGCGAAAATCTGCTAAAAAAAAGTGTAACGAATTATTCATTGACAACGTTAGCCTTGGGAACACGCTTGACGTTTTTAATCCATAACTCCTCGTGGCTGGCATTGAAAGTCTTATGTTACGCTATGACTATCCCTCTCAAGCATTGACACGACGAAGGATCTCAGGTACTGTTGTGCAACTCTATTCACAGCTGCACAGAACACTACCGCATCTCTGGGTGTGTAGACGACTGTCACACTTATATATTCCGCTTGCTCAGTTCTCTATTCAAATCCCGAGCCACCTTCAAAATAGGAGCATTGTGTATGCCTCAAGCGCCTCCTTAAATTACTTTACTTCTTATAATTTTTTGTAATAGGATTATACTACTTTGTATTTTTGTGCCTTCAGATACACTCATATTGCACTAGAATTAGTTGCCAGAACAACGACAAAACATTGTGTTCGAGTGTGCAGCTTAATATGCAGAAAACGACACTGATCTAGGCTGCTTTCAGGGAAGGGCTAATGAAACAACTCTTGCCCCATCAGTCAACTGTACCTGCAAATGTTTCAAGGAAATCAACTCTCATAAAAGAATAATTACGATGGTTCACTGCTCCAACTGGAATAAAGGAAAAACCTGTCATAGTCTTTACTCATTTACTTTTCAACACCCCTATCCATTCTAAATGCAATATGATGGAAGGAATAAAATTGTACTTTCAAACGAGCAAGCAATAAATTCTACCTGAACAAAAGGCTGATCGATGTTCGTGTTGACCGAAGGATTTGAATCGAGTTGTTTTTTGGTTGCTGTTTGCCCAGTGACAGCACCCGAACAAAATCCATGCAATGCGGAGCACAGTGAGGCTGCGGACGCATCAGGACCAAGCACTGCGAGTGCCGGTTCCATCTTACCTGCGAGGTTCAGGCATTGTGCGATGTGCTCGTTAGGATCGGTCATTACGCGGTCTGCACTACACACCGGTACCATCGCACACGCACCTTCCAATGCTTTCGCCCAGAACATCTTAACTTCGATTGCTTATAGCATGCATCAGGCAGAAATCACAATCTCACCTTCACTCACTCCGACCTGTAGAATGCCAACTTTTGCTGCCCGTTTTAGAGACTTGCATGTCCACCTTTCAAATACCTCACTCTAACTTCAAACAATTATAGCAATGCTGCTGCAAGTTACGGGCTGATTGACTAAATCTGATAGATGGCCAAATCAGAAAAAAAAACAAACAAAGGGTGGGTTCAATTTTATTAACCAGTGGTGGGTAAGGAGGGGGTGAGAGATAGCGAAAACTCGTGTGAGCCATTGAAGTTGGCTTTACAAGATTGAGCCAATTTTCGGTTCTTAGTGGTACCTAACTTGACTTGGACTCATCATTCTACGCACCATTAGCTCAGATATATTCGACACGACCCTTATGAAAAAGAATTTTCTCATCACATGCGGGCGACAGAAGCGAATTCACATGACCACAACTTCGCTACCGCTGTACACTCAAAACAAAACTTTTTTGAGCTGATAATGGAGCTCGTGGCGTGCGAAAGTGAGCTGGTAACACATAATATAGAAAGGGAACATCCAAACAAGGTCCCAAGTTGCAGGGAACACATTAAAAAGGCTCGAAAGTCGGGGTGGCTGTCATCGTCACGTACGGCTGCGACCCTCAATATCGCGTCGCCTCTTTTATTACGCAAAAATAAGGTAAATAAGTGTCCCAGCAGTGAGATTTCCCACCCTCAGTAAAACGACCAAAGAAAGTACCTGTCTCGGTTTATCAGCTTTAGCTTTTGGCCCTGTTGTGCCCCTCTTCAGTTGTTCGGCAGTTGGATTCTTCGTTTCGCGACTAGTCGTATGTACTAGAGTAACCGGCTGCTTGAATATCGAGACCGTCTTCCTCCACGGAGCATTCATGGGTCCATCAAAACCGCTCTTTGCAATAACCGTACTTCGATCCTTACCCTTAGAGCCTCGTTTCGTCACCGAAAGGTTGCCTGCTTCAGATCCTTTCGTGCGACCCATTCTTAACCTTCCTCACATAAATACCAACAACTAAGCATTATTCAACTATATCAAACGAATAGGATAAAACTCACGCATCGCATCGAAACCTATTTGTATAAATGAAGTAAAAAGACATAAAAAAGCACTCAGTTCTACAGTATCAAAATTTCGTACAGAATACAAGAACAGACCCTAGCAGACAAAAAGAACGCCCACTCCTGGACATTTGGATTTATTTTCAAGTGGTGCTTTTGGCGATCGGTGAATGATGTTAGTGAAACGCATCGCCCCCTGACTTCGCGCCTTCATTTTACTTAATGAGGTCGGTTGAGTAAAACGAGTACAACGAGGTATGCCGAAATCGAGCAGTACTGCAATATAGAAGCTTTCGTATCTTTTCAGTCAACATGAAACCCTTTCCAGCTAACTATTACCTTCAATGAAGTGCGAATTACAGCACAACTGTATTCCTTAACGAGGATGTGAGTGGCTTTTGGATCGCTTTTTGCTACTTATGTACCGGGCTTCATTGCAATAGTGCCGAAAATTGCAGAACAAAGTATCGAGGCAAGTCTTTTCTCGATTTCACTTCACTTTCATATAACACACATATATAGGAAGAAAGAGAAAAAATAAACAGAATCACAGAAAATTTTAAAATCTGGAAATGATGTTACATTCACAAATGCACTTTTCTGTCCCTCTTTCTAGGGTAACCCACTTTCCGCAGTCATCTGTTCTGGTGATTACTTCTCGGAACAAGGGGAATTATACCATTTCCATCCGCCACGCCACCTTAGTGTCTGCCAAAATTTTTTTCCATACTCAAGGTAAAATATGCAAATAAATACTCAAATAAGGAAGGCGGTATGGAAAAACTCGGGATTAACGTTGAGGTGGAAATAACGCTTATATACAACTTCTTTTGCTGTCAGATTTATTATTTAGGGAATAATTTGTTGACAGATTGCCGTCACATATATTATAAAGGGATTGTTTTACTGAAAGATAAACAACTCCGTCCATGGTAAAATAAGCTGAGAAGAAGCGGCAGCTGAGGATTTTTAAATGCACTGGATTGTGCTGCTAGTGAAAAGCATTTTGCTTGTTCATCAGGCTTTGAAACGCTCTGCTCGCGACAATGCTGTCTGCCGAGAAGGAAGGAAGTACGAGGGAAGAGGCAAACAAGTCCCTTTCCTGATGAAGTAACCATGTAGCATGCTCGACATCTCGTGTTTAAAGAGCTTGTCACTGTGAGTGAATCAAAACCTTGTGGACTCCAAAGTGATTCCGCAAAGACGTCACTAATGTCTTTATTTTCTGCAGTGGATGGCCGCCACGTTCACATTCATGGCTTCTACTCCACCGCAGCGCACCTGTTCACGTTATATTCTCGCGCTAAGACATCCGGAAATTCGGCACTAAATAATACAACTAGAAGGTGTCCCAAACGCGAACTTTATGCAAATCGTGAACAAAGGTGTGCCTCTAAAGTTTTTTTTAACGATGACTGCCTTTTGTTCTGAGAGAAAAACTTTCATTCCAACAGAGGATTGCACAAACGCTGGGTGTGCACAGTTAGGATCAATTCTAGGAGGAAGATGCCGTCTTTCAAAGAAGTAAAATTCAACACAATCCACACAGCCGTTAGCTTGAGATCGCAAACAACAAAATGTTGCAACATGGTGGAAAATGTTGGGAAGGAAACGGAGATGTGTAAATAGTGGTACGGCGACTCAAAAGGCTCGAAAAAAGGCGATTGGGAAGCTGTAGACAAAGTGGGAGACGTGAGAAAAAGGTTGAATCTGCATCCAGGAGTCGCCGTCAGGAAGAGGTACTCAGTAAAATAAAAAACAAATTGCTGAAGTCCTCGCGTTGACCAAGTTAATAAAATGCAGCCTAAGTGTGTGCTTTAAATTTATAACCTCTTACTATGGGCCATTTCTCGAAGGCACAATTACCGCATTACCGCAACGCCAAGTTCACAATCTTTGCACAACCTTTGCAATGCTCGCTGGTTACCCGTGCTAAACACTACCACCTATGTCAACTGCGCTGATCATTGGCATCGGTCCTCGATACCAGCGGTAAAAGTTCACTTACAAAGTACGCAGACTCTGTTGCAACATATGCAACCACTTCCTACAGGCTTCAACTTCCTTGCTAAGCCTCGAGCTTCCTTTTACATGCCTTCATTTCAGCACTGGACCGTCGCAATCCAGCCAACTAGGCTGAAGAGATTTCAAAACGGACATGTCAGCTATGATGAGCTTAACAACAGCATTTCCACAGGAAAACCACGGAAGAAGTCGGGTTGCACAACATCCACCACAATAGAAAATGACAATCTTTTATGCAAAAAACTGTTTGTCCGATTCCTGTGCAGTCATTAGGCCACACTTCGGTACCTAAGGCTTTGCTTTCAGCTTTTCATGAAAGTTTTTCAAGGATTCCAGAACAAGTTAAACGTGAACAATGACTTTCAACAGTTGTGTTCATGAATTTTTTTTTGTCGACATGCTCAGCACAAATACCGCCCTCACTCTTGAGGGATGCGATGCGTCAGTCCAGCAACAAATATTTTTCACGAATTTCTTTCTTGTCTTGGATTACCGTGGTGTGCAATCGAGCCTAAACAAAAGAGAGTCTCACCTTCTCGAACGAAACAGGTTACTGGTGCATTTTAGCAAATAGCCGAAAATTCACAAGTAGAAGAGCACGCCACAAGGATTGGCACTATGTGTGCTTTTTCACTTCTGTCCATCTGACCAACCGGTACCAAAAATTCCCAGCCCAGTGAGTGCAGTAATACGCTCATATTTTAACCGACCCAACCATTTGCACAAATCTTTCGAAATAAACTCATATTCTGCGACCTAATTGATGCGAAGTGGGAACCCGATCGACTGCTAGGTGCATGTGAACTGTTAGGCGTCCTTACGCGAATGCAACTCCTCTCAAAGTTGAAGGTTCGATTGGAATATTGGCAGGGAAATCTGAGGTGTTTACTATATCAGTAAGTGTCACAGCTCAGGTTTCAGTAACTCCTGAGTTGAGGTATCGGATGAATAAACAGACAGATATCTAACTTTTGATCAAATTTCGAAGACCACAAACCTATAGGGTTATACGGATAGCACATGCGGGATATGGGTCTTAGAAGCGGTCACAACCGATAATAAAGTCGATACTCAAGTTCAGCGTTTCCGAGAACCTCACTAAACCAACTTTTAGTGACAGTCTGGAACTTCAAATCTTTGATGCCTATGGATTCTACTTGGGAAAGACGGATCCCTGAAGTGGCTGCAGCCAAAAATACGAATCAGTATTTAAGTTCAGTGTATCAGTAAACCACCACACGAATCCTAACGAAAATGTGAGCCCCCAATTTTGCGCTTCGAGGCGACAGCCTAAGGCCATATGCAAATCGAAATTTCGGTGCCTGGTTTGGCACATCCGGAAGCAGCACTTTCATCAAGGGCACCTTGTGAAAGTGGACTAATTTGGCCATATCATATTCCATTGGCCACTCGGTAGTTCAGAGCCGCGTTCGTGGAATATCATATGCCTAAGCTTAAATGCTTGGCATTCGAGGTGAGTCGGGAGCTGGAAAAGGCTGGAAAAGGGGTTTTAGGAGGGGAATGAGAAAGTAAATGTAGCATCTTCCAGGTATATACCACTGTAGATAGGAAGCAGCGAGGAGGGGCCAACATTACTCAAGTATAAACATTCTAAAATAAGTACAAGCACATTCGCAAATAGCATTTCCCCACCCTCGTGAGAACCTACTAGAGGTGGATTGAATGGAGGCACACGGCCACAAATCTCGCATTTTGCAAATGCCGAACTCGCAACTTCAGCGTAATGCAATATGCACGCATTGCACACTTTAACCAGCATTGGCGCGCTCATTCACCACACAAATTTTGCAACTCTACAGCATTTATGTAGTAGTACTTCCGTGCTGGGCACATTGTAACGCTGCTAGATCTACAGCAAATCCATATTCGTTGTACGCCTCAATATCGAAGTATTGAAGCTAAAGGCCGGCTTCCGAACGGAAATATCTCGTTTCTGCTTATCGCCTCTCAGTTCCCATATCTTCTATCTACTTTTCCGTCTCTGCTAAGGAGGGTACGGAGAGTGGAGAATGCACCTACGGTTTTTTTATTGCTTGCAGCGGCAATATCGTCTCACTTGTAATGTGATTCTCTAAGGCGACCGATTCAAAGCTGATGAAAGAACAATCCGCTTCGAAGGCAGTTTTTCATTCATCGGATGTACAAGCATCGTGTCACTACCTCCCAGTCAAAGAGAGTGGAGGAGGAGGAAGGGAGAGGACGAAGAGAGAAAGTGAGACATGCTATGTGACACCAGCTGGCCTGTCTTGGCTGACACGCATCAAAGCTGTCAGCATAAGAAACGGACGAGTCCATGCTCGTCGACTATAAATAGCCCGTTAAGTGCCTGAGACCAAACGGCCGTACAACTAGAGCACAAGTTGATGAACTTTAGCAGAGAGTGCTGATATGGCTTAGCACAGCTTTATGAGACGCAAACGTGACGTATTTTTAGAGCCTTTTCAAAGATGTTCGGAAGCAACAACAGCCATGCGCAGCATTAGTGCAGGGTTTCTGAGTAAGACTACATGGTGGTCGAGTGTTCAACGCAAACGGCGTGTCACTAAGACAACAAACTTCATTTACTAGTGCTTTCTTGCAAAGAAGTGTGACGCTTCTCACTTTGAAAAGCGAATCCTCTGTCCTTGCCTTGGCGAACATCTAGGAGGTGAGGTACGTTAGCCTTCGCAGGGCTGACAATTGGGACGGGAATTCACCCTCCCTTGTAGGGATAACGACTATGGGTGGAACTTTCGTTGTCATAAAGTATGTAAAATACTACGTTTGCTTCAAGGATGAGAGAATGGGAGAGAATAGCCAGTTGGTAAGTGATTTATGAATTGTAACAACTACACTTAGTGTGGCAACACTGATATCTGCCCTGACTCTAACTTCATTTTATTCACGACTGCGAATTAATTCTATAATATAAGCACTACGGGGGCGATACACAACCTTATACACAAACTATATACGCTGAATTGTATACACAAAAAGTTGTAGAAATCATATATGAAGTTACAGGAAATCAACGGAAATCAAAAAGAAATTCCGAGGAAATCATGCGGATAAAACTTTTTCGATCTCCGCTTAGGTTTGGCAGTTTTCAATCGACCAGGATAGCTTAAAGTTGCTTTTCTCTTCCCTCCAAAAATGCATCATTTGCTGCCGACATTTCGCACTTAAAATCGATAGGTAAATAGTGTTTTTTTTTGCGAAGGCGCCACAAAGAAAAATTTTGTTTTCGTTATGCTGTGCGTCTAAGCAATGCACTGTGCAGTGAAACGATGCGAAATTCACCAAGATCGAATAAACATTGGTGCTTTCATGAGAAATTCCGATACAAGTCTTACTGACTACTGGATTCTCGAATCGGGGCCTAAACGGCTTTCCATCAACTGATGACGGGAGGATAGAGGTCTTTGAAATGATACGGCGAATTCCACAATCACCATTATACTTCGCTCAAGCATATTGAACATATGCGCAAATGTGCAACTTTATATATAGTTATGATGTTGTATTAAGAATGCAGATATCGATCAAGCAGTCACTCTGTGATAAGACCGGGAACTTTCCTTCTTAGGAAATTTCACTCATGCACCGTTGTTCATTTGAAGAAACATCTGCATGCAGTTCCTATCCCGACCACTATCACCTCAGTGCCGATATCTATTAGCAGGTATATCTTGCTCGCTCTTAACAACGTCTATAAATGCCATTCGCACTTTCTTTTCACCACATACTTCAACAGCAGAATTGGCCACGACACCATTCCACATCATCGCTGCAGAGGATTTCGTTTAACTGGACCGAAACACGAGATGCAATATGTTGGGAACGTTTGCTACAGTTACTGCACCTGTCAATGGCACAAAACACATTCACTACTTTCTCACTATACGCTTGTATTTCTCTATTCATATGCTGCAATACTTCTGAGACGAGAAAGTATGCTCATCATTAGTATCTTCTTCAGTCGGCGTTCTCACCATCTTCAGCTTAGAAAGAGACCGATCAAATTACGTTCGAATTCGTTTATCACACCTTCGTAAGCGAATAATCGAAACAGAAAACAACGAACATTGAGGCTTTCGCAGAACGACCCACAGCACTAAAATTGAATAAAACGGAACAGTGAGAGGAAGTATCGATGTGGCACCCGGTATAAAGTCGCTTTATACAATCCTAAACCGATGCTTCCTGCATACAGCTCACTCCTGCTCCAATTCGACGAGCACCCCACCGCAGTCTTTCGGATGTAAGAACATCACCGGCTTACCATGTGCACCAATCTTCGTCTCTTTCGCCAGCGTTCTGATGCCCAACTTCTTCACTTCAGCAACTGCCTGAAACATTTCATGATCCAGTCACTGTAGAACTGTGGAGAATATGGGAAGAGCAATGTGGGGCTTTAGGGTTGGTAAAGAGGTTGACATCACTGAGAAATCGAGCCGAGCACAGCAAAGGTTTAACTTTGTTTCTCTGTGAGCGTTGGCCTCGTAAGCAGCGTTGTTGCAACAAACGAAGAGTAACATCTCACGAAACGCTTTTCAACCCGACATTCCCAATTCCTCAAAAAACAATTAGTGGATAGTCTTCATCAACTGCTGAAGAAGAAAATCCCGATTTGACGACGATTGGCTAATCGTAAGAATCCAATATCCTTTCTTGCGTTTCTAATTCCTTTCCATCTCTGATTCTCGTCAATTTCATCGTACCTTTTAACGCTATTTTGATCCTTTTGTTTCTCTTGTCAGTCTTGCTAACAAAGTGTGGTGCAAAATTGACAAATGTTATGTTATGGATGCAACATCATTTGTTGGAATTAAAAACGACGTAATATTTTACTTCTCTTAATGATGATGCCCATCCTAAACAGCCTATATTTGCCCCAAATTTTAGCAGCCTCCTCAACTGGCTGGCAGATTATTACTGCAATATCAGCAACATTACCTTCTCTAGAATATTAAAAACATCGTACCTCATAAAATATAAACGCTCAGTAAAATAAAAGTGTGAGTGGACATGTAACCTTAAAAAGTTTCATGTGTCACGCTTATAGTCTAATGAAGTTAGCCGTACGCAATTAGGCCTAGTGCTTGGCAGGCCAACAACGGGACTTCAACCAGACTCCTTTTATCCCACCACTATTTGCCAAAATAGTGCGTCACGACAACCAACGCGCAAGAAAAAGATCTTGCACATATTCATGGAGCTAAAGCGAAGTCAATTTCGCTCTCATCACACAAACAGCAGCGCAAAAATCCTTCCGTTAATAGCGAGCGTCGTGCCGGATGGGTCTAAGCTGGTCCATTGTTGGTTGAAGACTGTGTACGCTGTACTGCTGAACTGCCACAAGGAAAGTCGGAAGGCGTACGAAAGAAACGAAATAAAGGATCAGAGGCTCATATCTCCGAACATCAAAAACGATGTCAAATGCAGGAAATCCCGCAGAAGAAAACATTGCGATGGCGCATAAGTCTTACAGCTTTTAACTGGAACTGCTTGGTAACCTTCAGCTACCAGCAGCCGCTACCAGCGCAAACTAGTGGCCCCAGCATTCCGTAAACAACTAGCACATCCCAATCCGCATGACTGTTCACAAAACCCGGCAGGAATTCCTGGAGAAGCTTGCCGTTGTCCAATTTCTCATGAAGCGGGTTTTAAAAACCGCAACAGCCGAAATTTTTGAATAGTATCCGCAATATCTCAGAGGATTTTTCACTTGCTCCATTCAGCTTTGAGAAGAGGAGTTTAAAACTACCATCAAAATTTTTAAAGCATCATCATAACACCCCAAGGGCTCTCCTTTCATTGTAGTCCACGATTTTCGGCTCACCTCGTAGCCCTTAACCGGAAAATTTGGCTCGTTCCACCCGCCTTATCTTCGAAAATTCAACTTCGCATTGCTCGTCTTTCATTATATTCTTGTCACGTCCGTGCCCCATGTCGAAAATCCTCTTTTAAGGATAAAAACAGTGCCATTATAACACTTGTCTTAGTGTTCTGACGCTTGTCTTAATAACCCTTCACTGGAAAAATTGCGAGGAAATATAAAATATTCTCGAAAAAAGAAAGAGGAATTGGAGACATTTTTTGAGCGAAGGTGCTGAATCCCCCTCTTTTCTACCCAAAAAAAAACCTTTTTAACCAATTTTTTTATATACCAATGAACTCAATGAATGCGACTTTCACTACATTGTTCAAAAAGGCTCTTTTCTCCTTGACATTTGGTCCGCGATCCACAAGGTTTTGAATTTTCCAGCATCAGCAAACGATGACCTCAAACTAGTGGGGAAGGGGAAAGGAGAGAAGGACTTCTTCATATATGGCTCTGTGATTTGCCTGGAAGCAAGTTCGCTAACTAAAATCACGTAATAGCCAAGGTCATAAACGCTGCTAGATGCAAACTTTAACACTACCGAAAACACTTCGCACAGCAAAATTCACTCCAATTTTTCAGCGCTTCCCTGATCTTATAGACTGAATTCCACGACTCTTTGCATAAACAGAGTGCTCTTGCATCACCTCATGAAAGATGCCTACAATGGATTATCATGGGCACATATACACTCCATGCGTATGTGCACGCTCAATTTACGCTCAATGCCAGAGTTGGGCAAATAGAAGTGGAAAGCATCTCATACCTTATCAATATGGTTGACTTCTATGCAGATGTGGTGCATACCGCCTTGCTTGTTCTTGTCGAGGAAGGCCTTAATCGGGCTGTTATCGCCATAAGGATGAAGCAATTCCAGCTTTGTGTTCGGTAGCTCCACAAACACTGTGTAGACGCCGTGATCCGGTTGTGGCTAAATGTGCAAATCATGCAATTTCCAATTCTCTCTTCATAAAGAAAGCTAAAATGTCAACCAGCCAAAACCATACTGCCTAGCATCATTTCACTCCTAAAAAGCTTTCAGTTCGCCATATCGTCGACAGCAACACCAACTAAAATCTCCTCTATCAAAACGAAATTCATAAAGAAGTTCTAACCAATAAATTTTCTCTGAGCAGCAATATCAACATACCACTTTCTCGCTGACTTTTGCACCAAGATTCTGGTAAAACTTGGCCGATTTGTCGAGATCAGGCGTAGCAATAGCGACATGGTTCAA
This sequence comes from Baylisascaris procyonis, assembly GCA_037389465.1. Taxonomy (NCBI): domain Eukaryota; kingdom Metazoa; phylum Nematoda; class Chromadorea; order Rhabditida; family Ascarididae; genus Baylisascaris; species Baylisascaris procyonis. Next base: position 2,877,016 of record JAZARR010000033.1, on the reverse strand, counting down.
ACGACCGAGAAGACCAGCCAGCGGGTGCGAACTGAACGTCTGCAATGTTGTTCCGCTCAATCGCAACCACAGAAAACATGAAAAGACGTAAGAAAGTCTCTCTCTTTTTGGCATCCTTATTACGTATAACTGCATTAACCACACCACAATACAAATCTGCAGGCATTATATAAGCAAATAAGCAATATTTTTTTAAACACTGCAATATTTTCTGGTTATCGAAATCGCTATTAAAGGCGAAGAAAATCGACATTGGCACATTTCATCAAATATCTTCGTCACAACTTTTCGGTCTTACAAAGAACGCCCCACATCTAGGATTCACGACTGCTCTCTTTGAAAAGGTGCAGCTAATGCCTACCAGGATCATACTAGATCCTTAACAGATATTCACCTCTCCTAGCCATCCTAGGTTGCTCACGTGTGAAAGACGACGCATGAATATGTTACGGATGGTTCAAGCAGGTTCGTCCTCTTCACCGGAATATGCAACCGTGCATACTGAATACCGATGAGACCATATGGGACAAAATGAAAATCGATGAAATAGGGAAAATATTTGCATTCGTATAAGGCAATACGAAATGCAGCTTCATTTCAATAATTAGGACGGAGGACGCATTTACATCCGTCAGACATTCATGTAAAGCATGCGTCATATATGCTGTGCACGATATCTACGATAAGCTCATAGCAACGATAAAACTAAACACAAAAGCTTTAAAAGCAAAAAAAAAGAGCCACACCGACCTACTGAACAAACAGCGACATGTTCACTTCCCCCAAAAAACATCGCTTATAATTCGTAGGTGGAAATCAAAACTTGAAAACTGAAAGTTGATAAAAGAAAGAATAGAAATTAAAGATGAGGATCATTAAGTTCAAGGTCATCTAGCTGACTTAAAGTGATCCGCAAAACTCTTATTTTTTGCTGCTATGCTTTTAAAAATCAACCATTTGAGGCATTTTTATGAGTGCTTTAACCCGGAAACCACTGAAGCAAGAGCTATAAAACCTTGCGGGTGTAATGCACACTACAGTAAGACCTCATATAGCAATCCTTAAGTTAGTCCATCAATTTCCGGAAAAATTACGGCACATTCAGGAAGGAGGTTCCCTAATCTGCAGGATTTTCTGCCGTTCAGATTTTCACACTATGTCAGCTGAATCGCAAAAAAAAAGAAAAAAAAAAACGATTCTTTGCTAACGACTCGTATGATCGATCGCAACAGTTGAAATATGACTGCATTAATTGAAAGAGGTCGGTCTAGTCAGCAAACTGCCAAAGCGAGTATCGTGCCACTTCTTCTGACGCATTTTTCAATTTACTTTTTACCATTAGCGATTCGTAAATTCCGATTTTTGAAAGCGCATAAAAATGTTGCTCTTCTTTAAACTTTCAAATCAGATACTACCAAACGAATTTTATTTTCCAGTTCTCGCCAGAATTTGTCATTAAAAACGTACAAATTTCCAGCAATTCGAAAGTGAAAGGAAGGTGGGGGGTGGGAGGGGGGGGGGAGGGGGGAATGTACTCATATGCAGCAAAGTCAGACATCGGGTGATGTCTGTTGAAATATAGGAAGAAGAACAGTGAAGAGAATGAGTTGGCTAAAAAATGAATCCATAGGCTGCGGGGCAAAAAGACAAGACAACAAGATCAAAACTGCGACATTTTGAAATTCCATGCGGATTCTAACGAGCTGGCGCAGTGACGCGCATACTGAAACTAACGACTGCTCCTTCCATGAGCCAATTTACCAACCTTGCATAGTATTCAGGGTCTCCGTACCATCCTCCTCTATTCAGCAGGAGGGATTGAGACAGTTTTCAGGACGTCTACAGTTTTCCCATCGCGGGTGATAGGCTAGGACAAACTTTATGGGAATCCTTTGCACAAGCCCGACAGAAAAATTCAATCTCTATCGTAATCGCATGCAGCCTTCGGCTATCGCAAAACTCTCAAGAAAGAGTCCTTCTTCTTTGCCATGAGACTGGCTGCAGATGGAAAAGTCACCTCCACCGGAAGGTGGAGGTGGAAGAAGGGAGAAAACTTGAAGGGTCGCCCACACGTTGTTTACTCATACACTTCATCAATATTTCAGGTGCCCAGTAAAACATTAGAAGCTATTCTCTATCTCCAACAGGTGACGAAGCGTGAACATTTACTGTTTTCGTTATGAGTAACGAAAGGAACCTTAAGTTCTTTGGTGGGTTCGTGTCTTAAGATGCCGGCTATACCCACCGACCTCGACACTTTCAGTGGTAACCAAAAGTTTAGTGGGTTCCCAACTGAAAACACTGGATAGGCAGATAGAAAAACACACGTCTCCACATACTCAAACACAGATACAAATAAGTCGTCATGCGCCTTGTACAAACGCACACAAGCACTGGAAATATGTCGCCATAAGAAAAGCATTACCCAAAACAATAATAAGTGGGAAAAACACTTACTCGTGCCGACATGGCTCGTGCGGCAGCATTGACACCGGCGAGAACTTTCGAGCAGTTCATGATACACCTGCCAAGGTAGCTCGATTTCAACAATCTACAAATACAAGAAGTGCACAACGCCCTAAAATACAGATGTTTGTATACAGGATATATATACGTTTTGTGCATACAAATATATACACGCACGTGCCTATACTTTCCATTTTGAACGCTCAAAAAATGACTATAAAATAGCTCAGTTCCGAAGAACTTCGAAATGACGGAAGCTCAATCAGGGCATCTTGGCCATTGAGCACCACCCAAAAATCCTGATTTCGGTTTCAGTCTCCAAAGACATTCACTTCGGACGATTTGAACGAGTTCCCAGCCTTCCCGTGGCACTCACCGATATCGCGCTCAACCAGTGCTCCTCCTTTGACCGTATCAGCTATGTTCGCTTGCTAAGACGACTGGTATCCGTGGCATAAAACCTGCCCGTTCTATGTATACCACGCAAGCGTTTTCACCCCTCTTTCCAGTTTTTATTGATGGGGTGCAGCCAAAACGAAGCTGAAGCTTCTTAGCCTTTGTTTCACTGCGTATATCCGAAGACTAATATTTCTGCACGCAGCAAGCTTTGTAACGGGCATATTTGGTCAGGTGGTGCCGTGCAATGCTGCGAATCCACATCAAGCGCTTTACCGATGGGATAGTGAGCCCAACTTCAGCAGTTCACATACGGCTGCCCTCCCCCCTTCCCCAAGCAAAAGCACCGTAAGAGTATCGGAAAGACAGCGAGGAAGAAAGAAAAATGGAAAATGCGCAATTTTGTTTTTGCAAAGTGATTTTCACCGAAAATTGTTCAGATGCCTTTCACCACTTTAGCTTTCCAAATTTTCTACGAATCACTAATCCGTACGTTAATTCGTTGAAGCAGCATCAACTCTCGCCTGAATTTAGCTTCAAATCGCGTCAACCCTCTTTACCACCCCTTCCTCGACAATTACAAAACCATCGGGAATCACTTTGCTTAACGTTGAAAGCATAATAAATAAATAAAGAATGCATTGCATTTGGAATATACAAAGATCAGAAAACTGCAAGACTGCACATTTAACCTATAAAATGAATACATTCACCTCATAAGTTACGTACCGCGTGAAGCGCAACATCGGATACCCCAACATTACTTAGTTTGAATGAATTTAAGGAAAAAGGTGGGATTACATCTGCAAGCAAAGGTAGGTAAATAGCACGTAAGTGGGCATCACTATTTCTGCTTACTTGAACTGTCCACTTAACAAGCAAAAAATAAAAAGATTCATTACAGCATTAGCAGAGGTTATTCCTCACAAGTCTCCCCTGAATTTTTTTAAGGAAAGGAGGACCATTTTGCAGTAATATTACTAATAAATCCTTCATTCAAAAGGTACAAAGAAAAGAGCGATTTAGTGAATGAACAGAAAAAGGTGGATTGAATAAGATGAACAGGTCTGTCTATAAGTAAAACATGCAAGTCTCGACATAAAGCATGATCTAATATAATGGAATATATAATAGAAATCAGTAAAGCAGATAGACGCACACCTAAGGCATGGGAAGATAATAAACACGCAGTGATATCGTCATGGAGAACAAAGAGCTGGAATGCCCAATATTTAATAACTAATTAATCCTCGGAAGCATGTAAATGAGTTGTGAGGACAAGGTTGCCTGTCGAAATAAGAAGAGTAGCAACGACCTCTCAACACGTGCGACACTGCAAACAGCCACTAGCAGCCAGCCGTTAGGCAACACTCCACGCGAATCGATGGCTCCACTGGGCTGCCACATCGCTCTCTTATGTCTCTGATGCTCTCATAAAATCACGATCCTTTGCTCTACTCATGCATTCCTTGAGCAGTGCATTTTATTGCCGGCTTGAGCGTTTCCTCGTAGAAAGCACGTAGGCTGTGTGTTGAACATACGTACGTGCAGCGATGGAAGTTGCAAGCACGATCGTATGTGCTTTCGAGTGAGGTAATCTGCAAATCTAAGCGCATTCCTGACTTGCTTAAAAGAAGGCGTCTAAAAATGTTGGTACTCAAAAGTAGATTGCACTTGAAGATTGCATTCACACAGTACCCACTATTCAGTCAGTAATTTATGGACCATTCTAGCATTGTTCAGTGCATCTATAACTGTGCAATAAAAGGTACGAAGATCATAATAAAGCAATGATGTGGCGTTCTGCTGGATGAGTTATGAACAAATCGTATCGCTAGCTCAATAATGGGTTTGATCGCAAAGAGCAATTGAGCATACATTCAATAAGCATAAAGAAATAAATTGAACGGATGATTGTAGATTGTGTTAAGGTGTGCAAGAGGGCTGAAATCGTTTTCATATGGGTGGAACTCATAGAGTAAAGCAATCAACACCACGTTCACTGTGAACTCGACTTATGGCGAATGCAAATAGCACATACTGGTAAATTTGGATTTTAATTTCATAAAAATTTATAGAATGCCGCCCCTGTATAATAAGAGTTTTTCAAATAGCGGAAAAGCTTTGTTGGGAGCACGGTTCTGCCGTTAGAATGCTTTCATAGGACGTTTATGTCTGGAAAGCTTAATTCCCTCCCCTCTCCTTTGTTCAGTTCATATTCCGTCATAACTCTAAAAGGTACTTTAGATAGTTACCCCACCCTCTAAATAACCGATTTTACTCTCTCGTCATATTTCGCAGTCGAGCTTGTTCTCTACTTGAGTGACGTTATTTTAGAAACAGTAGACTATTAATTCTAACTGCTCTGAATAAAAAGATAATGGAGTAAAAGCACTTGGATTGACTAATCCGCTTACCTCAATTTCACTTCCACTTGTGCTCAGGAGGTGCTCCGTTTCGAACACTAGCGAGCATCGAATTGTATCTGTTCTGAAGCATCACCCTCCCTAATACCCGAGCCGAGTATACATCTTTTCTGATATTTCGACCGATGAACAATTTTGATCTCATATTCTGACGAAGCAAAGACGTATGTCGAATTCACCATGTTTGCTCGTTTACAAGCTCACTTGGCACTTGTCAACTTTACAGAATTGACATGTGTGTAATGGACAAGATACCTATACTGTTGGGAAATTTCAAAACGCGGTTATTTCAGACAGCAAATAGGAAAATGGCAGCGATATATGCAGAGCAAATCTGCGCTAATGCCTATATTCAGAAGAGTCCTCTTTCCTGCTATCAACACCTTCTTGTAGCCTAGGCTGGTGGTACTTTCCCGAATTCAGTGCCAGTATGCTAAAGAACGGATTGGCTGTGAATCGGTCTGGTGAGGGACTTACCTTCCGGCTGCGTGAACTGTATTCTAAGGCAAACTCACAGCATTTGCGATTTTCTAAATTATATGTATTTCGACAGTACCGGTTTATGAATGAGTAAATGCGGTATTTCCTGTCGGATTTATTTCCTCCTTCTTATTGGATACATTATGCACACACCAACAACTACGTTGATGTAGGCAAGCATTCCATACGCCAAGCGGTATGGAATGACAGTAGATTATGTGATTAAAAGTTCAAGTGATTTGATGGCTACCTGCCTATAAGTTGCAACTTTCTTCTCGAAAATGATTGCTGCTTTCTTTCGGATAGCAGACGCCACGTGATGCGTCAGAATACGAGTAAAGACATATGCGTTCAGTCGGCTAAACTTCTAAAGTACGGTCCGCCCACGCCGCTAGAGGAATTTTACAAGTTCGGCCAGGAAAACTTTAAAATTCTGAACTTCGGAAAGTTTGCCGATTAGATTTATTCCATTATTCCACAGGAAAGATTGGTCTTCAAAGTCTGACTGGCGGACTTTGCAAGAAGCGATAACGAAAATATGGCATGTCTACGTCACACTACAACATACGGAGTTAAATAAACGCAATCGTGGCGATATATCAAATAGATGAGAAAAGTGTTGCATGAAAGGAACAGCTCTTATACAAAAAATAAACACTAAATTGCGCTGCTTAAAGGTACAAGAGCGACAACCAATTATCGCAATCAAACAGCATAAAAGCAGAATAAATGTTAAAAAAAAGTGATTTCAGTGCAACCAATTAGAGATGAAGAGCAACAATGGGTAAACTTAGATTCTTCTAATCAACGAACGCTTGTCTTCGGGCAACCACTTGCACGTGATCAATGATATTCTATGCGCTGTGCGCTGGCAGATTAGGTAAGGGTGATTTTGTCCTCCCCATTTGCAATTGTATGTGCTGATGCAGGACACGGTCATTTGCACCATGTCGAACGTTGCAAGCAACACAACGAATTGTCTCTGAGACAACACTCATTGAGACATATCAGGCACTTCCCACTGTCGTAACAATCCGGTCATGTAAGATCCTTCCTGGCAACAACTTACAAAGAAAGGAAGGATGAAGACTCAGTGATAAGTTGGAGGGCAGACTATGCTCACCGGTGAATTTATGACACTGTCATCGAAGGTAATCGTTATAAATTATACAATGTTTTGGTGCACCTTGTGCCAAGTGCGATGGGTTGAGCCAACAGCGTCGGGAATGAGAGACTTAGATAGGGTTAGTGTAGAGGGCAATGAGTGCTGTTATTTGGCAACATATTTATTCAGGCAAAAGAGTGAAGATTCATTTTGTAAAGTATCACTAATATCGGCGTCGTTTAGAGAAATTCCTTGAGCGCTGCAAAGGAAGTTATTAACAACATTGCGCATGACGTTTGGTGAAAGAGACAACTCCGAGTTGCCAAGAATTGTTTGCAGCACCATAATAAACAAAAAAAAAAAAAACTGTCATTGCCTATTGAAATATGAGCATTAAGGAAGCGTAATCCACTTTGGGATGAACATTTCTCAGTAGATCACTTCGAATGGCATAGATCGTTAAAGAAATTGAACAGCTGTTGTGGAAGATCTGAAAACTCTTTGACAAAGAGGTGGTCAATCAGCGTACATAAAGAACTGGGTTGGATTGAAGACAATTTTTTTTCTTCAAAAATGACCATCAAAAAATCACAAGAACAGGGACACTGTGACTAATTATGGCAAGAACACACCTCTGTTCGTAATGCCCGAAATATGTAGTAATTTGTAGTGAACAAAATATGCACTGAGCAGAATTTTCAGGAAGAAAACAATTCGTTATGGTGTAATGAGAACGAAAAGTTGCTGCAGAAAATAGGAACCTTAAACTTTACCAGTTTAATTTCACCCAACTGACTGCAAAATTCACGAAATTGATGGAAATTTCCATCAGCATAGTTCCTAAGCCTTTGATCAAAAAATTATACCTTCCCAAAACAACTTAGAGCAAAGCGAAAATATTCGAAACGCTTCCATCTAGATCCAAAAAAGTGGAGAAGCTCATCAAAGATGCTGTGATAGGCCAAAATTGTAGATTTAATATCCCATCCGATCCGACAGCTATTTTCTGGTGATCCGACCGAAGTAAAATGCATGCAAATTTTCTGCACTTCGAAATGTCCACAAATCTATTTAAGATCGATCAATAGAAATGTGGCATATGAGCCCATCCTATGGATTCCATCATATTTTAACGACATATATGGCATAAACTAGGCGCAGACCACTTGTACTGTTGAAAGGTGCACACCATCTGGCATCTTGCGCCGTGCACTAAATTTCATGAATCTAGCTTCAGTTGTTGACGAGTTGAAACTGCACAGCCAGACTTGCACATATGCACACGGAATGACTCTGCGAATGCAAATTTGTAGGTGCAAAAAGCCACCCTGAAGCTGATTTTTGCACTTCAACTTTATCGTCTTTCACCCAACTTGACGTCTAAACCTTCTTGAAATCTCTAAGCGAGCTTCTTTCAGAAGTTCCAGTTTCTGGCTATCTTCTGCGAACATGTAAGGCCAGAAAAACATCGATATATAGCACTTTAATTGTCGAGGTATGCTCATACTGCAGTGCTCCAGCTCGATGGTGCATTTCTGCTCCACAAGGTGGTTTTCCTCATTTGCGTGCACTTTTCACTACAATCACGTGACTGGAGGCTATAGCACAGCAGACAATGTTGCAGTGACTATATGCACACATACTTGGAGGAAAACAGGAAGTACGCATCACCGGTAGGATGTTGCAGGTAACTTGAGCAAAACTCGCTAGCGTAAACGAGCGGTGCGAATGCCTATAAATGAGTTTATTTGCCAAAACAAAGTGAATGAATGGTTTATTCACATACACAATGGCATTAGTCGTGAACAATGCAATGAGACGGTGGGGCCAGCACGACGGAAATAAGCATTTATATATCATACGCATTAATGGAATCATTATTGCACCGCATAAGATGAAAAAACTCAAGACAAAAACGAATTGAGTTGCGCATCAAGCACGAACTGCCGACTTCCTCGACGGTTTTCGGCGGCGTATGCACGCCATCCCGTCAAAAAAGCGCTTCGAAAATGTTTTGATCGATTATATACAAAAGCAAAGCAGGGAAAAACCACTTGAACATATAGACTAGTCATTTCATAACACATGCCTCTCTTATTTTTCCACTTTCATAGTATTCCCTCGTCTAAATTCTAAGAATCTAATGAGCTTCTCGCAACCTTCACCACTATCCTTTAAATCATCTCATTTTTTTACTTCATAACTCCTTTTGTCATAAATATGTCGTTCTATGCATTCAATGCTGAAACAATTGTCCGATCCTGCATGCGCACATTGATTCGAAATTCACTGTGCATAAATATAAGAGGGTGTCAGTGTACCAATTGAACGCGAGTAATTGCGAAAAAACGCATTCTGAAACCTCTAATAAGGTTGGTAGAGGCGTTCGGCCATGCATAAATTAGACGCAACATTAAACAAAAACTGAGGGTAACCTCTTCGTTGAAGGGAATGGTTCTATGTCCTGCAAGAACCTCTACGAAGTTGTTGCTGTCTAATGGTTTTATTCTCTTCCTAGATTATCGAATATGCTAATTAGAGGACCATAAAAAACTTCAAAGAGCAGAATCGATGGTGAATGAATAAGAACAAATAACGCCTCTGCTTAGGGAAACAGCACATGCACTCTTCACCACAGTCAACATCAAGTAAGATGATCTGGGGAACAGATGGAAGGCAGGCAGTTTGATTCACAGAGAAACGAAAACTTATCACTCACGGATCAAACAACATTAACATTTTAAGAATGTGAACGTGAACAACCTTGAAAGAACGGGAAAATAAAGGGCTACTTTTGAACGGTTCCTCACAGATCATAACTTATGAAACGGCTATGCTCGAAGAAGCGTAATTAGATTTGTCGAATCGCACGTTTATTCAGCAAAGCCAACTTTCTGGCACCCATTGAATCTCATTTTTCAGATCGTTCAACGCATCCATCAACCTGAAAGTTGTAACAGGTTGAGCAGGTATTTCAGGTAGCACCGCCAACATGTCGCTTTTCGCAAGCATCTTCATTTACATTCAATGATCTCAGAAGCAACAAACACTAAGGGTTTGTAGGTAGTAAATGGACGAGACCCCCCCCCCTTCCCACACCTCTACCAAAATTGCTGCACACGAAAAATTAAAGAGTACTTGAAAAAGAATATTTTTATGCATATATAATTGTGGTGGTAGGATAAAAACATTATTTCTTTGTAAGACACAAAATGAAATGGCTATGTATTCCTCGTTACCGTTCACAATCCCTCCTCATCTACTGAACAAAATATCCACTCTATCCTCGAAGAAAACCATTGGTGGAGTTTATTAGATCACTTTTTTTCAGCTGACGACATAAAGGTTATTTAGCAAATTTTATTTTCCAGAAATTGGAAAAGGCAAAAAGTCACCAGCGAAATGGTCTAAAGGGTGAAGCGGATGAAGAACAACCTCGTATCTCCGCTGTTCAATCAACTTTCTAATGATTTCGCAATGTGTGGTCTGTCTATTCCTTCTACAGCAAAACGATGTACAAGGAACCAACTTTTTCAATCTTTCTCACCGATGTAATTTTCAGGTTACCCGCCCCGTAAGCCTGTCTACAACCCCTCATACATTGAAGCATCCAGACGGTGGCGATTGACTGCCCTCATCGCAAAAGCATTGCGCAGTTCGAAATTCGCCAAATTTTTGGAAATAGATTAATTCAAAACCGAGCAAATCGTCCCATGCATTCCCTTCGGTGACCTTCGCAAACGCAACAAGCGTTCCGGCAGAGCAGTCGGTAAAATTTGGAACTTAAACGCAGCTGTGGACATGAGAGGTCAGAGGAGAGGAGTAAGAGCCAGACCAACTCCTTTCAGAAGTGACTGTTCAGATCTGGAAGGACGGTCCATGTCTGCCGCATGCGTTTATGCACCTTTATTGGTTCAGGTCTTTACTCTTTGAAAAGAAAAGCTTTTGCCCAGGAAAGGCTCAATGCTAAAAATTTTCTTTCCTGCTCTTTCTATTCTTCAAAAACCGTTTCTATTGTATACGTGAAGCATTCCAGACAGGAACCATAGAATCTGAAAAGCAGAAACGCTGGAATCATATGATGCAAACCTTGTACGGCAAAACGATGGGCAACGCCATTTAAAAAGTACTCAGCATAACTTCAAACAGGCAGAATGCGCTTGACAGAATTTCCACGATGCGTTTCAAAGTCTTTGTTTAGCAAAGACAAGTCGTGTCTATCCATCTATAGACAAATTCTTACGCCGAGATCAATCGAATTGGGTGGGATGAATGAAATTTCAAAATATTAGCGTTCTCGGTAGGTGCCCAACTACAAGTGGTCCGGGTGATTCCCCATCTCTTTCGAAGGAAAATTCTTGCTTACGTCTCTGCGCCCATCCACGAAGTAGTTAATACTTCTATCTGTTCATAGCATTTGTTCTGCGGTGCCAAATGTTTGTGAACGGTAGCGATGCACAGGAAGCCGATTGGATGATGCTCAATGCAGAAAGAACTAAGTTACCTTTTGAAAGTGACATCGGCATTCCTATTCGTGATGATGAGATGGAACATCTTTGCGTAATCACTAGCTAGTAGCTTTTTGTTCTCCTCAATGGTTGCCTTCATCTGTTCTTCGCTTCTGCGGTTTGATCTGAGCAGGTTGATCTGGCGCAGTTCATCGAGTTCGGGTGGTGCAATCACCACCACGAATGGCATGAACTCACCGTTGTAGAGGTAGTTGAGTGCCTGTGGTGCGCAATCCAACACACATACACGTCCACCACGCACACACGCACGCACCGTTTCTGCACTGCAACAAGGTCGCTATTAATTGTTTCATATTGTCCTACTTTCTCGCCCTGCAGCAAAGTGCATACTTTCACTTACTTATAAAAAACCTTAGAGCACAGTCATAAAGGTTGTGATCGCAATATCAGCTGCATATCTGAAAAAACTAGAAGGGTTCGGGTCCGCATCAATTCTGTTTCCTTTCGCTCTCTCTACAAAAAATTCTATGGCGGCTATGGAATGCAGAAAGGATGGTAGGCCTCCGTCCCTTACCTCCTCTATTTACGACCTTACGTACTAACAATTTTTCTTCGCTACTAACTCACCTGTCGTTTCAAAAAGAAAGCATAGCGATACTTCATCCGTCGAACTTATTGCTTTCATTGCCATTAGAAGCGCAATGAAACAAATCACACGGAACCCACCAACAATAATGGAGAGAATATTATCATCCAAATATGGCAATAAGGGCACGCCACGTCAATTGCTGCAGTCCCAATCAACTAGCTTCATAAGCGGAGGTGATGGAAAGGAGTGAAATTTCCTCCCTTTACAAAAAGCAAAAAAAGAAATAAGGACTACGAGGATTAGGAAACTAGTGGAAATTTTTGTAAGGTGTGAGCGTTCTAACTGCCTCAGATGTTATATGCGATTTTTTTGTTTTCGAATTTTTGAATGTATTATTCAGTGCAACTCGTACAGGAACTGAAATCGTTTTTCTATTTTCGGAATTCCTTCCTCACAATATGACCATATGAGACCGAATCCTTCCTCCATCCTCTCCCCTTTCCTGTCAAAGAATCCTGCTTGAAGACCTGTACGCAGCTGAGTTCAGAAATGACAACAGCAAATAACCAACTAACATCCTTCAAAAACTTCTGAAGTTCTCTTCTCTTGCTCGTCACAAGAAGGAAATTTTTATTACATATATTCCCAAAGCTCCCAAAAATGCTCACACTAAGGCGTATTTTTGGGAATCTTCTACGGGTTTATGGCACATTCCAGTACCCGCTTGCAAACATCCCCAAAATGAAACGAAGAGGAGCACAGTGATTACTGCCAAGCGGAACAATGTTTCCTTGACGCATAATTTATGCTTAGATTCCATCTTTGACAAATAAGATTGAAAAGTTGTTGTTGAGCATGACCTTGTTCCATAGACCTGATTGTCGAGCTCGCCCCACTCAATCATGTCGCCGCTACGAATCTTTTGCAGTAGTTCATCCTTAGTTCGGAAATGATACTCGCGACCCTCTTGCTCGCCAGCCTTCGCGGCCCGAGACGTGTCTGAAACGCTCATTTTTCCGATAATTTGGTCGCGCTCGGAAAGCCTCCAAAATCTGTGAGTGACCATGACTGATGAATGGGAATCGCAAAGCGTAACCTCACGACTCGGATGCTCGAGTTCGATAAATGTTCAGGCGAGTCGTACTTTCTGCGACGCAGTCGAAACATTTGAGACACAAGACGGTTCAAGTTAACCTGACAGAACTTTTTTAACAGACTACTGAAGAAGTTTATGAAAAAACTATTTTCTAACAAGGAGCGACGGTCGCAAAATATTGTGGCAGATGGGAGAGCAGCATTGATTTGATTGTTCTTCTTCCGACGCCGGGAACCCCCAGCAAGACGAGTACTCGTCGTCCGTATGGGGTGAGCATGCCGACCCGCTCGATGGTCTGATTGGCCGGAACCAAGCCTACCCGCGAGATGTCGTTCACTTTACGCGCCTGAAATATGCTATTTAGCCTCTTAACGCACTCTAAAATGTGAGAATCAAATGCAATTATCAGTTTATCTTGTCTATCTTTTTACTCAAATAAAACCACAGAACTAATCGACATAGCTGTAGCAATAAACAAAATATTTTAGGTAAAAAATGCCTAATATGTTCTCATAATTGCGCAATTCAAGTGACGCTGATAACTGATTCTGTACAGTGACTGCGGCCGTGATTATGGTAGAAACCATGAACATAGATGGCAAAACCCTATGCACCAATTGGCCTCTCCAAAATTCAATTCCTTACCATACAGAGTACACGTCCTCCACCTCAGCCCCCTCATCCCTTCTCTTTTCTGGATCACTTTCTCTAAAGTTTGTTATCGAGCATAATCACTACGCACTCTATCAGTTCTATGCACTTTCGTAAATTTGCAAACAATTTAGTTATTGCTTCGGCATAAGGGGTCTGAATATACCTAAGATGTTATGCAGGGTAAGCACGTACGTGTGTCTATCTCTTTGCAAATTAGTTCTAATTTGGGAATAACCGAAGCTGAGGCAACAAAACTTCGTGATATAATGTCTGCCCTGGAATGACCGGCGATTACATTATTCAACCGGGGCTATCAACTTCAAAATGAGTGAGAGTGACTAAATGCGCCTAAACAATCACATAAAATTAGCAGTTCATTTTATGCCATCCGGGTGGAACAATGAATGAATTGCTAGTTGAAGGTTGGCACGAGCGATCGGCTCAATTGAAATATGAATGCATTATTATTCCGCCTATTTTATTGTTTGTTGGCAAACATATGAGAGTGGTTGGCTTCGCCAGTGGAAATATAGAAGCGCATATTGTGCTCCGCTTTCTATTTGTTTGAAATAGACAACTATTCCGTACTTTCGCTTTCATACGCAATTTTATACTTGGTCCATAAATTATCTCCACTTTCACTCGTATTCATATGAGATATTAAGTTTCTGCTTAAAATTTGAATGCCACCGTCAACAATCGATGCGCAAATCACTTGATTTCAAGCGGAACATTAATGGTGAGAAATATAGTCTTATTTGAAACTTTAACTCAAACTTTACATCCTCTCCTCACTGTGGCGAGTTAGAGATCAGTATTACAGTGTCTTACCTTTCCTCTGAAAGTTAGGGATCCCTATATCGGAAATAGAAACGGATTCTGAAGTGAGAAGTACACTATGCAGCCACGATAGTGAACTGAAGAGCGACTGTAAAGGAATAATATCTTCTGACTATGAATCTCACGCAGATGCGCATATAGGAAACATCATAGATAGGATGGGAGTGCGAAAGATGTCGAGGCATCGCCTTCATAAGCCATCTCCCACGAAGCTTACAACATTGCATTTTTATGTAATATTAGGCTACAAGATGCATGGTAAGGGTTTGGCCAGAAACTTGTCACTCGCTCCCCCTCTTCATCGCAGCTTGTTTTGAAATCTATCGCGGTTTTTTGAGTTGAAGGCTCAGCTCGAAAGTGCTCGATTTGCGTCCGGCATAGTTTAATTCTTGGCACAAGCAAGTATATACGTCAGTTTAGGAAAATAAACTTTTCACCTTATCTTCCACAAAAAAAAATTGACGGGAGCGTCAGTTGCTCCCTCCTTTTATGTGCGTGTGTTTGGGGGGGGGGGGGAGGGGGAAGGGGACATAGGGGAGCACATCTTTCTCTCCTCGTCATTCCCTTCGCCTCTTATTGTTTCCCTTTCATCATTCCAATCTCACATGAGACGTCTTCAGCAGTATCAATTATCATCAGAGTGGAAAATTAGTGAGATATTTTAACGAATGGCATTTGTTAATGAAGAGTGGAGAGAGATGAAGGGATGATGAAAAAAGAGGGGAAATCATTTCTGCGATATGGAAAAGTATCAGTTTGGTATCAGAACGACGACTACTCTCAATTCTTAGGTATTTGGTGCAAACTATTCCTCTAAATTATAAACATCCTAATCAGCATTATAAAATGAAGTGACACGGCTTTAGTGTTTTGGCATTTCACAAAACGAATGCAAAAAGTGAATTAACTTACAGTAATACCTTTCCATATCTCATATTGCAAAGCCTAAAGAGTGCATCTGGAGAAATGTGAACTGAAAGACACATAGTTCAATACTTTTGTATACACACAGTCTGCATTATTTGCTCGGAACCGATCGAAATTCGTCTGACTCCGCGATATAATCATATACCTGCTTTGAAGCATAATGCATGATAAGAATATGTTAGCACTCAATACAGTATTTAAATGTGAACCTAAAAAATGCCTAATATTTTGCCGTCTTACGTAGTGAAATGAATCGTCCGTTAGGCGTGCCGAAAGTGAAGATGGAATTGACAGTGACGCTTATGAACGCTAAGAAAAAGCCCTGAAGTAGAATAAGCGTCTTTTTTCGAAGTGCAATTCGAAGGAATCAATGCTTAAACCCGTTTATCAAGATGCACGAATTGCTATAGAGGTGGTATATTTTGAGGCAGGTTCCAAGTCCCTACAAATCCAGATACTCGCAAAGCGTCTGAAAAATGCTTTTCGAAAGTTCCCTCAAATATAATGACCTCAGTCACGCCCCCTGAAGGCAAAGCTGGAATTATATACAGTGAGACGAATTGCATTCATACTTTTCAGCAACATCCAGGGAAATTACAAGTCAAAAGTGATTGCTGAGCACAGCTCCCTTCGCCAAGCAAAACTCACATGGTAGTTCCTGTGTTCATCGATAATGCATTAAGAAACAGTTTTAGAAAATGAAGATTCTCCCTCACTCCCCCCATTGCACGTCTATTAAAATCTCTTGCAGAAGTATCCCTCCTCTACTCCTATACATGAAAAATTGAGTGTTATTTTGAGAAGAAATATGGTGATTCGAAACAGAATTGGCGCTCATCCACCTTTACGGGCGAACTATCCTCATTCCTCTTCTCATAAATTTTGGCATGAAATTATGCCCCTGATTCCTTTTCCTCCTTCTCCCTACCCTCACCCGCACACAAAGAAAAACAGCATCAGAGATTGCCGCAACATTTGAACGCATCAACATAAGCTGGTCAAAAACGTGTCAAGGTAAGCCACAGTTTGGATTTTCGCATGATAAGTTCCCTTTTTTTAGATAACACGATTCAGATAAAATACGTCATGAAAAAAGCAGAGAAATGAAGTCAAGCAAAACGGAATTCAACAAAAATTTTCTAATGTGGCACACGGTCACATTGAAAAAACCGTCACAAGTCGTAGACTGCAATTATGGTCAATGGCCTTCGAAAATAGGTCAATGAAAAGACAACAGTACAATAAACACACATGTTACGAACAGCCACCAAGTTTCTATAAAACTTCTGCAATTACTCGGCTAAACAGAGGTGGGGATGAATGATAGACTGATGCTTTTTGGGGCTGACACGAAAGCATACGTTTCGCTGCTTGTTGAAGCATGTGTCGTATATGGCCAAGATTTATAATGGAAGACATATTAAGGTACCAGGAAAGGTAAGCACTGACCCATTGGCAAAAAGCAAAGCAAAGATCCAGCTGCATATTACGAACTAGCGAGGAAGTAGAATAGAAAGTTTACGAGAGCCTTCGTAAAAGTACGATTCGTTTGTGGCAGAAAAGGACAAATATATAGCCAGCCATTAAAGTGACCTAGAAACTCAGACTCAGCAACAGATGACGTTGATGCAACTTTGAACCGTTTGCCCTCTCTTTGCCCTCAAAGGAAAGCGTGAGGAGACTCTCAAGAAAGTAGTTAAGGATGAAGTGCCAAAATTAGCAAGGCACTAGCAGCACAAGTAGTACACATCCATAGTGATAGTACTCCAGTGCACGTCTGAATGTGAGTATAGCAATGTGTGGCGAATTTTGAATGAGTTTATGCCCCTTACTCTATACCAGTCGGTAATCTTTACCGAAGCCTGTCGATTTATTCCAACTACTGAACTAGTGAAAGCTCTCAAAAATTGATTTTAAGGACCTCTAATTGCAATAAGAGTTAGATGAGAGGTGAATACAATCATCCCAACTCAATAAGGCCATTTCCGCTTCCGAGGTTATAATATTTGACACTGCCTCTACTCCAGCAATATTCGAAAAAGTGACTGAGAAAACAATAAACTTGGTGGAGGCGTTGTTCGTATATTTCAATGACATAAATGTTACCACAGCTGCTAATGAAGCATATTTGCAAAGAACTAAAAGAAATGTGCGTGTGATAAGGATTGCTTTTGGATTAAAGATTGGAATACGTAAACTAATGAAAGTCGCTATTGAAATTTTAGGGTATGTACTAGACATCGAAGGAATTAGGTCAACTCCAGCTAAGACAGCAGCAATAAAGCGAATATCGCAGCCAAAGGATTTGAGAGATGCAAAAGGGTTTGTGTGGAAGGTATAACAGTGAGCCAGAAATAAATGATCGTGGTTCCACTCATATTCAAAGCAGAATGAAGCATTCGAAAAGATATAAAATGTGAGGGATGCAAATGAAGTGGTGGTGTTAACAACATATACGTTTGGGTATCACTACTGAAGGATTCAATTTCGTTCAAGAAGTAGGCTGGTGGAAGAAAAAGTTGACTGATAGCGTACCTGCCTAAAAGGTTATCGAAGCAAGAAACTATTGGTACGCATTTGAGCAAAAGCTTTCCGACCCTTACGGCCAAAGCTGCATACAGTGACGTTGAGACTAATAGCTAGAGCCATCCTTCAAGGCGCAGAGGGAAGGAGCCGCCATGTTTTGGTTCAAGCTGCGAATATTCTCTTTTCCAGACAATGAAATGCGAGCAGAATTTCAAACAGTGCCTCGCAAATTTTGCTTTGTTCTATTTTTTTCTATTTGAGTGAGTGGAGTTCCAGTTCTCCCTGAAACGTTTCCCCTTCCTTCGAAAATTATTCAGAGGATGACTCTCTGATGGCACATTCATTCAATACTAGATACAAAAGTGGAAAAGATTTTGGGAACTGAGATGCTCTGGTCTGTCAAAACGATCAAATTCTACTAAACTCATGACGCCCGAGATTGCAACCGAGGAAGTTCAATACAAGCCACTGAAGCACGTCGTCTAAAGTGAAGAAAATGAAGATAATCCTTGCTTATTGAAGACTAACAAACTCTTGCTAACTGGGAAGAGGAAAAGATGGACGATTTGCGGACGATTAGTCCTGAGGAGGCGACTATGAACAACGTAAAGAAGATGAACTATAGATTGTTGGTAGTCAAAGATCGAATAGAAAAATACACACCGCGAAGGGAACGAAGAGAGATGGTGTTAAGTGAAGGATGAAAAGGCTAAAACTGTTCTGTCATAGCGAAGCCTCAAAAAATCCTCAAGCCTCTATGAGCAAAACGATTAAAATTTGCAATCGTCACTGGAAATTCGCCACGTAGCCATCCGGAAAACAAGCGAAATCAACTGTCACATGCAAATCGTTGGAATCGACAATATATGAAAGGAGTTTTGATCCGAAAGTCAATCGTTCTCTAACCTTCTCGGAATGTGGTCGGTGTGGAGTTTTCCGCCGACGGTGCTGCCATAAATGATCGGCGCCATACCACTGAGCGGCGCCTTATGAGGACACGACGCTTTACATGACACTTGGGACAGGGATTCCCATGAATAGCGGTGCTGCGTCAACCACGATCGTAGTCCATCACGGATCTGGAGGCCAAGACAGAACGAATCAGGTTAGCATTTTATAAGTTCAGAACAGGCCAAAAAGACGACAGCTGCCGGTCAAGATCCTCCCGTGCTCGGGCCTTGCCGCAAAGTATAGCTAGGTGACTATGATCCGTGACTTCTATAATTATTGAGTGCGCCGTTACAATAAAAAAAGTCTTCTAAAGATGATTCGACATGGAAATGAACTTTTCAGGATCCCTGAAGTATCCAGTAGAAGCTAACTTATTAGAGGCTGAATCTCTATTAATAAAGCTTCTCATCGTCACAGAGTGAAGCCTTCAGCAGAATAGTACAGACGAGTGAAAAAGGCAGTAAATAGCAGATTCAAGCAATAACATCCCACCACAGCTGCAACGCATCCTACAGAAGAAAAACACCATTAAACCGCGCAGCCCAAAATGAATGGCATTTGGAAGCGCTTTACGTCCACGCATGGAATCAGCTGAAGTTATGCGGTCTGGTTTGGAGTTGTGACGTTTTAGCCGCATTCGAATACAGACTCACTATAGCATTAGACATATAGCGCTACCGCACCACCTTTCAAATAAGCATAGGCCCTATACCGTTCATGTTATGCGAAGAGACGTGCGAACAACTGGATGAAACGCTCACAGTTGTCAATGATAGCAGTAGTCCATGATTCATTCAAGCGGTCATCCTTGCAACTTTGCCCATATCAAATGAGGTTATGACAAAGGACCCTCTGCGCAATGTAGATGAAAGATTACTGAGTTTGGATGGGAGAAAGATGTTTGATTGCAGGGTTTTTATATAAAGTAAGACTTAGTGAAGAACCAAAGCGAAAAAGAGCGTTTGCTGCGCTCAACAAACATTATTTATAAGAGGTACACGATCAGAATTAATTACAAGCTCTAGTTACTTAAAAAATTTTACAAAGCCATGGAACTCTCAGCGGGAAAGCGTTTAGGTGTACACTAATCATATACTATCTGCCACTGAAAGTGAAGAAGAACTCTACAAGGTCTTTGAAGAGGTCTTTGCTCAATTAAGCCATAGCCGACTGAGGTCGAAGCCCTTGAGCCCTCTCAGCGATATATTTTTTAAAAATACGCTCAGTTTTTTGAATAAATTGTTTCTGCTGAGTGTGCCACCACACACATTCCAAATGGAAAAGTAAGCAAAAATATTCTACCATAAGAAACCCCAGAGTTACCAGATGAACCGCTACGCCATAAGACTATTACCAACAAAATCAGTGAAGCTTCCTGGAGTGAAAAGGCTAACACAGCGACCCTTTTAATCATAGTCGATTCTGCCTAAAAACAATGAGTGGAACTATCACGAAAGCATTATTAGGCACATCTCGCAACATGAAAGCGGCTGATCTCATATCCCATAACCCGATTGCACTTAACCTGTCGATCGAACGTCGACTGAGCAAGAATTGTGACCTGCGAGAATCCATAGAAAAGTGAACGTGAAGAAACACAGAGAAAGAAAGCCAACAAATATAGGAAACGTTTGTGAAAGAACACCCAAATGTGTATTGTTAACATGAGCCGATCAAAACGTTAGTTCAACTCTGTCATATTTTAAAGATCGGTTTCAAAGATACTGGATGGGATGCATGAAAGAAATGCCCGCATCCGTTAATATAACATCCGTTCCTTCTCATACAGGAAGGAAGTAACCAAACCGCAAAGCTTCGGGATGAAATTATTAAGCTTCCAAGAGACTGTCAAGCCTCTAAAACGCAACATCGAAACTCCATAAACATCTCCCTAGGAAGAAATTTCTACACGTGTGCAATGGCCCTCAAATTTTTTGTACGATCTGCAGACGAAGGAAAAAGGCCTCTAATCGGCATGAAATTTGTCCTCGTTACAAAACAAAAGATGGCCAAGACGCACATTCACCACAGTATAAATCAATTCACTCAGCAGTGAAACCATTTAGGCAGTGTTCTTCGACGCCTTTTTTTTTGCATGAGTACATAACTGAAGCAATACAGACAACTCTCGCCTCAAAAACGATATAAATTATCAATGTCTAGCTTCGTCGAATCGAAAATCAAACGATTTCTCACGTGCTGAAAAATTCTGCGAGGAAATAAAATTTCCGATAGAGTTTTCCGCATACGTTTATTAGCGAGCAAAGCGAAGCGAAAAAAATCCCGTTGGTTAACAATCTGCATTTTTCCGTTGTGTTTCTCGAGCTCTCCAAAGCGCACGAGTTGAATCCCCCCGTCGCCGCCCATCATTACTGCAATTATCTTGCCTATAACTCTGTCTGTTCTAAATTTAATGAAGGTGGAACTCGCAAGGTATCTGCTTAGAATGAAAAATAAGAAACCGTTTAAGAATAAGCACTGCCTAGAGCTTCACCTTCAAAACTCGAAATTCATCAGTCTCCGCACTGTGAATATTCCCTGTGCTTTTATAATGCCTAAATTGAACGTTATCAGATCGCATCGTTTAAAGATACCTGCATCCAGTTGTCGTCCTTGCTAATCACTTGAATAATTTCGCCTTTTTTCACGTTCAAACCTGCCCACTTCTGCGGAAGTTTCCCGTCACCGTCTGCGTTATATTCCGTTAAAACGCGATAAAAAACCTGCAACAGGCTCCTATACGTCATTTGCTGCCTATAGATGGAAAATTTGATTGGCGCAAATTTCCCAGGAAAAGTTTCCCAGCCTTATAATTTTAGTTCAATCGATTACCTCTAAAATGCAGTATGTTGGTGTTCCTTTCTGCTAGAATAGAAAAAACGACTTTGTATGTTCAAAACACAAAAATATCCCCATCTCCTCTTGCACAATAGGAAGGAATTTAGTAGCGCAGTGGCCCGCCTGACAAAGGAACTGGTACTGAAATAAGCTTCGAATAGCTAACAATTTCTTTTTTTAACTCCATTCAGCCGGATCTGGATGTTTTTTCCCTCACTGCTTTCAGAGGGAATGTGCAATTTCTTTTCCTTACATTTTCGGCAATTCTATTTACCTTCCTGACATGTTCAATGAGCGTTTTTCCTGCACCAGGGAATCAAACTGGATTATGATTATGAAGATGCGGGGGTTTCATATATATGGGTCTGATCTGAGCAATAAGTGATCCGACTGTGCTTAGATCTGCCCCACTGAAATCATCCCTCAAAGTTTTATCAAATGGCTCATAAGCGGTTTAAATTGGTTGAGCATCCCCAGGTCTGAATCTATCGATCGGATTTCTCAGAGTCCTACTTTTCACGATTTTCGAGGCCATAGATCCAGTTACTTTCACAGATGAAAATTTTGTTTAATAGAAACTTTGAGAAAACTCCTTCTGAATCTGCTTGACGAGGCCTCATCATCTGTTATGATTAGTTGAAAGCCGAGATATTTTACGCTCATTCAGCGAATTTTTATAGGACACATGATCTCCCAGTTCGCGTCGATGTTCTCCTCAATCCCTCTCCTTAAAATTTTGATCAGAAATCGCCCTATGATGGACTGTGTTATAATCTTTCCTTTCACAATATGTTACTGTCTCAACAACAAAATCGGTCACTGTTATCTTAAGGGTCTCGCCTATTATACTGAATGTCGTTCACTTTACTGAGTAACTTTCGTTTCATGAATTTTAATATTGGTGGAACCGGCCACTGTTTTCCTGAGCATATTCACAAGCATTTACTTGTGACGAAAACCTTACTGGCACCTCCGCATATCAACAATCCATGAGCTAAGTTCGTTGTTGATACACACAATTGGCATACGGTGAAATTCAGGGTCACTGGCGAGGCATATGGTCATGGCATTATGGCACACTAATCCACAAGATTAAAGAGGCTGAACTTATTTATACTTGTTGCCGATTGTTTAATGGCGGCCAGTCGGGGGTGTGCTCATCCTAAGACATTTTTGTCATATAATTTATGGCCGCTGCTTTGTTACTATCTATTTGGTTCATCGCTGCGTTGTTTTTATCCATCATTGATCTCGCTTTCTTGTAGTGCGATGACGGAAGTGCCCTATTCCGTAGATTGCTTCTTTTAAAAGTTGCTTGACGATAGTTCGATCATACTTGAAAATTTATTTGGGAAGGGGATAGAATTTCTTCGAAAAATGCAAAAGAAGATTCTTATATATTTTGCTAGGGTACATCAATTTCCCGGAATTTTTTCACTGAATTTCGGGCAATCCACTTGCGTTCGTTTGTTTGAAAGCGCTCTTATCGCGAATTAATGCATAAAATTTTTGAACTTCACAGCACGGCAGATGTATTATTCATATATATATATATATATATATATATATATATATATATATATATATATATATATATATATATATATATATATGTTAATTAGATATATTCCCCATAATCTGATTTTTTCTTATCTCCCCTTCGTACGCAGTGGATGTTTGCATGCGTTACTGACCGATGATTGTACTAAAATCGCACAAATAAATACACCTACACTAGTGGCCTTATTTCCCAGATAATCCAATATATGAGCGCCCGTATGCACGTTACCTCATTGCAATCTTGAAACGATAAAACGCAGTGATCACGCAGCGTAATAATGTCTTATAAGGATTCATTTTGTATAAATGAAAATGTTGAAGTAGATATTAGACATGGTAACGGACTGACTGACCAAATTCTGGTTGAAAACCAAAAATGCGGACGCTTCCCACCCACAAATTCATTGATCGACAATTCTGAATTTCGATCGCAACTGAAGTTCTGTTTTCACCAGGATATCTTTGGTTGGCAACTAACTGACATCTTGAAAATTCAATCGGTTGCAAGGAATGCTTTTGACAAACCAACGGAAATTTCGATCGCTTACCATCTGCACAAATATATATATATATATATATATATATATATATATATATATATATATATATATATATATATATATATATATATATATATATATATATATATATATATATATATAAAGAATTATAGAACTGCTACCATCATAGTGAAATCATGGAAGTTTGGTTCAAAATGACAGCAGGTGTAAAAAAATATATATTTGAGAAAAATCCCTCTGAACCGAAGAGTTGATGTGAAATTTTGTTAGCTGGAAAATGGTACTAAAACATCATAATTCCGCCCTCTAGGTTTGCCTTTTATTGCCTTCATGTGCCCACTAACTGTTGCCTTAGCTGCGGAATGAACTAGTATCGTCCTTTTGGCCAATACACAAATGTTTTATGCACCACTCATAATGCCTTTCATGAATGCTACCGAGGCAGAAAATCACCGATAAATTTAGAAAAAAAGACTTAGTCAAATGAAGCGCTTTGGTAGAAAAAGTTGAGCACTGTGCCAAAAAAAAAAAAAAAAATCAAAGCAAAAACAACTACTACTAAAAACGACCTTCGAGATAATGGTCACCACAAAACTGTATAAAGAGATATTTTAAGAAAACTTCCCAACTACATTTGTTTTGGTTATTTCTAAGGCGATGCATGAGGGGTGAAATCTGAGTTCAACTTACATTTCCACTTACTACTATTGGGTTTAATTTATATCTGCAAACTTTCTAGCAGTAATCTCTGAAACATCGAAAAACATTTTTTACCGAATATAAACATAGATGAAGAGTGAGGAAGAACAGGTTGCACGATAGGAAACAAGTGAAAAGTTACGAAAAAGACGTAAAATGGCAGCCATTATAGCCCAATCGATTGCACCGATCTTATGATCGGCACTGCAAATGCTGCATTCTACTTTAAGATGCATTTTGTACACCATTCGCAGTAAATGAGCAACACAGGTGCCTCATATCAACGAGCTTCGCTCATCGAACCATCTCAGCACGATTACAGCCAGACAGTGCAGCTTTGAACCAATCAGCAGTTTCTGATACAGTCAAAGACGGAACCACTGCTAACAATGCGCACATTAAACAAACCGGAAGTGCTGCGGGTGGGTTCACTTCATTTCAACGCGCGATTAGTGCATATAATGCGTAACCCACAAAGAGCAGTGGAAAACAGTGTGGTGGATGTCGTTGCGTCATCAATGTTACCCATATTCCTGAATAAGCGGCGGATCAATAATTTTGTTAATCAAATAGGGATGGGAAAAAACGAAAAGCCTGAGATTTCAAGAGGAAACAAAATGAGCTTTATTGATCAGGAATGTACTTGAAAGAAATTCTGGAAAAATCAAACTTAACAGTAAAGACTATCTGCTCGGTTCAGCACAAAGAGAAAAGAGAAAGTCTGACGTTGTGTACTCATCTCAGTGCCTTGGGACGTCCCCTAGGTGAGACAAGTGAAAAACGTGAAAAGAGACCGTCATCCACTCGGAAAAGCTCTTCACTATCGGCAACATTCACAATACAAAACGTACAAATAATTGGGGATAAGGTGATGGCGTTGAAATGCTCTCGAATGATTGCAAACGTATAATGGATTTTGCTCAGAGAAATCCTATCATTGCCTGCGTCATTTCCGCATATTAACAACGATTTCCTTTCGCCCTCACATTTGCGTACGAGCCTCATTATGAAAGATGAAGCTTCCACATCTGAAATTAAAAATGAACTAGACACATACGGATGGCGCTTGGTACAGCGGTGTAGGCACGAGTTTAAGCGAGACGCCCCCGTCGAACGCCGCAAGATTTCTGATCTCTGACACTGGTTGCCCGTTAACCTCGACGATTGTATCGCCTGCATGTATATCCTAAATTAAGTGCGCTTTACTACAAGCCTTCAGCTTTTTTTTCATGCAGAGAAATGTGGTCTCCTTCTAGACAGTTCGTTTAAACCACTCTGCGTTATAGCTCCGCCCTGTGGTGTTGCCACTATGATCATCACAAACTTAATAATAGCAACCACTACCATACCTACAAAGACTGCATAGAAGGAGTGTGACTTGCAAGTGCAAATTACAACGGTGCACAAAAAGAAATTACCTGCAAATGACTTATACGAGTGAAGGAAGATTGAAATTCATTTTTTAAAGAATAATAAAATGAGTGATTGTTTACATTTCTTCGCAGTTTTCATGTGAAAATGCATATAATAATGCACACTGTAATTGGAAGTGATACTAACTAGAATTGCATTAGAACTCTGATTTGAGAATTTTTGAATTTTTCCGCAGATTTCAAATTGAAAGATGAGAGGCTTTCAACTGAAGATGACGTTATAACGACCTATCGATTTTCGACCAGCAATCTTCGTCTAGCAGAGTTCCATGCTAGTTGGTCGGCGTACTCAGGCCATTCTCCATCAACCAATTGAATCAGCCGATGAGGAAAAATGCGGCCTAACTTCTGTCCTATTTTTTCCTCACCAAAAAAATGAGACAAACGCTAAACCTTAAAGTAAACCGAAAGGTGAAGAAGCCAGGAGCACTAAGAGAGCTACTTTGTTGCTTTACGTGGCTGACATCGCTTTGCATACTCTGTTGGCAAAATGATTAGTGAAATTAAAAAATAATTTCACCATCAAAATATTTCTAAGTGCTAACGATCTTTTCATATGAGAACTGAAAATGTGTTCGATTTCCATGTTGTTATTTTCCGAACGTAAAACAATGTTTGCTGAAAACATATATATATATATATATATATATATATATATATATATATATATATATATATATGTATATATATATATTTATATATATTTACATCGCTCTATCTATAAAGGCCATTTTGAAAAAAAAAAAAAAAAACTTAATTCATAACGCGCAGAAAGAAAAAAACAAAAACAAAGAAACAAACAAGGTGCATGTCGTTTGTGCACGGCCAAATGAAGATAGAGGCGAGATTTAGGGTATGTTTAGGGTATGTAAAGAAGATACGAGGCAATCATGCTGCAATATCGAAGGAAAAACCTCAATAAATATTAGCACTTTCCCAGTATTTTGAGATGAATTCTCGAAACGCTCGTAGAGTTTTTGTTTGGGACAAACTCGAGATCGTAGAGAAAGGTCAGATCTATTAACTTCAAGCGAGATTGTGGCAATATTTCCACCATGTTCAAGTTCGGAAAGCAACTTGTTCTAAAACTTTTCGACGACATACAAAAGAGAAGAACACTGTGCCTAGATATGAACTCCATGTGCAAACTGCAAATTTCATGCATAAAAACGGCGCAAGCGTGAAGTCGGTGTGAAAATACTGCTGAAAAGAACATTGGAAAAGCCATTCACTTCTATAGTACAGTGGCCAAAGTTTAATTGCTTTATCTATCTTTCGAGGTCCCCTTACGTGAACATACCCCCAGCACATCATGTACTTTTGTTATTTCAGAAGAGTGAAGAACGCATCTTAGGTACATGAAGTGAGACTACATTTTCATAACAGTTCATAAGGCCGTATGTGCAGCGCACAGGTAGCTCTCTCGTATCTACTTCGCACGTGCTAAATTATGCTTTCCTTCTGCTCATTTCAGACTTCTATAGCGCATAGGTGAGTTTTCGGCTCTCTAAAATCCTTTTATGCAAAGTGAAATTTCTAGAAAAACAAAGGCATACTTACAAAAGCAGGCTCTCGTTCTTTAATGTTCTCTTAACAGCCATTCGCACAGCTGTTTTTAAGAAAGAGCTGATCGTCGATAGAAATGATTGTGAGATTATTTTGCAAGCGAGACAAAACAAGCCACGAAAACATGTGGTTTTGATTTCGACAAGCATTTCCTTTTATGAAGGAACATAGTTTCTTCTAACAATCAAACAGTAATTAAACCGAAATTAATGAACGTGCATGCAAATTTGTACAGTAGTGATAAACTCTTTAAGTTTTTGATTATTACTCCACCACCTACATTCATGGATTAAAATATTTATTAATTGGCAGGTTTTTTGAGGCACGGAAAATGATAAAACAAAGCAAACTGAAAAAAAAACAAAAGAAAAGGCAAAAACTGCGCAATAAAGCAATCGCTCATTCTCATAGTTGAGCCGATTTCGGCCCTTGAAAACCCCTTAGCGGCTGTATTGTAAACGTAGCTGGACCAGTTCATTCTTGCAAAACACCAATTGCGGCAACGAACTTACAAATTTATAGCTCATAAATAGGGAAAAACGAAATTGCCGTTAACTGGAGAATCGTTGATGTAGTTGATGCTTTTAATTTTGCAGCAAATTTCTTGAACTCATCTCATCACAAGCTGAAGAGTTCGTCGAATGAGATTGACTTTTCCCATGAACTTTTGACCTCAGAAGCTCACATAAAGGCTTGAAGCAAAACCACAAACTGTTTATCAAAGAAATAAGTGTTTTGACAAGTGAATAAATATTCTGCATTCAAAGAGAAACTTCCATATATATATATATATATATATATATATATATATATATATATATATATATATATATATATATATATATATATATATATATATATATATATATATATGGAAGTTTCTCTTTGAATGTGTACATAAACACAAAATATGCTCTTTAAAAGAATTGTTACGAAGTTCTGTTAAGCAAACAATGAAGCTGTTCCCATACCCAACCGCGATCAATCAATCTACTCAAGCGGAAAACGTGTGCATTTGCAAAACAAAACCCGCTCCGCCACACCGCAAAACACTGAGCCTCATCATCAAATCTGCGCCATGCATAGACAATCACACTGAACAATTTTTAATGAATAAAAAAATATTCTGATCTATTTCCTGACTAACAAGAAAGTAAACAAAGGTATTAACCCCAAGCTAATTCTACTGACAATGTAAGTTGTTATAAGCTTACATTAAGCTTTTTCGAGCAATAATTCAAGCAAAAGCCACGATATTGCAACAGAAATTTTAAGAAACTTCTCTAATAACATCATACGATATTTCATGCTGTAATATATAATCCACAGCGAACATATTAGAAAATGAAATTTAACAACAACACCGTCATGAATATACGAAGCAAATAGGAAACCATGTTTTCAAGACGTCTTTCATGGATCAACCAAATCACAACTGCATTATAGATTTTGCGACAGTGCTGACCTGAGGCAAAAGAATTATACGCATTAAGTTTTACGCCACTAAACGCAATTCACGACTTATCAATGATACACTGATAACATTGAGTGCGTATGCGTAAAATGTTGTTTCACAGTTGATTAGCTGCTAAACTGTAGACATATAAAAGTTTACTTTTTTCGATTTAAGCAGTAAAAAAGAGTACTAGTTGCTATCGCAAGCCGCTTCCGCACATTGAAAGCATTGGAGATTCTCAGTAGAACGTTCTTCGAAGAATACATCCTATCTCTAGTTTCCAAAAAATTTACGTTTCTGGTTTGATTTGAGTTCAAAGCCAAAGAAAATGAGAGAACTTCAGAGGCCGTGAAACAGCTCACTTTGCGGGTTGATAGATGATTTTTGCAAGCTAGATTCTCAATTGACCTATCTATCCATAATGCAAACACTTCCTTCGAATTGGTGCAAAGAGTTTAGAATTAAAATATGCAAACGACTGATGGGTCGGGGCAGACAGTGCCTTCGCGATATAATTTTAAATAAAGAGAAAAAAATTAGCACAAAGAGGGATCTCTAGCAATGTTCAAAACACGTCTAGTTATTCACTGATTTTTACACTTTATACTCCCATCCCAGCCAACTGTGATCCCTTTCTTGAAAATGTTGGTCTTCTAATTCGGAGCTCCCCGAAAAACTAGAATCAAGAAAAAAAAGTCGAAAATTAAAGCACCTGGGTTGTCGAGACACGCTTGAACGCTCGGCACCGCCATGCTCCGTTTTGAAATATAAAGGCATTATTGCGTGCTTTTCTACTCGTTGGGAATCTATGAAACTGGTTCGCATCTAACAAATACACCGCAAAAACACAAATCATGTCAATTCTTTAACTGCTAGCAGATGTTTTAAGGAAGTAGTTTACTGTGAAAATGATGAACGAGAAATGAGAGGAGGAAGCAAATGGCTGTGAATTAATTGGTTCAATTCTGATCAAGAAAGGTTGGTTTTTTACAACCTGACTGATGCAATGAAAATCCAGTTGAATCGAGTTTGCGGCCGATTAAAAGTATAGCCGTTCCTTTGATGTGTGCAACTGGGTGGTCCCTCATGCCAATTTGAATGTTGGTATATAAGGCCACCGAACTACACACATTATATCGTATATTCTACCTCTGTCCTCGGTGATTTCCAAACTGAGCTGCCGAATCAGCGATAGACACACATGCGCAAAGAAAGCAAGACTTTCATACACGCGTATAAAGCATACAACGATCGGCATAAAAGATGCACTGACCTTGGAAAGTTCGGAATCTGGTCGTACTCTTGTGACGACGATTTGGCCACACAGACGGTCGAACTCAATTTCGTTAAAGGGATGGCGCTTGAGCGTGACCAACCTTGCCTCATATGCCGGTGCGAGCAGATGCCCATTCACCAACGGCTCTCCATCAACGGCAATCGCATGGAAGGTTTTCGTGGTGAGGACCCGCTCAGTAACCACAGTTCGTTTCTTGAGACCCGTCTCTGGGTCCACCGATATTGTCTCGTTGCAAACCACCTGCAAAGCCCGCACAGTTACGATCTTCAAATGTATCACCTACGAACTAATAACTCATGAGGATTTTCATAAGGATACATGTCCATATATTTCTGATAAATAGGCGCGTGAGCGTGTAGGAAGAAAAGGTCACGACGGAACCGAACGAGAGTCTGTGGTTTCGATAGGATCTGCTACTTGCATGCACCATCGGGACTCATCAGTTAAATCTTAAAAGCAGTCCGAGATCATCTTCATCAATAAATTTTATTCATATTGTGCACAACAAAGGTTTAGTCCCGATAATTAGACTAAGCCTGGACGGCCACATTGCAAATTTCATTCGAATCAGCGTGGTGCCTGCCATCAGTGTAATCACTGTAGTGTGGTGGCAAATTGAAAGATGTCGAGGAATGAGCAAACCGAGTCTCCGCAATACGCGATTCTGGCAAAAAGCAAAAGACATAAAAAGCAATCTTACTTCAATGCAGCTCGAGCTTTTCAAAATCAGCATTTTTTACGAAGGAAAACCTTGCCGTTTCATATGCCAACCATGCAAAATCTTATAAAAATTCTCCACAGAATCGAAGTGCAATAAGAAACAAATTGCAAAGCTGGCATGACATGTAGCAGCTAAAATTATTTGAGCGTTGAGAACATCCTACAAGACTTTATCACTAAACAGATTAAAACCTTGAGGGAAGCAATCTTTCCACAGCGCTCTCACATCACCCTAGCTCAGAGCCTCTGCACTGAACAGGCAACAAATTTTCCTTTCGCAACACTCCTTTCAATGAACCGGATACTTTTAGTAGACCAAGGAAGTATACAAAACGTTTATCCCATATGCAATAAGTCCTTCTTTTCAAATGTAGGGTGCCTTACCTAACAAATGAAATATATTTCTCTTGTATAAAGAAACCGCTTAACTGCCTTTGGTTCAGTGCCTCGTTTGATCTACTTCTATCCTACCTTAATCTAGTTTATAGACACTCCAGAACCAGTTTAAAAACCATGGATCATTACTCCCAAAACAGTTCTTAGGTAACTTCTCACCTGCAAAGACAGAAACGACCGTCGCTTTCACAACAAAACAAACTTTTTCTTGGCGGGAATTGTGTTTTCTATCACATTTATAGAATTGCGTGCTTCATTGAATTTTCCTTCGTTTGAAATTTTTTTTGCTGAAGGCGAATTTGTTCTGCACACTTTTTTTAGAGATACCGATTTCCTTGCAGCTCAGTTATATCTTCAGTACAAATACTCTACCACCCCCCCCTCTTCCCCTTCTATCTAAATGGTCCTTATCTGCTGCGCGCTAAAGATGCAATAGAGGAATAAAATCATCTGTATTTTACAATAAAGAAAGCACAGAAGAGCGCACTAAGAATCATTTTCACATCACTATAAATTGACACAGCTAATTTTGCTGCTGAATACAATTCCAATCTCACGAAACGCTTCCTCTCGATGTAGTATTACCTCGGTTATCGGAAGTGTTTGGTAAGTCACGACGAAGTCTGTCGACCTTAGCGAGAAACTCTAGGTGCCCCTAAGACGACTCACAAAGGTACATTAAGCAACCAAATACGACTCCAACAAGCTGCACAACACCAGAAGAAACGCAACCTGTCATGGTTTCTCTGGCAAGAAGCGCGATGAATGAGGCAGACTTCTAGTTCGGACAAAGAATTTTTCAGTGACAACCATAAACAAGTTCTCAGTGAACTCTACGAATACTCACCTCTGCCATTTCATTGCTCGTAAGCAGAATAAAGCTCAAACAACCTCATCATTAAAACTCATATCGCGCACAACTCTTCATGACAGCTGTTTCCTCGGCAAGAGTCAACGCATGTCAGCTGACTGTTCCTTTGACGGTGTTTGCACATTTCCTGTCTGTTTATTCGCATCTGTTTATTCGCTCTGATAACCATCACTTTCTCTTCACTTTAGCAAGCGCCTAGAGCATTCATTATGCGATATTTCATTTCGTACTTCTAAACACTCAGCTGGAACATATTTCATTCAATCTCACGAATATTTTCTGGACGTTCCGCAATCAGCAAATGGAATAGGCGAGCATAAAGTGCGGAAAATGAAGGGAAAGTAGCGCCAACTCTGAGAAAGAGGCAGTGAAGAAACATCACTTAGCGTTATCTTTTATACAGTAGCCATATGAAAAGTACTTTGTGTGCAAAATAAAATTTCTGCACAAAACACAAAGAGTTTGTTGTATGTAACAAAAAAGAAACATTCCCTTTGTACAACAAGAGAAATGCACATAAATGTAGCAATTCATATGTGCACATAAAATGAGATGTTATGCATGCGAAAGAAAACAGTTTTTGTGACGAAAAATGGCAATCAAATATACAAATGGCCAGTATTTATCCATCCCTACCGCTCCACCCATAAAGCGCTAATATTTGGACATCGCCTTTTGCTCTCAGTGTAATTGACGTACAATTCAAAAAGTAAAGTTGTGAAATGTTTCATTGTGAAGGATAATCAGGCAAGCGTTGAAGGAATAGAGAAACGAAAACTAGCGCGAAGGTTTTGCTTGTCCGTAACGGCTAATATACGATTCAAAACAACTGCCGAGAAGATTTTTGCTTTGCAACGTCACTTCACTTAAATTACTTAGCCAATCGATAAACGAAAAACGCTTCCGGCACATTCATCTCTACATTACATACGCCGTCTCAACATATTTACCTGAGGGATAAAAAATTCAACCTCCTATCCCATAATTATATGGCCATAGAAGAATACGAGAGTCTGATACAATTTTGATCCTCTACCAACTGCAAAGATCCACTCAAAGAATTTTTTGCTTTAATTCTCTTATTCTGCCATGCTCTCTTCTAGTGAAACAACCAGACATTTGCTCTCTCCGCTGCTATTGAGCCGATCGCATCGCTAAATGGCGTTTTGCAGAATTTAAAGGAAAATATGACACGTAGACCGCCTTATCCCATCAGAGTCGCTCAAACTTGTAAAGACTTCGCTGAATGACGCAGATGTCGATTTGCCTATTCCACCTCCTTCACTTTGCCCCTGTAGTGAATTCTTCACACCAATTCTTAACCTCTGAGGTCTGACCTCTATTTTTATCTCTGCGCACTTTGCATACATAAAGTTTTTTCGCATCATGCTGTTTTTTTACGACTGCCATATCTTATACATGTTCCTGCCATAAATCAATCGTGTTTGCTTCGAATCTATTGAGTTTTTTCACTCGGTTCTTATGTTCTCCGCTTTGCAGGTTGTGCTTTCAGGATGACCCAAAAAGAAGAAACGTCGCACATAAGAAAGTTTGACTCCGTTGTCACAGAGCGACACCGTCACATATAGACTCATTCAGCTTGAATAATTCTTTCGTGAAGGATTCCTTATTTGGAAGTGAAGAAGAGGCTATACCTCAATCAATAGCCACTTCACTGCAGAAGAGACATGGACTGCTTCATGCCTACTGCCCTCACGCACGCTTTGCATGTTGCAGGCTATTTGCTCCACGCATGTAGTACCAGCATCTATGAAGGCTGCTTCCTACCAAGCACTTGGCTTATGTACGGCAAATGCAAGTTTGTGATAGGCATAAAAAAACAGCCACCGAACCTGCACATCAGATTCGGGTTCATCCACCGACGATTCGCGTTTTCCTTTGTGGTTGCTTTTTAGAAGTCCGTCTATCGCGTCATTGACACTCCTCGTTGGAGGTGACGAAGATTGGTGTACTTTATAGATTGGCGCGTCGACCTTTGAGAGTGCTGCTGAGCCCTCTAGTTGTTCAATCCGTTGCAGAAGAGCATGCAAACATTGCGCCAAATTGTCTGCATTGTTCTTCAGCTCTGCCACTTCGCCTTCCATCTTCTGCAAATAAACGTCAGAAAATATAAGATTACTTCAATCCAATGAGCACATTGGTGCACTGCGCAATACCTTTACAATTGTTTGCATCAATGATTTTTCATTCAAATCAATAAGCAAGAACACACATTTCATACCTCGCCCCCCCCTTGTCATTTCAAAATCCTCTCGTTCCACTTTCACTTAGCAGCCACTCTTCCTTCTTTTTGCACGCAAGAGAACATTGGATACATTGCAAATGCAGAAATGAAGACGAATGCTTCAGGTCTCGATGCTCAATACCTATCAACTCATTCCTACGGCTTCGAACAATCGTTCTTCGTTGGTCTCAGATTGGTTATGCATAGTATCATTAGTGGTGCTCATTTTCACGAAACAAGCATTTTTGCGAATGAACGTGAACGATTGGCAAACGAACGCAGTAAAGACTCTGGCTTATGGACTTCACAAAGGATTTCTCAATAAATGCAGCCAAAGAAATACTTGAGCAAATATTTAAATATTTATTTCATCATATCCCAACTTAGTTTTCAGATCTCAGAACTTAGAAAACTTAACGTAGGCAAATTCATTCTCCTGTGAAATTGATTTAGAGAGCGATTCATGGCAATGAGTACTTGAATACCTAAATATTCCTCCAAGTTTGGTGGAAGGATTATGCACTTAAAAGTTGATCCTACACTTTCCCCATTATCGCATTTGCATAACTCGATATGCTGTTATGCATCGAAGCTCTTCGGGATATCAGTGAAAAAGGATAAGATCTCTCGCTGCTATCAACATCATCCCATCACGCAAAAACATCTTCGACCTTCTTTTCATATCTAAGTATAATTTACTTCGAGAACCGGAAAACACTAATGTGTGTGCGATAGTACGATTAATGAGCGAAGCAAATCGATCGAAATGTGGCAATTTGGACAATTTGCGCACAAAATCAAGGCAAACAATTCAATCAAGAATTTGGGTGGCCACTTTGGGTCGCTTTCCTTGACATCAAATCGTTGAAGTCGATGCAAAACAATCCAACTAAACTAGAACTTGAAGCAATATTATGCCTCTCATCCTGTATTGCTAGTACTCAGTCGACTTATGTACTCCACCAGAAACATAACAAAGTAATCAGTTAAGCATGATGCGTTACCTCAGCTGGTGGTCGGGGCGGGGAAAGGGACGGGGTTTATGGTTTCAAATTTGCACTCTGCGACTTAGACTTATAAGCCCGCAATATCATCGTCTCAGAGCTCTTTTTTTTTTTTTTTTTTTAAATCGATTTCACTACTTTCTTCTTTCTTTTTCCTCTCCAAATTATTTTTTGAGTTGGTTGCAACCTCAGCAAACTGCTTTCGCAAAAAGAGATCATATACCTCATTGCAGATTTTCTGGTGCGTTGAGGAAATAGCACAAAACTGCTAAGCGTCAAAATTCTGGAAAATGCAATAGAATGAAAAACTAAAATAGCATAAAAGAGATTTGGGTAACTGGATACCTATGAGGAAAAAGGTGACATGTCGCACGCGGTGCTTAGCATTTTCCATCAGTTGTTCGAAGCAACGATTCATTCGTCGCCACGGAGAACACATGTATTTAATGAATGGGTATGAATTACTAGAAATATCGATAAACTATCCTGTTCTGTGAACAAAGATTTCTCTCTCTTTTTCTGAAGAATGCTGTATACAGAAGAATAGCTCGGCTGTAAAATAAATGTCAGAAATGCGGCACGCAATCATGATGGCAATGACATTGTTCGATGGATGGAGTTAATGTGCATCGACTGCGATGCCACACTAAAATGAAAGTGTCACGCTTGCGCCTTCGTTCAGTCCGATGAGGAAAACGACGCATTTGGTGTTCACGACGACTTTACAACGAACTTTTCAGCAAGGGCATTCTCTGGGTGCTTGAGCACGCAAATACTGAGAATGGTTGCTAGTGCTGTTGTGCGGTCAAGCGGGATGTGCTCCTTGACAAGAAATTCCACTAAGATGTTCAGCTTATTCAACTGTAAAACTGCCACTCCCAAATGCCTTGCTAACTTATAGTTTGCTGTACGTTATTGTGTTTGTAAAGTAAGCTATTAAAGCTGCAGTGAGTGTAGGCATGATGAGCTGCACTCATATATGCCTCTTTTATTAGGGTGGTTTTATGGCGTTTTTAGGTGTTTCTGCTCAGTAAACACTTATCTGCTCACATCGAAGCTATCGGAAGAATGTGAACCACGCATAAGTACTCCCTTTCATATTCTTAAAAGCTTGGGAATGGGTTGGCGGCAAATTCCCGCTTCCCAAGAAGTGAGGTGGAATCATATGGAAAGCAAGCATAGGGAAGAACTGAGAATTCACATACATTCATCAAAAATAATCTAGAAATTAAGCCTTGGCAGAAAATTCGAGATTTGCGAGAATTTTAAAAGCGCCCAACTTCCTGTGATTTTTCCAGTCAAGCCAGCGACTTGACAGGTCGCCGAATAAAAACAATTCGAGCAGTGTCGTTCACCAAGCCTCAAATTCTCTATGCAAAAATATCACCTTACCAATAACACGCAAATAAGAACAAAAAATAATAAGACTATTTGCTTCTCAATGAAGGCAAAACCCTTTACAGGGAAATATTTCGTACTGAGACCCAATTGACTTTCTACAATTTATCGCAGTGGATGTAATCGACTAAATTTCACGTTAGGATTGGTTTATGGAATTGTGTAGAGCTTAATAACTAAGAAAAAATATAATATACTGCAAATTCATAAAGTGAAGCAAATAACTAAGTTTAAAATGTTGGTACGAGCGTCACTTTCAAACGAAGAAAAGAATTTTTTAGATATTACTCAACGCGGTGAACAGCAGCAGTGAACAGCATGAAGCTGCATTGCAATATAGTTTGCCTAGCAATTGCAGATATTAAAATAAACTCGAGGCCTTCATAAACAGCACAGTATTGATGCTGCACTAACAAAACTTGGATCGAACATTCGTTTACTAAGAGGCGAAGCAGACAGCGTCCACTTGCACTGACCGTAGGATACCATACCCACGTATACCCATAAATAATAGGGAAATTAAAGCCAGAGAAAGAGGGCGCGAAAAGAGATACGAGTGTCACAGATTTTGGAATTCAAGGAAATAACTTACAGCGAAACAAACTAAAAGCATGGAACAAAACTCAAAAACTGTTAGAAAGCTACGAAGAAAAATCATCCAGAAATAAAGCTATTCGCCTCTTCGACACGTTCGTCATCAAAGACCGTTCCTAGCGATGTTATCACCAAAATCTCAGTTTTTTACTCTGGAGAGCGATATCCGACAAAATACAAATTTCTAATTGCAAAGTACCACAACCAGCTCTGAGTAAAAAGTTGGTGAGCTGCGTATGAACAATCCACAAGTTCGTGAACAGCAAATCAATGACAAAAGGTGAGGCGCAAGCCAGAATGGTGACCAAAAAACGTCGAAAATTGAGGGAAAAAATATCCGCACGCGATTCCAGCTACGACATTCAGGGCTCTTTAACCAAATTTTATGGGCACCGTGCAGAGAGATGGCGATGAGGGAGGGGGTGGGAGGGGGACGAAATGCTCGCCACCTACAAAATCCACGTCATGAATACCCGAAGCATCGTAAAACCTGGCCACATATGTCTTGAATCGATACCATCTTAACGCGCTTAGCCCAGTCCATTCACATCACTTTACCCTTCCAGTCGGGTGCGTCGAGTATTTTCTTGCATGAACAAGTCAAAGCAAAGGCAAGGGGCATTGCTTCGGCTATTTTCTGTGCCTTATCACTATGCTTACAAGATAACAAGAAGTGTATTTTCTTTCTAAATCTACATCCTTATAGATTCTGGGCAGAAACTTAAGGCTCAATAAACATGGTTCTCGCGAGTGATCCCTGTACCGCCCGTTTTCACAACCGCGCTTCCAGTATGTTATCGTTAGTGTTGGTTTTTGCAGTTGCCTTCTTAGGGCAAATTATTCTTTGCTGACAAGTGAATTAAAATACTCGCTTTTTCGAGATAAGTCCACAGACATATAGACTTCATTTACAAGCAAAGAAAGAAAGGGAGAGCCTCTGGAGAAGGCCAATATGGTTACTTTTGCAGTATAGATGAATGCGCATAAAAATGACGCTCGGAAGGTTTTTGAGGGTCACCAACATCGACATCGAAACAGAGGCCAAAAGATTCACTTTTTCTGATCCACAGGCAACTGCAAATCCAGATTTACCGAAAAGAGGCCAACTTTCATCCTTTTGCACTCAAATGAGTACGTTGATGTTTCTATGGCGAACCTTGTCATCACGCAATGGCACTCACAAATTCAGGCCTTTGTGCACTGAATATTGCATGGCAAAAGTTTCATTTAGCGCGCGATTCGAATAGAAGGATTTCAAAAGTGGATAAATTTAATGCACTGTGTAACGTCAGGAAAGCAGATTTTTGGAATTAGTTTTCAACATCAGCAGAAGACACACTTTGCGTATTTCTTTCGAGGCGGTAGAGTAGGTCCCGACATGAAATATACGAATAGACAGGAGGATAGACCCTTCGTAACGTGCACTTATAGCCAATATCCGTCAAAACGGCACTTTTAAAAGCAAGATGCATCTAAATTTATCGCAAAAGTAACCATGCGTTGAGTTGAAAAAGAATGTGAATAATGTTGAGAGGAAGTGGTAGATCATAATCTGCATAATTGATCCCGAAAGAGAGTAGAAGAGAAGAGCGACGGCAAACCTAGAAGAAGATAAATTGAAAAGGGGTTTCCTGATGTCAATGAGATATGCAAAACTACAATGCAAGCAGCATTATGCCGGTGCGATAATTTACACGAGGATGCGTAAACACAGCACAGATCGAGCAAGAAACACAAAGTAGAAGTCAGCTACGATGGACTTATCAACCATAAAAAAGATGAACCGATAAAAAATCGCGCAATGCCAATGGTCACAAAGACAACAACTGTTCAGAAAACACGAGCGGGTAGACGGATAAAGTCGAGTAACACGTCGGAGGGCTCTCGCCTAATTGAAGAAGTGGGAGGAAGAACAACCGGAAATTTCCGGTTTTTTAAAAGTAATCAGCCAAAGAGCCACATTCAAATAGAAAACAAACGCTAAAAAGAATTGCAAGCTTTTATAAACCAAAATGTGAGATTAAAAACTATATAAGCCATTAAAAACTGAAATTTTATAGGGAAAACAACATTAAGGAATCTCCCACAGTTACAAAAGTTCGATGAAGATAATCTGAAATAAGAGCACTCTGTTAGTAGTTTTATCGCCTAATTTCATCCCCCTCTTTTGAAAAAATAATAGTGGGAATTTGCCAATTAGTATCGCATATCTTTGGGCACAACAGAGGTGCCACAAATTCTGCCAACAAGTGATCAGTTGCAGAATTATGAAAATCAGGGACACGAAGGAAGGAATGATGCGCTCGTTTGTAAGTCGCACTAAATTAAGTTGAAATAGTCACGTCATCTTTTCTATGCATGTAAGTTTGTGACGCTAAAAAATGTACAATCGTCTGGTCAACAACTCAATAGACAATCGTTCGCAAGAATAGTAATTAAAATGGAAGGGTGGATGAGAGAGATGGACAGGTAAACATCAGTAATTGCTGTGATGGTTAAAGTTAGAGAGACGTAAAAACGACGAGGAAACAAAGCGTGAGCGTGTGAAATTGTCACAGTGATGAGAGACGAATCTGTGAATAAAAGATTGTAGCGAGTATAAAGTGGAGTGCTTGACGAGCACGAGGCTCAACAGCAGTGCAGTCGATTGATTAGCTGCAGCTGGTGCTTCGCTTCGCTGCAACCATAATCACAGCGCTGCACGTAACCACAATTAATCCCTATTACTTAGACTAACTTTAGTTCCACCACCCCTACCCATCCCAATACCAGTTTTTTGTGCCTTTACAATCATGTGTTCATCATGATCGAAATGCTAGTTTCACTACTCTCCTCGCAACTAATAGAATATTTTCAAGAATGAGTAATGAGAAAATAGTGCTCTTATGATGCTTACGAGACTTTTGAATTGAGCAAGTGCAACTCCTCTTCTCTCTAAATGAACAAGGAGAAATCAGCCCTAAAAAGTAAAATCCAATGAGACTTTAAATGTACGCTGAAAAGAATTGAGAAATTCGACAACTGCGCATAAATATCACAATATGTGCGAAACAAAATTTGGAGAAAACACTATTGAAAATGCAAAAACTTCATAGTTTTTTCCCTCAATGGAAGATCATTCTTATCAGCGCACAGCCCCTCAAAATTCCTTATCGATGCGTTAAAAATGATTTATGGCAGCGGAATACCATGAACTGCTGCATGAGATTATCAACAGCAAGTAAACGGTTACTGCACACTTGAAAGAATTCGTTCGGCGATCGCGACCCCCAACATAATGAGTAACTCGTGAATTAGCTTGTGCAAAATGGCGGTGCAAATTTGCAAATTTCATGCGAATTTTGGCTTGCGATTTTTAAGGCGGAAGAGAGCAAGTAAATTAGATCAGTGTCTTAGAGTTGCAATGAGCTACTTCTCTTCACCCGTCCTCTCCCTCCTTTCACCTTAATGTGTCCTATATGTGAGTACTAAAGTGAGGCATGCCTTCGGCTCATTTTCCCTCAGCGAGATGGAAGGAGAGAGCTGCGGAATGGGGAGAAGGAGAAGGGGAGGAGGTAGGACTTGGAGGTGCTGGGGGCAGGGT
This sequence comes from Baylisascaris procyonis, assembly GCA_037389465.1. NCBI lineage: Eukaryota > Metazoa > Nematoda > Chromadorea > Rhabditida > Ascarididae > Baylisascaris > Baylisascaris procyonis. The sequence goes on along the minus strand of JAZARR010000033.1, from coordinate 2,835,910 downwards.
TGCACTCTCCTTCGCATAGTACCTACTAAAAGGCAAAGTCACTTCAACTCCTCATGAATTAGCAAAAGCTTATTGCCTGTTTTTAAAGTCCCCCACGGAGCTTTTAAGCTTTTAGAGCATTCCCGCTCTGAAAATGTCATAAAATGCGCTAAGCCTTTGCCTGAGCAATTTAAGAAATACACTGCAAGTTGAAGAAGTCCAGCAGTCAACTCGTTATTGAAGTAAAATATTTAAGTGACTAATCAATACAGTAGCGTTCGATATGTTTCAGTATTGAACGACAAAAACTAAGTCATACACACGCAAACGCCGTTCCAGAAAGAGGAGTAGAAAGCCTTTCACACATTGCATTTCCGGTCTCATGCAAAAGGCCAAAAAGGCGAAAAATGCTTTCTTTGGAAGATGAGAATAACTTTAAGAAATCCCTTAGGGCTCTGATATATGTATATAAAACAAAGGCGATGAAAGCAATAGCAAAAAGAGCAAAAACGTCGCAAAATACCAATTCTAGAGGTAGAACTAAACACCCAGGGGAAAACATTTTCGACTCTGGTGATAACCTTATACTTAACAATATAATGCAATGAAGTAGGGATGCCCTCCCTTTCCTTACATAAATGACATCCTACGTATAAACTATGAACGTCTGTGACGGTGAGTCGGAGAGTTGCTAGTAAAGTACACAATGTTCCAATTTTTTAGCACAGTAAGCAGGACTCACTGAAAAAATGAACGCATCAGTGGAGAAGCCCATCAAGGGTCAACTCAAAAGGATTATTTGGCTCCCTTTCAGTTTTTGAGAATCATCCGGTCGATTTCAGAACCGGCTGAGCACATCCTCCAACAACCCATTCACTTCCAAATGCATAATGCTTCAGCTTCCCACCTCCCTCCCTCTCCCCCCACGAACGAATATTTGAAAAGTCACCAACAAGAAGCACCCTAACAACGAATTTGATCAGTTGCAACATTTCTGTTTCACCAAATCCTAGTGACCTTACTTTATGTATTCGTCCTCGCATGAAGCGGCATCTAGGAGATGTGTATCCTTCTGGCTCATCCGAAAAGCGCTCTCCTCTTTGTGGCAATGGAGCGAGAAAGTAGGGAAGAGGGGGAATGCGTGCATACTTTCCATCGAGAATGATTGCAGTCACTTAAAAGTGATAGATCTGAAGCAAACTCACTGTACTATGGAAGCATATTTCAAACACGAAACGACAACCGAAGTACAAAGAAATATGTGCTGAATTCAATTTCTGAATTTTGCACATTAAGTAGCGAGCATGAGGAAGTGAGGATTTTGCACGCCAGGAGAGCTCAACAATTCCTTCAAAACGAATTTCGCAGCAACTGTTGTTGATTTTGCTATTATGAATTTCAATGAACTCAATGTGTCGGTATTGCAGTGATTTGAAGCTGAGAGCGCGTAAACATATTTTAAAATCGAAACGTAACGGAAGCGATCGGCAACAATCAATACAAGCATAATATTTCTGAACTGACTGGATCGGCTTCATATCATTTTTAAGTAAATGGGCCAAATTTGTCAATAATATTGCAAACTTTAGTGACAACAGGCAACAAAGCAGTTATGACTGGTGGCGAAGAGAAAACAGCTGGCAACCAAACGCAAAATTATTACGCTTTTTCTGCCATAATCCGGCAATGAGATCATCGGTATGAAAATACATCAACAATAAGTCCGAAATCGCGCATTGAGGTTTTAACAGTAATTGGATGACTCGACAGACAAAGATGACAACAGTTGGTTAAAAGTGCCACTTATTAAGTTTTGGAGAAGAAGGTGGATTACTGCGAAGTCCACGCATGGACCAGTGATTTGTTTACAAATTTTCAAACCGTCAGCTTATGTTTTTCGATAATTCCACAGCTATCTCATTAACAAATGATCGGAGGATACTGCACTGAAGCACGTCATGCATGCTTTCAACTAGCTTCCTCTCCCTTCCTTCCACTTCCTTAATCTGGAATGAGCGACTAAGCATAATTGATTTAATTTAGTACAGCACTCTCCCTTCAGTACCATAAGATTTGAGTATATGTAGCAGGTCTTGGTGATCAATAGAACCGAACACTTTTGCGCAATCAATATAAGCAACGTCAGTTTGATCATCCTCATCCAGACTTTCTGCCGAATCAGATAGTTGTGGATTTTTCTTTCCTAAAATCAAACTGACCAGAAGAAAAAAGAGATCATTACGTGAAGACACCTCATGAAGAGAACCACTGACGAATACTTTACCAGTTAAAGACACCACAGTGACGAAACTGTGAAGGAATGAAATGAAGAAAATCGTTTGCGAAGGAAAACGAATCAGGAAGGGCAATGCGTGTAAAGAGAGTGCCGGTCACAGCCTCGTCTTAGTGCATAAATCAAGATCTTCTGCTAATACGCTTGAGTAAAGAAGCGCCTCTCTGTCGTCCTCAGGGCGCACCTTTCTATTCACATACGTCACCCACTGCAACGTAACCTCTTATCGTTTCTTTCATTCAAGTACAAAATCACCACCTACATGCATCTCGGTTTGAGGCAAATGGCATATTGCAGACCAACCCAAATTGCCTTCTCACTTAATTGTGCCTCTCACATCATCTATATATTGGGTGAGGGCAATGCGTGCACCACTTATACCATTATCGAACTGCATCTTCCCCGAATAGATAACAGAAGCTTAATTTTGGCATCTCACCCCCAAACGGTAATAGTCAGCTGAATTGCCACATTGTAAAGAGTGTTTTCAAAATCAACATCCAGTTCAGAGTAGTGCTTAGTCAGAATGCAACCCTTTCCAACAATTGGCTCCATGTAAAAAAATGATAAGTAGGCTGCAAAACGCTTTATGTGCCGAAGATATTCGACCGAACCAGCCTCTAAAAAACGAAGAAATGACACGTTTTTCGTTGATTGCACTGAATAGAAGGATCACAATTGTTGAAGCGCAGCAAATACAACAAACCTCATTTAGTACTGCGCCTATGCCCTGCGATAGAAGGGGCTTTTGCCAAAACAAATTTGATATTCACGTTCAACCTCTTGCTATACATCTTCTGGGGGTGAAAAGAACAAAAACTCGAGTCGGCTTTAGATAACATTCGAAGGTTGGGAGTCCTAGAAGTAATCACAGCTGAAAAATAGCGCAGTTATTCATATGTGCTTGAAAATCGCTCTTTAGAACATTTTGTGAAAATCCTACACCAAAAGCTCCGGTCTCTCGGTGGGGTCTCATAACAGATATTCCCTCTTTCCCATCATTGTAATCAGCTTTAATAAACAACCGTGTCGAGAGTACGATTATTAGCATTTACAAACTTTGAAAATCGACTAGGGAAAAACAAGATATAGTACAGATACAGCACGAATTAGGGATATGAAAAAACATCACAGCACATGCGGGTAGCGACAACGACCATCTAACTGAAACGACAACTGAACTAGGCTTGACATCATACGACCACACATGGCACACGCTCGCACACCACAAATGAGCCTCGAGGTGAGGCGCTCGCATGAGCCTCGATTTGGCTCATTTCCAGAACAGAACGCGCGAGGAATCCCGCTCACTAGCTAGGCAGGCTGTTAGGCGGGCTTGCGACATCGATCGACAGCCACTGAAGTGCTCCCAAAATCTGGCGACTGCAAGCTTGTGACGTATTTCCACCGCGACTTGGTGAAGTATCAATAGGCATTCAGCTGGCACGCAGGTGGTTGTGGTTTGATGAGAGCAGGCATATCTCCTGAATCGTCAAATGCATCAAAAACATGTCCACTCTTTACCACCTTAACATTTCACTTCATATTTGGGGTCCTTTATAGCCCTCACAAACTTCACTTTACAACTGAAATATGAGTCTGTCTAGTGACTGTAGTCATGGATTACTTCATACAGCCGCCAAACAACGTACAATAATTCCATCAAATCCCTTTTCCTGATAAACACCGCAGGCTAAAATATCGACTCAACTTCCGGGTCATATGCCCCAGAGTTTCAATGGCATGGACCAATATCTCTCCTCCGTCATGAGAGCCTATTTCAGCTGCATGATGTGTGCATGACGGGACAAAGTACTATTACCACCAGCTCGATGTATTTAATGTGACAAATTTGCGGTCCCGTTTTGCGAGCGTATATCGCGGGAGACTGGAGTCGGAAATTCGCACTTAGAGAAAGAGTAGAAGTTGACTTTCCTTGAGAAAACTTACTGTGCTATAGGGATGGAGTACGGGGGCAAGGGCGCCGAGTGGCAAGTTAATCATGCTGTCTTGATGTAAAAGAGCTACGATTCTGAGTGGTGATTAGCGGTCTAAAGCATCGTGTAAACTTAAATAGTGCTTCATACATCGAAAGGCAGTGCGCAATGCAGCTGTCATTTAAAAATAAAGCTTAGAAGCGCAGACATATCGAGTGCTACATGTAATGCCATCTGTAAACCACTGTATTAAGCCGCAGCTGTGAATTTGCAGATCGGCATCTTTGTCGAGCAAAGGTTTTGTTGTAATACCGATTGCCGATTCGTCATTATCGATGCTGGAAAAAGGATTGTGTATCTTTGGTGATTTCAAAGAGTGACATCTGAAATTTCACCATGTATCATAGTGTAAGCATCCCCGAATATGGCACGAAATTGTGATCTTAGGGAGAGGACCATATATATCAGGATGGCTTTATCAAAAAAAAAAGGAATGCATATACGAAAGTTTCGATAGAAAAACTGATATATATATATATATATATATATATATATATATATATATATATATATATATGCAAAAAATAAATTACTAGTGAAAGATACACGAAGAGAGGGATTGTAAGGAACAAAGAGCAAATAGAACAGAAGGTATATATGTATGTAATATGTATATAGAATGTAAGCTAAAAATTGAATATATAAAGAACGGAAGCGAACAAAGAAAAATATTTGAAGTGAAACTATCAGAACACAACAGTAATAAATGAGTGCATATGAGAAACTGGTCGTAGCCGTAGAGAAAGCGAATGGGGGAAACATCAAAAGAACAAGAAGGAAGAGGCAAATTGGAACGTTTAGGGCCGCTAAATGTGTAAAGCACATAATCAAAAATATGGTCTGGCGAGGAAGTAATCGAATAGGTGTTTATTGAGGTTTCTGTCAAATAATGAGAAGCTATGTGAGTGAACTACGAGGATGGCATTGAATCTCACAAGCTAACAGCTGGATGATGCTGTTTTTTTACAATACTATTCATCTCTCCTTGCGCGGTTTGTAGGAGTGTCCAAGTTTTCTTAGGAAAAGATAAATATGTGAATGAACCATGGTGAGTGCAGATTAGCAATAGCTTGTATAAGACGCATAGATTGGACTGCTTGTCGCTACTTTTGATCGCCTTATCGTCAAGAAATCCCAATCCATGAAAACAGCTCTCCGACAATATATAAACGACAAACGACCTGGCAACTTCGCCCACATAAAAACGCTTTGGTCAACTTTAGCAAAGACCCAGCAACCTTTACAGTTCCAAGAGCGCATTTTCCTGAGAGATCATATCAAAGCCCTTTGCGTAATGAATGCACAAATTTCTGTTTGTATTCTTATATTGAACGTCGACACCCGCATCTAATTCGTGGCGGTCTTCCACAAGGAAGCTGCGATTTCTGCTTTATTCCTCATATACATTTAGGATGCTTTTTGATAACACTCTGAGCGCTACTAGAATCTTTGCTAATGACTTCAAAATTTATCGTTCATTACACAGTCCTGACTATGGTTTCCTGATTCCGCAAGAAGAGCTTGATATATTCACCAACTAGTCGAAAATATGGCAGTTAAATACCTCCCATTAAAAGCCTTAATGTTATAACCAACCTTGGACTTCACTGGAGGTCGCAGTGTTAGACTGCTGCGGAAACTGTAAAATAACGTGGAAAACAAATTATTACGTGGAAATAGGGAACAACAACTGCGTCTATGTCTCCCTCTACGTGATCTAAAAATGCAAGAATTCGTTGTTTTCTGATGAATTTTTCGACATCTCAGCAGATGCTAGAAAAAACTGCAAAAACCTTTACAGATTCGAGTAGAACTAAAGCTTATAACACCCTAGAAGGCAACTTTCCCAGGTTTGTAAAACACTTTTACGGTAGTAAAGAGTGCGGCTCAGAATAGCGCATTCTCTCAGTAGAATGCACTTTTCATACTTCTTTTACACATATCCGCTCACGTCCGAGAGGAAATGAAGCAGACTATGCAGTGCGTTCTCTAAGCAGATCACATCGGAAAATGAGACGGGTCACATTTCACTTCCGTAAGGGGAATTCGCTTCGCGCAAAAGCCGTAAACTGGAGACTGCCTCTGACGCACACCAGCTCGATCACCGTCTCATGGCATCGAATTAAATCACATGCAAACAGCTGTTTACTTCAAGTACACACAATTACTCGCATCGGATCGCTTTACTTGCATATATGGCAGCCCACTCATCACTGCGTCCTTCCCGAGCAACATTGCGACTGAAGATGAGGAATGTATGATGTGACGGCACCGAACTCAAAACCTCATAACAAAGGCTTTTATATATATGAGCAGATAGAAAGGGAAATAAGTTAATTCAACAGTAGAACATAACTTGCTATAATTTGTTATTACAACAGCACTTCAAGCAGTTTTGTTTATTTATGCCCATAAAAGTCATCGTATAGCGCCACGTCAAATAAGCATGTCAGACACATGAACGTATAAACACAAGGTGGGCATCGCATACCTTTAATGTTGCTTATGTGCCATGAGCACAGTCACCACTTCCTCCTCTCAATCCACTTTCTGCGAGGATAGGAGTAGTAGAAAAAAGACATGAACTTGCAAGAAGAAGCCTTGTTGAATTGGGAGTAGCTTGCCATGTTTTGTTGGTCACAATGATAAGTGCTCAATGTTCATTGCTGATCCAATCTAACGCGCTCGCCCTCTGGATTTAATAGAGAAGGGCCTTATCAAGCGATCTGAGTTTCGTACTTCCTCTGCCGCAATAGGCAAATTTCAACAAAACGGTGGGGTTTTATAAGTTGGAGAAGAAAAATTTTTCCAAAACGAGGCTGTTTTGTTGGATGTCAAAGTAAAATGATGTCAAAATAAAACGAACATGACAAGCAAAATCAAAATGTCGGACGATGAAAGCAGCAAAAGCGGCTTTTTTGGCCTGTAGCTCGATCAGCAACGTTTAGCAAAAACTTGAGATGTAAATACCCTCAGAAATTTGTCCAAAATCGAGAAAAAAAAGTGTTTCGAGTTCCCGGCAAGGATTTTGCTTCACTGCAAACACATGTTGCAAGGAATTTTTTCTATTGAAATAAAAATTTTTTAGAACTTAAGAATGAGTTTCGAAACGATTTTTCTTTGCTGAGAGAGGCCTTATCTCGCTATCCCACCGTTCCCCCTTTCCCCTCTGTAGAAAACACTTCTCTTAGCTCACTGTCGAGGTCACATCATCCTTTTCTGCTTGTGCACATTTAAATACCACATAGTTTATTTAAAACTCTTTTTTTTGCAGAAATTCTTGCACATCACGTCTGCCGCCAACCAGGATTAGTGAAGGTTAACCAGTTCAAGCTCCGCACTGTGCACAAACCAAATTGTGCTTGCGCAATTCAAATTAGTGTAGATAGGACTGTCTCCGCCTCCACTGACCAGTCCCCACCACCCGCAATGGAGTGCCACCCACCCCACTTGCACGTTATTCCATCTTAGTTATTCCCAAAGTTTCACTTTCGTGCATAAATTCAACGGACACCTCGTTACCGACATAATACGCCTGAGACTGTTGTGCTATATAGCCATGCAAGAACATAGCCGTAGGACGGTAGTATCGGATATAATGTCTTATAAGAGTTGCCGGCAAGTTGCTGCAAAAATGGATTATCTCCGGGATTCTTGTTTTCTCATAAGCACAAAATTATTTTTAATATTTTTATCTCCTTCGACGAAAGAAAGTTATTTCGACAGAGAAAAATTTCTAACATATTTTCATCCTCACTATCCATCTCTCCGCCCTAAGTGACAGTTCATTTAGATGCCGTTAGGTGAATTAATTCCGATGTGGTTATATGGACCAAAATGGTATTCCTATGTGAGGTGCTGTAGGCGAGATGATAACGTCCAAAAGATGAGAAAGAGTGCTAACCTGGAGGACCGTGAAGTGAGGGAGAAGAGGAAGTGTGATCCTAAAATGCCCAAGTAGTAGTTTTAGAAGTAATCCTAGAATGTCCCAAAATCAAAAATCACACTGATTTCTATTCCGTTGGGCAGAAGATATGCATAGTGTGGTGTGAGCAGGATTAAGTAAAAACACAGCAGCTTAAATTTTTGCCATTAATCCAACCGCAGTCACACAGGTCGTCACGAGCGGACTGCATCCTAAATAAATGTTGCTATATCGACGGAAAGTGTAAAAACTGAACATAGAAATACCTGCCCGACTCTATTGATCTTTTAAAAACCTTTCTCCAAATGTAAGGCCATGTTCCACAATCAACCAAGAAGCAAAAAATCACCCTCAGTATGATATTTGGATCTCAGGCGAACAACAGACATATTTAGAAAATTTCGAAGACCATAGACATTTCGCTGTTGGGCCGGCGATGCTGCAATGAGAAGCTGCTGTCGACCCCGGGCATAATAATGGACCGCCCAGTTTTATAACTGCTGCGAAACCCGGATGGCCATCGCATTCGGAATCACGATTTCTTGAAACCTGCACCGATTGCGCTGTGTTCCCTCCCGATGAATACAGCTCGACCTGAGTAGAATATGATTTATGACAGTCCTACGAATCTGTGGCTTAGTGGTACCTACTGACCACAACGTTGGTTTTCAGGATGGGTCGCGCCGTGAACGCATAAAAAGCTGGCAATAAATTTTGAAAGGCGCACCATTTAACTTCGTTTCATTCAAAATAACAACTGTTAAACAACGAATTAGTGAGTTCGCCCACGATAGCAATCTGTAGAGGTCTCATGTATTTCGGTGTTTACTACAGCTCACAACACAGGCTGTAAGTTAGTTGGACATCCTTAAGACTTGATTCTTAATTAGCACCTATGTCCGCAACTGACTCATCTGTGTGCAAACTGCAAATATAGAGATTCTAGGTAATAATCGCATCACAGTACTAGAATTTCAAAGACGTATCAACATAAAGGTCCACTGAAAAGCTGCGGTTCGTGGCTTTCTTTTCCATATTTTCAGCTCCACACATCGCGTGACAGGTATCACGACCTTACGGAAGCAACTTACTTTGCAACAGATGAAACCATTTTCTGTTCCAGTGTAAAGACATGCTGAATTATCAGGACATGACTGCGGTGTGCCATTACGAGCATAAGGATTGCAGGTGCGATAATTGCCGGCTAGCTCAACGGGCGCAAGATTTGCCGGTTGTGGTGGACACACATCTGCAAGGCATCAAGCTAAAACATTCAACAAATTGCAATATTTAGGTTTATTCCCAATAAAAGTTATCTCACATAAATGACTCTATACGTCGTCGTGAACTCTGTAAGCTCCCTCCTTTAGATTAACTTCTGCTGCAACTTTGTAGCGTGGTACCACTAGCCGACCAATCCATGAAAGCTATTTCGGTTGTATGAATGTGTTGGGTAAACTTTTTTTGAAACTTGCTTATTGCACATATAAATATGGTGAGTTGTAGATACAAGCCTTCCCACCGAAAACATACCCTCTTAAAACACGACAGTCCAGGCGCACCAGTGTCTGCGTTTGAAGGGCACCATGAAGAGCTACATTTACTCCAAAGAGATAAATATCAGTCATGCAAAAACTAATCGAAGAGTTGTATAGAAAATGAACCTACTCGGGAGTCTAACGTCACTTTCAAGACCACAACAAATGTAACGATCGAGAGTGGTGGAGAACTGGCAATGCCGATTCGTTCCACATGCTTGGATGGCATCGCTGACGGGTGCCGATGGACTGCAGTAGCGGTACTGCGCACCACCTTCTCCTGATACTGGCACCAGTTGTGGGGGACAATCTGAATTATAATACTTGTTAAGTGTAACATTCTTTCGAAGCACCAAGCTGTAGCGTTTCCAAGGAACGAGCATTTTAAACATCTGAGGCCGTCAAAAGAAAAAATTCCATCCGCTCGCATAAACATTCGGCGGAAACGACATTCAAAAACCCTTAAATATCACACATTTGTATTTTGTTTAGTACCGAATGCAGATGTGATATTCTAAAAACAAGACGCCCATAAAATGTTGCGCAAAAATATCAACGAGGATGCTCACATCCAGTGTCAATCGACTCGGGAGATCTGCAGCAATAGAATGCGTTCACGGCACTCGTTGTTGTCGAGAACCAGCAGAAGAAGTTGCCTGGACACGCTCCATCAACGTTCGGTGTGCATTGCATCGGTTGCAAAGACAGCGCCGAAATGAATGGCATGGAATTGACCGGACATAGAGCTATAACGAAATGTGACCAGCAGTTTCGAAAGACGAAAGACTTTTTCTCACTCTCTTATACCTATCACCTCAGGCATGACCTATTCGTAGTTAATTATCTAATGAACTTATTTGTGAGCAAGAAAGGTATGCGAAAAATTCCTCAAGATGCTATTCTAGGCAGAAGAGTGCAAGACGTTATCGAGTTCCCATTACGGAGCGATGTTTATACTCTCCTGTAGACCAGATCTTACAAAAGAAATTGCCCGTTCACAAAGCATTCTTAACAACTATGATGGCTCATGCTGCCTTTTCTCTCCAGGGAGATTGAAATTATTGAGCGATGGCATTCTCTTAATGTTACTCTCTCCTCTTCGAATAGACGCCATACAGTAGCACCCACTTTATGCCTTTTTTTCTGATGAACAAGTAGCTCCTATCTTTATCAAAGCACTAATTATTGAATATTTCATACGCTCACTTATTAATAAGCACAACATGCCAGGGGTTACACCTCATCAGCCAACAAACAACAAACGCTACATTGCAATTCAGTAGAGGCACCGCAGCACACGTTCTGGTCGAGAAGGGGACTGTTGAAGCAAGTGTAGCCATCCGGACAGCCACCCGAAACACGCCCAGTGCCACCCGGATTAGAGCACTGCATAAGATGAGAGGTATCTGACTCCTTGGCGACCACAGTTCCTGGAGGGCACGCTTCGCTGAGGCAGTAATTCTGGCAAGCTTTCTGACTTGCGAAGTTGTTGCGATTCCCTTCAAGTGTTGCTTAGTCATATTCTCTGAACAAGCGACAGACACTGCAGAAATAATAAGCATTTTCCCCTTAACCAAATAAATAGCATTCTTCAATAACTGCACTTATTATTACTACAAATAGTCAAAAGCAGTGCCCAGCCTAATAAGGCAATAAAAGTATTTAAATGTTTCTGCGAAGCATGGGCTATAATGCTACTGTCACTGTCGTTCCCTGTTTTAGGCACGGATCCGCTGTGCACAATCTCTGCAGAGATAGCAAATGAAAGTTTACAACGAGGTTACCTTCACATCCGTTGTATTGAAAGACTTGACAGGTCTTCGTATCCGCATTGAAATAGTGGCGAGTGATCCTCGTCGAGCTGCACCTCACACCAACGTCACGTGGTTGACTGCACACATAATTCTTGGAGGGGCAACAGAGCGACTTGGTTTGGTAGACGCTGCCGGTCCATGTGGTGACTGGAGTACAGTAATGTGTTGCGGGACATTGGCGGTTGGCGGTGCAAGCTCGCGCAGCACCATTGGGCTCCTTCCACACCTTGAACATACAACAAGCGATAGGTGGATATAATATATTTTCGTCAGGTTTACAACTCATTATGTGTGTGTTGAGAATTGCTTTAAGTAATTTTAGTTATATCAAAAACAATAGTTTCATATGTGCATAAAAACCTCGATTTGATGAGTAATGAATGTTTACTCTTTCAAGCAAATACACAATGTCCAATAGCAGCATCGTAGAGATATTTAAGCCAAAGAACACAGTGGATCATTGCCATGCGTTATTGTAATCACCTAAAAGGCAAGGTTATTCGCAACACAATTCGCCCATCATTTTGACTGTTTTCCTAGGGAGGAGTAAAAATTTCAACGAAATTCCCTTCAGTCTTTGAGGCAATCATAAGCACGTTGCATGTAGCTTACATTGAACTGCTCAAATGTGCATTAGTTTTCCTCACACCTTCAATTTTCAGTTTTTCGATAACCTTAAACTATTTGCTTACATAAACACAATAGGAGAGAAGAGGAGGAAGGACAGGGTGTTGATTGAATTTTGGTGGATGTTGCCTGACGTTCCATCTTTGCGTGTGGTCATGTTTTCGGCATGCCACCCAAAAGCGGACAACTAATTTGACCTTCGCCTTGGCCATCTTAAAGTCACCAGAAGTAACATAAGGTTTAACTGAAGATCATTTGCAGCAGCACAATCAGCCCAATAGCTCTCTCGTTACATCATTTGCCCCGAAAAGAAACATTGCGAGACAGAATTCTGCTTACAGGTATATTTCATTCCCCACCATGCAAATCATCTCTTTTAAAATTTGCCCTATTACTCTGGCGCCATTCTGCAGATTATTCTTTTGGAGAGTAAATAATTGAACTTTTGCTGAATGCAGCTTTTATCTTAAATCAAATAAATACTGCCAGATATTCTTGCAGAATTTAGCAGCAAACGATTCTTCATATATGAGGTAAATGCTCAAAACAATTTGAATGATTTTTCCTATGCAATTTGAATTAAGCTTTCATACGATCGAATTGCGTGGGAAATTCGACAATACAGCCAACAAAGTACGTCAAAAACTTTTAGGGCAACGCGAGCGATGTTAGTTGAAAGTGAACCGTTCAGCGACGTTTAATGATTCTCCTTTCTCACTCGAGCACCATGCGTTCTTCTTCTCTATGTATGAGCTGAATTCCTCAGCCGCGTCACCCCTCCCGTGTGTCTCTACATTTATTAGTGACAGTCCCTTTATCCTTTGAGAGATCGATAAATGAGAGAACTAAAAATATTGTATACCAAATATCACAGCAAAAAAAATTCCCCCTCACTGGCAAGAAGAGAGATGACCGCTTATAGTTTGACTCCTTCAAGAGATCATCACAATGAACTGAAATAGGCTGCGGGCATTTTACAAAAAAACTCTCCCACTAGACAACGATGGTTATGATTAGGGGAAGGAGGGAGGGAAAGGAAAGTCCTCTCTGCCGAAAGAACGAAGAGATTTCTTGCTGTTTTGGAAAAAATTCCCAGGGTTAACGGAACAGTAAAACGAATGCAATTTCCCTTTTCTTACAAAATATTATTTAGTAAACGATTGCAATTCCCTTTAAAAAATATTTCTCATCAACAAGATCTCTTCGGCTTATTGATGAATTTTCGAAAAGAAAATTATGTCCTGGGTGTCCTCTTAACATATTTTCTGATGTGCTTTCTTTGGCAAATAAAACCGAAGTAATTTTAAAAAAATTTGAAATTTAGAAATTAAAATAAAGTAGGCAATGGAATTAAATTTTCGAGAGACTATTTAAAATGAGTCGATTAACTGCGAAACATTATCAAATAATGCTGTGTTTTTTTTTTCTTTTTTTGAATAAGAGGCATTCTAAAAGTATGCTCAATAATCGATATCAGTTTAAAGAATGCATTAATATAATGAGCTCTAATCATCGATAGATACTTTTCTAATTGAAGACCTTTCAATTATTTCGATTAGCAATTCCATTTCCAAGTCATCATTTCTTCTTTTCAATTCTTTTTTTTCGATTTTGGCTATCATAATGCACTAACAAAGCAATCTTCCAATTTGGCGTGCTATCCGTGAAATTGGTTTCCGAGTTCGCTAGCAATGTATCTGTGTCTACTTTCTGAGTTTAACATCGTTCTGAACACAAGTCAACCGTTTGATGACCTCACTCGTTATTGGTCGATCCCTCGTGCTAAGCGTTATGCACCACAAGCTCACCGTATATATCACACGCCTCGTGCATAGCTCCGATTAGTTTGCTGGACTGGGCGATAACAAATATTTCGACAGGTGGATACCATTATTGTTACATGAGGTTAGTGTACCTGTATGCCTTGCGTAAGGGAGGTGTCGCATTTCCTTACACCGTTCATCAAATTTGCTTGTTTCATCACGTCCACCTTTTGATTACGTGTCGGTGAAATGTTAAAAGCAGCGGTATTCACAAAATTTGTGTGCAACGTGACGAAATTTTGAGGTTTTCTAGAATGTTGAGGTGTGGAAGCGGAAATGTTTGAAAACCTAGTGGCTATAGAACTAGGTAGAAATGCTTGATTGGGCTAAAGCCACTACCTCATTTTTCGATCCAGGGTATCACTTTCCCTATCACAATGTCTTAATGATCCCCTCTTTTGAACCAATTGCTGCGTTTCTGGACATAATATAATGAATAAGAGATGATTTTAAAAGAATAAAAAGCTTCCGATCACTCAAATATAGTTCTGTATGAATTAGCAATTCAACTATGTCAATCAAGGATTCAGCGATATTCCCTCCGTATGTGGATGCTCAATAACGAATATCTTCAACGTTTCGTTAACCTGTCAGTTTTTCATCATTCCATCAAATGTGTCGTATTTTATTCGAAAAATATATCTTTGAAAGTGCTGTTTACAAAAGTAGACCATTTAGACTCAGCCCGAGCCAAAACGCACAACAATTTCGTAATTTTTTCTTTCGTATGCCGAAATATTATAGCCCGAGGGACGTCATAAGCTCCCTTCTCTTCGAAAAAGATTCCTGAGACAGCCACCGCTGATGTAGCTCGAACCGAGATTGGTTTTTGGCACCAAAGACCAGATTTTTTGGGAGGGGAGCCAAAAATTTTTCTGGATGACTACTGTGCAAATTTATTTGGAGCTGGTGTCAGTCCTAAGATAGATATATATTAGCAGAAAAAGACCTTGCAGTGCCTTTTGCACAGCAAAAAAACCTTGAAAACAAGAAAATCCGGCGATGAAGTATTTCAAGCATTGAAGATGGCCTAGAAGCGTTTAGAGAGGTTAGCTCCAACAATCCATTCTATTCCACAACATGGTTACTAAAATCTAAAACTTCTACAAGCAATGATGGTATTCTATTGTGTTATGTCTGTGATTCGAAAACGCGGAGATTATCACTAACCTCACCGCCGTCAGGACAGCTTTCAACACGACAATAGTCTTTGCAGTCTTGCTGTGTGGCGAAGTTGTTTGAGTTGCCATCACAACCGTTGAACGAGAACGTCTGACATGTGCGTGTTGTCGAATCGTAATACCAACGAGTCACTGCAGGACCACACATCGCACCGCTTTTGTAGGTCAGCGAGCATGTATACGCTGCAATGTTCTCTGATACATACAATTTATTTCTGCAGTACTGAGTTCTACACATCTTCGCCTCAGTCATCGAATTAAAACTCACACTCAACTAAATCTGCATTCATGGTAAACTTAAACTACATCTCTGTTCAACGGGAATTGACTTCCTCAATAGAACAAAAAGTGTGAAAGTGTGCGGCATGTTTCAAGACGAGTGTAATACGGTAATCTTTTGTCTCCTTTCTGAATAATTAAATGTCTACCTATATCATTAATTAAAGGTGATGGTGTTTATGGTGAACTCATAAGGAATTACTTAAGAAGTGCATTTCAAGTGCGTTTTGATGTTGGTTACGTCACTATGCTATGGGTGCAAAACACAAAATGAGCGCCGTATAGACGTCAGCAGTGATATGCGCACTATGCTTATGAATTCTGCTGCTGAACGATGCTACCGGAACTCGTATGCTAACGGATTACATAAACAAATTTTTAAACGGCAAAATCTTTCTGCTCTACTGAAACTGCAAGGCCGTGGATCTGTCCCACAAAAACTACGCTGCACTTCAGACGTCTTTACTTTACTAAAGATAAAGTTCTAGTTCGTTATAACTTCCTTGACTGGTATTCATCAACCTCCAATGATAGCAATAAGAAAGAAATGGTAACGATTTCAAGTTAACAAATTTCAGTACCGCAACGACAACCGTCTTTCCAGGTATTTTCAAGAATATAAACAATGAAACTATGAAAGTCAATTTAAGTTGGAAGTGAAGACCGACAGAGTAACAATTTTCGACGGAGTGGCTCAGAGAATGATAGCGCCACGAATGGGAAAAAAGTTGAAGAGAATCTCGGAGATCCCCGTTGAGTGATTTTTTCGTTGAGCAACAGTGCTCGAGTAGTAAATATAGCTACTAGATTTATGGGCATAGTGAGATGGCATACCTTGTGTTGGACAACAGCCATATGTGTTTCCATCGTAATAGCAGTAATGATTGGCAGGACAAGTGGTCGTTACTGAAGTCGTACCGCCGCATATAATGAAATTGCCGTTCGAGTCGGTCAATGCGGTGCCTTGGACACATTGCGGCTCACCTGTACATCTTATTTATTCACTTCATCCTTCTCCAAAGCAATTTCTTCTCTGCAGGAAACTCGATCCAACGGTTCAATAATAGCAAAATTCTTATCTAACGTAAATTGAAAAAATACCTACCACAATCACATCAGTATGAATCACAACAAAGGTGACTTTATCAATAGATCTTGACAAAACTTCTACTCGCAGTGTTGACAACAATTTGAAAAAACGACTGCTCAGACGAGCAACTGCTATAAACTGAGAAAAAAGAATGAAACAGAAATGGATTATTGATGGATAAAAAACTGAAATGGGAATAAATTTTGCCGTCGGCAATTGACATGCTTAAGCACATCTCGTCGTCAAGTGTGGAAGGATGCAGGAAGGAAGCGATTGGGAGAGGAGGAAGGGGAGGAGAGGTGAACGCATTGCTTCCGCAGACGCAGACACCGTGCAGAAATATCGTTTGCATTATACTTGCACATTATCCTTTCTTCAACTCTTTACTTAGGTGGTGCAATTGCATCATATTTTGCACATTTATCAAAAAGTGCACATAAAATTTAGAACGCATATGAAGCAGACCCAAAGGGAAAGCGATGACAGAAGTATGGGGTAGAACATGAAGCCGAAGTTAGACTTCCTAAGAAAGTAACCTCTTTCCTTGCAGTAGTGGACCCCTCAATAATATAGAGGGAGTCCCTCTAAACAATCTGATGCTACAAGATTCAACGACAAGACGACAAGATGGCGAGGATAACACTCGTGATTAGTGCGCTATGCAGATTAATCGCTCAACTCGCCAGACTTTCACAACAAAATTGAAATGGAAGCATGGCTGGATGTTGAGTGATCATTTGCGAGCGCTGCACAAATAAACTTACTTCTGGCATCACGGCAATAATCTTGACACTCTTTGTACGATTCGAAATTATTGGCATTGCCCTGGCAGCCTGAATAGATGAATTCCTCGCAGTTGCCTGTTTTCGCATTAAACCACCAACGATTACTGTATGTGCCACAATTACCTTGCTCACGTGGCAGTTTGCATACGTACCTGTGGTGAACAAAAATTTGTGTAATTTTACCCTGCTACTTATAAAAATAAGCTTTAAACGCAATAAACAAAATTAGAAATGAAATATTACAACTTTTTGTCGTAGTGAAGTAGAGTCACCGACATTTTGACCATATGACTGTTCTAATCCACAATTAATTCAGCTGAAGAAAGTAGAAATTATGACCGATAAGCCTCAAACATATTATATTTCTCTGTTTATGAGCCCAAAAGCTTGCACTGTTCGCAACTTCACAAAATCAGCGT
The DNA here is from genome assembly GCA_037389465.1 of Baylisascaris procyonis. Lineage (NCBI taxonomy): Eukaryota > Metazoa > Nematoda > Chromadorea > Rhabditida > Ascarididae > Baylisascaris > Baylisascaris procyonis. Next base: position 2,818,160 of record JAZARR010000033.1, on the reverse strand, counting down.
CAATCGAAAGACGTCTTAAGTTGTGCGCAAATTTAAACGGACTCATTTTCAGCAGAAAAATGAGGACAACGGGAGTACACTTGAGAGTGTGGAGAAATGCTCGTTTCTTTGTTTCATGTCTTTTGAATGCAATTTCAGACTTATCAACGTATATATATATATATATATATATATATATATATATATATATATATATATATATATATATATATATATATATATATATATATATATATATATATATATATAGCACCGATTTTCGTTAGGATTGTTGCTCGAGGTGCAAATGTCATGACTGAAAAATTTGACATTGCAAGAATAGAGTTTTGAGATGCATCTACGTAGAATTGTTTTGAAGTGAAGGATTGCAAATGCTGAGTTTTATGAGCACCAGTCATTACCTTTCTCAAGTAAAAAAGACAGAATTCGGGTCATAACAGTCGCGAAGAGAACAATTACTGTCCCATGTAGTTTAGTTATTTATTTTTTTTTATTTTTTTCTGAAAAATAAAAACCAAATCCGGACAGAGTACAAACTAAACGAGTTAATCGAATGTGTAAATAAAATTTCATTGCTTGCATAGTAGTGGTGAAAAGATACTCGCGAGTATATCAGAACCTATGCTCCAAGCCTCAAAGTGCAAAAAAAAATTCACCAATCCAGACATCGAGTTATAAATGGAGTTGTGTGAAGAGGGCTCTGCAGAAAAAGCAAGCGTACCTACACTTTTTCTACCTAAATAACATCGAAAATGGAATCGTCAGGAATTGCGGTAATCTTCATAGCAATAGCTTTCAATTTAATAAAATTATCCTTCCACGACGTTTGGGAGCTAAGATGGCAGCAAAACAAAAGATTCAAACCAAAGGAGTGAAAGCATCCGACATCACTCGTCCGGATCATATTAACATTGAATATCTCATTCCTTTCCAAACCTTATTCAGTTCCCCAAAACGCAAGTCGTTAGATCCGTACTGTCCCATACCATGTAAAAACGCTTACAGCCTCCGCAATGCTATGCCTCATCTCTATAGTACTCCAATTCTAGACAGTAAGCTAGCTCAATTCCTGCAACATTCCTTCCACCTTCTCTTAATATCTTTGCAACACACGCATTCCTTCCCGTAACATTTGATCGAAACCATTTCTTTGAACTTCTCTTGGAATTTTATCTAGCTACAAGGACACTGAATTAATTAAACTTGAACAAGTCAACTTATTTACAGTATGACCTGCTGGCAAGCAATGAGACTCATGGGCAACAAAACTTAGCCATCAAGCAATAAAGGCCGCCTTTGTTGCAATATTCTTCCTCAACAACACATGTCCACCTACCACTAATGCATGTATAGGTAAGAAAAGACTCGCTGTCTGCCCTTCCTCGCTAAGTTTACAAACGAAAATTTACCTCGGGGGATTTCGAGGTAGAAGTTCATTGTGAAATTTGGAGTCAAATGTGCAAAACATTTACTGTGGGCGAGGGCAACAGACACCGCCGAACGTCGTTGAACCAGCGGTAGATTCGCAGCTATGCGTTGAAGGACATGTATTGGCGCCGGACCCTGTCGGTGAGCAATCCATGTTGCGTTCACCGCTGCTGTCTTTGAGTGGCTCGCCAGCACTGCACAGAACTGCAACACAACAGCTCGCATTCATCAACTGATACTCAACATGCAGTCACTTGTGTTGGTGAGCCTAGAGAATAGCTGAGAAGCGACATGTTCTGAGGATTTCATTTCTTTTCGAACAACCATATTTTCCTATTAAAAGTCCTAACGCGTGCACAGTTAGAGACCTTTCAAAACGAGGCGGGAGACAGGAGGAGAGGGGAGTGGTGTTCACAAATTCCAAAACCAAGGTCTACGGGAAAAGAGAGACAAATGCACTTGCAGAGAATAATTAGTGGCGGTGAATGTGTATTGGGGGGGGGGGGGGGATTTTTATGATCTCGTTTCATTCGTAATCTTGCAACTCAAATTTGCTAGTGGCCTTTCAAGCTTAATTCGTCAATAAGGGGACAATTATTCACTCCTGAAACGGTTGTTTGCATTTAAGGTACGCCATTAAAAGGCCGTTTGAACAACTTTAAATTATGTACCCCTGTCAAACCAACTGTTATAGGTCGGGTAACTAAGCGACCAAACCAGAGACAAATGCAGAACTTCCTTTCGAATAATGCAGATGCAATGAGTGGTTTGGTCATCATTCCGGGATGCAAGAGACGAGCGTAACAAAAAAGTGAGGAAAAATAAGACTCAATTTCATATCCTTTAAGATTTGCCTATTCTCTTGAACGATGGGCGATTAAATAAATTGAAGTCAAATATTATGCAGAATGAGGATTTTATACTGAGAGCGGTTTCGATTTTAATGGCTCTTCCATTTCTCTCAATTCCTATACAGCTACAGAGTTTCAAGAAGCTGTCTCCTATTGAAGAGGATGGAAACAATTTAGTTGTTAAAATATTTCAAGATTGCTGATGTTCTCTTGAATGTTGGTTGCATTTCAGTAAATAAAGAACAATGAGAGGAAAAAGTACGGAAGAAATGCACAGTGTCGAGCTGTTGAGTCGAATGTAATAAACAATAGCTGAATAACAACCACCATCGTAGCAACAAACAATGGAAGCATAAAGACTGAAGTGAAATGCAAAGACATCAGAAGTCAAGATCACAGATCAACTCGAGGTCAAAGCTTCGTAAGTGCCATGCAAATAAGGAGCAATTCCTGGTGGAAATGGTCGCAGGTTGCGCAACATTTCAGATGCGAGCAACACCAGACAGAGAGGGCGTATGAACTGCAACACATGGTAAATCCATTGTTTTATGCTCATGCAGTCAGCGTTTTTCAAAGCTGAACTTCCTGTCTTCTTCGGATTTATCACCATTACATGTGTTCAGGCTCACACCATGCATACAGGATGACTAATGCAGCGGCTATGAATTCATTGTTTAGTTTAGGAAGATCAGCGCTTTATAGTACCTCTGGAAGTGTGGCTTCCGGCAATATGAATGACACTTACTGGTTGGTGGAATTACAGACAAACATAAAACGAAGTTATCATTAAGGCAACAAAAAAAAGCTTCAAATGGTCAGAAAGTGACTGACCAACACAGTGAAATTCCAATTGAGTGCGCAGTGCAATCTGGTCAGAAATTCGAACTTGGCTGAATTCCCTTTGTATTTATAAACAATGAAACTCTTTGTATTTTATTCTGTCACCTGTGCAGGTGGGCAGTACCCCGATGAAATCTTATTAAATATGCCAATACCTTTAGAGATGCAATTGAAAATAAGGGAATAACACGGGCGGTTGAAAGCTAATGCAATAAGCAAACATTAACAGCGGAAACCGCGACACCTTTTGATGCGCAATAACAGCAATTACTAATGGCATCGCCTGAAACCTAATTAAGTCACCTCAGCAGTTAAGCACCTATTTAATACCAACTGACTTGCTTGCTGAAGTATACGCAACGATGATTATTGCTGCGTATATTCGCATATCTTGAGATTTTATAGGCAAGGTTTGCCCCATGAATAGCCATTGACAAATACCACTAACCTATTAAAGTTTAAAGGGGAAGTTTATTTAGGCATTTTCAACGCTGATTTCGAAAATTTGATGAGTCTTTCTTTAGAATGCTTTTGCAAAATGTTTCTTAATGAATATTGAGGATATTTCGAACACATTCTTCTTGGAAATTCACCACATTTTGAAGATGAGCAGATTTATTTGTAGACTGCTTAACTAGTCAATGTTTCCAAAGGATATCGTAGGAATTTAATCACAGTTAAAACGGTCTTGTAGACTTGGTAATTTCTCCAAGTCTAATATTGATGACTTTTGTAAGACGAACGAAATCTCCAAACGAACTCATCGAAATTGAAGGATAATTATCCAGATCAGCTTTTGAGACAAGTAATGGATTTCATGTTCCTTTATTGTAACGCGTGTGGCCTTGCTAGAATTTGTGAAAATTCTCCAGGAATTTTAAAATGTTCGACTTTATTGAAAATTAAGCCTCAAGAAGATATTCCCATATCGAATCTGAAGAAATTTTCAACTGCCCATGAAGGACCTTCCGGAGAGTCGATTATTTTCAAGACGCTATTTTCCAAAGCAGTGAAAAATATGATAGGAAAGATGCTCGACAGAACAAAGTCAACTCACAGTAACTTAAACGACAATCTTGTTGGAAGGAATAAAAAAGGTTCCCACCTATTGGCAAGAAATGCAACCTGCATGATTAAGGGTGAATCACTGCATCCGGAAAAAAGTTTACGGCAGTAAAGCAATCAACAAGATTTCATATGGATACGTCCCTCAAATTTCTTTGGCGAAATCCAGTAATCCATGAAAGCAAATGATGGTTTTCATCAGCAGCTGATCCGAGAATTCCATGAAACTTTTAATGAAATTTCGATTTGGGAGAAAAACTCTGATTCCGTTATTGAAATCAGTGTTGTAAATTTGTTCTAAAAAATTGCATGCCATTATTGGGGACAATCAAAGTTCTTTTTGTCGATTAGTGCAGCAGTCATCCCATTTAGTCTTCTTTAACAAATTATTTCACAAACAGCTCAATTGCAAGTACGCAGTCGTACTTCCTTACATCGTGAGGAACAGTATTGCAGCAATGCTAAGAAAATGAAGCACAGTACGAGTATAATGCAGCTTTAATTTTAGGCATAAGTAAAGGTGCAGTAACGCATAAAAAAGTATCGTTACAATACCATCTCCACTAACTGTGTTCTATGTCGGCTTACATACTTTTAGAGGAGAAAGAAAGAAATATTGCTCTAGTGAGGCAGAATTCTCTTTAAAAAATTGTGCGTTTGGTATGAGACTGCATTCAACGCTATCCAGGAAGCGAGATCTCATCAATTAAAGGCAAAAGAGCGCAGGATTTAGCGTGCATACTTCCATCGACACAGGAAATCATCACCTCATACCTCCATTAACGAACAGAGCATAGACCAACGGTTGCGGAAAAACTGCGCCAAAGCACTCCAAAAACGCAAAGAGGAGAACACAAGGGGGAAAAGAAAAGACCGAAAAGAAAAGTACATTTTCACAGTACAGAAGATAAAGTCAGCTTGTTTCAAAACGAGCACAGTGACCTTCTGTGTGACTGCAAGTTAGTATCATCTAAAAATTTAACTGCACATAATATAGCCAATGCAATCCATCTGAAATAATATAAAATAAGCACATGAAAAGAATCAGTTCTTGCAAGCGGATAAATCATAGCTTATGGAGAAGAATTTTTGGTTCAGCCTACAAACAATCATGAATTATCAAAAGTAAACTTACTTCTTGAACAGAATTTCTCGCAGTGATCCTGTGAGAGAAAGTTATTGAAATTGCCGCCCTGACCAAGGTACTGAAATTTACAGCGTTCAGAAAGCATTTAAAGCGAGCAGCACCGCGAAAGAACGCAAGCCGCTCAATTTTACTTAGGAAAGACCAACCCCGCTTTGACTTTCCAAAAATGTTGCGAGTACGCTGCATGTTTTCATGTAACGACCATGAGGGTAAGTACGATGGTTACAGGAGAATAACCAGCGCAATATTTTCTGCGGATGCGTGTTTAAGTAAGACATGTCTCTCACCTTTGTAATATAAAATAGCACCTACTCCAAAACGTCGCAAGGACTGATGACACCCTGCTATATTCTGAAATTTTTGCAACTTTTTGCAGTTTTTGCCCACTTCGAACATTACCTGTGTCTGGATATTAAAGAAATTTAATTATTTATGTACGCAAAGAAACGTCGGATGCGTTTGAAACTTTGAGGAATGATCTAAGGCGGAATATGTCCGAGAATAATACTGAACGAAAAAATATTAGCTGTGATGTGAGCCATTTTGACTATTTCGCGTCTTGTTCGTAAATAAGATTGTCACCCATGAAGTCATTATCCCGCCAATTTTGGCTCCGATAGTGAAAGCTGAGAAAGGCTTGAATGCGCTTCACTTATATACCATAAGTATTTTATATATGACATCGTCATGGTGTGCATTAAACCTATCACGTTCAAATGCGACAAGTCGTGTGCTATGCTGAAATATTATTCCTGATGTAATGCATTTGTCTTCTTTTTTGTTCCACTTCCTATGTGCCTTAATTAATTAGGAACTGGAAAATTATGCAGATGAAAGACGATGTAGCGCTAATGAATGCAGTTATGAGAAAAACATACAGAAAACTGGATGCAACGTCCTTCTCTGGAGTCATAGTAAAAGCGCGGATAGGTATTGCCAGTACCATCAGAGATACCGACGTCGAAGTATTCAGTAGGAACGCCACCAGCAGTGTTGTAAACTTCCGTTGGAATAGCACCATTTCTTGAGCATATGTGCACTGAAAAACTGTTTTATGGTGCTTGCATGTGGCGCAAACTTAATGTTTTCATATGCACTGCTAAGTTTCGTGATAATATGACGGCCACGTAAGAAATGACACTGCTTCTTTTTATTTAGGCCGCTATTATTTTGACCGCCTTGTGTTTTCGAAAGGCGCACTCCGCAGAAGTTCGTTAGTTTTCATGAACGTTTTGTACTTACCTATTTATGGTCGAGCTAGTCCAATGGGCCAGCTGAAATCACTCAAACTAAGTAGCCAATCAGGGTGCTCGCAGAGTCAATGAATTAACACTGTGCACTCTCTGAACTGCGTACGATATACCACTCGTGCTTACAAATCCAGCCGATGCTATCGCAGTGCACGCGCAAGTCGCTTCCTTTTGTTGATGGATAATGCAGTATAATCCATTCTGTAGCAATCCAGATTCAAGATTTTGAAATATTTACATACAGCTTGTTGTGAAAATTGCTAGTGCTCCCAAAGAAATAGATTTTCATGAAACCATTCCCCCATCCCCTCCCCACATACTCATACGCCTCCAATTTGAAACAAAGGCTAATTGATATGATCCAAAATACCTGTGAGAGCTTGTTGTGTGGACCTATTATTATGATGTGTCTCATACCTTAGCAATACATGCAGTAATTTTCGTTTAGAGCAGTATTTGCCGCTACTTTGGTAGAGGTAGAATGAAGGCTATAGGAACTGCGAGCAACAATGACTTTCTCACTGACATGTTTGTAGTTGATCCCCTCATTTCTGGCTAACTTCTTTGGAATTGGTCAATTCCATATACAAATAATTTACTTTGCGCAAAAGCAACATGACGCACAGTTATGTTAGACAATTGCTAGTGCGGATAACCTTGATGCTACAGTTGGAAAAACTTGCTTACGATATGTGGGGCAGCACTGTTGCAAGGTTCCCATTGTCGTGCAGACGTAGTTTGGATTATTACACCCGCCATCACTGCCCTGACAGTAAACGGGCTCTTGTTTGACTCCTGTTGTGCGATCCCGATAGAGCGGTAGACCTCGATTGCATGCTGAAAACTATCATTGATGTGAAACGAGCAAATCTCACTGGTTTAGCCACTCCAAGAAGCAGCAGCAAAATGAGTGCCCACACATGTTCTTAGCGATGACCGTCTTATGGCTGTGCGTTATTTCACATCATCAGTGTTGCATTAACTTCTTATGCACGAGTTGTAATCAGATCGTCGCTATTCAGACATCAATCCCTCACATTTTTTTCTATTGTGTATAGTAAAAAGCAGACACTGCAAAGGCTCTGACCGCCCTCTCCGGTCCGGCCATCTTAGTCCGAAAGATACTGTAGCGATTCGAACATTTCCGCACACTGTAGGTTGACACTCAAACCCAGTCCTGGTCAGAGTTCAGGAATCACTAGCGTTACACTTTATCCTGTTGTTTTACTTTCGATTCCACTCAAAGGTGAAAACCTGCTGAAAAATATATCTATCCTATAAACAATTTTCTACTTTTAGAAGGACAGGATGTCCATCCTATGTGCCCATTCTGAATCGACTTCGACGCTGCTGACTTTGCCACGAAGGTGCCAAGATCACATTCATCTTTAGAATGATGCCAAAAACCATAAAAGCTCAGCTTTTATACTGACAAAACGATGGTCATAAAACTATCCTTTCGTTCAAAAGATGAGGTAGCGACTTCGTGTTTGAAGCACCTATGAAACCTAATAACTGTCAATTCAACAAAACAGTAGTCACAAAACTTGATAATTATCACATTTTCACTAAGTGCTTTCATTTACGTAGTCAGAACAGCACCAGTATTTTCAGCCTGCTACCAATGTAAAAAAAAAAAGAATTTTCAGCCTTAATTGAAGTCCGGGAGTAATCATGAAACTCGTTCCCAAGAGGTAAGTCAGTAATGGATTTCTTTTGCAAAGCCAAGCAAAATTTATACTCTGGCCTCCATTAGAGGTGGCTCTGAGCGCTCTTTAAAACATTTGCAGGAAGCTAAAATATTTGCCACTTTGCAGAAAGCAAACATTGTGCCCCATTGGGTAAAACATTTCTCTGTTTACTGAATTCACCACCACTTCGCACTGCCACTTACAGCAGAGGCTAAGAGAAGAAACTGAAATTATCACAAACATTACTACCTGTTGAAGAAAATTTCCTTGCAAAGTGTCAACTTTTGCCAATTACACGAAATGTAATTCGCACAAGCAAAGTTTAGCAATCAAATTCCCTCCATCTTGCCAACCCCTTCCCTTCCTCTCCTGGCTGAAACATCACTGGTAGACCGACTTGAAAAAAGACCGACTCCTCAACAAATGTTGAAAATTTTCAGAAATAATTACACACATTAGCAAGTACGCAGACGTGCAAAAGATAAGTTGTAGAAGGGCAGCCGAGGGCAGAAACCAACCCTTTCGTGCGTCAATAGAGTATTCACTGTGAAAATCGAAAAAAAGCGAATTTTTAAATCAGTTTCTCAAATTATTCATCGTATATTGATAAAGTTGTTATAAACCAACAATGGTTCTCCGGAGCTCCTCCTAAGACAGCGTTTGTATGACAGAGTTACCACTGCACCCAACCATACATCAGGGCATATCCCATCCATAAACCATAAATTTTCGAGAAATTTTGCAAATTCGCTAAGAAATCCACTTTGAGACTCGTTCGTCATAGATTCTTTAAACTTATGTAAAACTTTTGTGTCATAGAGAGGAGCGGCAAATGGACGCAATTGAATTTTTGAAGTAATCGTCTGCGAATCGTATTTCGCATGTTCGTGCACACCAACGCTTAGTTCTCTTGTCTACGAAAGATCCTTCGCAATTATGAAAATTCGCCGGAAGGTACCTTCTTTAACTTTTTTTCATTGCGAACAGACTTGTGTGATATGCAGCGAGCAATGGCCTTATCCATCCTTTTTCACTGCCGCCTTACGCAGCATTGTATGCCAGAAGGACGTTGAAATACATCTCCAGTGGATGGTTGTTTACTGAACCTGCACCAGTGATTTTTTGCTAACGATGAAATCATGAAGTTACCGTGCATGATGAAAGGCCGAGGTATGAGTTTAGGAGGTGGTAAAGTAAGAAGGCGAACTGCAGAAAAATGTTTCCACAATCCTCTCTTTTAACCTGAAACGAATAACGCCTGCTACCACTTAGAAATTAAAAAAGACAAGACTTATTTTCAACAGTTCTGCAATAGGCTACTGGCTTCTTTCAGGATGAACTTCGTCGAGCAAAATAAAAAGCGCTGCGCATCAATATTGTACAACGGCTGTTTGTAAACATGACATCGATACCTCTCATTTTTGACGTCTTTGCATGCGAAATACTAGCAACTCTTTCAACATCCACATACCATTCATCTTATACGAAACCATTGAATGCACGTTTGTAACAGCACTCGTAATGTTTAACAAGTGTCGTACTATCACGGACGTAAGATGAGGGTGGAGTAGGTATTGCAAGTCACGTGCAATGCGCTTGCCCTATACCTGCGTCTATCGAAGTAGTGAACAACAGGCATTTGTCATATCATCGTCTAGCTCCGGTTGTGACACTGTTGACTTGTTTGCTTATATGAAAATAATGGATTCCTTATAGATGTCTCAGCTCTGCTTTGGAAACACTCACAACAGTTGGTTGAAAGGACGCTAAGCGATGGTGCACTTACTTTGTTTGCAGTAACTTTCGCAGTGGTCCTTTGTTTGGAAGTTGTTTGCATTGCCGCCGTATCCTTGATATTTAAGCTCCCGACACTCGCCGGTAATCGGATCGTGGTACCAATGGTTCAAGGTTGCACCGCCTCCGGGAGGAGTGTAACCTTCGCTGGGTGGCTGGATACATGCGAATGCTAAAGCAGTAATTTGAAGGAAAGTGATTGACAATTACAGACGCATAACTTTTTTGTCACCACCTGCTCACCTCTTTTTGGAAAAGTATGATAAACTGTAACAAGCTGTAAGTGCGCAGGTTACGAAACCAGTGTCTAGGAAACAGTTGGCTATGGCATCGAACAGCCAACTCAAGCTGCCTACTTGTGGTCTAACACTGTAGTGATCACATTCACTCGTATAGTCGATTCCCGTTTGTTGTATTTCACATAATGCCATTGATCGAATGTGCCCTTGTGCCGCCCCAGACGGATAAGTCGGCTTCGGCCCGTTTATATGTCTTTTGTTCTACTCGTGTTTGGGGGTCTGGTGCTACCCCAAAAACTACTTTTTTCATTTCGCTTGTATTCTCGCATATCTCTGATCACATTCACTCGTATAGTCGATTCCCGTTTGTTGTATTTCACATAATGCCATTGATCGAATGTGCCCTTGTGCCGCCCCAGACGGATAAGTCGGCTTCGGCCCGTTTATATGTCTTTTGTTCTACTCGTGTTTGGGGGTCTGGTGCTACCCCAAAAACTACTTTTTTCATTTCGCTTGTATTCTCGCATATCTCCGAAGATATTAATCAAACACCATTCTTTGCAAACAGCTTTAAACTCCTCTAAATAGTTGTCATGCACTGTGTCCAAAACTGGCTTCGTTATGTAAGATTCAGTTCGTGATATGTGACGTACCTCGTGATGGACAGCAGAAGCTAATCGGGTTATTGACGGTGCAGTCGTCGCTGTCACAGATGCAGTCATAGGCCAGCGCACCAATAGCCTCGCAGGTTGCATCAGCGCCTCCGTAGCATTGCTGCACCTGATTTTCAATACGGAATTTCGGGTTGTTGCCGTTCAGAGGGCAAAAACCATAGTTCAAGCAAACGAGGCCATCACGAGTCCTAAACGCTATAGCTTTTACCCATGACACAAAATAAACATCGCCATCAACAATTAGCCTAACTGAAACAATTGCTGCAAAATTCTCCGTTAACGTCCATAACTAGATAAAAGATGACAAAACCACAACATGAACTGTTCCACGTGCCGTCTGTATGTCCAGGTGCGTTTAGACATTGCACTAGGACAATGAAAGATGATGGTGGTTCGCACGCCTTTCTGTCTTTTTGTTTCAAACTCAAAAGTGACATAATCAGTCATTTTGTGCCCATTATAAGTCTGCATTTGCAAAACGTGTTATGTTAAGCTCGTGTCTGTGGTTACAGATCCTCAAATTGCAAAGGCAAATAGATCACCGAAAAGCGTCGATCTGCAATTTAACCGCAATGCCATAATACGGCTCCACGCTAAGTGTTGGGTGAGGTCGGGAATAATTCACAGCCTCATCGCTGTTTAGTAAGTGTAGGAGTGTATGAAAGATGACTACTATTTACAGATAAGTCGCCCGAAAACGCGAGCGAATAGTGGCCGCAATCTGCTGACTTGACGTACAGAGCGATTGAGTCGCCTACGAAAGTAAATATTAGGAAACGCTTCAAAAAGAAGACATAAGAAGAAGTTTAGAAACAGCTTTACGCTGTTGTACAAAGACAAACTTGCTAATAAGCCCTTTCACCTTGGCATCGTGACAAATGGATAGTTTTGAATTGAAATAGTTCTGACTTGGAATAAATCTCCTCACGAAACACGGGGTATCTGAAAACTGTCCGCACTTTTGACGTGGGTTATCTTTTTAAGTTGAAAACCACTCAGTCAGAATGATTTAAGACCTGAAAAAATTCGAACGCGTTGACAAATGCAAACCTTAATAGAACTAGCGAGATCTTGAAGCAGTGGATATAAAGAATTTTAAATTGATGGCCAAAAATATAGACATCGAACAATTCAGTTGAGATTATATACAACACGTTCATAAAAACAACCCATGATCGAGCTGGTCATCAGATGCATATCTATGGAGCATTACCAACAAATTAAGGACAACTAATAATATAATACCGAAAAACTGTTTTCCTCAAATTACAGTTGCCTTGACCTGAGCAGTACTGCGTTGTAAAGCTGCCATTGATGTCATGCCGTGGAAAATAACGCTTTTAAGTGAGCGATTACTTGATTCGAATGTATTTATAGTGTTGTGAGCGTTTTCTTTTGCTTATCATAGAGATAGTTGTTGTCTACTGACTTAATAAAATATCACATTAGAGTAGAAGTGACGTGTACGCAGTTTTGATCGCCAATTTACCGCACATTAAATATTTTCTAAATGCTATATTCCATCACATACGTGCCATAGACGTTCACCTCGTCTATGCTAGCTTTATTTATGGTCATATTTTGAACGCATTTGCCTGTACGAGACCTTTGCTCATTTGTCAAAACAACGATAAATTCTTTTTTTTTGCCCCAAGAATTACATACAAAACAGGCCTTTTATAGTCGGACACAAACTACAAAAAAAAAAAAAAATAATCTGCGCCCAAAGAAAGGGAACCAGTCTCGGTGGCAAATCAAACTATAAGCCGTCTGACAAAAGTGTGTTGACCTTTTTATTTCACAAAAAGGTATATGGACTCCTGATGGCTTATTTGTTGGCCTATTTCACTATCGAAGTCCACTGCAACGATTAAAATGACACCCGCAGTGAGTGGCAACATTTGCTCAGATGCCCCTTTTTCAAAAATCTGTTTCGTATCCCGCGGCTTTTTACGAATCTTTTGAGTTTTTCCGTAACTGAAGCTCTTGAGTTCAAGTCTCAACAGCAACGAGACTTCCTCGCAAAAAAAAAAATCCACTGCGGCAGTACTTTGTGAAGACCAAACGATAGAGGGAAGTGCATTTCTAACGCATCGTCACATGCACGGATGAAATTCGGGGGGTGGGAAGCGATTCGATCCCGTTATAGTGCCAAATGTCTTATGCTCTCGAATCGCACAAACTTTCGCAAACAGTGATTTTCGAGTATGTCGTTACAGAAAGGGTTTTTTGCAAAATAGAAAGTAGAGGAAGGAGAGGGAAGAAGTTGGGAGCACTTATTCATCGCTGTGTCGAGCTAAAAGCTCAGGTTGCCGTTAAATTCCACTAGCGAATTTTCCATCAGGAGAATGCAAATACTCATACCAAAGGAGCCAAATTATATAGGACGCGGTCTGCCCCTCGGCCTGCTCATGAGGTTTCTCTCAGAAGTGTTCAGATCGCCACTAAATCTCACCAATAGATATTTTCAAACACGTAGGTGTCGAAAATGGAGTGTTTAAAATGAAGGTTATTGGTCCATCTGGGATGCCTGAGTTTGTGTCCCCGGGACCCTTCTGGATATGGCTTTCTGTGCGCGCTGACTTATTCAGCAAAACAACAATGTCCTGTCTTTGCAGTAGGCCTCAACTTGTTTGTCCTGGAGGACGCTTAAAATAACGCACATAGGAGAGCAAAGGCATACCTGAACGGAGGTTGGTTGTTGGCGCAACGACACTCGCCTGATCTACAATAGGCTCCAGGCCAAACAGCTTCGCACTGGCGATTCTGTGTGCAGCCCGACTCCCCCGGGTTGATCTCTGCAAGTTCAATGACGTTCTCTCAGTAGTAATCACGCACACATATGGGAGCGATGATGTGGTCATTTGACTGGGCATTTGTTTCTTATAACGCGCAGCAGGAAGTGCCAGTCTGCTAGGGCTTCAGTTTTGATAAATCGCAAAAGTTGGTCGACGTGCACGAGCGACATTTTCAACTCTCATCGTCGTTTGCATCCTTGACATTTGCATCCTCCAAACTTTGAAAAGTGTAGTATACGAAGTCGCTAGTAGCTATATAGCGGAGACAATTTCTTTTAACGGAAATGAAGCTTTGCACAAATATGAAGTAGGACAAATGCTCACGCTTTGTGGGTGCGGGAAAATTTTTGCATATTTGGGCTTGACTTTAACGTGGCGCGGGGGTCTCGATCCTCCTTAGAATTCTTCGACTTCTTTCTCCCCTATTCTTCCATCGGGATTCTTCCCCCCTCCCTTCCAACAAGGCATTCCTGAACGAAGTCCTCTCCCCCTCTCCTGCCCCAATCGAAAATCTTTCCCCTCATGGCATACTTGAGGTACAGCGTCGAGTCGTGGTTTTGCAAAACGCTATAGGAGTTCGTATTTGTGGACAGGTTTTAAAGTGCAAACGGCAATAACGCCACATGGTTGCAGTAAGTTCTGCTTGAAAAGGCCATCATTTCCTTTGTATCTGAGCGATTCAAATTTCTCCGCAACGGAAAACTTTAATTTTTGTCGTTTTTCAACAGCTAGCGTTCAGAAACAAACTTTTGAAAAGTACGCTGATAAGCATGCTTTTTAAATATTCAATCGTACGCGTTGTCCTGCTCCTACTAAACAGCTCACCTGTTATGGTGTTTCTCAAATGTAGGAGTTGTTCGATACAAGTCAGATTATTGGCGCTGTTTTGAGATGGGTAGACGTAATTCTAACACTTGAACAGGAAAGTCTGAGAGATGCAAATATTGGACGCAGTTGGCCGCATAGAAGCTGCATATAATGCTCTCGATTATGTTTACAAATACGGCGCCGCTGAAAATGTGGTGCAATCTCGCAAAAATCGTGTATAGAAAACGTGAGGCTTTTTTTGCAAGAGAGGTAAATGGAAAGTGACCGGCGTCGAGATCCAAGGGAAAATGAATACGAGCTTCAAGAGTTACCGGTGGTGAGTACGTACCATAGGGAAACGTTGGTATTATTTTGGAAAGTATTATAAAAGAAATATAGATCAAAAACGGTAAGAGGTTTATACTGAGATAATACTAACATAAAGTCCTTTATGTGTACAACGTTAGTACATACCCAGATGAATATGGTGCTCCGGGAAAAGGAATCAAGAAAAGAAAGAAAAATTTTTTAAGGTAAAAGCAGACATCACGCGGCTATGAGCAGAGACGCAATAGACGACTGTTAGGAGACCAGATAGTTGTTAAGAATGCAAGAAGCAAGACGCGGATAGATTACCTATGAGAACAAAAGGTGACAACGTTTCGGCCCTTATCCGCACCTGAATTATGCGCGGGCCATCTTATCTGAATAAATGAGGAATGTAAATTAAGAAAAATTGTAGCAAATATAAAAGCTATAGACGATAACACTAACCTCGTCACTCTAGTCCGATATAATAAAGGAAAATCAAAGCTTAAAAATGGTATAATAGAAGAGCCTCTATGAAAACTAGGGTATATTTAGAATTTATGCATAAAGTTAGCTACAGAGTGTACGCTAGGTTAAAAGTTAATATATATATGAAACTATATAGTCGGAAGAAGTGAAACCAGTAATAAGCCATGATGATTGATAATCGATAAATCTGAGTGCAGATGTTGACGGCATCGTGCTAACAGTGGTAACGAGCAATAATTATTTGATCTGTATTTAATACTAGACCTATCGAAGCAATATGAATAACATTTGAAGCTCACTAAAACATTTTCAGGGCTAAATACTAATATAAATACTAGAAAAGAATACTAATACTAATATACAGAAGTTAGGTTGCAAGTAAAACAAATCCATGAATGGAGAGTGGAATACAGGAGCTATAGGATCATTTAACACTACGATGTAAAGTTACGTGAATAAATGCTCCGTTGAGAAATACAGTACTGAAGAGCGATAATCAATAAATCTTAGTATACATGGTCAAAGCGATCGTACTATGAAATAGTAGCACAAGTAGAGCAATATTTATTTAAGGTTAAACCTATAGAAAAACTCGCTTATGGAATTGACTTTTAGGGCTATACATACAAAAAGGATCTAATCAATACGAATGGTTAATAAGCGTAAAAACTAAAGTCCGTGAACTATTTCGTTAATAAAACTTTTAATGCCCTGTCTATTAGGATAGACGAACTTATACACTAATTCTAGTTTGCTAATTATAGCTCTATATAAATATTTTTCTACTAGAATAGGATTAAAACCTCTGTCCTTATAGTTTTTAAGCAGTCCTTTACATTTGTTAATGAAGTCGGTCTTAAATGAGCATAGTTTACTAAATCTAAAAATTTGAGAGATTATAAGGTTTTTGTGTATAAAAAGTGGAATGTTACTGTCGAACTGAGTGTATTTATTAACTGAGAAACTAAATTGATCCGTTTTATCATAGACATTTGAAACGACACCATTAGAGGTAATACGTAAGTTTAAATCCATAAAATTAGTTGTGTTGCACTCGTATGTAATCTCAATCTGTAGTGAGTCTCCATAAATTAATTTAGCAATATTCTGAAATTGTTCGATGTTGAATACAAGAAGATCATCAACGTACCTACAACAAATACCGCTAAAACTTGAAATTTCTGCATATTTGTACTCCATAATGGACAAGGTGAGATCAGCTACATCGGGATTGGTATTTCTCCTCAAGGGCACTCCTTTAGTTCGTCTAAAAGTGAACCCGGCAAAAATAACATTCTTTCCACTGACTAAAAATTTAATTATTTCCATGATTTGTACCCTATCCAAAGAAATAGAATACCCGTTGAAATCGTAATTGTCCGTGTAAAACAAAGTTTTATTACCATATACTTTGATTTAGGGTTTTTTGGAATTTTCAAAGCACATATGTGTTAAATAATCCAATGATAACATTGTGGACTAGTGGTAAACAAAGTGAAGAAATCGGCAGCCAAAACCTTTTTTATATGTTTACTACATTTATTAATTACATCCAAAAAGTTATAAGAATTCTTTACACTGTAGTAATAGTTGACATGGCTTCTTTGAGTGCTATATTGCAACAATTACGTACATGGTTTTTAAGAAATAGTAAAATGCGGTGTAGCATACAAAATAAGAGTTTAAGCGAACTTTTGTTAGCAGCCGCTATATATCAAAACTTGTAGGGAATATTATGCAGATTAGGAACAGCAAACAACTAGGTAATGTTCTGTTTTGTTCTTTCACTTTAATGGAATACTTATCGGAAAATCTGCTGTGTTTTATGTTAATAATGTCCAATGAGTTTTTGTTTTCAACGTATTCATAAGTATCGTTACTAGTAATTGTGCCATTTCCAATTCCAAGTTCCTTATATATATATATATATATATATATATATATATATATATATATATATATATATATATATATATATATATATATATATATATATATATATGTAGTTATTGCATGGTTTATCTACGGGTACAATAATAAACTTAGATTGCATACTAGTTAGTAGCTTGTTCTTACTACAGTTTGAACTATTGCACAATGCAACTCTTTCAGGCAAGTTGGGAGTGGAGGGGGAAGGGGGGGGGGGTTGGGTTAGTGGGAGGGGCTAACAACTACCAATCAAACATTTTCTGCTTCTTTTTATTTTTACACTTCATATTCCTTTTACGCTTAAATCTCCTCATTCTTTCAAGTATCTTATATGCCTATCGTTTGTTCTTCAACTTTTTATCTTCCATGTCTTCATCCTGTCCTTTTCTGCTGTGTTACTTCACAGTATCCGAGCGGCACTTAGTCCCTTTTTGTGTCTTATCCAATTTTCTCTCACCCTCTGCACGAGTCCGCTTGAAGCTCTTCAAGAAGCAAGCCTCCATTCTGAATACTTTCTCAGTGACGGAACTGCCTAGACATAGTTGCAGGGCAATTTCTGCCGTGGAAATAATATGCCACGACCCCACGAATTTAAAACGACGATCAGACTCATACCACCCCAAGATGTACAGAAAAATAACACGAAGTTTCATAGAGATGGTCTGCAAAACGAGATTTTTTAGATGGATAAAGTGTTGGATCTTCCTTGCGGAATATGTTGGTTTTATTCCTTGTGTGAAGTACTATAATGGAGATCCTATGATCTCTGATGTGCCACGTACCATTTTTAGTGCATTTGATGGGTTTGGCTGCAATCTAATCGCTCTTTCAGCCCATCGAATCTGAATCATTGTTGGCACTAAGATATTTGTGACAAAAATTAGGTAACCATTATTGTGACGCTGCTGTCTTGTAGAAAAAACAATTCGCAGCAAAAATTTTCTTTTGGCATCGCTAACTGTTTAAAATTTCTTGGAATGTTCAATCATGAGCATGGTAGCAAATTTTTTCTTGAAAGTTTTTCCATTCTTCTCTATTTCCATGACATTAGCGTTCGTTATGCAACCCTCCCACGATTGATGCAAGTGTCACAGGGCTTATAATTTTGCCTGAGGCACTCTCTATCTGGTAAAAGTGCCATTTTTCAGATGGAGATCGAGCGTTAATTGCTTATGGTCAACGATCGAACGTCATTTTAACGTTACTTCGTCGGTATTCATTATTTCAATTGCAGCCGCAGATACCGAAAGTTTATGAGCTTGTTCGGCGTTAAACTTTTCCTTTTATATACTGTATCTCCTCTTCTCAGCTCACTGCTAACACTGAAAAGAATTGTGCACATGCGAACTTAAGTGTGTGCTTACTCACTTCGCCAGCAGTAGGAGTCGATTTCAACATAGGTCGACAAGCAGGCGCAGCGTTTATTACCAGCGCAGTAATTTCCAGTACCGCAGTCGGTTGACACTTCACATGGTCTTCCCACAGTTCCGTGCTGAGCATCGGCTTTAGAAAGCAATAGAATAACAGTGATTATACAAGACAGCCAGCTGGACAGTATAGGCATCAGCGAGTTTATACTTCCGGAAATCATTCGTGTTATGATTGCAGTATAAGTCTTAAAACAAAATGAAGCGTTTTCTTGAATGTGGAATATAGCAGCAGTTATCGGAAGTGCACAAGAATAATGTCGGGGCTCTGTAATACCACTGTGAAGCACGCGACTGTCCGGATAACCGCAGTTCGGGTGCGGACGTTGTTTGGGAACTGTAGACTCGGTGGACAGCGCCGCTCAACGTAAAGTGCCTCCTTTCGTGGGCGGGTGCTAAGTGCGCTGATCTTTTAGCTGCTATCCTTATTTACCTGTCAATGGTGAAGCATTCGTCCCAACAACAAATCACTAGATGAAGTCCATCGAATGGATACATCTGCAACATAGGCTGTAGCAAAAGTTTCTTTGTAATTTGCAGACCTACTGCAGAAATGCTCTTTAGTGAAATGATACTAGCGTGAGCAACCTCCCCCTATATGCAACAAAACGAACTGGTGATATATGTGTGGTTAACGTTTATGATGGAATCCACTTCACTCTCGCTCACACTTCAACGATAATACGTGTAAAAGTTGGTGAAAACTGTGTTCGCATGTAGTAACCCTTTACTTCCTGGATAGGTGCAGTAACCGTCAAGTTGAGCATTTGTCTGGAAAGCAAAGGTTGGTGTCCGAATTCTGCCTGCGATCATAGAGTTCGCTTATCCCTACACATGAAATGAAAGACAACATAATGATGGCGGCGAAGTGAATTAAGTACGCCCAGAGTAAAGCAAGCCTCTATTGACGAGACTTACCTTGCTCTTTTTCTTCCGTTCGGTGTTCGCGAGATCGTAATTATCGCTCATTCGTCATTTCCTATTGCAATCTTTGGTGCACTCGCAAACCTCAATAATGCATATTGTTTGAGAATGCTCAGTGTGTTCAGCTGTAGGTTGCATACCGTGAAAAATGAAACGAGTCTCATGATAAGGGAATGGATAAAGTGATCAAAGCGTTCACTGTCTCATTTCTCTCGCGCTCGCCGCGTTTCCTCCACCTTGCTGATGTTCCTTCATTTTTATTTTTCTATGGCCCTGTTAGACTTAGCAGTATTTTTCGGTTTCATAACGGATGGGGAAGCAGGATGTGTATTTCCCGGCCATCATTACATAAAGTGATTGATTAGAACAAGCCATTTTGAGTCAAATATGGCTTAGGTATTTGAAAGTTGCGCCGTTTGCATGCAGTTGACTATTTTCTTTGTTGCCATCAGCGATAATTCATCCTCCCCCTATTTCATCGGTTTACTCGTTGCGTATCCGTTTGTTGGCCTTCGCTCAATCAGGCTCACTTGTTTTTTCTCTCCGACAGATGAAGTGACTGATTGATGAGTTAAAATAAAATGTGGCGGTATTAACGCGAAAGAAATTTTTCGAGTTAGCACTTGTGAGGCTATGGCTAGCCATGAGGCGATCTCTGATTTGTAAAGGCAAATTTGGGTTTGTTGATATATGTGCGCAACGGAATAGAAATACGAGTGGTGGCCGCTTCGATTGCGCAGAGTTGTGTCGTTGAGATGCCAGCCGCGTCGTGCCAGTCTTGCACTGCAGTTGTGCCATCGTTGCATAACCGAATTTGTCTTTGAATAAAACCTCCTTCTTGACTTAGACTTCCCGAGGACCTGAAGCAACTGTCCAGTAGAAGAGAAATCCGGAAGCAAAGAACATGGAGAACTGCATATGCTGCGAGTATCGCATATTTTAGACAGCAAGCTTGAACTACAAAGACTTACCGAGAACCTGTTGATGCTAGTTTCGTCTGCAACAGCGAACTTTTCATAACGATAGCTCAAAACTCTCCAGCGCAAGTGTCATTCACAGTTCGTCGAATAAAAGAAAGATGAATGAAAACGAAGCTCTTGACTTACTGAACATCTGAAAGTATGAGAGACTGTAAAGTGTTGTGAGATCAGCTAATTATGAGAGGAGGTCTATATCATTTAGCAGTTGTTGTTCTGATGAAGCACAAATATCTGCATCATTTCTCGGTGTGTATTGAAAGATCGAAGAGATTTGACGACGAACGTTCATAAACCGTTTGAATGGCTCTGAGCGGAGTGGAGTGGAAGCGCATTGTTTGTGTGCTCACTAGTAAACGCGTCACGAGAACAAACGAATCTCATCTTACTTTGTCTCGTAGGTAGAAAAATGCGCTGAGCTCAATAAAGTGAAGTCGCATCGCTTTGCATTAGGCTACATGTCGAATTTGTGCAATAATTAAACCTTATACTCAGCATTCGATCGCCACATAACGAGAGGAGGAGATAATTGCTGGTGCCTTGCTTTCTGCCGCAGTTTTGCTTTCACTAGTGAAGGGCAGAGGTGAAAATGTGATTGCTTTAATATCTTTTTTTTGTTGATAAATTTGTTTACTGCCTTCTGAGGCTCCAACAGTGAAATCAGGAGTCACTATTATCTTCAAGCTAAGATGGTTGCGTAATGCAGCTTTTGATAGACCGGCTCGCTTTCAGGTCATTTTCAACGAAACAGTCTATTTAACGAGTGAGTTTTCAGTGTGAAGAAGTATATGATATCGCACACTCAGCTTCATTAGTTGCATAGGTTGAACAGTAAAGAAAAAATATTCTTCGATAACTCATTTGCTCTGTGAAAGTAACCAGTTTTTTTTTTCAGTGATGTCGAATTAGGCAGAAAATCGTTAAGGCGTTAAAAGTATATGCTGAATTTCAGAAAATTCGCTCAAAGCTTAAAGAACATCGCGAATTTTTGACAAACTGTCAGAAAATGAGACGTTTCAATGAATTTTTGCAAAATTCAAAAGTATTTTAAATCACCTAGCCTACTTTTGCGGAAATTCGGCAACATTTTGAGTGATATGTTGCATGCTTTTCGCTATTTGCAAATTCCTCAAACGATGTAGCGAATCTTTTCCGGTTATTGTGATTTATTTGAATGGCATAGTGAACATCCGCAAAATTCGTAAAAAAAAAAAAAGCCGATAAAATTTGTGGACTATTTGAACGATATAATGAATTTCAGAAAACGATATGACGAAATTTAAACGATTCAATGGACTTGTAAGAACCTCAGGACGTTATTGCAGTACTAATTGTGGCATACAACTCTTGTAGAAACCCGATATGAAATCTTATTTTGTAAGTGAGTTGAGGTAGCAGCAACAAAGGCGGTTATAATGTGGGCATGTCACGAAAATCTATAAGAGGAAGGAAATTCTTCCGACCTCATTCACGCTTTCAAATGCTTGTCTAGTTGTGGAACACAAACTTCAAGTTAATAGGAAAATTAAAAGCAAGCACCTTTAACGCTAGATGAATTAAAAAGGTAAAAGAACAGAAAGAAACGATTTTAGCTCTAAAGGGCGAATATGTTGTTAGCAATCTACCACAAACAAGATGCACTTTTGGCAGACCATTGATGCTAACCTTTTTGCTACTTGGCAATTTTAAAAAAGCCGAATGGATTCATTTCTGACGAGATTAAAAGGCAGTGGGAAATTAGCCTTTTTGTTGAATCAATGCAAAGTTTAAAAACGCAGTCGGTATTTTCAAATTTGTTGAGAGGTTTAAACGATGCGATAAGTTTTCGTCGAGATTCGATTTCAACGATTCAACGAATTCTTTGCATAATTCTTCAAAAGTTTGAAAAGCTTTCGGGATTTTTTTTTCGAAACTCGTGAAAAGTTGAAAAAAAGTGGTGATCTTTTTGTGCAATTTGTAAACGCCTCAAATGAGACTGCTGGTTTTGGCGAGATTCGTAAAAAATTTCGATGGTCCGAACAATAGTCATTATATTGCAGAAATGTTCGACGCCTTAACTAACCTTTGCCGTTTCGCACCGTACATGCTCAATTCTATATAATTTTTCGAAAGCGTCGACAATCCATTGCTAACAAACCGATTTCATCTATTTGGTAACAATGTGGAGGTAACTTTATCGAAGCATCACTATAGTGATGTGATTCTTATGTTTGTACACACCAGCTGCTGATGAGGGGAGGCCATAAGAAATATGAAGAGAGCGGAAGTTTCGTTTTTAAGGCGTGGAAAGAAGGCGTAAAATACTTTTTAGGGAGTTGGCGTTGGGGGCAACAAAAAGAGAGTGAAGAATTTACACAATATCGAAGCAAAAACGTTCTAAAATAAGCATTCTAGCTGTTGAATTGGACTCCTAAAAGTTTATCATTTGGCACGTGACAAATTTGCGCTTTCGCATTTACGACGCACCTCGACATTGCAATACTTGTGTCTTTTCATTGTCATCGTACACATTAGTGTTGCTTCTCGACATCATCATCGGTGCTCGGGTTCTTAGGTTTAGCTAGATAGTCGTTAGGACCTCCGATATTACTGAGGCCTAAATTCGGACATCAAGCTGAAAAGTCATCGGAGGTTCGGAAAGGTATCGAAGCCCCACTTCAAGTGTTTCTTCTGGGGTTTTTTTGGAGAAGGAGGGGAGGGAGAAATTCCGAAGAGATTAATGAACATGCGCATATTTTTTGGTCAGCTGATATCATTTAAGAAAAGTTGAGCTGGCTGCAGTTCGAGTGTACATGGAGGATTGTAAGTGCTCTAGTTTTCGCGTCGAATTTGACTGGTCATAGTTGTCGTTTCTAGTAATGCCAAGAAACCGGACATGGTTGTGCAGGCACTAATTTTATGGTTGGAGAAGAGAAGCACAAATAAAAAATTAAACGGAAAATGAATCTGCTCATTTCGCAGTTCCGCTAAAAGTTCGACACTGTGGATCTCGAGAATGTTCATTTCCATTTGTCACTTTTGGGCTTTTTTAGGGATTGCCAGTTTGATTATGAGTCGAACAATAAGAAAATTTTTCCAGCTGAAATGATTTATCTGCTTTCGTTGGGCCTTTGCAAATCTCCATTTGTAGCATATATAGCGGTAGAAGTAACAGTGGTATAATCCTTACTCACACTAGCATAAAGAAAATTATGATGCACCCAAATGCTGCAATCACGTCCATGCATATGTGTGTATGTGTCTGTCTGCTTGTCTGTCAGTTTGAGTTCGGAAACTGCTGAAAACGTAGCTAAAAACTCGAGTTTCAGTCGAGCTACAAAATTCGAAGGGGGTCACAGGCAGCTTACAGTGCAAAAAATGCGCGCTTTTTGCATTTTTTTGGATTTTCATTTTATGGCAGTCATGCCACAGAGAAGCAGGCCTTTGCAAAAGATATACTCGAGCAGCCAGACGAATTATAAAATATCGTAGATTTGTGAACGTTATGCGCTTTCCAGTTATTCCTAATCACCCACCTTTTGTATGTTTTCCCTCTTCGGAAGTTGGAGTAGAAGGAAATGAATAAACTGAAGTACTTCTTTTCACGAAAGTGTTGATAATACCTTTGATGCGCTTATTTGGCTCATCGAGGAATATGTAAGTAAGCGCCCCAATATACAGAGCCGTTGGAACCATTGCCAGTGATGCGCAGTTCGATACTTAGCATTACCGAATCTTAAAAAGCAAAAGCATGAGAAACAAAGCAACAGCACATGCAAATGGGAAAGAGGAAACAGATAGCTGGAAAGGACGTATTCCATCAGGAGCAATTCAAGAAACCTGTTGCGCAATGCCAAATTTTCATTTGCATAAACGGTGTAATTTTCGTGCTCTGTCATGGGTGGTCTTTTGAAGGTGGCTCTTAACGCAGTGCTACTAACACCTTGATGACAGCTACTTGGAATATAGTTTCATTTAGCGTTGCTTATTGCCCCATTTGAACCATCTCAAAGATGGTTTGCAAGATCGAATTTGTATATTCGAACAGCGTTATTGATGGTCTTTTGCATGCAGTTTAACTCTTCCTTAGCAGCCGTTCTTATTTCCTCAGGGAAAATTTCAATTCTCTATGCGATAGAACACTCAGCAAAATCAAGGCCCTGTCACGTTGCAAATACGACATTCGTATTTTGCAGTTGTAAAGCAGAATGGAACAGCTTCTGGCTGGTTTTTTTAATGTGATTACGGAAAAATATCGTCTCGTCTTAGATCGATCATAAATTTCTAACGTCTTAGGATGTCAACTCCCAGATTGTAGCAGATTGCGAGCCTTTCTTGATAGAATTTAGCAAGCTGTTGTTGAGCACCGAATTTGGTGGCGGCGGTTTCAGTTTGGTTGAGCTTCATCGTTTTCAATTCCTTTCTCTACTTTCTGGAATTGGCTCGGGTGGCAAAGACAGAAATTAAGTATCATCGCCTACACTTTCAGTTTGCCTTCAAGGTTAAGCGCTTTGAGATTAGGAAAGAAAAAACAAAAGCAGAGATTGAAGGAACAGTTTCGACCACGTCGAAGTTAGGAATGATGTCGTTACTGAAAGTTGCTATCAAACATAGAGGGAGTTTTTCAGCAGCTTCGTCAATGTAAGGTCCGGATTGCGGTCACTTTTAAGCTTTTGCAAAAGCAGCTTGAGGTCATCAATACTGGAGGCTTCGATTATGTCTCGCTGAATGAAGTGAGCAATTTTCTCACTGTTGAAAGTATTGTCAATGAAATCGCTGACCTCGACGTAAATTGTGATTACAGAATGGTTAAGAGAAAGGCTATGTTGATATCCAGCAGTTTTTTTATTGATAAAAATGTAGATTAATTCATAAACACAAAACTCGAAGAAGTTGGATAGACAAAACCTAAACGTTACTGCTCTGTAACTCGATTGATCGGCTTTGCCTCTAATGTGTTTACAAATTGTTGTGATTCATCTTTCTTCTTCCAGGTAGGCGGAATAATACCTGTTGGAGTAATTCAACAGAACAGCGTATATAACTTTGGGATAAGGATAAGCATCCCGGATGCTGACAGGTCACTCAGTGGCGTTGGCTTGAGTATTTCGATGTTCCTGTCACTAATTATTGATGACAATCAGTCAACTAGGGGCCAATATTTAGGAGTAATAAAGCGATAGTTTAGGGTTCAAAGTTCAATACTAAATGAAATTATTAACACACGTATTTTATTATTCGTTGCAATTAATCGAACCAATAATTCAAGTAAGTGAAATGCAAAGACGCATGTAGCATCAGCCATCGATGAGAACCTTCTCGGTCTATTTCCAATGAAAGTGATGAAGACATGTTTGCCACTACTGCTTTCACCATTCCCAAATTAATTTCTGAATGCACTTTTAAATGGGAATTCCGAAGCAAACCTCTAACATCTCGAAAATGTAGCAGTTCTAGGCCTCCACTATTTTTGAGATAAAATTGGTTTTTTACGAAATATGTTTCATTTTTTCTGAGGTATATTCTGCGATATGACATATCAAGAAGTTTTTCATAAGTAAGGAAATATTATGAGGTTTGATTAAGCGGAAATTTATGTGGCAAAAGAAAGGAATTTTCCGAGAAAAGCTTTATCTGATGCACAAAACTATCGCATTAAGCAAAATAAGTGGTCCCTCAAACGTGGGTGGTATTTGGCAGACAAAAATATTTACTCGGAATCATATTGGCTGGTGTTGATCATTTAAGCTGCTCATCATTGAGGCACAAACACACTTCAAATTTAAGTACGCTAGTAGAAATCGTCAGCAGTAATTAAATCGTTCACAAATTTGTTCTCCGACTTTCTCATCTGCAGTCATCTTATCTATATTAGTGGGTGGATGCCAGTGAGTAAAACCCATCAATTAATCGAGAACTCAAGGGCCGCCAAGGCGCAAACAATCAAAAGTCACGCTTTGCTGCAAAAGCAATACTTTCAGCGAAGAGCAATCACTATATCTGCGAGTTTCAGCTTGTCAGCTTGCCAACTCATCAGTGTTAGTCCGTAGTGAAATGTGATATTTAGTTAGTGCAAGTTTAGTTGTAGCCATGACTATTTTCTGAGAAAGGGGAGAGGGGGAGGTCAAATTTCGGATGCATCGTAGGTCGAAGAGCAAAAAATGTTCGTTCGCATTTAGAGTTCCTCCTCAGGAGACAAAGTCGCACTCGTAGACGCCTCCTCCTTTCCTCTCGCTGACTTTCCCCTCCTCCCCCTCTCATTTTATGGCCTCGATAGCGATTGTCACAGTTTGCGACTTCGTAGAACGGTTTAAATATTCACGGCATATTTTATTCACAAAATCACACAGACAATTGAACAGTAAAGCTTTCCATTGTCTGTAATTGTATTCTCCAAATGATGTTGCGGCTAGCTCTTTTTTTATTCAAGTTCTTTCCTATATTTTTCGCTTTCCCTTTTCTCTTATGTTTTTCCAACGTATAAATACCGTTACCATCCGTAAATCCGATTAAATCTCTATCCGTTTTCAGAAGTTTTTTGAGAAAACACCTTCCATCTTTTTCTCTTTCTTCTCTTCAACCATTTATTTTTGCAAATAAAGTGAAGAACGCTCGGAAAATTGGAGTAAAAAGAGGTACATGTAAAGCATATGATCACGATGATCCAAAAATTGGCATCAATTTAATAGAAATTCATAGAGTTTACCGAGGTCGAAGTGCTCATGGCGATTAGTGGACGCGAAGATCAAGAGGATGTTCATTTCATACTGTTCCACATTCGAAAAGAGAAGAAATTATATACTGAATTTAAGGATGAGACTCGCGGAAACAGTTGGGAGCTATTAGTAGGTGACAAATTACGTCGAATGAAAGAGGGGAAAATTGGATCGACTTCACTATCAGAGAAACCATAAACAATTTCAAAAGACAATATGAAGTCTGACTTAAGCTTGCAATATTTAGTCCGAAAATGCGCGAATGCGTTTTATAATTCGAACGTTAGAGACTCACAAAAACTTTTTGAAAAGTTATTCTCGTGAAACGTATTTACATATTTCCCAACATCTCTCTTTCCGATTTCAAAAACGACGACCAAACTGGACAGTCATATTAAAGAAAACAGAGATAATAAGCAATGAACGCCTTCTTATAATGTTCACTTCAGCTATACTGAATTGCAGTGTAGTGCAATTTGCCACCTTATACGCCCAGTTGCCGCCTTCTCACGATGTTTTTAAACGCAAAGGGTCCTCAATGAACACTCTCAAGGCTCGGATGGAATTGGCATAGGAATCAAAACTTCGGAGACTCGTAACGGATATTCGTGCTCCAAACCCATATGTAACAACCTTCATTTTTCACTATTAATATCCAAGTAGCAAGGGTTAGCCCATTGGATGAGGAGATTTAAATCTCACTAAGGCTCTCGAAAATCTATAAAAAGATAACTAATGGATCTACAACTCTTCAATTCATGAACAAAAAACTTACAGGTACTGGTTAGACTACCTGTGACGTCATCCATATATGCTAGGAATAACGTGGGTCCTAATATGCCACCTTGCGGAACACTTCTAACGACTGGGAAAGGAATTCGCCAACCTCTGATCGAAAGTTTCGACCACTTAGAAAGTAATAAATTCAATTTAGAAGCTTCACCAGTATACGGATGAGGAAAATTTGAATAAGTTTTTTATCGTTCATTGTGTCAAATACCATGCGCGAATCGATATATACAACATCAATCTGCGGTCGATCAGTCAACGCGAAATCCAGTCATTGCAACAGTTCAATAATTAAGAAACTATTGGCTTTTTCTTTGAGCAGCCAAACTGGTTCGGGGTGAATAAATTCTTTCAAAGGAAGTGATCACAAATCGATTCCCAAATATGGCTTTGCATGCCGATGATGTCAAGGAAATAAACGAATAATTGGAAATTTCATTTGAAAGCGACTTCTTGAGCAATGAAATGACTATTGCAATCTTCCACAGGGAATAATTAGGGGGAGAGATGTTCCAAAAGGGAGTAATAAAGGATAGGAAGCACCATGAGGAATTCGCTTCAAAACAAATAGAGACAAGCCGTCAAGAGAGGAAATATTTTATTATTCAGAGATCTCAAAAACTGCATTAGCGGCGATGTCACCATCGATGGGAAGATTCGTTGTCAAAAGTCATTGGTTCGAGCATTAAAAGAAGGCATCACATTATTGTCTTCTTTGAAAACATCTAAGAAATATTCTACAGATAATTCCACATTTGCTAACTTATCAGTGACAATGGTGCTTATGCTATTTTTTACACATCGAATATTACGTTTCGTCTTTATCTTTCCGCTAACACATTTGCAGAAAGATTTTACACTGCTCGAATATAGAACAGATGGTTCGTAATTGTTTGTGCCTTTATCAACATGTATTACGGTACTCATTGCAACATTTTCCAACTACTTGCCGACCGTCTGCATTAAACCTAACTACGCATAGCCGAAATTCGTTTTCTCCTGACCTTGACAAATATGAAGGCATAGACCTATCATTGGCTACGAGATGTTTTGATAGGGATACAACATAAAATGCGTTGATGCAAGTCGACAGAAAAGATCATTTTCTAGTCACACGAGGAAACTTTATATTTTCGCCATTAGAAGTGAATACCGTTCATCTTCGATATGTTGTCTCCGCACTCGTTGCATCCTACCTCCTCCCTCCACCACTCCCTGTTCCTTCCTCGGTAGGCTAATAGCCTTTGATGTGCCAGGTTATACTGCTCTTTTTTTACCTGCACAATCGGTAATTCCACGGATTAAATTTGAATTTCTTGAAAAGTGTATTGCACATCCATTATTTCGAGCTTGTCCTGAGACTTGCAACAAGAAACATGCACTTGCTTTCTTTTGCTTCAAGACTGTTTGTCCTTTTCCCAATAAAAGAGCCCAGAAGGTGAAGAAACAGGGAAACGTCTAACAAGATAAGGCGCATTTGGTTTTTGCGCAGACAAACCAAACGCTCAAAAAACGACGCCTGCAATTTCACCAGAGGAACTGTTTACCAAGTACCGCCAAGACGTCGAAGGCCACATAGTTTTCAAATTGATGTTTCGACATATACGTTCACCTACTTCCCAGGCAGAGTGATAAGCGTATCAAATTCGATAACACAAATCGCAGATTCACGTTTCTTGAAAAATGGACTGAAGAGCATGATCACATAACCGTTACCACAGGTAACTGCTTCTAGATCTTTAGGAACTAGGAGCATTGTTTGTCATCTCAAATCTGCACTATTGCTCCATGATGCGTACCACCTTCTTTTTCATCAACTCTGTCATGTTTGTTCTGCTATGCATTTTGTTTTCCGCTATGTGCATTCAATATTTATGCTTCATCATTTCTCACTTCCACCATTCATGTTTTCTATTTTGTTTTGTATCCCCGCCCTCCACCCCTATTGAAGGACGTTTTATTCGCCGTTACTCTTGTCAACAATGTCTTCGTTTATTTGCACCACTATGTATGCAAACAAATATTCATCCATTCAAAAACATTTGAACGGCAGTACTTGTCACCATATTTTCCACTATTTTCAATGAATCTCCTTCAAAATCGATCACATTTACACCGTGAACGCACCCAATGATGTTACAGATAGGCGTGCCTTAACCGCCACTTTCCACCTCTTTTCATGACAATGTCAAAAAGCAGCTCAAGGCGGGTGTTTCTGAACAAACAGAGGATTTATCCCTTCTGCATGAAACTGTCTAAGCTTATCTTCTTTCATCCTTACAGGACATTAGTCCATATCTTACTTCTCGACAATATGATCAACTTCATATAAAGTAGACTTGGGAATGGTGTGGGAGCGCCTTGGTTGTAGCCGCGAATGATAACGAGACCATGAGACCTTTGTGTTAACGTAGATTTCCGTGATTGATATACGCACTCCATCCAGAAATCACACAATCCCTCTTGATCTTTCAACTTGGAGGAGGAAAAGGGAGGGTATGTGACCTAAGGTGCCTTGTTCGTGCTCTCAGCGGGCATTAGAGGACTAACATGTAAACCCAGCAAGCATTAGACGACTCGTATTCTACCTATCCTCTCCTTTCCTTTTTTATATTTGCAACTGTTAGTGATTATAAGTCCTCAACAACGGCTGTGATGTTTGTACTCATTACAATTCAAATTTTCATTGTCCACTTTTCTTTTCGTTGTTTTCCGCTTTTCTGCTCTTAAAGTTCATACAAATCCTTGAAGTGATGTGCACGACAGCGTTAAGCATCGCTCATCGAGTTCACGTGTTCAATAACAATCAACGAATATTTAAACTACATCTCTGCAAGCATCGATCTTCATGATAATGTCTTGTTATTTCAGTTCATTGAGTAGGGACAATTCTACGGCGGTTTGTTATGTGTCACACTCATGCGCTTTGTCTTATTTTCTTGGTGGCTATACGCACGCGAGCGGTCGATTCTCGTTGAAGATGGGCGTGACTTGTGGTTGTGGCAGCTATTCGTTGGGTCGTGTTGACGGCATTTTTTTTTCTTTTTGTGAGACGTCGCAGATGCCTTCCATTCATTTCGTTCCGTACTTTTAAGCGCTGCATACGTAGTATATTGAGGTGATGAGACATTGATACCTTTATAGAAACTCTCTTTCTGAAAACAATGAATAACAGGAGAGATATTGCTGTGTTTCTATGGAGGTCGCCGAATAAAATTCAGGAGCTAAGTTATGAGTTAAGCGAAATCCTGTATTTTGATAGGCTGGATGTTCTTGGACTTGATTCTTGATAAATGAGATCTGTTAAAGTTGACCTTTCACTACTTTACACAAATATATATGACTTGTGAACGTCAGTTCAGAATAATTTTCGCGTTTGCTGTAGTAGTTGAGGGTCAAAATAATGGTCTAGAATTGGATAGAGCAACGAAAAATTTGTTCACTTAGGCGAGAATTTCCCCGCTGACTTGTTTTCATCGCTATGTACAGGCCTTTAGGAATCGCCTTCAGATTGATTTTGTAATTGTGAGTATGAAAATACATTAAATACTAAACGTTTCACTTATTACTTTCAAGAGCGGATGTATATGTTTGGATTGATGTCACTTTTATCGGCTTTCTTTTCCTCTCTCTTCTCTCTTACTCGCTGCTTGTATGCCATCTCACATCGTACGTTTAAAATAAAAGGGAAAGAAAGTTATTATACATTACAACCCCGAACATAGTCATCGGTTGAAAAATTTCCAGGAGTAAGCGAAGTATTTCGCAAGAGAATCTCAAAAAAAGGAAAAAATAAATAGGGTGAATGTGAACTTTGCAAGTTTCAGCAAGAAGTTGAGCAGAAGGTTGAAAGCATCGGAAGGAGAAGGTTGAATTAGCAGTCCTCCAATTTCGAGCTGCCGAGACGTCAGATGATGTTATTCGCAGGCTAAAACGAATCATGTGCTTCTTCTTACGCCATCCTTTCTGCGTCCGGGGAAGGCTGCTTTGCATAAAGTTCAGAAACAAAGTGGGGAAGTATTCGACTCAAATGCATAGAAAGTAGTTGTTAAAACCAAGGTTGTCAGTGCATTTAGACCCCAATGAATTTCTTCCTCCTTCCTTACTGATTGGCAGTGAAAAGACGGGTGGGACATACCTCTCTGCTTATCAGGCGACCTGCGTCACCCCATGTCTCCCGTCCTCCCCTACCACCCGCTCTCTTCCTCCTCCATACATGGTCTGCTTTTAAAAAGAAATGTTCTCACAAACACAAAAAATAGAAACACATCAAAACGGCGACACATTAACGAGGTGGGTTTTCTTCTACTGAAGAAAATCGTTTAAAAATTAAGCTTAAAGGTTAAAGGAAGATCATAAGCTTATGGTGCCTAAATGAAGACTGCTGGATTGTACGGCATGCAAACCTCTATATTCAAATGAAATAGAGAAAAGTGAAAGAGGGATCTCTGAGTGTTATTGTAAAACGCAACGTGGATTCTGCGAATGCTAATTTTTTGTGCCACTCGGCCATAAAGAAAAGTTTCCATGTTTTTTCTAATCTTTTCATGCCTTTCAAAAAGTTGTTGCGAGCAAAGCCATGCAATCATTTCAATCAGCAAGCAAAATTAAGTAAGTAAGTGAAAATGCATGAAAAGGTAGCAAAGAAAGCTTGACCAAACTTCCTGCTTAGAAATTCTTTTTAGATGGCTTAAAACCTCTCGCATTAAAAGTGACTTTAACTACTAAAATGCAGAGTAGAGGATTTTTGTCCAATAAGCCAAAACATTCGCATTTTTTCGGTAAAATTCTTCACCATAATTTCCGCTTGAAATGATTACTTGTATACTAGGGCACTTCAGCTGAAGCCCCACATTTGGATAAGAGAGGGTCCGAGACTGAACGACCAGGGCACACCTGACAGAGAATTAAAAGGGCAAGGAAGTGACCGGTACAGTTTATGGCTGTTCATCCGCAAGTGATTGTCATTTTTGTATCACCGTTAAGCTCAGCGTTCGGCGTTCCCTAATGTCCAAGTACTGCATATGACGTAGTGATCCGATAAATTCAGCGGTGCCGAAACCCCACACTCGGTGCATCTGGTGGGAATTTCATCTGAGCACCGAACACCAGAAATTTCGGTGTTGCTCTAAATTCAGCGTTCAATGTTAGATGCAGAGTTATCCGATGCTTCTCATTGTCCCACCCGAATAGTTTGGCGGCGTTGGCAAGTGGTCTTTATTCGAACATTCGGCATTTTATGATTTTTAACATATACGTTTTCTATTTTAGGAGACGTCTTCACAACACAGAGTCTATTTTGGGATTTTTTATCGTCGTGGTTAGATCAGTCTATCGTGGTATTGAGCGAAGGAGCGGTCCATTGTTCTATCGTATGAGAAGGGCACCGTCTAAGATCGAGTGACACTGCTGAGCGCACTCAACGTAAGTCCTTCGAATTCTTTGAATTTGCTCCTGCTTTGAATCTCTGATGATGTTTGAATGGAAATTTTAGTCATATCGTAATTTTCTCAGTTTCTATGATATTTTCTTCGGTACTTGCAAACAGGCTTGTAATGTGTGCATATTGCACATAGTGCATAGTTTAGCATGCTGCGATACATACCGTCAAAAATGTACTGTCTTTCGTGGCAATTTGCATAGTTTTACCAGGTAAGATATTTCTTAGATGTTCGTGCACGGGTTCCTTCCATACCTTCCCATTTGGGTACGGGTCTGCTCGTGAGCGCTTAAAGGGACGGTTTGGCGTATTTGCATATCAGTTGGAAGCAAAATTTGAAACGCCTGCACATGGGTGGTTGTCTTCTTCCTCCTACCCTTCTCCACTCCCGATTTCTCCTAATCTCTGGGATCCCTGCGAATATAGTCAGAGATGTGCGCTGTTTTCCTATCTACTCAGTATAAAGCAACCAGTTGTCAGTGTTCGCAAATATCAAATGCATTGGAAGTGCTTCTTAGTATTACTGCCGTCAAAAATTCCAAAGGCATATTACAGGGATTGCAGAACACTTGCAGATAACACTTATATTGTCATTCGCTGATGCTGCAGATGATCATTTGAATCATGGGAGTACCAAGAAGATCTCTGGATTCGGTTAGAAAAAGCGCCAGAATTGTTGTTTAGAGATCAAGGATTTCACTCACAACGCATCCGATCTACGAGTGATCTCGCAAGTTATCTCCTGGAACTCAAGGAGTTGACGGCGTAGATGAAATAGCTGGCAAATGAGTAGGCCTTCGAGGAAAATAGGCTGGATGAAGGGAAGTGGGAGAGGGAAAAATAGGAAAAAGAGTGCACTTTTCAACGTACAGAGATGGCTGTGTGTTGAACATCTACAAAAGGGGTCTCCAACTATTCAAAAACTAGCTTACGAAGACCTTTTTTTTTCGGTGCAGTGTGCTGTCGAGTTGGTTGGAGCAGTGCTGGCAAAGAAGTGAGAATCGTCGACATAAATGAATGAATAATTAATATGTAAGCAAAGTGATAAATGGACTGAGTCACGGCTAGCACATCTTTATAGTGAACTTCGGGGACGACAGTTCTTCGTTGAAACAATCAGTTGAGACAACGTTTTTGCACTTTATCAAAGACCATTTATTCATCTGTCTGTTACTAAGAGGGTAATACATACTTTTTGTACCCATTAAAAAGGGCGAATTTTCGGGAGAAATAATTTTTGAAAGAAATATTCAGTTTTGTTACGAAAGTAATATTAGTTGTTACGGCAAAATACGTTATTGTTGTGTTATGTTTTCACATCAACAAACAACAGTTTTGCTAATCTCCATTTGCTTAGTTTCATTTCTTTATGCATCCCTTATAAGTAAATTTTCCAACTTTTATAATTTTGATTAGCTAATGTATGAATTTTTCCCCTTGATGTTTCACGGTTAGATCTTTATAGTGAACTCCAGGAGAAAGTCTTACGTCTCACTTGATTTTCTGAGCTTTTTTTTTTTTTTTTTGCAACATAACGACACCATTTTTGCAACCGGTTGATTTTTTATTTGATCAGTTTATTACTTCAAGAGTGTTGACGAGGTTGTGATGTGCTTCAGCAGTGCACGTATGCAAATTCCCGTCAATTGCAGTCAATAGCCACGGTCCATTGTGATTCTCTATTAGTCTATGCAGAGATTTGAAATAGGTTTGAGCAAAATGAAAAGAAATTAGGCGTATATGCGGCCATGCGAGATAGATGTTTAAGTAAAGCAAAAGTCCTTGACAGATAGAGTAGGAACGCCAATTGCACATAGAACTTCTTATTATATACATAAGGCTGAAATTAAATTCTATCGTGTTGGTGACGCCGTATTTGACAATTTTTAGTGGTAATTTTGGTTTATTTCCGTAAATTTGCTGACGATTTAAATGATTCTACTTTTTTTTTTCTTACGTAACCGCCACTAATTTGAATTAGTCTATTTATTGACAGGGTTCCAATATTTCATTCTCAAAATCACAAACAATTCAAATGATTTAGTTTAAAAGAAACAAACTTTAAAAAGTTCCATCGATTTAATCCTTCATCAAAATTCATAAGTAATTTGAATGATCAATGAAAGGCGAAGGGTTGAGATATGTGACAAGTGAAACGAGTTTATTAAAGCGCATAAATTATGAGCAAATATAGCAAATGTGGATAAAATCGAGTAAGATTAGAGTAAAAGGATTTCGCAGTCTATAATTATAAGCGAAGGTGTCGTACGCCTATGAGTGGAACAAATGAAACGTAAGGTATGTCTTGTGAGAAGAGAGTTTGAAGCTCACTTCAAAGATTCTATTGTTGCTAAATTCACACTGTCATCCATCTGCCAAAAATATATCAGACAAAGTGTGTAAATTTAGGTGCCGTAGTTGATGTTCTCTTCGTCATATACTTACGGCACTTACAGCAAAGAAAGTGAAACAGATTTTCGTATTGGAAATACCCATCAACCAAGTGTGTTTCATTACTCATTTCAGTCTATACTGCTGCCAAGCCAATACCCGCAAAAATTTTCCATCAGGTGCATTTCGTCTGGCAGGGGAGAGTAAATATTCCTCATAATAGCATCATTTTT
Organism: Baylisascaris procyonis; assembly: GCA_037389465.1. Classification (NCBI taxonomy): domain Eukaryota; kingdom Metazoa; phylum Nematoda; class Chromadorea; order Rhabditida; family Ascarididae; genus Baylisascaris; species Baylisascaris procyonis. The sequence continues at coordinate 2,781,973 of JAZARR010000033.1, read as the reverse complement.
GTGTGTTCGGATGAGAAAGAGGCCTGGTAGCTTTGTCCTATCCTCCACACGATTGCGTTTAAGGTGGGAAAAGAAGATAGAGTTCGCAACAAGAGGGTGCCGCAAAGAAGGACGGGAAAACTGTACGAGTTGTTTGCGGGAATGAAGCCTTCGCCCAGACTTTTGCGTGGACGGCCGATGAATCCAACGGATGTAAAAAAAAAAACTAACTCAAGGTACTGCTGGATGTAGTAGCAACAGGTTTGTCCCCTTGCGAGCGGTTAGTGTGGGTGGTCTTTAATGGGATAGAAATGACTAACAGTATTCAGGATGACATAATATCATGTTCATGCGCCGATGTGATCTATTCAAATGCTGCATTCATCCGACAAGGCAATACGCTTGTGATGGTTTACCCAGAGTTATTTTCTGGCAGCAAGTTTGACTCGTTTGCAGTCTTAAGTCAGCAAGACCGGCAATGCAGTGTACCAGAAGTTTTTCCGACTTTGAAGAGTGTCCGTCCTAGAAATCACCGACTGTGATGTTGACAGGATTTAGTTTGTTTAGTGCCGGAGGTGCTTCGGATTTGGTATCGAAGTCGATTGCCTTGCTTGCTGTTGTTGGCTGTTAGACCTTCGCGTATCCTCGACCGAAGTTCGTTCGTTTAAGTACTGTTGGACTACTTGAAGATAGGGATTACTTGCATCACTATATTAATATCGCGTTCGTTAAGTGCATACACGGAAGGAAATCCACAAGCGGTGATCTGCATGCTCCCCTGCAAACTGAAGATCCATATCCGTTTAGCAGACGAGCTTCTCCGATTCGAGTTACTGTGTTTGTCGCATAGTGTTTTGAGGACAAGCGCTTCATATCGAATTCAGTTGTTTTAGATTTCCCTATTTTGGGGCGATAACAAATCTAGCCTACCAACAGAGAGTTATGACCACTGTGTGAGTATAGCAGTAGGTAGTACTGATGGTGTTAGTCGGCTGTGTTGTTAGACATGTGTTACGTAAGTATTCAAATAATAATAAGCAGAGGTCAGCTAAAATGACAGCGACCAATACACAGATGCATGTGACCTTTACCTATGTTTAAGAGAAAAAACTCACGTGTAATTTACTGTGCTTAAGTAAAAAGCGGCATGGTCTCTTTATTAATTTAATCTTGGAATCGGAGACCGCTAGGATATTGGATGGCAGGAAGGCGCGGAAAAGAAGCGGAAGTAGACGGGATCTGTGAAGGCCACCTTTTGAGCATGTGGAAGGTAGATTTCTCAGAACTCGACAACAAGTGAAGCAGGAGAAAGGGCTTTGAAAAATAGCGAAGAAGTGTCAAGGTGAATAGTGTAGGGAAGAACAAGGAGGAGGGAGTAGGATCGAATATTATCCAGCAAGGTGTCTTCGTAACACATTGGGGACCGGAAACACCTTTCGCTGAGTTCAGCTCTAGTTACATTTAGCTTTTGATGTATTCCCTAGTATGTTGGCATAGCGTAAATATTTAAGGTTGCGCGGAGCGAGAATGAGCAGTGATCCGTACGGTGAAGGGTCGAAATGTGTTCTCTACCATGAGAGGCAGCGCATGCAACTCTGCCTTTTGCATGCTTTGAACAGCCTCATGCAAACCCATGCTTTCACAAAGGACGATTTGGACGGCATTGCTGAGAGTCTGGACCACTCTTATTGGTTCAACAAACATCGCTCCATGTTCGGTACAGGTAACTATGATGTGAACGTGCTGATCGCGGCACTCGAAACGCGCCATCTGCGAGTCGTTTGGTTTGATGCACGACGTAGCACGGCGCTCATCGATCGCACAAAAGTGCTTGGCTATATTTTCAACGTTCCATCTAAAGGATTTATTCCATTTTTGAATGGTCGTCACTGGTTTACTGTTCGCGAGGTCGGTTCGTTGGGTTTCTTCAATTTTGACTCAAAAAAATCACAACCGGAGCCAGTCGAAGACTTTTGCCGGTTCGCTGATAAGCTGCTTGCAGAAGGCAACCAACTTATGCTCGTTATGAAACCTGAGAATGTCAACGAACTAACTAACTGCGATGTTTGCTCGGATGGCACAGTGCCTTAGTAATGCTTTTTGGGTGTCTTCTTTTATTTACAGTTTTATGGGGCTACGATTACAAAGCAGCATAAGTTGTGCCCTTAACAATCTGTTCGAGAGCTCTCACTGATCGTGGTGAATAATAGATTAGGGCTTCATTGATTGCAGTTTTCATGTAAGAAGTCCTGAAAATCTGAATTCAATTGAATTTTCAGAACCTCTGAGTGTAGTAGCCACTGAGCGAAAGCTGGAATGTCGAGCGTGACTAGTGTTAGCTTGTATGGTTGATACATTCCGTGTTTGATAAATGCCTGTTTTCTTTGTCGAAGAAAATGTTTGAGGACGAATTCGGACTTTGAGAGCAGACTTTGGCCAAATGATTTTTATCGGTCTTTATGAAAGGACTTAAGTAATACAAAGTGAACAGTTATTTACGTCTCGTGATATAATATTGAAATAGTTCCTCTGATGTTCTAGGGTAAAAGAGGAGAGAAAATTTTCAAGCGTTTCATGGCATCCGAATTGGTGCGAACCTTTGTCGTCAGGGAAGACTGCAGCCTAGCGCTAAGTTGTTTTTGTCGTCTTGAACTAGCCAAGTTGGCTATCAACATTCACTTTGATCGACTTCAAGTGCCAACATGGTTACCAGCTCCTAACAGGAGACTTTCTTCCTTTAAAGACGGCTATCCCATTAGCTTTGTGGCATTCTTCGACCTTGACCTAGATAATAAGGTCGACTGCTGCGGGGCTTGCTAGCGGCTTAACAGCTGGTGACATAATATGGTGAAATTTGATAGTTTTGAGAACTAGCGCTTACTCGTTTAGTTAAAATTCTTGTCGGGATGCGTTGGCTTTTTTTCTGTTATCTTAAGCAGAGGGTACTTTAGAGCATAGCAGTCAGAATTTTTGAATTGTAGTCGAATAAAAATTTCGATTACATTGCTTGCATATCTTACAGTGAGTGCTTTAACTTCCGCTAGTCAAATTATTATGGGAAGTCTGCATTGTCTCAGCGATAGTTCACTCTTTTGCGCATTGGTCTCAGAAGTTGGAAATTTTGAGGGGCATTGGCAGTGCGTAAAAAGTTCTATTCAGCTTTACTTGCCTGACCACAAAGTTTCTGACTAGCTTCTTTCGCTTATATTCTAGTACTTTGGCTCGTGCTGCTTGTCACTTAGTGTTGATTAATGCATGTTATCACTTGCGGTAACTATTATCCAGTACATAATGTAGTAGGCAGTACCGCTGGTGGTATATATCTCTGCTGAAGCAGTTACTAGTACCGTTTATCATAGCAAGTACCTTTGCTGTATGCAGTACTTGGGGCACCGACAGTTATAATAAGAACAAATAGCATTGTCATAGTAAATATAAATGGTAACGGTAATACGTCGCATAAGAGTAGTGGTCGCTAGTGCTGCTAGTAGTAACCACTACTGGTAGTAGCAAGTGCCACTGCCAGCATTAACATCCACTATTAGATGCATTAGTCAGTAGTAGTAAGTACTACTGCTAAGTAATAACAGTAAGCAGACTGGTAGTGATACTAGTAGTATCGAGTACAGCCTTTGACTTTAGTCGAATTTTTGGCATGTGTTACAACCGACTGCAGCATCTCCATCGTGTAGTGACAGTAGGCACCGCAATTCGTTTCAATGACTGGTGACAATGATTCGTCATCTCGCTGCACCATTTTGAACTGTCATCTATTCGACGATGCACAAGCTATCTCCACCAAATAATGATTCTTGATGCATTTATCCTGTGATCTGCAAAGTTACAAATAAGAGGGCATAATGCCAGTAAAGTATTACGAACTTTGTTATAAAAACGTTGCTACTCTTGGTACCTAAGAAAACGTTGCTGCCTGAGGTCTACATGAAGCATATTGGAGTTGCTCTGCTTTCTTTTATTATCACTGCATTTGCTTCAGTATCACGCAAATATCAGATGCACCCGACTGTAGCGCCTTCCAAATTCGCGTTTGTTGTAGTATATACCTCTTCGATTGATGCCGATCGGCATGTCATACCATATAAGCAGATGTATTGCTGAGACTTTTGGCTTTGCAGTATAAAATATGCTTTACTGCACTTTCAATGCGTCAATGAACCTTTATACTTGAATGAAATCAATGCGTTTATCCCATTACGTGATTTGCCTCACACTGTATGGATACTGTAGCTTGGAAATTGTCATGAAACAGGCCATATGCGTTGCTGTACTGTATCATAAAATGTTTCATGTCTATTTAATTGTGGTAAAAAGCAATTTTGCTGCAAAATATTAGTGTTGCAGTAGCTGATAACGCTACGGTATAAACCTTTCACATAATCAACAGAGAGGTGAAACGAATAGCTTAAACATTGGAGAGTAGTAACAGTGTTCAACAGGGAAGTAATCATGGAGAAAGAAAGGTCTCGTCATCCAGAAGGTGAGTAAGATAGAACTGCCTTCTTTACAGGTGTATGTCAAAGCAACTCAACAAGCGGCAATATGTTGTTGTCAAAGAAGGAATGTTTGTTATACTATACTGTATTGTAACGTTGCGTTGTAGAGCAAGGTGTAACTCACTCGGTGCAGGAAAAAATCATTGACTGTTTTTTGTTGAGGCATTGTTTTGTATAAATACATGTAAGCGTGGCTAGCTTGCTTGTTTGCTGTGTGTAGAATTGAAGTTCGGTCTTTTTAGGGACCTACTGAAGTGGCTGATATGAATTATGATATCGTTATGGTTTTGATGATTGAACGACTTCCGGGTTTATATTTGCTATTTCAGTGTTCTCCTTTAACACTTCATTACCAATTTTAAGTGGGTTTGGGGGGGGGGGGGGGGCATGAGCCAGGTAAATGAAATGTGCATGAGAAGTGAGTTTTGTACAGCTGTTGGTGCACAGCCATCCTAATGATTTGAGCATATTTGATATAAACCTTTTTTAGCGTTGCAACCATTGAAATGTGGGTGGGAATCACCTTTTCAACGTCAATTCCTCATCTCCATACAGCGATGAAGACAGCGCAACAACAACAGTATACTTTCATTTTTACTGTTTCCCTTATTGGGTATTTGAGCGCTGTGAGATCCGTTCTAGTATTGCGCTAACATTTCTAGGTTTGTTGGGTTGTGATAGTAGGTTTACCTATCTAATCGACAAGTAAACATTCTATACAAGCCTCGTTGGTCGTTGTTGAGGTGCAGTCCGTCTACGATCGAGTCGCCGTCTATTGGGTTTCAGTTTTTGTGTTCATCCACTATTGATTATGCGAGGATGTCATCCAATAAGCGTATTGTTGCTGACGATTAATATGCTATATTTCTACCTACTATGACCACATATAAAAAAGAGGAGCCGTTTTCATTAATTTATTCACCTATTTGTTTTCGCGTTATCTTTGTTCAAGGATAATAAGGAGGCATCCGATCCTGGTGGAATTGGTATGCGATTAAAATTGATGCTCACTTTCACAACCAGAAGTGTTGCCCATGTGTCCAATGGTGAAAGCTCTCAACGGTACTTTGCCGGTTCTTTTCTTACTTGTTTTAACTGCTTAAGTGCATAAATTCATTTGGTGTTATTTTGCCTAATATACAGGAAAAATGTCGCACCTGAAAAGCAAAACACATTTTCCGTTTTTGCGATGAATGGCAAAAAGTGTTGGTCACCCTCACCGAAGCTTCCTCAAATTTCACTCAAGCCCAGGTTTTCGCCTTATGAATGAGAGCAGTCATCAAAGGATGGCGTTGCACGATATTTTATTGGCAAGCATCCATCATCTTGGCGAACGTGATCATCACTGTTATTACTGTAGTGATAACTGTCGGAAATCACCACCTTTTACCTGGTTTATCACTTCGCTGAGATGACCAAAAGATAGCGATGAAGATTCGTGCATGCACTTCAACAGGTTGAAAGTGAACCGAAAAAGTGCACGTTGGGAACACCTGTTGAGCGTTGTTTGCGAGTGGATGTGTAAGTGGGCTGTTGATGATTGCTGCGTGCTACGAATCATTTCCGTTCGTCCACGATCGAATATTGCGTATTTGTTTTGGCACAGCGCTCTTTTAACTTATTTCAGGAGTCTGATGTGATCTTACTCTTGTTGTAGTATTTATGAAGGTTTTATCTGTGGGTGCAAGAGGCGAATTGCTCACTTCACTGCAACACCACTTGAGGCGTACTCTCAGCACTGCTTCCACTGTCGATTTCGCCGTTCAGCACAGCCCTTCAGGTGAGTACTTTAAATTGAGATGCTCGTGTTCATTTGAGGGTACAACTCGAAACTCTAGATAAAATAGCATTGTGTTAATCAATAAGCAGCTTCCTATACAGGTAATGAACGCCTAAGAGAAAAGCCTTATAAATTGTTGAGTCATCGGCTAAAGGCCGCTGTTGCCTAAATTAGAGCTCCTGATCTCGAACTTTTGGCATTGTTCGTTTGTCTAGCCTCAGTAGTTCCTGGCTGGGGCGAAATTGCGTTTTCATTGCCATGATCATTTACTCTGACCGCAGTTTTGATGTGGGATTGGAGGTCTAGAATGCACACCGTTTCGGCATCACCTTGCAGTTCACTGTTCATATCAACTCAAAAATCTCTGCTTCAGACCAATCACTTTGTCTTTAAAAGATGGCTGCAATTAAAGTTTCTACTTGTTTAAATGTTTTCAAAAAACTTCGTCAGTTCCACTCGTTTCATTCTCAAATACTTTTTCAAATCTTTCTCGCTGATTGAAAACAGTCAACATAAAAAATTGAATAATGTACCTGTTACTGGCGTCAAAGGCTGTCTGCAATGAGAAGTTGTTTAACCTGTATTAACGAAAAAGGTATCTTTTGCAAAAATAAGAACATTCATCCAGTGACGCATTTCTTAGCATCATCCTCAAAACGTATATCACCAAAGTGAAAGACAAGCATAGATAAGAATTTTCGTTCATGAAAAATTGCAAAACGGATCACCACTCAAATTGGAATAGCAACACTTCCGCCGGGTTGTTATACAACCGTTCTATGAAATTGTTGAGCTTTGCGACCTTTTTATTGTTCCATTTGCACGTTAGTGAAAGCTCATTCGATGAATATTGTGTTGGATAGGTCAGTATTGCGTGTTGGATAATATTATGTTTTGGGATGTGACGCGGTAATTCAAAGAAATTAGTTTCTTTGAATTCTCTCACTAAAAGTACATCTTGCTTCTTTTAAAGGATTGAAAGAACATTGCAGAAGTAATATTTGTCGTTTTGTTGTTCGCATATTTCAAATAGGGATTCACTCTTCTAAATCGAATGAAATTCGCAGTTATATATCCTAGAACATCCTATATCGGTTCCACAATACCACAATCAGATATTTGCCTACTTCACGATACTAGCGAATGAGAGAGGTGTTTCGGTTTCCTAATAGACAGGGAAGAATTGTGTCTCTGTTAGGATAGGGTATGTTGCAGGCATGCATAGCAGTCGCATTTTGCGCCGTATTTGGTTGCAGTTGGCGGCACGAAGAAGTCTCGCAAACGATGCCAGTTCGCTACATCCACCCCTCTCCGATGCTACAGTTAAACATATGCCTGAATTTCCGTACGTTTTGACCATATCCTCAAATTTTTGCACTCTTTCCACCAATCAAATGTCATGTTTGATGCGATGCACAGAGAGAGTGTGAGTGAGAGGGAGAAAGAGAGAGTGAATGAAAGAGATAAGTATCTTTGATGTACTATTGTGTAAAACTGAACTCAATATCATATATTGCCTTTATCGTTTGGACGAGTGCTTGTTCTATTTTTGCTTTATGGGTAATTTGTTTTGTAGTCTTGAAGAATGTTTAGCATCAAACCTGAATAGGCAAGTGTTTTCATGGTCTTTATTCTTTCTTTCACGTTGCCTTCCAAGCCCCAAAACTAAGTTATCTACAATTTGAGCAGTTAATTCTGGTTTGCTTGGGCGAGGGAAGGGCATCGTATTACAACAGCGATCGTCGGGAAAAACGTTCCACCAGTTTGGAAACGAACGGGACGAAAATTAGTTCAAAAAATTTTACGTGCTTTCTGGCTGCTGCTATCTTTCAATGGATACTAGCGAAGCGGCCATGGAACTAAATTCATCTGCTTGCTGTTCATTAATTGTTTAAGGAAAACCACTACTTGCTAGTCTAGGGCTGCAGGAACTCTTGATGGGGACCTGCTTGCTAGTCATAATCTACGGGAATGGCTACCAGCTTACGCTTGGTCTGGATTGTTGGCAGTTAGCTGGAAAAAAAACGTCTATCATTATCTGGTTTATAAATTTCAACGATTAGTCGACAGTCATCATCACTTCATTTGCAGTGCGATTGCCGCAAAGTTCGCTCAGGGTTCCTGGGCAGGTACCACAGAGTGGTGAAAACAGGTAGTTATACTGATTAAGAACTGTTTTCTGCAAACATATATCCGCATTCCTTTTTGCTGTTGACACGAACCGAAGGCTGTGATCGGTTACTAAAAATGTTACTGTGGTGTTCAGCTTAGTAGATTTGATGGGAAACCTACTCACATTTGATAGGTCTATTTGAAGACTGCAAAAAATTTTTCTCCGACAAAGCAATGAGGAGAGGCTCTTGTGTATCTTTTAGTCCAGAAATAAGTTGCGGCTTGAAGAAAAGCAATACATGGACTGGGCTTGGTCTGGCACTATACCGAACTGCTGTTACAGTTCTGAGATCCATAGATTCTTGTTCACCACTAGCGCTGTCTAATCTTATAACTTTTATTAATTGGAGGAATGAAAACTGCCCTTCATATTCCTGCTGGCTGTCAGCACCTATCTTAACGGGTCGTATAGCTTGGTCGGCTTGTTTCATCTTTTCACATAGTTTCATACCGCTGTTTTAGGTTGATTTATCCAGACTTTATTCCAACGCCAATATGGGGTCGGCGAAATGCGTTGAGAGAAGAGTTGGAAAGAGCGGACATGTTCGAACGAAGGATGCACATCGACATCCCCGAATTTTATGTTGGTAAGCTCATTTCGGATGTTTCGATGTGAGGATTGTTGTAGGGATTTAATATCAGTTTATATTGCTGACGCAGTGTGCAGTGGCTGACAGATGCGTTAATATGAAAGTGGGCTTTCGTATTTATAATCTAGGGCTAAATAAAAGGTGAAATCGAGCTTAAAGTGCGCTAATGTCGAGGGGTCTGGGATTGTGCTGCTTAGAAGGATATGGCATCGTGCAGACACCACAAAGCGGTAGTGCATCATCTTCAGAGTTGGAAACTGCAAATCGTGCTCCTTGCAGGTCCGCGAGCTTCTGTAGCCAACAGCGCAATTCTAGAATAGAGAGGGAAAGAGGCGATGGTGCAAAACTGATAAATTGAAAAGATTTTCCACCTTTCTTAGGATTTACGATGATCCATAAGTTTTCCAAACCCAGAAACCGTTGGAAATGAAACAACATTCGAATCAGTAGACATATAAACTGCGGAAATCGGTCAAAAATTGAAACCTTTACGGCCTAGAGGAAAATTTGCGATGTTTTGTTGGAGGGATTGGGCGGGGTTCTACCTCATTCATCTAAGCTCCTAGGCGCTGTAGGGAGAGTTTTTTTTCAATTTCAAGCTTTAATCGTATTGATTTCTATAAATTCTGGCAATTCCTGTTCTCTGAAATCATCCATGTAGTGGGAAGCAGGAAATAAATCTACCTTCTTCCAATCATCTCTGTGACGTCATTCGTAAGGCGTCAAGAGCAGTAAAGTTTTTTCTTTGACATCTCATTGGAAAGTAGATTCTGACTATACAAGCCTAAATTTCTCTTTTTTTTGCTACGCAAATCAAAAAGAATTTGAAGTGGAAATTCGATAGTGAGCTTGGTTTATACCGCTTGCAAAATTTGACGTTTAATATCATTCGGTAGAGGACTAAAGAGGATAAAGAAGTATGGAAGCTGTTCTTCGCCAAAGTTATAGCGATAAATTAGAGTAGGATCAAACCAAAATTGTAATTTAAAAATTGTGTGGCCGAACTGGAAGTCGGCACCATATTCACTGTTAGCGTTTTTGGCAGAGATGACTATAGTAGGAAGTTATCGTGGGGATATCGGCCGATATCAGAATATCAAGCATTTTACTGTGCAACTTATTTTAATACTCATGAAAGGTGTATTTCCCGCTTTAAAGCAATAGATATTTACTCAAATCCACTCCGCATTATATTTCTTGTACGTTGTTTTGTATTCCGAAACTCTGATTGTCAAGAATTTCCCTTTATTTTTCCTACATTCAATGACTATCTGACTTTAGCACCAAACCACGATCTAATGCCAATACTTTTATGCGTTGACGTCGTGAAGGTTGTTCAGCGATCGTCTGAAGCGTTCTTAGTGCTTCGACCGTGTCTAAAAATGAAAAATGTGGCGATCGTTCAAGAAATGCTGAAATACCTGCTAAAAACACTAATGCACTAATTGTCGGAGGAAAGCACTCACTTTCATACGAGAAAACGCTATCGTTTCAATTTAAAATGTCTACGAAGCCATATGCAAAATGAAGTGTTGAAAGCAGTAGCTGCAGGCATGTCTTTTTGTTTGACCCTCAAATAGCTTATATTGTGAACAGCTCATTGTCTTGGTGCTGAACGCCTCTTTCTTTCAAGCTTTAATGAATTGTCGATGCAAAATTTCACATTCGTCAACAATTTTTAGTTTTGAATGAAATGATCCGTTATGAATTCATTGAAGCATAAAGCAAAGTGGTGTTAAGTGCTATGACTTGAATTGGTTGAATAAGGGACAGATTTGGTGGATTAGCGCAGTTACTCTTGTAGCACCGATATCGGTAAGACTTTCACTGATGCGCCATCTATTCGAACGATCTACATAAAGTCGTTAATTATGCTGAGACGTATTAAATAAAGTCTAAAGTCTAAATAATAAAGTTTGCTTGCAGCTTTTTCTTTTAGCACTTCTCGTATCAGTCCTTCTTTATTGGCGGTTTATTTGTGCTTTATTAGACGGAAGCCAAGAAGACACTTTTAGGATTCTTTCAGCCAACTCATTTTTGTCGATGATTTTCATCGTGAGCTCAAGGTAATGACTAGCTGTCGAAACACATGCACTCACCAAATAAAAACATATGCACTTTGTCTGCAAATGGTCTGCAGCCTTAACCATGTAAAAGTATATACTTTCCTATTGACGTAGTAAATAATTGAACGCATGGCATGTGAATTTTACAGCTCTTTACTGAAGTTTATAAGTTAGTAATAGTGGGGGGAGTGTCTGAAAAAGTTTTGTTCATAATCTCTCCCCTCCTAAAATTGATCCCCGAAATTCGAGGCGCCGAGTACCAGCAGCATTTAGTAAATAATGAGCCGATGAAGGGGTTCACGTACAATTTTTTAGGTTCTAAGATGATGACTTCATGAGTCGACTCCTTTGCGCTGTAATTTGTGATTCATCGACTGATAAATAAATAAGGGATAGCAACTTTGAGTTTACATATGCGTTGTTCTGCGATTATTAATACTAAATTTCCCACCTCTTGTCGTTCTTGGCCTACTAATTAATAAGGGATTGAAAATAGAACAAGTATCACTTCTTACATCTGCTGGGTTGAAGGGTCCGATTGTTCAAGTACTGAACTGCTTCTGATTGGTACCGTTGAAAATGCGTCTACGATGACTTCATGGAAACTACGGTATCTCTAATTTTCGCATTTCTAAAAGCCGACAGAAACGAATTTAACGATGCAGTGGTGTTTTGCGATCAAGGATCACAGATATGAAGTGTTCGGTTTGCAGGTTACAGTTGCGAGCTGATCACTAAGTATGTTGATAGAGACTGATAAGGCTGGAAATGGTTATGCGGAGTTGTTTTGAGGTCGAGGCTTGTTATAGCACCTTTCATAGGTATTAGCCGTAGCATTTGCCTGAGTTGTGCATCGATCCGAGGTGATGCGGGTCGCGAAGGTTATGTTCAATGTGCGACACACGCTTTTTTATCAAGTGTCGTATCAAATGCTGTCAGAATATTCTCTAATTTGGCATAATGGCATGAACTAAATGAATTTATTAAATTTTTAATTTAAGTGAATTTATTAAATGTTTAATTTAAAGTTCGTTGCTTGTACAATAGTAATAAATATAAACTTTTAGGTTGTATATATTAAACATGTCATCTATCGCTTTCAAGTATAGGGGAAGTTGGATATATATATATATATATATATATATATATATACATATACATATATATATATATATATACATATATATATATATATATATATATATATATATATATATATCCAACTTCCCCTTTGCTGACTTTTGTGTTGATTTATAGTTTAGAAAAAGAGCCGCAGATGCTTTAAATCGACAAAAGGTTTACTTTTTTTAGCGTTTTGCAACTATTTGGGTTGATTGTTGGCTGATTCAATCGAAAAAAAAGTAAATTTTTAGTGTAAATTTTTTTAAAGCAATTTAATTCTTATAGATGATGTAAGTTATGTGTTTTCGTATTTGCTTGCAGTATATCGAAGTGACTGATCTGTTGAGCCATCTTATAAAAGTGGAATTATTTCAGTTGTTCTGCTTCGTTCTTTTTTTTTTTCATTCATTTCGTGTGGAAAGCTTAGAAGTGTTTAAGACTTATCGAAAGATGAAATTTTTTGTTGTTGACACATTTGTGTCTCATCACCGCAGATGTGACTGCGAGGGGCACAACTCAAACGTCATATTGAACCATAAATTATCTGCATATGCGTGCACACGAACTATGGATAAAATACGAAAAGAATGGCGAGCTAGCAACATGGCCTCTATCAGCAAAAACTGACGTTAAATTTTCAATGTTGACCATCTAATTTTGAGAGTAAACTTGCTTCTTACGTCAGCTAGCTCGAAGTCGCAATGTATACATCCATTGCAAACTCATACAAAAGAAATCATTTTCCACAATTAATTGCGCTATAGTGCATTTCCCGCCTTTATGTGCAAAGTGTATTTCCCTTTCCTTGTCATGGCCCATATGCGCATATGGAACGTGCCCTATGTCTTTTTTATAATGGAGCATCGGTGAAAGGATTTCCATCTAATTTCTTGGATGTATGCATGTAAAAATAGAAGCATTGTGAAGAGAGCACAAGTGTAAAACAGACACTTTTTGGATGCAACATTTTATGTATTGCCGAAAGTAAAGCCGAAAAAGTGAAATAGTTGTTTATAAAGAAGAGAGACTAAAGAAGAGGAAATATTTTCGCACTTCGTTCTCATTGAGAGTATATATGTTCAGTTTATTTGCACGTTTTTATTTGCCTATACTTTGCATATATGCATATTTGCATATACTATGCAGGTTTATTCTGTTCATGAAAAACTTTATTTGTTTATTTATTATTGCAGCAGAGTGTACAATTAAAAAAGGGCACGAACTTAGCAGCTGGAACAATAAAAAACAAAGAACAGAAAAAAAAACAGAACTGAAATGCAATGAAATGAACCTGCATAGCTGAGAGTTTTGCCCCAGCTGTCACTTATTCCGCTCCTCGTTCAGATGTTTTAAGCTTCTTTGAATCCTGCCTTCTGAAAACCCTTGTGGGTAAAGCCCTGCTGGGAACTGTGTCATATTTCACTCTAAATGTTCTATCGCTTGATAGTGCCGTTTTTTAAAGATGTGTGAGTATGTTTTGAGAGAGCGCTCGTTGTTCATCTTCAGTGTTTCGTTTTTGAGCCGTGCTTGTTTGCAGGTTCTATAGTGGCAGTGACTTGCTCGGATGCGAATATGGGTAACCGTCAGAACAGATTCCTTGGAATCTGCATCAACAGGAGCCGCAGTGGATTGAGCCACCGGTTCACACTGAGGAACGTCGTCGAAGGGCTAGGTATGTCATGCGGATTGAATTTATGCGTCCATGGGCGCGCACGTTATAACTGCGAGTTAAGTGCTTGTTGATGACCACCTTACGTTGTTTTCTGTTTTTTGTTGAAGGAACCTTATAGTTTGCATTATGGCGTTAACTATCGCAGTGTTGCACTCCCGATTTCCTTCAACAGTGAAACATCTTGCTTCCTCGATTTAAATTTTTTTTTATTTTTTTTTATTTATTTTTTTCTTTGATGGGAACTATTTTGCACATTATTTATTCATTCATCCCTTTCTTCGAGAAACGTACATGAATGTAACGCAGAAACGTCTTCAACAAAGGAACATGAACTGTGAATATTGTTTGCCGTTCACTTGTGCGTTTGACTGGCCCCTATGGAATGAAAATCACTTCGGTCTTTTTTATCGTTTTCGAATCTTGTTAAGTTTTCGCTTCTTTCAAATTCCTTTTGTCATGGAGTGAATTTTGGACGAAATTTTTCGAAGGGAATGGATGCTCCAGTGATACCTTCAAGAAGAGTGCGCGCTGAATAAATTAGCCAGCAATGTTTTTGAGCCTATACACATAAAGTGTAGCGTTTAAACGTCTCACGTTATCATGCCTAGAATTTCTGGACGTTTAAATGGCTATGCTGTCTTGATCATGCGTTGCAAAAAGCTGCGCTTTAAATAAAGGGATCAGCGGCGAAGATGTGGCACTTCTGCCCGGAAACAAATTGAATGAGGGTGCGAAAATGTCAAGGCAGTAATTACTACAGGTGTTGAAGTGATGTACGAACTCTACAATCCTACAATCCTGAAGATCGAGACAATAAAGCTGGAAAAGCGTCTTGACGATGATCTCACTTATTTGGTGGATGCTCTGCCTGAGTACAGTACCTTCGATTTCCACATGGAACCTGTCGCTCACCCTGCTGGTGCACCCATCCCGGTTAATCCACTCAAGGTTGGTCACGTTTGCAATATTTTTGCTCTAACGCAAACACCGACATGTTGCAGTTCTGGCATCGGTGAAAACGTCAATTTCCTCTCCCCAAATATATTCCTTTTCACCGTTTCCAGCATAAAAGCGTTGCGTCGGATGGTTATGCACTTTCTTTGTCGATTTGACAGCATGTCTGTGTACGTGCGTGTTTGTGCATCTCGGCACATACTGTCGAGGGGGCTGCATGTATTTGCGCAAAGGTATGTACGTTTTTGTGCGCATGTGCGGGTTGGTGCGTATATGTGTGAGTGTGTTTGTGCGTATGTGCACGTTCGCATGCGAGCCTGTCTGCGCGCAGCCATTTCTCCGCACGTTTATAAGTGTATGTCTACGTGCTCGTGTGTGTTCTTGTGTGTGTGTTTATATCTGCATATGCGTGTGCGCGCGTATATTTGCTTCTTTCGTGTGCGCCTGCACTTATTCGCGTCCCTGTCTGCGTGTTTGTGGCGTATGCGCATACCGTTTTTCCCTTTGCGCACTGGATGTTATTGGTGATATTGTAGACCACGTTCGGTCACATATTTTCCTCTTCTACGTTAATTCGGGTGTTTCAGCGGAAATTAAAAGTTCAAAAACAGTCATTTCGGGATCAGATGTGGTTGCAGCAGTTTTGATTTTTTTATTTGTGTTCGTTTTGGCGTTTGCACTTGTGTGTTGCTTCGGGGGGTTTCTGGTTCGGAATTGAGAGGGCCGTGGTTTGATATAACCTCACATCCCGAGGTGAGACCTTGAGCCCTTGCAGGCCACTAACTTTAACTTCTGACCTCATGTCCCTTTTGAATACAGCTTGGAGCCTGTACAGCCTTGCTCCCAATTCGCCACTCTCCTCCTTCCTAAGATTCCGAAGTTCATGAGCTCGTGTGACTTCATCCTACCTTTGATGCGCTGAGCCCAACTTCGCCTCCATAGAACCATGAGCACACACCAGTGCTGATTCAGGGCCTCCGTCCCCGAATCCTGGAAGGATGAGCTGGTTTGCACTGGGGCACCCCGTACATATTTCATGCTGTCCACTTATAAAGATCAAGCCCCTCAGATCCTATTCCTTCACTTTGGACCATGGGAAACACTGAGGTTTGGGGATCTCCTAGCCAACATTCGTTTCTGAGATCGACTATGTTTGCGTGCAACTCATTTGAATGGGGAGTAGGCATTATGGTTTTTGCATATCTTCTTTTGCCATTGTCTGTCCATTTTCGTTCTTTTTTTTTTTTTCAAATTAAAAGAATGATGTCCCTTTTGTGTTGCCGGGTCGACCTAACTGGTGCTCGGGTCGTTGCTCGATTTTGCAAGGGAAGCTTTCCGAGCCTGTTAATGCCGAATATGATGTTTCTGCGAAATCAAACTGTTGGAAGACGGGTTTGTTTCAATTGTTTGGAGTGGCAACATCGGCTTCAGAAGTATTTCAGTCTTCACCGACTCTAACTGGTAGAGATAGCCGGAGAGTTTTGTTAGTCATGCTGCAGACACCAACTTGTCATATATTTCTCATTTCGAACGCAGTTTTTGCGCTTGCCATGAATGTTTTCGCATTGCCTTGCTAACAGTTTGGCAAAGGATTTGAAGAATGCGTTGTACCATGGAGCAGTGTTTTAAGGAGGCAGTTAAGGTTTAGGTGAAAATGCGACCGCCCCCTTGGACGAGGAGATGGGAGCTGCTCGACTGTAAAGGGATCGAGGATTCGTGGACATTGGTCACTCCTTACTACAAAAGAAAATTTCACAAAACAAAGGTATCGATACTGAGTTTGGGATGTTGCAGAAGTACCTGTTCGTAGGTTACCTAGAGCCGATCATTGTTGGCGATGAGGGTAGTGTGAACTCTTCATAAGGTGCGTAGGTTGCCCTTCTTGTTTCGTTGAGTATTATATCTGTAATTAAAAGTGTTCATTGATTTCTTGGCAGAGAACTAACTTAAGCAAGTGCATTATGAATATATGTTGCTAAGAAGTTTATATGCACCTGCGTCTTGTCGAAACATTGCAGCAGCCTCATTCAAAAATGCAGTGACCTTCTGACCTATGCCATTCTATTTTTTTAGAAATGAAAGTGCTAAAGTGACGAAGTTTCTCGCGGCTGATAACGCAACGAGCATTAATTAGCACGCTCTGAGCACGAAAATATTCCAAGAACAGTCATTCTTTAGGTGAAGGAGCTGAGGAAGTATGATCTGATAGCCGACCATCGAGAGGCGGGCAGCGATCTGGAAACTGAGATGATGATCGAACAGGAGATGCACAATTTCGAAGTTGAAAAGCATCGTATTGGTGCCACTAAACGACGCATCTTGCGCTCAGCCGCTCATTCTTTGCATCGCTGATCGGAAAAAAAGGTCTGAGAGGCAACAGAAAAGAGAGCTGCCTGCGCTATTGTGCAGCTGTTTATTTGAACTGATAGGGTGCGTTAGCTGAGCC
Organism: Baylisascaris procyonis; assembly: GCA_037389465.1. Taxonomy (NCBI): domain Eukaryota; kingdom Metazoa; phylum Nematoda; class Chromadorea; order Rhabditida; family Ascarididae; genus Baylisascaris; species Baylisascaris procyonis. Next base: position 2,764,678 of record JAZARR010000033.1, on the reverse strand, counting down.
ATCGGTGCGTTGATGTTCGTTGCTTCGGTGAACACCACCAATGAAAAGTTTTTCGGCTGGTACGGTCTCCTTTTTGCTGCAGTTGGGGTTCTTATCGCAGCTGTGATTTTCATCCTTTAGATGGGTGTTATTCGTCGTGGGCTGACTACATTTGCTCCCCTCCCTGTTTGCGCACTTGCGAGCGTGCCTCGAAGTTGCGTCCATACTTCGCTGTTAGCTAGTTCCGACATGTCTGCCTAAGCAACTTCATTCCCCACCGTTTCGTCGAAGTCAAAGGCTCTGAAGGATACATGAAACATTTGCTTTATTCACGAATCTGAGGTTATGTTCTTCATGAAGAAACGATTGCCAGTCCAAAAAGGAGAGCCAGAATTTGCAGTGGGAGGAATGTGAGAAGCATTCTTCCTTAGAAAAGGCGTAGAAATTTCAGGAATGCGCCTGTATTTTGCCAGTTTTCCAGAAAGATCGAGGGAGGGGAGGTGGACGAAGGTTCGTTCTCACTATTGCCCTATTCCATCTGATCTTTCTGTAGCCGCGCTGTCGCGTTGGCTAGACTATAAGCCAGCAGGGTTTTTCGGGCCACTAAGGGTTGTAAAGGTATGTATGACTGAAATATTTTTTCGGCAGTTGCTGTCATCTGTGGTTGTTTGCATAACGCAAACATTCTTCCCATGAGTGGCACGAAAAGCATTCATTTTGTTTCACGCCGTCATTGACTTGGCACTTGTTCGTTGATTTCGTGCTTTCCTTTCGAAATAAACACTTTTCTAATGCGATTTCCATGCATATATCAACTCTGTGGAAAGCCGTTGTTGAGGCCGGCTGCACCTCTGTTCCGGTGCAATGTTTTCCTTTTCAGTTTCTTCTTATGCTGTCAATAGATTATGTCAGTCGGTCGCACTACGTGGGGGATTGGCGTTTACCATGTGCCACTCAGTTATTGAGGATGTTTTTTATGCAGTAGTGAACAGCTTGTACCGCTTACTTCGATGCGACTCGGTTTCATTTTTCGACCTGTTGCGACAATTTGTGTTCACTTATCAGTATTAGAAGCGCTGTTGGCAGGGAATGAAGCTATCGATGTCTTGCTGAATAGCATAATTGGGGATTGATGTGTGAGGTGCTTGGTTCAGCAGCTCGTAGAGAGGCGGTCTTTGTTTGAAGTATCGCATATGCCATGTTAGCACATCACTAATATCGCAAATGATTGCAAAGAGTAACGTGACTTCTCCTTTCTACCCTTCTTTAAGGTCACGTGCCAGTGGTTTGTCGCTCCCCCTTCCCCCCCCCCTCACGGTGCCAGTGGTTTGTCCTTCAAGGTCACGGTGTCACGCCATCCATTGTGCTACTTGCAGATAAGAGAGTGATAATGGGAGAAAACGGGAAGGGAAAGTGGGTAAGATGAGATTTCCTGTCGTCGCATCACATCTTCATAGGAAGGGCGAGAGGTTTTTCCCTACCGCCTTACGAAGACTTCGGTCGCAGATGTGCAGATTCGCATATATTTTTGCGTGTGCTGAAACTGAATCATGCGATGTATTCTGAGTTCATGAAACGTTTAGGTGCGTCTTCTCTAAGACTTAATGATGGTGAATTATTGTTATTTACCTGTGGTTCTAGTCAAAGTGAAGAGAGGGTAAGAAAAAGCTGGAGATAGGAAATAGTTTTGGGGATAGGGAAAAGGGACGAATGTGATGTAGAGAAGGAAGCGGAAATGGTGTTCTAACTTTCAAAATGGAAAGAGGGGGACAACATCTTTTTTTCCGCGAAATCTGCCGCATTCTGTCTGTTTTGCATTTTCCAGGTTTAGGACCCCGAGTTTTCTGATTTCAGGTGCCTGAAATGTCTTTGACTTATTGAAATCCGATCGCCGAGGCAGGTTGGCTGCACCAGTCCTCGGGGAGGCATGGATTACTGTTGAATAGTGCATTCGACTTCTCCTAACCTATGAAGTATATGTGCAAATTTTCACCCGGTGCCACCATGGGTCGACCGTTGTAAATCCCTATGGAATGCAAATCGAATCGTAAAACTACTGGAGATGGTGCTGACGTATGGAAGGCTAATGCGAAATTGAGCAATTCTGATTCTGTTGATTGAGTAGTTTGAAGTCACTGTACGGATAGATCTGCTGAGCAGGATACACAGGTTTCCCATATTTTCACACCACCTATCGGTGGGGCTGGATGTCTGGTAGTGATTCGGTTTGTTGTTGCTTCACTTGCATTAGGGGTACCCGTGTGTGTAAAATTCATACAGTTCTGTAATTGCTTGTCGATAGTGAATGGTCGCTTGCTCGAATCCTTGTGTTTCGTCGTATACATAGTGAAAGGCAGATCCACAAGGTTGGGTCATAATCGGCAGTTTGGTGGCGGTGCAGTGTTTGCTTGGAAATATGTGACGCGAACTGCAGAGCTACTTCATGCAGAAACAACGGCGCCTTTATACGTGAGCCCAGGTTCGTTAATCCCTGTGGAATGCAAATGGAATTGGAGCGGCAGCGGGCATGTATGAGTGATGTAAGAGGTTGAAGTTGGCAAGGAAAAGTCTCAATTAAAAAAATTACTCGTAGGTTACACCAGCTGAAACTAATTACGAATATTTGTGCGCATAAATAGTACTAAGTTCAAAAAGGGAAAGTAATAACGATTCAGAAGGAGAGATCGCGACGAGTACGAATGAGGTTTAGGTTTAACTCACTTTTAACTCATTTAACTCACTCAGTGCAAGTTGTAAGATCAAAAAGAATTTGGCGTTTTTATATTCGAAGCGACAGTTGTAGTTTCTCGGCAGGAAAGTTGACATTATTCCTGTAGTGTAGTTTATAAGCAGCAGAATGCACCTGACCGTTTTCGATGGCGAAATGAAACACAAAAGAAACACAGTTAACAAAAGAAACATAAGCAGCAGAAGGCACCGTCTGGGCAAGTGCACAGTAAACACTTAGTGAAGAAGTATATACTCAGCGATAGTTTCTATGAAAGGGGAAAACAGAGAAGTGCAGATCGTACTCATCACGTGACATTTTCCCCATGGGAAGTGCTGTCAAACATTTGTGAAAGCATTGTAAATGAGGCCATTTTTTATTGTGACGATTTATGGGCATCTTGCAGAATATGTAAAACAAAGAAAATATTTTGTTGGGCAGGTAGTGGAGTTCAAATTTTATAATTGATACCATTTGCGTCTATAAATATTCATTGCAGAATTAACTACTGAGTACAGCAGTCGTAGGTGATTGAATTAACCGCTAGATTATTTATGCAAGTGAATATGTTTTGTGTCGTTATCAGTGCCCATGTGTATTATAAATTGGTTGTGTTTATCCCTTCTGAGTGGCTCTCTCTCTCCTAAGAGCGATTCGTTGGAGTGTTGTGTTTTGGTGGAGTGTCAGTGTTCCGCTTATCAATGCATACGGGCTGCCCACTTAAAAAAGAGGTCAGCGATACGGCAATAGTTTTTCGGTTTGTTGGAGAATTGTTGAGGATGTGGAATGTCCACTGCTAATAAAGATTTTCCGCAGAAAAACTAAAAATTTTTTTAAATATTCATAAATTCTGACTATCATATAATGCTGTAAAACCAGTGAGGCGAGCCGAAATTTGTTTGGGAAGCAGCATTTTTTCTGAGGTTTTCGTTTCCTTTCGATGCTTGCTAAGTATTCCGTAATAGATGAGTTTGAATTCCGCTTTCCTTCCTTTTTTCTTTCCGTTGCCGTCCGTTGACAATTCCTCATTATCATACTTGGCACAGTGTAATATCTGCTTTTACGTTAAAGTTTTTTCTCTTCTTCGACACCAACCGTGTGTCTGTTCGGAAGTCGGCTTAATCGGCTGCGGCCAATGTTATCCTCACCCTTTCTCCCTACTGAGGAGGAGATTGCCTATTTGTAAACTCAATCAATCCAGCTGTCCGGAGATACTAGCAGCAGAAGGTCTTTTTTCTTGAACATGCAAGAAACGTTGTACATTCCAAATAACGTAGTGCGCACTGCGTTTCTAAAATGACTCGCCGCAGCTTCCTGTTTTTAAAACAAGGAGGTCCACTGTACATTTATTCAGTAAGGGAAGATTTTCATTTGTTACTTTTCTGTCAGACCAATTCTTTTTCGAAGAAATTGGTGCTTCGCAGATTGATGTGAAGTGCAGGTACGTACTTTAGGTACTTTTCTTATCCACTGATCTCTTTTCCACAAAATTTTATAAGCAAGCTTGCGTCTACTGAATTTTATTTGCGCTTTGCATGTACCACTAAATTCGAAGGAAGAGGGTTAATACGGTTAGCAGTCTCCACGCGGCGATACTTAAAAAAATGATGTCATTGAGTCAGGTCATTGATTTGTAATTTATAGAGATCGTATTGCTGTTTTCGATTTTACTCACGTCGATTCATGGTTCCCTCTGCAATGCTGTCATTGGCAATCACTCATCTGTGTTGAGCTCAAATGAAGAGCTAGGACAGCAGATAGCTGATGAATTCGTGTAATGCAACATCCCTTATAAAGATTCTAGCCTACTTTATACTCTTGCTCTAATCGGGTCAGCAAAGTTTGCCTAATTGCATCTGGTTTAGTGTACCGGTGGTGAGCAATTTTAACGCAATGACATTATAGTGGCATCCAGAGATTTTTAATAGTAATCGAATTGTTTATATGTTCAGGGAATAAAATTGAAAATAACCAGAGAACAATTCAAAGTAGCCATCCGTTTTCTCTCAGATTCACTTCAATACCACATCCTCCGCCCCAAAATAGATGCGAAAAAAGGTTGAAAATAGCCGCCACACTGAGGTTAATGTGAATGTGATAGCTTTGATGGTATTATTCGAATTGGAAATAATTTAGACGGATTTGATTTGTGTTTTGCAGGAGTGGGAAATATGGGTGTAATGCCCTTCATATTATACAAATCGCAGTGGATTATAAAATAAGATGGCCACGCTTCTGTGGTTCTTTTTTTCTTATCATAATTGCCTAACACCTTTCTGCTGAGTAACGCTGTACGAAGTGCGGCACTGCACATTTCGCAGCCGAGTTGCATTTCAATTGACTACATGTCACCTACTCCTTTTTATTGTCTCTTGAAACTCCTTAAATTGGCGTTTTTTGGAGGGCAGGGGGAGGGTAAGGAAGTACCAATGTCTGTATACATCAAAGTCTACTTCCGTTTCATTTTTTTCCTGCCAACTGTTATTTGCATAGTCGCGCTATAGTGAAGTGTGCTGTTGACTTGCTATTTAAAGCTAAATGCAGTCAATAAAATTGATGTTTGGTGTTTGTGGTCGGGTAGAAATCCTATACTCCAGGCTTGTTTTTTTGAATAACACATCCCGTCTTGGCACATATTCAGATCAATGTAGGGAAATACATATCGTTGAACGGGCAAAAAACATGCAGATGGGACATGCGGCAGACAACGAGAGCGGAAATACGCTCTCGCCAGCGGCGTTGACTTCGCAAATCCAGTGGATCCCCATAGGGAAAAATGTTGAATGGTGATTTCCACACAATCTCCAGTAGTCTCAATCAAAGCTGTTGTAGCTGTTCTTTGTCCAGTGGAACTAACGGAGGTGACCAAATTCATGTCCTGCCTTATGTGCGACTCGGGTTGGGACGCGTTTTTGGGGGTCTAAGGAAGGCTTCGTCATGTGGAGCATTCCTTTTCATCCACTCGACCACCAGTGGAACAGGAATGAAGATGATCAAAGGTTATCGAATCACCCACAGAACCTTGTGTTCACGCAGAATTTGCATTTTCTTACTTAATTTTCTGAACATTGTATTTTATTCTAAAGGTCGAACTCCGTACTATGTTAATAGATGCAGAAGTTCTGTTCCGCTACGTTACAAATCCTATCAATTCTGATGCGTTTTTTTTGGCTAATGGATGCTGCGAGTATAGCGAATGGCAGGGAGGCGTAGTGAATCGAGACAGTGCCGCGTAAGAGAGACACAAAGGCAGTGAGAAGGCTGCTCTCGGTGGGGCGAGACGATACGCGGTGGAGTCGTCAACAAAAGTTGCACCGTTATGAATCTGCATCGTATTTGATTGCGATAACGGGTTTATGCACGTCTGAAAGGGGACATCTTTTCCAGATTACCCAAAGATAATTTGTGCAAAAGCGCATCTTGGTGAAGCTGAGTTAAACGAGAATATCATGAGCAGTAACCATATTCACTTCTGAAGGTTTTCATGCGGAAAGTTGCACTGACTTATTGGGAAAGGATGAGGGCAATTGTGGATAAATACTTATTATATAGGCTAATGGTTAATATTTGCGTTTCTTGAATATGTATTTGAGCAGAGGTTATTAGCAAATCAGAGCTAAACTTCTAGCAATGTTTTATTTCTGTTTATTGCGTACGTGTTATGCGAGACCGTTGAGATTATTTAAAAGATGAGTGCTATGCATAGTGATGGATGTGAAACGCGCAGGAGCGTTAATGTGGCAAGCACTTGGCATGGTCGAGGCCACAGGATGATCCATTCGGAAAGGTGTGCAGCAACAGCGATGGACGTGGCTGTCGAGGTGGCGAAGATGGTGATGGAGAGTCGAGGGGGTGCTGTGCCCTCGAGTGTGCTCCTCGAAGCCGAACGTATCATTTCGATGGAGGCCCCACTATCGGTGCAAACATTCATTGCTCACGAACGTTGTCAACGTGCAGTTAATTCAAACTGTGCCAACGCTCAGCTGGTCGAAGTGTGGACAATTGCGCTTCGAAGGAACTGCCCTAAGGACGAAAAGGTTTTTCTTCTTTAATTCTTTCCCAGCTGTTGCTCGAAATCGATCTGATCCTGCACTACGCGTAACTTCCCTAGTTTCCGTTTACGCATGAAACATTTCGGAGTTCAATTATGATTCCAGGACTCATTTAGGTTTTTTATGCTTTAATTCAAATACCGAATGTTAGACTCCGCTTACTGCTGTTTAGTGAAATGTTTAAAACGGGCAAGCAACTTCAGTGCAGTGTGCATTGTGAGTTTTTATTGCAGTTTTTCAGACGCCCTATTGAGCTACTAGAGCAATGTTATTCGAATGTTCTGAAATGGTTCCGTATATCAAAGGTTTGGTAGTGTGATCGCCCGTTGGCTTGCGTTGAAGAGCTTTCCTGTCATCAGTTCTGCTCATAATTGCAGAAATATCGTTTATTATATGGTGTTTTATTATCTTTAAAAGAAATTAAGTGTAGGTAGTTTCTCTTTTCCTTCGTTGACTAAAAACAGAAGTGGTGGAGCCTGCAAAACTCTTGGAGTATATCGACGCGTCCTTGTGTGGTTTTTGCAAGTTTTTGCCTTTACAAAAACGCATTCAGCAGTTGTCAACCATAAAGACGAACTCTTGAACGAGGAGTTGTATAGCCTGTCAGCGGCTACTAAGCGCATTGCTCAGGATTGCTTCGTTGTTTATCTTGTTTTTTTGATTCCGGCTGGTATGGTGAGTAGAATTTGAATTTCGGGAATGTGTGGCAAGCATACTGTCGTGATGAGTATCGTAGTCGGAGGGGGAGGCGGAGGGTTTGTGTGCTTAAAACTTCCGCCCTCCTCTCTCCTTTAACGGCTTTCATCCTGCTTTCGGAAATCGCTGAGGAAGGTGCCTGCCAAAGTGAATGTTTGCAAGGAAGGAAGTGAATAATATATTCAATGTAAAAGACATGAAGAAGCTGAAAGGGGTCTTAATGAGTCCTTTTCCCCATTTCGACCACGTATTCAGTGCACAGCAACCAAATGCTGACCTGCTAATCCCTTCGTAAAAGAAGTTGAAATTTAAGAATTTTGGGTTTCCTTTCTCCATATTTGGACTATTTTTTTTTCCTTTCTACCTTGGAATCGGTTTTTAGTAGTTCAGAAGGATGGAAAAGTCTTATTACAAAAAGGAAGGAAAGAACCTTCATCTCTTAACTGCGATGATGCAGAAGTTGGAAACGTTGCCCACATACCCATACTATCGTTTTTGTTTTGCATGCGCACCGGAAAACATAGTGATCTAGAGCCTGATTGTTGCTCCACCTGCTTTATAATGCTTTCGACCCCTTTTACATCGATTCTTTACGGAGAGAGAGTTAGCGATTGACGACATCTTAACTTCTCGTGACTTCGTGATATCTGTTACGAAGAAAATTAGACGCGGAAATTACAGTTCCAGTTCTCTGCTCTCTCACCTAAAATATGGCGGTTGAGTGTGTTGAAAACTGAGATCGAAATCTTTTCTTTTACCCACATTCTTATCGTTCTGGCCTGTACGAGTGGCAATTTTGTTCCCCAGCTTTGGTTGGCCGGCAATCTTGTGCGGGCAACGGAACAAGAAAAACAATTCAAATAAGCTTCGACACTACCAGCAGATGACACTAGTAGATAACTTAAAGAGATCTAACCAGCGAGGGTTTTTAAAATAAATATCCATCTGTCTTGCACCAAAAGGTTAGAAAAATCTTATACACGGGCGTGCGAGACAGGAAGGAACACTGCACTTATAGTTTTTACAAATATTTCACCACACTAAAAGCGATTATTTTCCAAGATATGTACTATACTTTGGCACAGTACATTCTGCAGTTACAGTGACATCACCTCATTCGAGAAACCCTCTAGAGCGTGCATGAGATCTTCAGCAGGCCCTTTCATCTGCACGTCACTTCATAGAATATGCGGAACATTAACCCGTTAAGATGGTGAAGCGAGGTAATACTCGGAAAAGACTATTAGATCAACTTCAGCATTTAAAACTGTATAAAACCCCAAAAAAGTGCAGCCTTATCGTGCTTGACCATTCTCACGTTGCCCGCTTCGATCTTGACTAATTGTGATGTGATGCCTTTCATGTCCCACGAACTTTATAAGACCGTTTTTGGTCAGGTCTATGATACTTGCGCCGCAAGGGGTGTCCATCAATGGCAGAAATCACCTTCAATAAAGCTGTTTTCATAGAACATGATTCTTTTACTTCAGGCTCTCGAAGTGCTGTTTCTTAAGAACGCTGTGCGTTCGCACCTTCACTTTTCCCAGCTGAATTCGTGGATAACGAACAGCGGCGGCAAACTGGCTAACGGCACAACTTGTGCCTACAGGTTTGACTCCTTTGCTTCGAGTAGAAGTTTTGTTGAAAGATGCTGCACGATCGGCTGAGAAGTACATTTTAATTTCTCTTTTTTTGAGAAGTGGATTGGAATCTACCAACCTCCCTCCTTCGTCCCTCGTCGAATTCCGTCGACAATCAGAGAGCTTTGCTGAATGCCGAAATCCGAAAGTACTTCAACACATCTTGTTGCAGTGCATGTAACGGGCTATCAGTGGTTAATGTTTCATTTCATATCCCTTCATGACATATTTCTTTCCCCCCCTCCCCCTTCCCTCAAAAAGTGAATGCAGCTATTATATGTACTCCCCGATTGTAAGGGGTTTCATTCGATTAGTGGACAGAAATGAGGAAGGGCTCATGATGCGATATTTAAAAGAGTGTTAACGGGATTATTAATAGCAATTATTTCATTGAAATTCGAATTGTGTTTCGTCTCGGCATTGCGTTGGAGATCACTGCAGCTCTCTTTTCAAATTCCGACTTATGTTGCAGAAAGAATTGGATTTGTGTTGTTTCTGTCTGGACTGTTTCGCAAAATGATAAGCATATAAAGGCCTGATTCTTTGTTGATTAAGGCAACAGTTTTCATAAGTTAATAGAAAGTTTTTTGAACGTTTTCAGCGAGGCTACTGGATTCATAAATTTTCTGGATGGCACTTAATTCATTCAGCATCGCACTTGGTGGTTTCTTGAAAATCTTTGGGTTTTATCGGAGTTCTGTAGTCCACAAAAAACTTCACTACTTGTGTTGTTTGTTTGTTTGTTGTCCTTTTTTTTAAGTCACTTATTCGTTCGACCCATCATATTCTTTCCAAAAGAATTCATCGAAGTCTTTCTATATTTTCAACTGAGTTTTCAAAGTACCGCATCAAATCGCATTAAGTAATATTTGTTTTTCATAGTGAAACATTTTGAAAAATTTACATAACTACTGACAAATAGACGTTATGAGATGGAATGGTATTCTTGGTTTTTGCGTTTGGTATGCATCTTCATATGATCGTTGTTCCTTTTCTGTGCCCAAGTTTTATCACGTCAGCGGTCATTTCGATCCGGAAGCTAGTTTTTTGGTTGAAGATTTTGTCAAACTGTTTAAAAAGGCTAGTGCAATATATTGAATGTGGAATTGAATTTTTGGCAGGCTGCTAAGAGTAGTTATAGAATGTTGACGTCGTATGCAATAAAAGAGGGTGATATTCCAAGCATAAGTATTCCAAGAGAAACCTATCAGCAGTAGATAATCTGTTGTTATCTAGGGGGGATTCCAGTACGCACATTTTATACCGCCTAAGGCCTGAGGCAGTTTAATAGGGTTGCAGTTGCTGTGACATTCTGTGACGCACGGTGCCGCAGCATATTTCGAAGTTTGTAGGAGCGAGGGTTCACGATAGAGTGCAGTTGTATGAATACTTGATGGTTAGAGGGAATTTGTGAAATTTGTTTGTTATCTGGGTATATTGCTATTGCGCTGTTGCATTGCTATCATGCGCGTAGTGCATGCTTGTAGGCTGTGTTTGAATGAGGCAACTGCGTTCGATGTGGATGGAGAGGATCTGTGCGAGACACATTCGTTTCCGTTGGCACGATGCGGCATTAGCTCATGTCTCTTAGTGAATGTCAAATGGCGCAAACGGGATTCGCCTCCTGAGCTGACACCCTGCACACCGTTCAGCGAATTCCGGTGAGTTCATCTTCGTCTCTTTCGTCATATCTTCATCCTCACACTGCATTTCGTTGTACTCCCGAACAATTCACGTTTCTTTCCATCGAAGCTATCACTGCTCTTCTACCTTTCTTCTCCCTTATATCTGCTTTGAGGTTATAGTTCTTCGCCAATATATTTCACACGTCACTTTCCAATTGTTTTTCTTAACGGCAAGAAGCAAGGATAAATGTTTATCCTGTTGCGCATGTTTGAGATTGGTGACCTCTAAGGCAAACATTGCACAGAGATCAATAACGTCAAATCAATCTGGTGTTCTATCTGTAAGGAGATGTGAGGCACGTTTATATTCGGTGATTGCCCGTTGGCTGATGACATTTGTTGATTTTATTCTAGTGTTGAGTTTTGCCCAGTTGCCTGGTTTATATTGAAACGACGGCAGTTTTTAGTGAACTAAGAAATGGGTAAATGCCTCTGCAAACAGCTCATGCAGCATCGTATCTCCGTGAGCGTTTTCAAGAGCGATGGACCTCGGCTCGAAGCATTAATTTCAGGTGTGGAAGCGATGAATGGCTTTTGCCGAGTGGCTCGATGTCTTCGTCGCTTTCTTCGCATTCATTCAATTCCCCAAGCTCTGGCCCAGGAACACCACAGTTTTTCATTTCGCTTGATGATGATCGCTTCAAGAATATGCGCGAGTTGATATTCAACAACGATGACGAGAGCGCCGATGAAGAGAGGCATGCAAATCTGTGCGTACACAACAGCACACCGACGAGCTGCTCTAGTGCGGATGAGTCCAGTCCTCAGTATGCATCTCGGCGTCGCACCTCTCGAAACAAACATGTGCATTGTGCAGATTCTACTGCGCATCTGGAGGGACCCCCGAAGAAGCATGCGCCCTCCGAACGGGACCTGTCTAATGCTTCTAGCAACGGTGTTCTAGATGCACCTCGTGAAGCAAATTCTGCAAACAAACGTGAGCGTTTTCATTATTGAGCTCTTAGGTTGTCAGCTGCCAGTAAAAATATTTCACCCTTAAAATGCTTCTCAACAAAATAGGCATGAAGTGTTTAACTTCAGATGACCGTGTCGATGTTCTCATACTGACTGCGAATTTATTCACATTTTATCATTGCCGTGGTCTATCATATTCGTCATTCGTTTTTTCCCTCTAGCTTGAAGAAAACATCTTTTTGGTTTACAGTGACATTTACTCGAATCATTATTGTAAAGCGTAGAGGAAACCTGCCTATTGCTCTAATAAATAAGTTCAATTAAATTTTCAATCAATTAAATCCCATATCCGTTCCTGGTTGTTGGTTAATGGAGCTGCACTAAACAGTTGCTGCTTAACCGTTTTATTGCGGGAATGCGTACGTATGAACTGAAGAGGAAATGCTGAACAGTGTTTGAAGTAGTGCAGAAAACGTTGCTTATTAATCGCCATCGTTTAATTTTGTGCTTAATTATGACAGCTGCTGCGGCAGTGAGTTGGGATTATATCCCCTTTTTGTCCAAAACTGGTTGTCCAGAAGCTAGTTAGTGAACGCTTGTTTGTTGATGGTATGTGAATACATCAAGCTGTTAGAAGCCTTGTCTTCCTATTGTTGATTTGGCAGTATTTATCAAGCAAGCGGCCAGTTTCGCCACGTGCGGGAACGATGGGGTTTTCTTCGCTTCTTGCTTGAGCTTCTTCCCTTCTCTTCTGTCCTTCGGTCCTTTTATTGCTTATATTACTATTACTGGACTTTTTCGTTAGTATTGCCCGTATGATGCGTGGCACGCCTCGGAGTAGAAAATTCGTCTGTTTGCGAGGACGATGGAATAAATTTTTGCAAAAATCGTAATGCATGGCGCTCTGGAAACGGGTCGTAGCAAAATGTAATGTCGAGTAGAATAGTTGGTGATAAAATAGGTTAGATTGCTTGGAGTCGTTCAGTAGTCTGCAATCTCTAAGCACAAGGAACCTTGAAAAATCTCGTTCAGGCGTTTTGCTTGCTAACATTGGACCATTGCTGGCAGCACTTTTTATGTTTGCTCTTCTCCATGCATCGCATTGTGCCATTATCGCATCACTGCAGAGTGTATTTCATATTTATTGCACTTGTGCTGAAGTGACATGCGATTCACCGCAATTCACCACATTCAAAGGAGAGGACGGGTAGTCGAAAAACGACTTCTGCGATTCTTCAGTGATTCGCTTATTCATCATCATTACTTATGCCCAAACCGGTTCACTTTTTTATTCAAAAACCGCGACATTGAAAATGAACTTTCAGGAGAATTCCGAGAAATTGTTTGTTTTCGGTTTTTTCAGCGTGGTACCAAATGAAAGGGACTGATGAGTCAGTTACAGTTATTGCACTCATCGGCTACTTTGTCTGACGGCAGAGAGAAGGTTATGGAGCGCTGAATAGTTAGAAGTTAGCATATAATTGAGAGCGCAGCAAAGTCATTGTTTTTGGATATGAACAGCAGCGCATTGCAACCAGTGAGGGTCTTCATTTGATACCGTCTAAGCATGCAAAAAATAATGCATGGAGAATTCCCTTCTTTACTGAGGCAACTCCAGATGCCAATGTTTTTGGCTAAAAGTATTTTCTTTTGTTCGGGCAGGTGACGGCAGTGAGCGAGTTTTGAGTTTACTACCAATCAGTTCCACATTAGATGATTTTGGAATGCTATATCCCCTCGCGCATACCTTTCGGTGCCATATCCTTCTTAGTGTTGGTGACCGCAAAAATTTTTTCTGTAGCCAATGAATGAAGCTCCGTAAAGTCGGTGGTTACGGCTTTTCTGTTCAGTCGGTTCAGTGAAGTTTGGAGGGATAGCTCGGTGACTGTCGATTCAGTTTCCTTGAGGGTGCTAATTACCGGAGCAGTCCGTTGTCGACGAAAAACACCAGCCCCTCGAAGAAATATGCGCCATCTAATTCTTGCGCGACGGAGTACGATGAAAGAAGGGAGGCAGTTTTATGCAGGATGAAAAATTCCTGGAATTTGAGACAGTAATGAGAAATAAATGGGAAATAATGCAGGAATGGGGAGACCAATATCCATATACATCCTCCTTTCATAGAGGTAACAATTGATAAATGAAAGTATGTGACGTGGTGCAGAAGGTGACGTAGAAGTCGCATTCTGAAATGAATAATGAGCAAGGATTTCGAACCTAAACATGCTTAAACTTTAAAAAGTTGCGTCTGGATCGGAAATCATCACGTCCTATTTTGATGCTCGATGCTATTTTCAGAGTTTGATTACCAGAATCTAAAGGAAAATATTCCGTCATCGAACTTCTCTGGTTTCAGTAGCTTCCGTAACAGTCATGGAACTCCAAGGATCTAACTATGCTAGATGCTTTCTAAAAGTTACTTCTCAAAGCTTCGGGAGCTATAGCACCTGTAATATCTCAGGATCGATTATCCCTCACTTTGTGGCATGGTTGCAGAGAAAGTCGATATGTTATACGACTTTCAAATCAGTAAATTTGGTCATTGCTTGTTATTCCATCTGGATAATGCGAATAAAAAGGAAAGGAACTAATGCCTAGAAACTGTGATTTCTGTTCGCTTCGGAACCAGTATTTTTACGGAGAAGTGATTTCCGCGCAAGGAAGGATGACCGGGTTCGCCACCTTATTAATTTACTGCCTGCACTCCATACTACTGTGCCACCTCTATTTTTTTTTCAGCTGGGGAGTGCAATAGCCATACGATGCTCCGTATTCGGAACCGCGTGCTCACTGCGTCGGTTCCAATCTTCTTCTTGACTGCTTATAAGGAATCTCACTTTGTTGCTATTTTTCCTCATTGTTGCTATGTGTCTGACAACATAATTTTCTTATTCTACTTATACTTCTAATTACAAGTTTTTTAAATAAGATTTTCATGAACCTTAGTCAAGCTTATTGTACAAGACAACCAATTAATTCCATCTTCTTAAGGAGGCAGCAGGAAGATTTTGATGAGCGAGAAGCGGATGTTGGTTGGGCCAGCTGATGTGGAAAGCTTGGCAGACTTTTTTGCGACTTCGTCGTCGATTTCTCCCCTGGAAGTGACACCATGTTCGTTGGGATCGAGGCGCGAATCGTTGCCTCGTCGAAGTGAAATTGCGGCTGCGTTCCGCTTGTGTTCGGCCCCTGTCACTTTTTCAAAAACGACTGGGTTGCCACTCAATTCGAGTCCCGCACCGCTGACACGCAACGAGAGGAGTTTCGCAGAAAGAACATGTCACACCGTGCAGAGGTAATTCATTGCTGTCTCTAATTGTTCTACGTTTCCATCTTTCTATCGTAACCAAATGTGTTCACTCAACCGTAAAGAAGCCGTTCACCCGTTAAATTCCTGCTATATTCGTGTGCACTCTTGGTCTGTGTCTTTCTTTACACTGCTCTCATAAAAGCCCATGTGCATCGGAATTTGCACGGGGCAGAGGAATGCACTCGTGTGGTACGTTAACTGTGTCATCAAATCAGAGCATCTCGGGGATCGAAACGAGAGGTACAACGTGAGTGAGAAGGAACGTATATGGTCTCGCAACAGTCCTCAGTCATCTTATAGGCCTCATTCGTCTCCTGTCTTCTGCTCTTAAAAATGGGTTTGTGAGTGGAACGTAATGGAAGAAATATCCTAAATTACTGCGTCGTGGACAAACATTTCCTCACGCAGCACATTCCCCGTTATTTGTTGATCGTAAGAGCGAATGAAATAGGACGATCGAAGGTCGTCGAATGCTTTGACACTCTCTCAAAGCTATTTTCGTTTCTTTTGCGGGTCGTTTCCATTCCTTCCCATGTTACCTTTTTCCAGATAGTCTTCTATTCCATGGTTGCTTAAACAGGTGTCTCATTGTTTGTTTCGAAGCGTTTAACTAACTGAAACGCAACTGTACATCAACCAAGTATGATAGTATTGTTGCATGTGTATTGCTGCTTCTTGTACTGCTTTCCTTGATAACTGTTTTGGGCAGGTAGAACTTCAACAGCCCTGCATCTGCTTCGGAGTTCTACTCGAATCATTTGTAGCAGTTATAGAGTTAATATCGCAATTTCCAGGATTGAGGCCTCGAATGCTATTTTTTGTGGAAAGCACGACGATGCTTTCCACGATGATGGTGCTGTGTTGCGGTGCTTTCTAGCCGTTCTTTCGATTTCGCTGTGAACAGTTTTCAATTGAGCTTGATTCGTACGATCACTTTAGCACGACTATCGGCGATGAGGATAGTGGGGCAAGTGACAACGAAAGGGTGTGCACTGCGAGGAGTGCGCCGACAAGCAGCGGGCTGCTTTGCAATTTTGAGGAAAGTGCACTTAACGGACGTCTGGAACCTCTAGCTGCACTCGACGGTTTTCGTCTTCAAATAGGTAATCTTACTGCTTTTAATATGATGGAGACAGGGAGGTTCGATTGGACTGTGGATTCGGGTCATCTTTCGATCCTCTCGTGTTTCAACCGCTGGATTTATCATACTGATTTTCTTAAATTAACAAAATGAGGGCATAGAATCTCTAGTAACTGGAGTCTTTCTCATGTCTTTGCATTTGAAGCCCTCTAGGCTTACCTTTATCAGGTCTTAGTTTTGAAGCTTGGGTTTTATCGAGTCTCAGTCCTGCTCGCGATTGAGCCTGTCCTGGACTTAGTGCATGATCATGTGGTAATAGTTGAGCTGTGTGTTGTCCTTCACCAGATAATTGGCTTGAGCTTATCTAGGATCAAGTTTGATCGATCACCACATGTTCACAGTTGAATCTGGGGTTTTGCTCGCAACTGGAAACCCGTTTTAACCCAGTCAGTTTTTTTTTTGCAAAGCGTATAAATCAGGAGAATCTGAAAGTTCAACACTACGATGCGTAAGAGGTGTCTTGCTGCTGAAAAAAAAAAGTCAGTTTGGCTACTAAGTCGGGAGTCGGATCCAGGGAGAGATACGTTTCGGCTTTGCTGCAGATCCACCTTCAGAGTGTTCTTATCGGTGCCATGTTTCACAGAAGTTGTTGGGCGTCGAAGTATAAGAAGTGAAATTACTGCAATATGGTCAAAAATTTTTTGCGCCGTCAGCATTTCTGAATTTGGATGCTTAGACTTAATACCGAGTAATAAATTGGAACACATTGAAGTACTTTGTAGAAACCGAAACAACGGAGAGCAATAAATTGCACTGTGTGGTAGGAGACGCTTGTTATATGACCGGAGGAGGCTTAGCTAGGCATGCTGTTAGAACAATAAATTTCGCATTAGTTTTAATATAGGGCGGACTACTTTAATTATTTTTCTTTTAATTTTGCAAATTGAGTCATACATGTTCATTTCCAAACGTGCTTTCTTGTATTTCAGTCATCATAGTTTCATTACTTTTTCAGTTAGTGCCCAGATTCGTAGCCTTTCTATCCGCTGTTGCATTCTATTACGGAAGCACGGTATTCGTCTTCTCTCTTATTTCCATATTTGTTAAATGGTTCTGATGGCACCATCGATTTCTCTTCGCTGTTCGATCCCACTTATCTACTGAAACTGCTGTTGCGAAACGTTGCTGTGTTTTGTGCATTTGATTCTTGTTTATAGAACTCTGGTCGATTGCCCAGATTTGTGACAGTGCGCGTGAGTTCTGAGAGATATTAAGATTATTAATAGGTGCAAAGTTTTTAGCCGTGACGAATGAGAAGAGGGGATGCAGTCGACGTTTCCGATGTATCCATGTTTTACTGCTGTTTTGATATGTTTGAATCTCGCTATTCGGTTGTATACTTCTGTTTGTGGATGCTTGTTTTGCCAGCACGAAATGCTCAGCCAAAACATTTCAAGTTCAATTACATTGAGGCTGGATACTGCGCCAAGCGTCAACCAAATAGTAGGAATGTGTCTTCAGTCGCAGAATTTTTCTTCAATTCTGCTGTTGATACTGATCACGTACGTAAGGTGGGAGGAGAGGGGCTAGAGAGTGGAGTAATTGAGAATCGCATTTTTACACCGAATGGATACCGATAGTTAAAATAATAGTTGAACGCGTTTCGATTTAATGGACGTTGTTGCAGCCGCGAGCGGTACATTTTGCGCCCCGCACGTCACATTGCCAGTGACAACTTTCTTCTTCAATCTATCGGATGACGATGCCCCATCGCCTTATCTCGTAAGCGTTTCGCACTGCTGCTCAATGCATCAACATATTCGATCAACGGGAACCCCTGACAGTATAGCTTGTTTGCATCAAAGAAAATCCTCTTCATTTTCCAGTTCTTTTTTTTTCAGTTTTGGGCTCCTTACCGATCTTGGTTTTCTTTTAGTGTTTTTTCCTAAGTTCATCCACTTCTATTGATCGCTTTATTAAAAACATAAGCCTAGATATGTTCTCTCTTGCGGTCACCTTCCACTAATCTATAAATGTTTTTCAATAATTCATCTTGCAGGGACACTGTTCGCTGGAGCAGTTTGGTCGAAAAGGCTATCACATTCCGAAGAAGGGAACATTTCAAGCGGTTAGTATGCTTGCTAATCCGGAATTTCTTCTAGAAGAATTTATATAAGATATATATAGTAAATACATAGCAGTTCTGTTAGGTTGATGGTATTAATGGAAAGTATGGCGCAGCAGACATAATTTTTTCGTGCGATACTTTGGCAATGGTGGTTTCACGTGGAAACATCTATGTAAATCGGAAGCCGGAGAACGTTAAGATGAAAGAGAGAGTCTCATGTTCTGTGCTCCGAAAACACGATTCTTCGCAGACATTGTGCTGTAAAATGCATACGTACAATGCAACTGTTTGCACAAATGTCGTGTAAGATGTTATTGTCTGATGTGATGTGATGTTCTCGCTATACATGCATAGGACAGGAAGTTAACGGCGTGCCTAAACGAAATGACTGCCTATAGAAAATGTCACTGGTGAAAAATGAAGAAAATAGAAGTATTTGGCATTTTCATGTAGAACGAGTGCCTATGTGGATAACCTCCGAAGTAAAAAGATAAGGGTCAAGGACGATTGCACATCGACTTTCGTAGTTGGCAGTTTCATTGTTGTAACTCGATCTTTTAATCTAAGAAAGAAGATTATGGGTCGACTCTCTGCTGTTAGTTTTCAGACGTGTAAGTAAAGAGGCATCAAATTCCTTTTGAGAACAATCTATTTCTTGCATGAAAGCAATACTTGGTGGCCAAAGCAGAGTCTGACTTTTGAAAGGGAATTTGGCAAATTTTAATGGTAGTAATAAGCAAAAAAGTTAGTCGCGAATGCTAAAAAGCAATCAATTTCAGACGCTGTTTAACCCACAAGGGACAGTCGTGCGTGTGTTTGTGGTGCGATTCGATGTCAGTGAGATGCCACCTTCTTCGCAGACATTCTTGAGGCAGCGCACTTTTTTCATGCCATCCGATTGCCCCGTCGAGAGTGCACAACGATCATGGCTCAGATATCTAATTCACATCAGGTATCTAATTCTCTCTGTATATTAGCAATTTTTTGCTCGATACCAAATTTGCGGTTTTTCTGCTTGTCTCTATGACTGCTGTTCATTCCAGCAGCATATGTATTGTACTTTGCCAAACTGCTGGAAGGGATCGCCCAATGAGTATTACGATTGTAACCTTAGATAGGAGGACATATCCATAGTTTTTGCACAACAAAGGACCGCACTTTTTAAGTCCGCACGTAGCACTTTCCTAGAAAGTTGGAAAACTTTGAATATGGCATACGTATGTATTACGTATGTATTGGCTATATATATATATATATATATATATATATATATATATATATATATATATATATATATATATATATATATATATATATATATATATATATATATATATATATATATATATATTTGAATTATCAGGAAGCAGAAATATGCTCGCCAATCCTCATGACCTCATGAATAGATAACATACGCAATTGCTGTTTCATCAACAATATCGTAAAAGTATGGCTGCCGGGAGGATTTAAGTCATTGTTTAATTGTTTTTGGTTGTTGCTTCAAACACTACTTAAATAGGTTCGTTGTAATGAGCAATGATTTAAAGAGTGTATATTGTGTGCACATTTCCAAATTCAATTCTGCCATTCATATCGACCGCAGGCATATGTATCCAGAAGCAGGGCACGTTATCATTACCAAATCAATTGCTAACTTAAGTTTTTACCTGGAAATTCTTTTTATATCATCTCGATAGTTTCAGCGAAAAAAAGTGGCAAAATTTTCAGGCGAGAAAAAATATAAGAGTGGCTGTAAAATCTACACGTTAACCGATTTTCATGTCCACCTTTCGTGAATTAAAACCTGAAATCGCCGAACGGATAAATTGCGCATATACTGTAGTAACAAACGATGCTGTTTTCCTATGTTTCTGCAGAAAGCAAGTTTTACGCGACCGCGAACCGCTGATTTCTCTACGACGAATGTTGTTTGAGGTTGGCGACCGATAGACGCGGCCGTCTCTACGTGCACACCGACATCCGAATGCTGTTTTCGCAGAAAGGTGATCTAGAGGCGTTGAACATCGAATTGGAAAAGGAGTCGCAGCAGCATTACGAGCTACTTTCATTCACAGAGATGCCTCAGAAGCCGCGATTCTCACCAAGAAAGTAGCCTGCTCCCCGTATGGCTGGTTGGCTTGTTGATTCTCCCACAGAATCACTATCTCACGGCACTACCGCGCTGAGATAAGTATTCGTTCTCACGTGATATGAACCGGTCTGAGAATTGCTAATAACGATCGTGCTTCGCTTCGAGCCTTGCATATTAATGAAAGATAGGGCCTATAACTCTGGGGAGCGACAAGATTATATTTTACAACGCAATCTGAAAATATGCGCGACACTGTTTAGTGTTGCAGAGTTGAGAATTCCCAACTGTTTTTTGCTTCATAGAGAATAGGGAAGGGGGGAGAGGAAGTGGGGATATATAATTCAGTGAATACTCGTGCTAGGCTGCCTTTACATTTACTACCTCCTCCCTTCTATTATTTACAAGCTCTGCTCAAGGATTTGGGGTTTGTGGGTCCCACGTTTGAGGAAAGTGCCTACATCACATATTTTTCGAGCATCACCCTATACTTTTGGCGTCCACGCAGCTCGGGGACGTCATTCTGCATGTTTATTTTTGCTTTTTTGCTCGATATATGCTGGACTGACTGATTTTATCTCTTTTTTTTTTTTTTATTTTCTGCTCAGAGTATATTCGTTGAGCGGATGTAATGATGAGTTCATATCGCCGTTCTTGTCGCTCTCTGCTGTATCGGCCAGTGGGCAGAGTGATTTCATTTCCCGTTCTTCCTTTTTGGCCAGCTGAGTTCACCAATGTTGACTTTTCTTCCTCCAATCGAATGGATTAGTCGATATGGGGATATTTTGCATGTCCTCACTGCAGCGTCACAGGTTTGCGGCTTTTCGGTTCTTATATCGAGCACTCGTATGCAAATATTTGGCTGCTGTCATGTTTGGTTTATATTGCAGATGTTTTATTTTTTATCCGGCGATGCCTAAATCTAATCGAAAATGGTTACGTTCAGTACATTTTGGAGTTGTGGGAAGGTGGGATTAACATGTGCTAACTGTAGAGCATTTTGTGGCTGCTTGCTGTATAGCGTAACGTCGGTTACGTGTTAGTTTCGACCGGTGATATGTCATCGTTTTTGTTTCAGTGGTGATGTGAGAAAGCAAGCGTTGGTAAGGGCCGGTTTATTCTTGCAACATTATGGTAATAATTTTAAGTGCAAACTGAGGACAGTGCTGTTAATGCTTTCTATTGAAGCGCCTTCTGTTTCGGGAATGAAATTATTTAGGAAATCGATGCTTTCGATAGATCCTTCGTGAGCTTGATCTTCAGAAAGAGAGAAAATTTATGCAGCAAGAATTGCGTGAGGCTGAGAAAAAACCACGGCGTTGTTTTGCAGCGTCGTATTTGTACATATATATATATATAGTCAGTCTCGCGTATTTCATATTTTCTGTTGTAAAAGGAAAAGGATTAAAGAGAGTATAACGCGCATTGTTGCTTTTATCATCGTTTTGCTGATGATTTTTTCTGAGTAGTTATATGCAAGTGAATGAATGGCTTCTAGTTTCGGTCCCTACCGCTTTTAATCTCTATTATCGAACGGATTAGTGCCTATAATAGATGTAAGGAAGGAGGAAGGGTTGTTTAGATGACTGAAGTTGATAGTGTGAAGCGATTAAGGCTCACCTTCGTAATGGGTGGTCTTGAAAATGCTACGTGCAGTTTAGACAGCACTTGCATGCCGTGTTAATTTGTGGGGATTTCTCTTGCTTCGCAACATGCGGGTAGATCGATGTTTGAGGACAGGCGTTGTTAATCAATGTCGGTCCCATAAACGTGCTATGTTGTGGGAAGGAGTAAGGAGGGTGAAACTCGAGCAACCGCATTAAAGCTTCTGGTTTTATTTGAATTCATATTTTCGAATTTTAGAGGGAGCTGATCACTAAAAGTCGAATGATGGTGGTTGAGGTTAGTTTATGAAATTCTAGGGAGGAGGTAGTGGTAGAAAATTTTGAGGAGCATCTAATGAACAGCAGGGCAGTGTGAAAACATTCGTTATATTCAGATTGATGAAAAGAAGCGTTTCTGAAGAAAAATACGAATTTCACTAGCCCCTTGCCACTCGAGTTTGAAATAGGCCGGACTCGAAAATCGGGACCTTATAGTCGTCTCCTTCCCTATCGTTCGGATTCTTGTAGCTGGGCTCAAAAAAAGAACCTGAATTGCAGTAGAAGCCGTTCTATTTAATTGAAAAATCGAATCGAAACAAGGGAAGTAGGCTCCTCTCAAAATGATGACACACTGAGCGGTTTACCGCGAGTAATGGGCGTATTATAATTGGATGTGAGTGCTTCTTTCCCAACTTGTTTCTTTATTTTGCAGCTTTTTTTTTTTAATGTTTTTCTTTCGTGCAGCTTATCTAAGTATAGCGAAGCTGCTAGCCATATTCCGTGTATTTCATACAGTAAATGTGGGTGCATAGTTGATTATATTTCTATGAAGGAAGAGAATAAATCTTTACTGGGTGTTCACGCTTGTTGCTTCATTTTAATAATCATATTTCACTTACAAAATGAATAAAGACCTTTGGGACATAACGTGCCCAATCTAAGACCAGTGGATTTCGTTGTAACAGATTTGTTAAATTGTTCACAAAGAAAGTAGCGGCAGATTTTCAAGTTGTTTGTGTTGTATGCGTAATTTTCATGAGAGTAAGCTAGCATCTGGCAAAATAATGTAATCGTTGATCGCGTTGAGGATATCGCCACTATGCGAACGGTGATTTGCAGTGTGTGACTGCTTTAAACGGTCTTTTTTTCTGGGACGGGAAAGACGATGGTCGCAAAAATTAGAGTGAACCTGCCTAGAAGACTGCCGCCATTTGAAAGAACTCTAATGGCAGGTATTGTGCTGTTGCACTTAAGGTGGCGGGAACGGGGCGACAACGATGGGAAGAAGTTGTGGGGATGTAGAAGGGAAGAGGATGAATCAAAAATGCTTGGATCAGAGGACTGTGATGATGATACTAGAAGATATACGCTAGTGGCCAAACGTGTTTCTATAGAAATAAGGTTAACCTTTGCATTATATTTCTCTATAAGATGGAATGTTGTTTGTGGCAGAAAGTGTTTCTTGGCGGATGTGTTTCAGATATTTACCTACAAACTTGAAATCGCTTGTTTACAGTTTTCGAGGTTTTCGTCCTGTTTTCTATTTTTATTTTTATTATCACTTAGATTTGAGGTACCTTAATGTTGTTTAAGCAGTTATTTTGTGAGCACACTATTATGGCATATCTGCTGCTTTAACGATGCTGTCTAGCGATCATCTAGATTAGCTGTTTTGGGTCATTTCCTCGCAATCGACCCTCGCCTTAAGGGGTACAGTTTTATGATCTTCCGGTAGAAGCACCCTGTCCATTGACTTAATGTGAAATGCTGTTTCCCAGTTATTTACTCTGAGACAAATATTTGCTGATGTTCATCTTTTGTTTCATATTCTTTGAAAGGTGTCATTCCTAGCAGTTGTTCTTCCTCAACAAAAAGTACTCTTGGTTAGTGGGCAATAGAGGTGCACCAGAATTTCATCGTTCTTGCGAGTTCTGGTTGCGGAATTTTACATCAAAAATCTCGATAGAGGTTTCGTCTATAAAAGTAGTGCCGCAATAGGTTCTTGGATGTTGACAATCCTTCCTCTCCACTTTCTGCTTCGTTTGCATCTTTTTTTTGCCTGCACGTTGATTAGGAAAGCAGAGGTGTCAATGTTGGCATCTTTCAAGACAGCTTATCGTCAAAGAATGAAAACGTTTCCTAAACTCCAGCGTATTTTCTGAAAATTGCTGAGGTGTCTAGCTATCATGGTACAAGTTACCACAGGAAAAAAGTTTTTCGTTTTAGGGACGCCTATTTCCATTTTGCTGGAAAGGAGCTTACAAGGGTCAAAATTTTGGTATACAAGAAATGAAGGACATGCCATACGTATGTGACGCGAGGAAGGGAAGCGTGAAATATGTCGTACGTGAAAGAGTCATGGGACAGCTGTGTGTACGTAGCAGAGGAAAAGAACTTGCAATTTCTTGTAAACTAAGTTTACGAGTTTTGCTGATTTAGGGCCCTCTCATATAACGCCATTCAAGGCGATAGCATAAGGTGCTTTCCGCGTCATTGCTTGTATTGTTTCTTAGGTAAATTGAGGGAAAGTTCGCCTTTTGCCTATGACATGAGGTCTTAGGTGCATGAGGGAGTGCATTATACGTAGCTCACTTGCTGTTGTTTTGCGTCGCTTTCAAATACAAGATATTCGTTGTTTCTGCTGAAGCTGTTATTTGTATGAAGAGTCCTTCCGACAGTCAAACCGAACTGAATGAAAAGATTCGCAAAGTTTTGAACCTTATAATTGACTCTATGTTTCCTTATTTACTGCTGCAGTATTCGGTATATTGTTTGAATCCGCATTAGTAAGTAATGTGAAATGAGCAGCAAAAAAAAGAGGCAAAGGAGAGGAAATCGAGTTGCTTTTGTAAAGTTGAAACAGTTGTTCCGGTTTGTCCCCATATTTCTGATTTGGGTTTCAATTTCTTAACAAAACTTCCGCCACAACTCTAATGAATGCTCGAAGAAAAGTTCGACACGTGACTGTGTACTTTTTTGAGTTCATTTAAAGGAGATGATGTTATGTACGCTGACCTTTCAATAAGTGCAGCTAGGCATAGGAACACACCCTGCCTCTTTCCAACTCAGAATTTTTGTACAGATCTATTTCACGACTTGTCATCTTTAAAAAAACCGAACAAAAACTTCAAGTAAGTCATAACTGAGGACCTGATATCACGGGAGAGAAATAAAGGCGTATTCACGCTTCATCTACGTTCATATAATGGACCTATGCCGGTACCCGAAGTCGGAAGAGAGTTTTGCGCTTTCACCCAAAAACGTATGGGAGTCCCTAGTGGACCGCTTCTTGGAGAAAAGTATTTTGCATTATCCCAAGAACTTTTCAATTTCTGAAGTGAACTTGGCATTGCGCAATTGGAAACCCGAAATTGCTGCACTAATCCTGCCTGCAGTATTTTCCTTATTGTCCACAAAACCTGAACAAAGTAGAGGGCCTAAGGCCTGAGCACTATTCATATACTGATGTGCTTTTGCAGTTTCACTTTTTGTAATTATGGAGCCGCGCCGCTATCAGGCGGAGCTAAGCGGTCTAGTTTTTTAAATTTTTTATCATCATTTATTTTGAGTCTCTGCGCGTATCTCTAGAATGATTGCGTCTCCCCTACCTCGTCCTCTCCCTCCCTGGCCATTGGAACAAGTGGGGAAATAGTTCGCGTGCGACCATTAGCGATTACCAAATCCTCCACTGGGACTTGGGGGAGGGGCAGCAACCCAAATACATGCCGCAGGGGAGTGGCATGGGAGATCTTTGGGTTTTTGGGTCATATCGGCCTCGGCCATGACCTAAAATTAGTGAGTAGCATTTTCTAGGTGGCGGACGGCATCAGCCCTGAATTCTAGAGCTGTAATGTGCTCACTACACGAGTAGTACGTGTACATGCGTCTGCCTTTTTGTGTTAAACAATTGCCTGTGGCCCATGCTCCACTTAGCGTTATGTAATCGTGCCAAGAAAAGCATATCAAGTTCTGGCATGTTACTTGATGATCTACGGCCCGCACAAAATATGTTGTACGTAAAGAGTTCAGACATATCTGTGCGGAGCCTTCACTCATATGTGCCCATTCCGCAAGTAGGATTGCGATTGATGAAGAAGACATTACATGGGTTCATCGCAGTCCTGCTGGTGTGATCGTGCACAATCTGTAGCTAAGGTACGCGATTTGATTGTAATAGAAGTCATTTTCAGTGGAACGCTGTACAACATTTTAACAGCAGTGAACACAGAGTGTGTTAATGAGGAGCAAGGAGCAAGAAGCGGCGATAAAGAAGAGCACGAACGAAACAAGGGCCAGTTGAGTGATAGGCAGCGAGGCCGGTACCGTACCGGACGACGGTTCAAGCCCAGCGGCCACAAGCGCTGCGTCGCCGTTGCACAAGGCGCGCTCGCAGACGCAACGCGACGTCCATTTGGAGCCGAAGCCACTTTGTTGACAGCCGCTTTCCTCCAGCTCCTCACCGCACCACTTCTGAACTGTGCGTCGCTCTAAAACTTAAGATCAGCTTACTTCAGTGACAGTCCACCTCCGTTTCAGCTGATTGCTGCAGGAATGGGACACCATCATCCAGGGATCTTTCTCCGATTTTTTTAAAGGTTGTGGCGTTTTTTATACTTCTTGGATTTCTTGCATTACCCGCCGTTGCTTTAGGAGATGGCTTTTGGTTCTGCGTGCAAAAATTTCTCCGCAAAAATTCTTCAGGCAGTAAGCAAACAAAAGAGCAGATTGGTCTACTAACTTCTCAGCGATTTTTTAAGGTCAAATTTTGCCATACGTAGGTAAAAAGCACTTAGCGTGCAACGCGTCCTGTGTTTCCCGCTCATCTCCGTTTGCAGATTTCAAAAAATTTGATACTTCGAAAAGTTTCGGGAATCTGCATCCATGAATTGTCGAGGAAAATCCCTTCTTCCTGTCCCCCTCCGCTTTTTTGAAACTTTGACTTCTCGGGGATCCTTTCCTCACTGCTTTTGCTTACAGCAGATCCCATCCATCCCTCTATCCCCTCTCCCATCCCAAAGAACGGATTGGCCAACAACACGGCTACGTAAGCTCGAATAGACTACATGTGGGGACTTCAATAAATTATCCTTTCATCAACTGCTAGGCTGTTCTTTTTGTTCGGTAAACAGCGACATCGACTTATACGACACCAGAGGGACGGTTTTTCGCATAGCTTCGTTTTTCCGCTATGAAAGAGCGAATGCGTCCAAATATATACTGAATCATGAAGCGTGCGTGAAAATGGTGACGCTTAGGTCGTTATTGAATTTGCTATGAAATTTTTTCGCTCGTATGTTTGATTTCGAGGTCGATAAGTGGCTTACCATATTAAAAGAGGGTGAGTGACCTTTTCGACCTTAAAAGGATGAGTGGGAAGGGCTGGGATTGTGGTCTTGTTTGACGACTCAGTGTCCATAGGCCCGTCAACCAATCAGGCATCTGCTTATGATGCGCTCATCTGATGTTTATGTTTATTGGAGAAGAATTAAGACTGTAAGCGATGTAGATGTGTTAAAAGGGATGACCATTGTCTCTGTTCGAGGTTTCCATTTTGATGCAGACCGCCCCTTCGCATTCACCGTCGTTACATGTTCCTTGGTCGGAGTGGCAGTCGAAGCAGAGAATCGCCGCACCTGAAGTACTGCTGTTATGAAATAGTCCTGGCTAACGTCTCTTGGGGATAAAACGCGTAGTTTTGCTAGAGGTCTGTTTGATCGTACCGATGGTGTACATGTTGCCAGTTAAGCACATTGTTTTCATAATTGGTCTCATACTCATTGTGTCAGCGAACTCACTACGCTTATTAGCTTTTGCCATCCGCAAACATACATCTGCAGTTTTTGAGGAATATCTGCTTACGTCTGCTGTTTGTGTTCCTAAGATTCCTGCGGAAAAGGCGGTCAAGGCGCAGCGGTTGCCCCAGGTGCTTCCGTAAAATATTGCTTTCGGTGAGACAGGAAACATTGTTTTCATACAAAGCGGTGAAAAACACAATAAACGATCCCATTCTCCTAGAAAGACTGGATGTGTATACTGCTTTTTGAATGGTCATTTCACTCAAAAAAAGCGTTTCACAAAAACATTTATTCGTCTCTAGAACACTGTTTTTAGGCTGAGGTTTTTATAAACTTTCAAGTTTATCTCTTTCATATCGCTGAAGCTAATTTTAAATTTAAGAACTTTATAAACTGGTGCTTTAATTTCTCAGAATTGCTGGAACGGGGCCGTACATGGACTGCCTGCCGTGCTACGACCACTTTTTCCTACACTGAGCTATATTTGAGACATAGGGAGGCAGAAATGAATTCACCCAAAATCTCCATCTTTCTGAGGCAGTTTATATAAGCAACAAAGAATTAGCTGCATCGAGTGTTTTGCAAAATAAAAGCGGACTGCAAAGTATAGCGCGCAAAATTCGAGATCGCGGTATGACATGCAGAAAGTTACTCAAAATTGGGAGGAATTTTTTGCTGTTAAAGGGTTTGTAAGATTTGTTTTAAAAAAATACCGGAATGTTCAGGCACGCTGAACCGAATATTGATTTCGTTTTTGGCTGTTACATCTCTTATTTCCAAGTGATACTTGTGGAGCAGCATGACTTTTAGTCTCAGGTTTTTACAAGAAGCTGCCTAAGTGATTCTTGGGCGAATCGAAATGGCAATGAAAGGCCGCAGAGCAAAAGAATGTGAAGGAGTTGGCTTGCTCCATATGTTGGCTGCGTGAATGCTTCCGACCTCCGGGGAGTGAACAAGAGCATTCGTACGAGAAGAGCTGTTAAGGGAGAAGTTACGGAATTAGCGGCTTCTGTTACGGGATTCGCGGCACCCAAAGCGACACGACAATTTTCACACGAGGATTGCTGTGAGATGAAAAGCGAGAGTGAGGAAAGAGGTGCTTAATGGAATAAACGTGCATTTTCCCAAATGAGTTCTGTCTAAGCATCTCTTTAACGTCTGAAATGCTGCAGAAATATTCAAAAAACAGTGTTGGAGTACTTTAAACTTTGACATCTCGCACTTGGCCCTTCATGAGCCAACTTAACAATGCACTACTGAGCAACAACATCGTTCAACGAATCACTGCGGAGTGCAATAAATACAATTATTTCTGTGTAGGCTTCGTTTAGCCACAGTACCTATAACTAATTGGGTTGCGAGATACCCCATTGAGTTGTCACGCTCCCCATATACGTCGTATCCTCCATTTCCCTAGAAGAGGACAGCGTTCACTGAAATGTCGTTCGTTGCATTGCGCGTGGGAATACCATCCATTATCTCACAACATGTTCAAAAAACAGTTTTGAGCTTAAAAGGAGGATTGCATCTTATAATTTCTATCTGGCGGCACATATAAAAATGGTGCCTTCTTATGCTAACGCCAAACGACGACATCAAAAGGTCGTGTCCCATGTCCTCGAAACAGCGCGTTTTAGTAATGAATGAAAGTTGTGATGCTAATGTGACTCGCATTCATTAAATATTAAATATTTCTGGATATACAGCCGATGATTAACAATGAACAGGGTTGCGCATACAACACTTACGAGAGAAAACACGTCAAGCACCGTTATTGGGATCACGAAACGAGCGCAAGTCGACCTTCATTTATGGGGCGGTCATTGGTTGTTAGTAAAGTAAGCATTAGGCGAAATAAGATTTTTTCAAGCTCTACTTGTCAGGAAGGGAGGGTTGAGAAAATTTCGAATCTGAAGTCGATTCCTTTAGTTCAGGCAGTTACCAGTTCTGCTGCAACTTCTGATTGCTCAAGTTGCTTTTCTTGCAATGGCTTTCTTCATTTATCGTAAGGTCTTGTTGGCAGAAAACACCTCAACATATTTTCACCTCCTCTTACATTAATCTATAAAGAAGGTTCTATAATCGTCATAAAAAGTCGAAATTTCCTATGCATTCGATGGGTTTTTTGCTGGCATATATCCTCTTTTGAATACCGTACTGCTGGGGAGAAAGTGGTACGATGACCAAACGCTAGGACTGAGTGAAAGATTTCAATGAATGCATAGATTGACACTATTTTCACTGGAAGGAATATCATTTTCGTCATCCCCATATTGGAGCATGAAAATCTCAAGGGTCCAGGTCCTTTTATCCCTCTTTCCATCATTTAGAACATTATAGGTTCTAGTTGCATCAGCAACAGCTTATAAGGTTATCGCTTCTTAGGAAAAATCTAGCGATGAGGATATCGAGATTGAACTGCAGTTTACCAATTCTTTAGAAAAGAAACATGCATCCTCAAGAAGAAACAATCTCCTGGAAAAATCACTGCTGCATTTGTGGTGGTCCTTCTGATGGTTTTAGTTATAAAGCTTACGTGCCTGCCGAATTCTTCCTACACTGTCAACATATTACTTTCAGCCAGCAAAGCTGACCATTAAGCGGTTGACTTTGATTGGACACCTATCTATCGAAAAGGAACTTATAATTCTTCCAATCTCGACGAAAAGACAAACAGTGGAGAAGTAGTTGTATCGGGAAGAGATGTGCAGTTAGGTTTGTATTGTGCTATTCATACGCGCATGTTATTTGAAGCAATGGTGGCGTCACTAAAACTAAGCATACGGAATTTGCCGCTTCCATCTATACAGCGAATTTGATGAGCTCAAAAACACCACCTTAGCCTTGCAACCTCTTGTAGTCTATAATTTTGAAAGTGATCGTCACGTTCTTACTGACTGGATGGTGATATCAAAAAAATTTCAATGTTATGTTCATAGTGGGTGCCAAATTGAGTTTTGAAGGTGGACCAGCTTCATCCTGTTGAACAATAAAGGTTACCGTTCATCCTTTGTACGAATTCAGAATGACTGCATTACCTGAATGTCTAAAAACAGTGAAGGAATGCCAATAATGCACGTTCTTGCAAAATCAGCAATAAACTTTTACAAACCCTCAGACAAAAGACTTAGTTTTATGCAGCAATTGACTAATTGCAGAACGATGTAACCTCTAAATTTGGCCATGTCTTCAGGCATAAGTAGTATAAATGTGGAGAGAGAAACAGCGGCTTGGCTATAGGGTATATAGATAATGTTCTTTTGATTTCATTAATGCCCTTTTGGCTGAAACTGTCTCAAAAAAAGAAAGGCATGCACGTAGATGTGTGCAGAAATGACCTCAACATGATCAGTTTGCGAGAGTGCATAAAGATTAAAAAGTAACTCGTATATACCCCGATGGATGACGAGTACGGCGAAACAGAAAGTCATGCACGAGCAAACAAGGCTCATAATGCAAATTAGACACCGTTGCTGAGCAATCGCACATCGAAATCGCTTCGCATCTTCCCTGGAGAAGAACGCTCAATGGATTTGGTTTTCGAAGGCAAGGTGTTCGCAGGCCCTGAATCACTCAGAATAAGCGATCTGAGGTAGTTCGAAAGAAAAGGATGGCAGTTTGAAAAATGTCGAGATGCTTGAGGCTGTGGATTACAATTCGACAGCAGCAAGGAGTGTCGTTTCGAGGCACTGACGGACACGAAACGTCGTGAAGGAAGCGCGCCGGAGAGCACAGCGATTTGGTTTTAAAGGAGGAAATTCGCTTAACTCGATGGGCACTTGTTGAGCGCTGCGCTGTTGATGTGCATAATAATAATTTGACTGCCTGCTCCCTACATAAGTATGTCGATGAGGTGCACCGTCCTTAAATGGCCTCGCTCGTTTATGCTACTTAACGTCGTTTGCCAGCCGCAGATGCGCACACATTCCACCGCAGCTGCACTCAAGGTTCGGCTGAGCTGTAGACATCCTCGAAAGGCGCTGCGTTGCACACTCTCGTGCCACATCTGCATAATATTTGAAATTCATAATCATGTGCCATCTGCATTTTTGATGCCACTCGCAGCCATCGTTTAAGCGGTATAGCTAATGAGCTCGCTGCTTGCACACTTATCTCGCCTTCTCACTACTAAGCCTTTTTGTCGTAACGTAGCACATCAGTTTCAAAACGCCATCGTCGCGTTTCGAAACCTAAGTTTCACAGAATGTGAAATCTACCCATGGCTCATGGGTGGCACTTGCTCGTTCAACGTTTCGAGGACCCATGACCACACAAGGATGTGTCGACCACGGTAACGAGGAGTTTTATACGATGTAGCTGCTGGAAAAAAAAAGATGGTGGAGTGATGGAACTCTTGTAAATGGACTCTTTGCAGAGACGGATCGAAGGGCGGTAAGCTTTTAAGCTCGCTCGTTGGAATTCACCTGAACGTTGCTTGATAATTCAACTCACTGTTTTGTGTAACTTCCAGTGATCACTGATGATATTAGTCGCATGAGGATAATGCCACATTTGAAGACTTACTTCTAATTTCTAAAGTAATAACCCAAAAATCTCAAGCAAAGGCGGACCAAAAATTTGATGAGTACGTAGTTCGCGGTCTTGAGTGGAGTTGCGCTATTTTCCACCCCAAATAATCGTTCATGGCTACCTAAATCTTTCAGTTAAACCAAAAATTAACGAAGACATAAATACACTTCGCCAAAACGACGCTCAAATAAATCAACTAACTGAGCAGGCAATAATGCGTGATATCAAACACTGGTTGACGAAACCAGCCATGAATATGATGCAGAGATATCGTTGTACATGTGTTGTTACGTGTATAGATATGCATACTTATGAATGATAAACTAAAAGTGAGTAATATCGACCAGAAAACTGCAAAACTTGCAGCGTCTTATAAAGATTCGATATAGAGGAGATTTTCTTATGGGACTATGAGAAACATACGATGCAAAGATGCAACACTGACGAGATACGATGCGCAAAATGATGTGTCGGCGGTATATGCGAGCGCAGGAAATCATGACCCCAAAAAAATCCGGAATTTGCGGTGACTGGGAGGAGGAGAGCAGGAGGATTGTGAACATGCTGAAAGATCGAGGGATTAACTCAATGACTGACGAGTTACGAGCTCAGGAAAGAATTTGTCACTGGTATGTATGGGGATTGATGACGAACACTGCTACAAAGGCCAGAGACTGAAATCAGTTGTTAGATAATTCGAACCAAGGGATAGGCGTGAGCATGAATATGCAAAAAAATGGAGCTAACGCAATTACTAGTGAGTTGTGGCACACAAAATAGTTCATTCTGAACAGATCTGGCATATGTATCCAGTCAGCGAGAACAATCCAGAACCACTGAATCCACAACGAATTAAAACAACTCTCATTCAGCAAGGATAACTGATCAACACCGAATCGCACGGTCAGGATTGATAATGCTTGTGATCGCCATAAGAGAGCGCTAATCTGCAGATTCGAAACGATCCGCCACCATGCGACAAGGCCAATGTTTTCTTTCGCCATAACGGTAGCACGCTTCAAACAGGGAAATACACTCTTTACCGCTGCCGCTTTTCCTTTGGCATTTCGTGCAATCTTGTACATTTGCTCGTCTATCATGCCCTACGGACAGTCCTCCTTTGGAACCGTTCGAAAACAGTAGCATTTAATGCCGAATTATCCGCGTTGAGTAGTGTGATCGGACCTTTAAATCATATATCCTGGTGGCGTCCCTTTGTAAGTTATACCCCCCTTCCCTGTAGCATGTTTACCCTGACACAATTATAATTTACTCAACCGTATGCTGCATTCCTGCCAATACGCGTTCTTTCTGCTTTAATGATGAAAAGATTCGACCGTGGCCGTGACGAGCCGCGTTACTCTTAGCCTCACGTAGCTTACGTGTGATGTTGCGGAAGCATGCACCTTGATTGAACGCCATCAAGGAAACATCTATGAAAACCTGGTTTTGTTAGTGATGTGGCATGTTATGCGACTAGAGGCATCATTTCCACCCGTTCGAGGCAGCTACATAAACATTTGTCTGCACTGGCTGCAAATAACACGCTACGTGACAGACGTCTTTTTTCACAAACTCGTGCGTGTGAGTGCTTCAATGAATTTTCAAGCTTCCAAAAATATGGTGGTTTATTGTTTCGTTGCGTTGACCGTATTTCAAACACATGTGTGAATCGTGCTTCGCGATGCATTGC
The DNA here is from genome assembly GCA_037389465.1 of Baylisascaris procyonis. Classification (NCBI taxonomy): domain Eukaryota; kingdom Metazoa; phylum Nematoda; class Chromadorea; order Rhabditida; family Ascarididae; genus Baylisascaris; species Baylisascaris procyonis. The sequence continues at coordinate 2,730,756 of JAZARR010000033.1, read as the reverse complement.
AACACTTTTATCGGTCCACATATATACATAAAAAAAGTGGGTGAACCTTGTCGTGGATGTACATAAGAAGAGCAAAATTAATCGCAATTTAAATTTGCTCAATGGCTCAAAAAAAATTTTTGTAAGCGGAAGTAAAATGCAGTTGGGGAAACAACGCTTATAGCTTATACAAAGTTAATGTCCATGCTAAAGACACATATATACTTCAGTAGCAACCATTATTCGATGGCTTCTGGGAAATTGTTCAGTCGTTTATACTATCCACCCGGAAAGCGAAGACCACCCGTTCCGATCCAAGAGTTTTAGTAGCTACCGAACAATGTTCGTGTTTCCATTGAGAGAAAGCGCAGATGGTGGTAAGAAAGACGTACAAAAACACCACAGGCAACCTCGAAGCATACAAATAAGTGAAACTTGAACGACCTTACAGCAGAAACTCGCTTCAGGCAGCGCGCCGTTTCATTGACCGCTTCTTTTAGTTCAGCGCATAAACAACGCCGGCAACGCTCCGTTCTTCCTTGTTTATAAGTCCCGCTTTGCACAAGACCCCTCTCCCCGAATTGAGGTGATCTTCTTCCGAATATACACCCCTACCTCTAAATAGCCCGCACTGAGCCGGTTTTCAGGTGTCTTGGCACACTTAGTTGGCAGGACTGGAGTGAAATACAAGAACATGTTAAAAATGCAGAAGTGGACATTTTCTGGGCAAACTCTCCAACACAATACACATCTTTTTGCATTTTTTTCTCAAATTTATGTCTTGAAATTCACAAGAAGTGAAAGTTTTCCTCTCCCCGTCTCCATCCTTCCATAAACTCCTCGAACATATGTCCACAACGGATAAATGTGGAAGCGTATAAGCTCCGGGCTTTTCAGCGAGCTTGATCCGGTGCTTACCACATTCCACATTAGCGCTAATTTGGACGAAAGATCGTACCGTGTTAAGGAGTCCAATCAAACATAGCCCTGAGCGTCAGAATGTTTGTATCCTGCTCCAATATTATTATAATCTTACACAATTTAACAAACGAAGTGCTATTTCGCCAAAACTGCAATCAGTAAAGATTCCTCATTTCATTTCTCATTTTTAGTAACACATAAACCAGGCTGCTCCTCCCTCCCTTTCCAGCTGGAAACAGCCTTAACTCCGTCACGGGGAAAACGTTTGCAAGATGCAAGCCCAAGAATCGAGGGGCAGCCCATTATGGCTGCAAATCAACATCTGACCAAATTTGAATGGTCATCTCTCCATTGGAATGAATTCCCTATAAAACTGCTCCAAAATCATTTAATTTTGCTGTCGGATTTCTTCCTCACATCTCTAACCATCATAAATATAGAACAGCTGCGCCTTCTATTCCGTCTGCGCTTCTACCGCTCCAAAAAGTTTTACACGTGTTTTATAAGAACTGTAGATGGGTGCATAGGAAAGTATGGCAACTGGTCATTCGAGGAAAGCAGCAATATGCTGCAGGCATCCTATATACGGCAATAAGAAACAACAGCTGGAATGAAAAACAAATATTCTATGTTTGTTCCACCTGCAAGTTTTCTGATCGGTCTCGGCCACCTACTAAACAGTAGACGCAGAGGAACAGAACGTAATAGAAACCGTCTGTGGTAGACCACCTATTTCCAGTTTCTTCCCAAGCACATTCAATAGAAACTGATTAGCCAATCCCCCGATGGCCCAACGTCGTTTGTCAATCGGAATTTCATGACCAGCAGTAGTAAGAAGTCAAACTACTACTCCACGTGTATTTACTGTTGGATTGAAACAAATTTTTGGAGGCGCCATAAGCTTTGATAGAATAAAGGCCATAGGGAAAGAACGACAACGATTATTAGCAGCCGTATGCAAATCGTCTGTTCAATTTTTACGGACAATGGGAAAATTTATACGCTCTTTTAAGTCTGTTATGCTCTTTTGGATGCACATTTCGGAAGTGGTCATCCCTCTCTCTCCCTCGCATCGAATCCACTTTTTTCCCTCAGAGCCAAAACGAATTCGTTCATCGCGTCGCCCTCCTGTCGCTCCTCTTCCCCCCTCACCTTCCGGAAGTTGCAAAGGTGGCAGAATTTCTTGGAAAAGTAGCTTAATGAAGAGTTGGCATTCGGAGCTCTAAAACCGAGTGCCTCAGCGTTCGGGTACTCGAAGACAGAAGGACTGGAGGGCAGGGAAGCCCAGAAGCTACGTAAATTCGACCTTACTCGAACTTTGTGGGTCTCCAAATTACAAACGATTAATGTAAATAGCAACAACCTTAGTATTAGCGAAGCCGAAAGCTGAAATCTGCTAAAGGCTTCTTATCTCCGGGCTACTTCAACCTCATTCTCTCGTATTCGTCTATGGTAATCATTATTGCTGCGTTTGATAGCCGTAGATCTTGAATCGTACGTATACCAAAGCATATAATGCAGTCACTTATCAGGGAAAAATTGGCAATGGAAAGTAATATGAAAAAGTATTAAGCTTTTGTTCCATAACGTTACAAGAATATCCTCAAGTGTCGCACGCTTTATAACACGACCAAACTTTCGCCTGCGGAAATGTAAATGCGCCCTGCGGAATTATGACTTGCACAAATTCTCACACTGTTATGAGAGGATTCGATGACAATGCGGTTACTGACATGTGTCTTATCTTTGAATAAGCGGAGATGAGAGAAGCACAAAATGGTAACCTAGCATAAATTCTATTTCTAGGAAGTGGATTAGGTGATTCGTCAATCTACTGTTTGCGACTTTTGCTTAGCCGATCCACATGAGCTTGAACGTAGCACCCGCAAGCAACAGTTCCCTCACAACATATTCTTCCATTTCTCACGTTCGAACTGGTCGAGGCGTTCACTCTGTAAAAGCATATCCTTCAATCAGTAACCATCCAACCTCCCCCACCTGTTTCTATCTCATCGGATGAATTCTTCTATAACGATCTACAGATCTTCTGCTTGGTCCTTCTTCAACAAATTAACTGAGGAGCATACTGGATAAGTGTGGTGAGACACGTTTTCTATAGACCACATGATGGAAAAAGAATGCAATGTTGGATCTAAAGGGAACCATGAATTGAACGGAAATGATTCCTGTGGTCACTTTCTGATATAACACCTCCATCAGAATGCGCCTTATATTGCAACGTAGAAATGCATAAAATTTTTGCAACAATTCTAGTGACTAAAGCAACTGAGTATAAAGACCGATTATACATTTAACTGTGAAATTAACTATATTGGTAGCTGTCATCTATGTGCAAGTCATAGTATTAAATAAAAAATTTCCTTTAAACGAACCAACTGCTCAATGACCTTCTCTTTGGCCATCAGCTTGTCCCGGAGCACAGCTACCGCAGCACTGCCACCTTTATCCTTATTTCTGGCCTTCTCGCGTTTAATAAGCATCTCATACTCGGTACAAAGGTTGCTGTACTCTTTCTCGGTGATCGTAAGTCGCTCTATCGCCTCCCCATAGCGATGTTCAGTCTAAACATTTGCAGCTACACTTAAAAATTCGATTACCCCAGTAATAATTCATCACCTCGCCGTCTACAAGCTCCCCATGTTACCACTGCAGAGCAAAGGTTGCCATTAAGGCTTCATTAAAAGACTCTTCAAGCACCGGTACCCAGAGGAACTTGAAATCGATTGCTCTAATTCGTATATACTGCTATAATTCGTTATATTTCGCAGTTTCTTGATATTTTTAGGCTTTACGTTAAATAGTGCACATAAAAGATAAATAAACAGCCTATTATGTCGCTAAACCTTGAAAACCCTTTCAGTTGATTTTCTTTGATTTTTAGAAGGGATCTTTTTTCAAAGGAACAACTGTTTCTCATACTTCGCATAAAAAATCTTTTTTTTTTCACTTGCTCCTCTTTCTTGACTATTGTAACAATAGTCAATCATTTCCTCGCTTTCACCGAAAGCACCTTTAAAATGGCCGCATAATAGCGAAAAGAATTTGTACAAGCATGAATTTCACTTTTGCATGTCTATTTTGTTTCTGTTTTTAGATTGCTTTCTTTTTTCTACGCCTAGTCAAAAGTCATATACGTATGAAACGTACGTTATGTTTGTCGTGATAATAGGGGTTTATTGTTATGTGATGTACAGATATGACGGAAAAGAATAGAGACGAAAATGGCTTATATGGCAATCTTTCAAGGCTCGATGACAGCGCTACAGCGGCTCTTTAAAAAGAACATTCGAAATCCAAAACAGCTGTTGGGTATGGCGCCGAAGAGTCAACCCAAGATATCCGATCGTGATGAAACATCGTAGTACTCGTTTTGCACTTCTTTGTGTGTGTGACGTTGGGTATGGCACAGAAGAGCCAACCCAAGATATCCGATTGTGATGAAACATTGTAGTAATCGCTTTGCACTTTTTAAGTGGCGAATCATCACAGTTTACATGCACTTGTTGAGTGGCCGTACATAATGCCGTTGTCTGTCTTTGTGCCTTTGACGGTATCTGAGGCCTATAAAAGGCGGCTCTCAGCCCGTCAGATTCAGTCCTCTTCTGGTGTACGTCACGCTCTCTCGTCAGTGTTCATCTCTATCGTCGCAGCCTTGCTTCTCTTTTGCTTCATCTGGGAGCTTGTTTATATTTCCCAAATAAACTGTTCCTACCAGCTCTGCCTACCACTCGACCTACTTATCGTCGTCGCAGCCGACACAGCAAACTGGGACATTGATACAACAACAGCCATATCCAAGACATACGTGAATGAAATAGGTGGGAGGGGTGGGGAAATGAGGAAAAATGTCAGCTGACGGTTTTAATTCACGGGATTCTGCTACTAGTAAAGAGGATTTAGTTTGTCCAGGAGGCTTTCAATAATTTGTTCGCGACAGTACTGTCTGCTGAAAAGGAAGGGAGTACAAGGGAGGAAGCAAACAAGCTCTTCCCTCTATATGGTGCAACACATCAGAAAGGAAGCCCCATGTTTAGGCTACACCGCTGATGAAGCAACTGTGTGGCATGCGGACCCCGACGTGACTGTACATAGGTTGCTTTGCTCTCCAAACCACTAGAGGTTCAGTACTTAAATTCACAAGGCGATCCACATATTTTAACGCTTTGAATCTGCAATGCTGCGATCCCATTCAGCGAAAAACGTTAAAAAGATTAAATGGCTCATCTGTCACGGGATGAAAATTTCTGCTGCATATTGGAGCATCAACCTAACATACTTTTCTGATTAAAGGATGTAGGACTGTGACTAGAACGCCAATATGACAGCCCACTGATCCTTAAAAGGAAGCACACAGTCAATCACAACGCCAGCCTCTCACTTAATTGCGCCTTCTGTTTATAAGCGTCAAGTATTCAGCTTTCTGTTGGCACGTCCTAACTCAATCACTAATGTCTTCATTTTCTGCAATGGATAGTCGCCACTTGCGGAATCATGGCCCTGACTCCGCTACAATGCACCTGATTACGCCATCTCGCCTTAGGAACCCGGAGATTTGCCATTAACCAGTACAAAGGGAACGTATCGCAAAAGCGAACCTTACGCAAATCCTGAACAAACGACGTGTGCCTCTAACTATTCTTTATCAATGACAACCTTTTGCTCTGAGAGAAAAATTTTCAGTCAGCAGAGAAGATCGCACCAATGCCGGGTGTGCGCAATTTTAAAATCACCTTTGGGAAGAGGAGGCCATGTCTGGTATTATTTTTATTGGCTAAAGATCCCAAACCACATTGGTGATGATGAAGCAGAAGTCTACCTCCAATGAATAATATGTGCGTTTCAGCAAACAGTATTATGAAAACATTCCATTACCACTATTTTAAATCACAAGCACTGGAAGCTGAAATTACTTTCCACCCATCAAAATGAAGTCCAATTTTTACTCAATGAACTTGCGGTCGAGACTGCATGTAATTTCATTTCACAGTGTTCCAGTTCTTGAAGCAAAGTCAGGACACTGGAAACTCAAAGAAATCGCGAAGCTGCCCCTCACTATCCAAGGTGCATCTGACGGAAAATGTCAAACAGATGAGACAATAAACAAGAAGCGTCAGTGAACAACATTGCTCAAACTCTACATTCCATCTTTCCTTCGTGCGCTTTTTAACAAACGATCATTCTCCTCGATCTTGTGTTTCTTTACTCGAACACAATTCTCATATCTCAGACGAAGGTATAAAAGAGTGGAAAACAATGAGTGTGAAAGGCCTTACAAGCTTCAGTTTATCCTTCAGAGCACGCCATTGCTCATCGCTGTGGTGTGTTTCTTGTGCGTTACCTCTTTCATTTCCTTCCGGTACAGTTACCTCGCAAGAACTTTCCAGGACCTTCTTGTTTTGAATCTCCCACATAACTGCTTCCATCTCCTTGATTTTCATACTTAGCGAGGAATTCTCCTGCAACAAGGCGCATACGTTTGCTGTGCATTTAACTCACCTGCTATGCTTAGCAATAAGAACAGCATTTTTTGCTGTTTGGAAGGGTCATATCGGTATCTGCAAAAAACCGTGAGAACCGTTCACTTCGACGTCTGAAACACAGATTGTAGTTTGCTGCTTGCATCGAAAGTTTGCTTTCAAGTGGTCGATGGTATTACTCTGGAAAACGCATGTGCGCAATTCTTCTACGTACGACGGAAACCGAACAACAATGGCTATTGATGAAATGAAGATTGTTCCTACAGTCGGTTGTATGAGTTGCAGACGATCAAAGAAAGGGCGCTTGCAACCCAAATAGGTGCCCCCTCATGTTTAATAGTGGCCCTATCTCTCAGAATGGAACAGCTTATGTGACTCTTCAAATTTTTTTCATTTCAGATCGTTTTCGCGCATGCAAAACTCTCGCAAAGTCATGATTTGTAAACGACACAATAGTAGGATGAATTGTAAAGGAGACAACGAGAAGACTATGGAAGCAACCTTTTTTAGTTGAGACACCTGTTGATTCAGTGCACTGAGAGCTGATTGGCTTTCTGTGAGCTGAGCGGTCGAGTCTGCACGTTCTCTCAACAGCGTTTCATTGCCACGTTTCAACTCGGCAATCATCAAGTTCAAGCGTTCTTGATCAGCAACTCTCGAGCTCTCTTCACGCTGCATTTGCGCTATTCGTCGCTCTCGTCTCATCAACCTCTCGCTTATGTCATGTTCGCGTCGTTCGGCGTCGCTCAATTTCTTTCGTAGCATGCTGACATTTTCCTCTCGAGATTTTTTCTCACGCCATCGTGCCATCTCGTCCTGCAACAGATCGCCAGTTACTCAACTTGCACTTGCATTTCACCTCAGGATTTTATCTGACCAATGAGCAAGATGGATAACTTAGAAACACAGTCCTCATGCGTTCATTGACAGCGTCGGTAGCTTACAATAACCAGCTAATTCACTTGCTTAACTGTTTTCGGCGCACAGAGATAAATAGCTTACATCCTATTTCCGATTCCCGCACAGGAAGTTTTTATTGTGGTGCTTTGTTTAAGAGTGCCAAACATGGTGAGCCAGGAAATACACATGAAGGAAAATTGTGTAAGAGGACTGACGTGTTATGCTTTCTTATACTGATATATAATATGCAAGTATGGCTACCTAATAAAAAGCACGCAGGCAATTGTTGTTGTTAGTCTTGAACAACTAAATCTCTTCATGCAACAACATTATGAAGGTCCATTCAGAGTGCTTCTGGAAAGCTGAGAAACATACTGCAAATACCTTAAGACCTGCATATTAATTCTTTAGTCACATCCTGAAGTGCTTCAAAGTCAGAAGTCCTTTATGTATTTAAACGCTTCTAAAGCATATGTACGCCGTCGACTGGATTACTCTGCCCAAATCTTCAACCAGAACACTGTTAAAATGGCGCAGTTGATGGAAACACTACAGATTTTTCAGTGTGACTGCAATTTCGGGCATTGCTTCCGCAATAAAAAAATCGTTTGGGAAAGTTGAACGCGGATTTATCGGATTAACGCAGAGCGTATCGCTATTCGACAACTGCTTTCAAACTAATTAAGGGTCAATACGATGTCGACGCTGATGGCCTCGTTCCTAATCTTTACACTTATCGTTTGCGCATTGGCAATAACATATTTTATCAATGCTGTGTTCCGGATACATCCTTTGAGTGTTTCATCTTCGAGTAACGAAGGGTTAACTGAATAAACCATCGTCACTATTGAAATCAGAACGGAAAATGCCACTTACATTTCTTGTAATTTAGCTCGCCCAGACCAGCTGGCTGTACCCACACATTAAAAAGTTAAAGAAGTATGTCAAAAGAGTTGCAGCGATATGCGCCCTTGTATTCGGCCCCTCCGTCCAACCAGGTTCTTAGATTATGAACAATTTATATAATCGAAATAATGGCATTTTAATTGATCGGACAGCCAGCCGCATTGTTTTTTCATAAAAGATTCACGTCAACCGATCTTTAGAAATAAAAACTTGTCTAGTGTGAAATGCAAATCTTTGGCACACTTAAATTTCCTAAAGTCGTTGGAATGAATCCTTTCTATTGCATTCTCTAATATTGACTCTTAGCGGGCAATTGCGTATGTCATTTTTGCATAACTAATGAACACGCATACAGATCATTACTATTATCATAATAAATAAAATCATTATGTGATGGCATTCTTCCACGTATTCTATTACTTGTTTCACCCTTGAAGTCGATCGATGAAAACGAATAACGGGATAAGAGATCATCTTCCGTTCTAAATTATACCCATCGAATTTCGGACCTCTAGTGGTTGCCGAGTTACAGTCACTAAGGGGACAGACACGCATATGTACACAGCCAGTCGATTGTGGACATCCTTAGCCACAAATCTGCTTCCCGCACACCCAACGGTCGCATGATGAAATCTGACTTCCAGACTTCGTGATAGTTTTTTAGGCATGCGAAATTCATAAACGAAATAATAAATGCGACTCAACTGGATTTGAGATCAAATTTAAGTCGAATCTATACCAAGCAAACATACACACTCACAAGCGCACACATATAACGTATGCGCATGATGTGTGATTAGCATTAGTGAGCGTGCATACAGAATACGACTTTATGAGAAAGTGAAGTATGGCTCGTTTGTGGATGTTATATGGTGTGCGAACACTGTGACAGACGCTTCAACCGCACCTTCAGATACAATAACACGTTTTAAAAATTTGAGCGATATGAAAATTAGAAAGACTAGATTTCGATTCAAGTATTGAACATGAGCTAATAATTTCTCCATCCATATGTATTAAAAACTGAAAAGCAGGAATATGGCCAAAAGTGAGAAAAACACTTTCACGTCTCATCGAAAGCAATATAAGAATAATTCCACATAATCGTTCACTTACGTCTGCCGTCTTCATTTCCTCTTTCTTTTGCTCCATCTGCAATGCTTCGATAGTCTCCTTTTGTGACTTAAGAGTTCTTCTTTGGTTGGCAACCTCGGATCTTAGCTTATCCACTTCCATTCTCAAACTGAAACTGCACTGGTTCAAAAACAACCGTTTCATGCTTCTGAAATAACTTATTTACGGTCCCTTGGCACCCGAATATGGGAAGTCAAACAGAATTCTGGAAAGACAACAATTTCAGAGGTGCTCGACAAAGCAGAATACACCATCTATTTTCTCAATATAAACTAGCTGAATAGGAGTGAGAAATCATGCTCGTGCACTACTAACATTTCCATTGCTAATCCAACACTACCGCTAGTCTATATAGTTGTGTTGCGAGCCTCCCTTCTGGCGCCCTTTCCCCTTCCTTTCCAGCTAGTAACCTTACAAGAATGCGTTACAGTGATTGAGCATCATGGAATCTTCCAATGCTGAAGGTGCTGCTTGATATGAACTTGTCTTCTTCATTCCCTTATGTCCAAATCTCATGACAACTCCATTATTAAAAAGTTATGAACTCGCGAAATGTTTAGTGATGCTCTAAGAATGAAGTGCTCTTTGTTCTGAAGAAAGCTATTTTTTATAGCTGGGTCAGCAATCTGCGTGGGCTGCAGAAGTGGGGTTCTATGCCCGACAAATCTGTTTGATTTGACGTAGCATTCTCTGCCACAAAAAACTCTTATTATAGGGCAACTAAGCGAAAATCTGAAGAGTCATGGAGCCACAAAATGTCGGGTTAGTGGGCATAGGGCAAACTTTTTTTAGAACCGGAGAACGAAATCAAGTCAAGTACCCATCCTGTAAATTTAATGGGCAGAAAAAATAGGGCCTCTACAATGAGGCCTTTTCGCTACAGAAAACGAAAGAAATGTCTCCGAAAATTTAAAAACAAGATGGATAGAACGAAACGGAACACTGCTGTCACAACATTCCTTAAAATCTTTCTTTCTCAAAGCATCCTCAAATAATCCTTCCTTTACTAGTTCTTATTATCTAATGTCGATAGAACTTCAGTCCAGTCTAGAGATCACATCTCTTTCACTCATAAGAAATCAGCAAAACAAAATTCTATTAGACCTGGAGCTTGGGCCAGACGCAATGAGAATATCGGTGCAAATAAAGAGGCGAATTCCAAACTGAGAAGTGATCTATTGAACCTCAAGGTGCCGCAGCTGATAGTGGAACACTAGAACCAAAGACGATGATAGTTTCTCACAGAAGACCTGAAAACTAAAACAACCGCTTACTGTGCAGTCTCTAGATCTGTACTGTCGGTATCGTTTTTCGTATATCTCTGTCCGATTTGTGCCAGTGCCTCTGCACGAATGTCTTCGCACGCTTGTTGCAGTTCCTGAAAACATGCACAATCGGGAAGGAAATCTATGCAATTATGCAGGCACATTCAACTGTGCATTTCCAATTGAGCAATTAATGGAACTTTGGTAAGCCAGGAAGTGACGAAATTTTTGAAGAAGCCCCATGTGATTTTTCGGATGGGATTAAAAGCGCCATGCAGTCATATATGTAAGTTTACAGCTTACGAACAGGTCATTTCCGAATGTTGGAGACATAACAAATGTGACTCGAGATCATATCGTGCTGACGAACTTAAGAAACAGAAAACTTGATGCACAATATAAGCGTCCTAAATTAGCACGTCCAAATCTCCGCCACATAAGCGAATCTTCAAAAAATACGCAAACGCTTGAGCTGTGCATACTTTACGTAGGAACGGTAGAAATAACGAAGTGTAAACAAAAATGACCTGGTTCTTAGTATTCGCCACAGTAAGCTTTTGTTTAAGTCGTCTGATTTCATTTCTTAGTACAGCCGATTTCGTTTCCTCCCTTCTAAGGGATTCACTGAGCTGCTCCTCCCTCTGGGTCCTCATTTGCGGTTCACCTATCTGCCGACTGGATGCACCAGCAGCTAGTCGCTCGCTAATTACTCGGCCGCCATTATCGCGTTCACCCTGTTCGGCTGTTTGGTTGGATGCATGTCGCGATTGACTTGTTTCGTTTGTTTCTGCGATTTCGTTGTCATTTCCTTGCGCTGTTCCATCATCAGAAAGCGTATCTGCATCGAGTTGTTTCAGTTTGCTACTCGAACCCATCGCAGATCTATATGATTCGTTGAGGTCCACTTGTACACCGACTTCAAAACGCTCTAGTTCATCGTTTCCATTTTGTTGTATCTGCTCGCTTAAGTTGCGGTTCGCCTCCTCCAGCTCTTTGATTTCATTCCGTAGTCTTAAAATTTCACCTTTTGCTTCCTCTAACTCTCTTTTATTCAAAATCTCCTCCGATCTTTTCCATTTCTTCTCTTCAAGCAACTCGTCTTCACGAATTTCATTGTATTTCTGTTGCTGAGCATCATCTCTTTCGCTCTGCAAATTTTCCAAAAGCGCTCTGTATTTCTTGATTGCTTCCTCTTTGTAACTCAACTGGTCCTGAAAAAAAAAAAAATCCGCTGAGACACTTCCGCTGCCCCGGTGCATTCGAAGAAGTCAGTGAAAAAATGTAATGCTATGAATGTTAGTTGAGAAACTTGGTCCTCTAGAAGTCGTTCAAGTTTCTTTAACAGTTCTTATTCCTAACTGCTTTTGCTCGTTGAAATGAACAAACATTGTATATTCGCGTATATCGTTAAAACTGGGCAGAGACAACTTCAGCACAAAGAACAACAAATCTTGTGCCTTACCTCTAAACCCACATCAATTATTAGCGGTCGAACATCGCGCACTTTAGTGGAAAGATTATTTAAATAATTTTCCAAAATAAAAACCTTATAATTCTGAATGCAGACTTCGGCTGTTTCCCGGATGTACCGAATCTTTTTCTCGTATTCCCTTGAATTGTCAAAAACAACAGTTTTCGTACGCAGATCGGCGTTTATCGAGGAAGAACGGGCATCGTCGCCAAGTGCATTGCTTTCCTCCGATTCGGCTGAGACACGCCCACTGTCCGGCCATGTTCCCGTGCGATGTTTTTCAACTTCCACAGATAGGCCTCAACCACGCTTTATCACATAGAAAGGCAGACGGTCTCTTTAAATAATGGCACTTCAATAATTGTGAAAGAAAGAGAGAGGCTTTGACATCTACCCTATGCTTTTTTGTGTTGAAGACATTGCGATACTGATGCTGTGATGAGGTCGCCATGGTTGTCTGCGAAAAGTATCAGCAAAACGACAGAAAATATCAAAATGCGCCTCTCAACGGGAAAATAACCCACTGCCAGGATGCTATGGTGGCGTCAAATCTGTGCATATGTGCGTACGTAGACATTTATATCAGTCTGCCTGCTAGCTTTCACTCACAAACCACAGCAGGGATAATCTATCTATCTATCTATCTATCTATCTATCTATCTATCTATCTATCTATCTATCTATCTATATATATATATATATATATATATATATATATATATATATATATATATATATATATATGATAACTGTAGGAAATCCCTAGAGAAATCACATCGGATACAGTGTAATACATAAGGGTGTTGCGCCTGCATTCTGCGTAATGTTTCACTTCGTTTTTGACGATAATACCCACCATTCAATAACCTACTAACTGTTGAACAATAATTTGTCACTGTGGTCGAACGCTCATTCTGAAGTTAAATCGTCTCGCCGAAATGGCTAGTTAATTCAAATGAGGAATGCTCCAGATTTGGCGAAAATCGAGTTTAGCAAACTAATCAACATATAGCCTCAAAACAATCAACGCAATTTCCCCTATCCACAACGAGCAAGAAAAGAGTAGGAGCTTTCCCCCACTGCATCCATTGCAGAGGATTAAGAAAACGGTGGCAATTTTCAAAATCCCATAAGTCTCCTCATATCTCACCTGCACGTGCACAGAACATACCTTCGCTTCTTGAATTTTCGAATGTGATTCAATCGCGCTTAGAGTGAAATGCCTCAATTTGGTTTTATTTTCTTCGAGAACAACCTGTCTAAAGGCATAGTTGTTTTTAAAACGGGTGCCTGTTCCACAGGAGAATCCCATTTACAAATTAATGCGTTGATGAAACCAACAAGTCGATTCCTAACTCCATCCCCAATCTAAGCAAATTACATCCTAGCTCCAGCAAATTACATCTTTGAGACAACAACAGCTGCACTACACAGTTTCGCCACGCCTGTGGCATTTTGCATTTCCAATGTGATGCCAATTCAATTAAGTTAACGAAATGGAATGAAAAGTTTTAGCGGTCTTCCGAAGGCGCAGACTTTTGAATGCTGAGTGCATGAGATTGCGAAGTAAACAATCAAGTGAAAGGAGCACTTCCACACATATTGTTTTGTTAACAATTAATAAAATTTCCGAGAAAGATTCGTTTTATTTCAAATGGCCATGATGGATAAGCTGCAGCATCAACGACTAGAACGTCACATTCCTTCGAAACAGCTCAAATGAGCAATGATAGGGGTCATTTATGGATTTAAAATTTCTGAGATCTCGCGGTTGAAAACGTGCTAAAACCTCTCGGTTACTCAGCACAGCAGCCTTAACGTCTTTTTTCTATAAATACTTCGACTACGAAAAAACGAGGACTTTATTTAATTTTGACGCTTTTTGGGAACTTTAAATGCTGTGTATCGATATATAAGCACATTGAACTCTTCAAAGCAATACAGCACCCCTAAGAGTGTTATATCAGTGCTAGCGAGCAATCAACGCGTTACCAATTAGTAATTAGTTCCTGGTAATGATGCTGAATGATATGCCAAAAGAGTAACTTAAATGCGTTCGCCAAAGTGCTATGAGAAAGTTCTCCAGCAATGAATAGGTTGGTTCAGTGGGGTATTCTCTAAGCTTCGGTTTGCTAAATTCGGCTCGCTAAAGTTTTTTAAGTTTGGCGTATGCTTAGAGGTAACTTCAGGCAGCTTACTTCAGTTATCAGGAATTTAGAGACTGCTGTGAGTGACCATATTTGCCTCATTTCTATGCTCTCTGACATGTTGATGGTCTTTATCTCGCTGATTGCACCATTGCATTTTTTAGTGATGGAGATGTTACCGAGATCATGGGCGCTCGACGAGCCATTCGCATCGCGATCTTCTTTATGTTGGATATAGTCTGCTGCACCTCCCTCTTCAGCTTTCTTATCGCTTGTTTCATCGACAAATACTCTTTCAACTTCGACGTTGGCAGTCATCAGAGCACATATTTCCTTCTTCAACTCGGCGATCTGCTCCTCTCGTGAGGCCAACTCAGCATCCTTTTTCTCCACCTGAATTCATCATGAGCAATCACATTCTCGAGAAGAAGACTTAAAACTAGGGTCACCCAGGCGAGGGGTCTCAGTATCCCCTCTCAAACACGTCGTCTATTGTGGGAGACCAATAAACACGCTTAATGGTACAGGTCTACGCTTTTTAATGGCAAATAGCTTTCACAAAGTTACACTTATATGCGGTGTAAATTTGCTGTTCGGCCCCGATAGTTCACAAAGGAAAAAGCATCGAAAAGAGAGAACATCGCCATTGGTGGCCTGCCCATCACTGCTTTCGCGCTCTATCAAATTCCTTATTCTACTGAGATTTCCCGAATAATCACTCCGAAAAACGAAGAATCCAAGTTTCCCTTCCTTGTTGTCTAACAGCCGCATTTTAAATGTTTTCAGGCCAACATTCAACCTTATCTGAAGCCTTAACTCAGCAGTAACGCAGCAGAAATAAACGTATGAAAATATCCCGTTATGGCCAATCGTGACATGGCAAAACGGAATAAATATTTTGCAAAATATATAATTTATGTGATTGTAAAAGACTTTTTTTTCCTTGTATCACATTCAGATGTCAAATTCATCAAGCTCGGAATCGACCTAAGAATCTAAAGTAAAATAACACAAATTTCCAACAGAGCGCATAAGCTCAACCGCCCGAACCTATAATCGCCTAGACGAAGCAAGACTATTTAACTGCATTCTGAATTTCACAACGCATTGTGGCTAGACTTAAGAATCAGTCTTAAGAAAAAGTGACCTGTGATTTTAAAACGTTGAGCTGGCTAGTGACGTTCAACAGATTCAAATGGCTCGCTTGCAGAGCGCTTTGAAGCTTGATCAGATCGCAATCATTCTCCTTCAGCTCTTCCAAACTTTGTTTTAACGCCTCGACCTTCATCAACTGCACTGAGATTTCCGCTTTTTGTTTAGACGCCTGCAAACTTGAATTCTCTTTCCACCGCCGAAGTTATTAGTGAAGTTCCAAAGTCGGAAGTTGAAATTTTTAGCAATGCTTGAGATTTGAGGTTTTAGGCAAGATATGTTAAGAGGATATCAAAAATTACTCACATAGCTTTGAGGCGTTTGAGATATAGAATGAAAAGTTGGAAGGAACATACTCTCTACTCTCAACAGATCACGAGATATGCAGGTTTATGATTCAAGCGTAGACCCTAAGTGAAAAGGCGATAAAACTATTTCAGACCTATACAAGTAGATTAAAGCTACTTGATAGGATGGGTGAAAAGTTTTGAGAAAACTTGTTCTCTTTTAACTTTTTGAGAAACTCATACTTGTGTTCTATATAGAAAACGCCTATATATATATATATATATATATATATATATATATATATATATATATATATATATATATATATATATATATATATATATATATATATATATATATATATATATATAGGCGTTTTCTATATATAGAACATTTTGTTCTGAATTATTTTGAATTATTCTATTATGGAAAAGCAATTTGGTCAGTAGAAAAAAAAAATGTGATCGCTATCCACAGCCTAATTTGAACATTCACTGAACAATGCAAATAAATTGACCTCCTCCAGTTGCTGCTCACTTCTGCGCTGATTGTCATGAATGTCGGCGATCCTCTCCTTCAGCTCCATCATCTGCTCTGCCGTTATCATCTCCATTGCGTTTCTTCGTACTTTCTATGGATAGCGGTATTAATATGATCAATTCTGACGAATAGACAAGGATAACACAACTCTCCAGACCGTTCAAAACATTTCTCAGCTCCGTTATCAATGTGAGCTGAAGACAGAATCCAGAAGGCGTTCAAAACGAGTTGTTATTTACTGATCACAAATCACCGCGCCGAGTGATAACAACTTTCTTCATCATCACAAAAAACTGAAGCAGAGCTAGTGGCTATAATAGCGATTTTAAGGAATGCCATTCATGCTCATCCCTTGAATGCCTCCGAAATGATCACTTCTTTCCACCGGTGAGATAACTGCAATCGAAAGATAACCTTTAATTACAAGACGCTAGAGAATATTACGCTACTCATGCAATCGATCAGATTGGCGACAAACTTTGCTAGTGCAGGGTCTTTGGGGATATGGTTCTAGAATGTTTGCATCCAAAGATCGAATTTTGAAACCGCATGCACAACGGGGTAGGTGATGCACATTCTTTACAGCTGCCAATTGCAGGGAAACATCGTAAAAACATGTTGCAGAGTCACTGATTGCAAAAGAATTGTTTTTGAGGAAACTTTTCCACCTTCGGCGCCTCTGTCTCCCACCGAAGGAAGAAGCTTCATAAGGATGACAGTGAGGTGCATCGAGGACCACATCATACTTAGGTTTATTAAATGATTAGCTTTTGGGAATTCCCATTTTAACGAAATCTATCTATAGTACTCTTCAAAAACAGCACTTCTGGAACCACGAAATGGCAAAATATTTCCACACGAAATGTGGCGGTAATGTGGCATCACTGACTAGTCGTGGCGCTGAATCAAAATGCGATTTGATGAAATATGGCATTCTGGGAAGATTTATGAAACCATGTGGTTTCATAAGTAAAACACTGGTTTCATAAGTGAAACTATGAAACACACTTACGAAACCAAACTGTTAGCACGAAAGAATGCAGCATGCTGACGTTTCTTGGTTCGCAACGAACATTGAAGAAAACAGCAGCACTAAGTCAATGAATAACACGAGTCTTGAAGGAATGACTGAGAATTTATATTCTCCGATGAACTATTACCGATGTAAAATAGACTGATTACCTGTGCGTTTGTTACGACATTCTGAATTATGTTGACAAGTTTTCTGCGCTCTGTTCCCCACTCATGCCGTCTTCTGGCTAATTCGATTTGAGCCTGACGAGTTTGACTTGTTGTCAGCAGCTCGTCTTGCTCACGCTCTGACCTTTCAGCAAGCACGCTAAGAAAACGTCGCTCGATAGAAACGACCATCGCCTTAACTGTAGATTCAACTTCGATATCTTCGAGGAATTGCTTCAGCTCGTCATTTTCAGCTCGAATTTTCTCATTTTCTGCTTTCCAGTATTCATTTTGATCGGATAAAACAGCGATCAGATTCTGAAAAGAAAATGCACGGAGATGGCTTTGTTCAGAACAATCACTGCTTCAAATTCTCAAAACGGCAAATCACTATGACGATACGTAAGTGATGAAAGCGAATTTCTCTTACCATTTAAACGTTAACCAAACAACTTCGTGATGACTTGAGATGAACGAGTGGTTTGGAACTGCTGCTTTAGATCTTGAGTCACTTCGACAGTTGGAACAAGGAAAGCTTGATGAGAGACATTAAAATGGATGGCAAAGGAGCCTATCTATGTCACATGGAGATCGAGCTGTTCGCACGAATCAAGCAAAATATTTCAATAAATAACCTTACCTTAAAATACTCGTTTCTAGCAGCCATTTCAGCGCCTGCAGTTTCATCACCACTTCTTTTCAACAGATCAATGCCAAAATGTTCGCTAGGTCGCGTCTGAAACCGCAGACATAAGTAGACAGAGTACAATCAACTTAAACACCAACAAGTTTAGCTTGCTTCTCCGATGGTAACGATTCATCTGCAGCCCTAATTCTGGCTCAGTGCAGCACACTCGAAAAAAGCGCAAGAGCATTTGGTTGAAAAAAAGCTAAAATTGGCTGCAAAAATAGGTTGGCTGGGTGCATGTGTTTTGACAGGCTTGTATGCTTTCATAAGCCCGTTAATGGCAAGGGTTCCTGGGATTGTTCTGCCCATACTCGACTGTAGCAAGCATTTCCGACTTTCTTTTTCGATCAGCTTTTCGTACTTACACAAAGAATGTCTAGTAAGCATACGTCATCGACGTCACCGGTGAAGAAGAACTCTTGCTGGAGCATCGACTTATACTTCTTCGTCAATTTTTCATACTCACTTTCCGGTACAGAATGCAGCACGATGTTCTGCAGTCGAGCTATTTCTACTGCTGCCAAATCCTGAAACTGATTGCATTACTCAAATTGTAAATCTTTAGTGGGAATCAAACCGGCCAGATTATTGCAATTAGTATTAAACGACAAGTTATATCAGGCAGTTAGTTGCTTGCAAACCTCACAGCGTTCATAATCCATACCGACTGTTCTCATAGAAAAACTTTGAAGCTTTAAAACTTTTAAGGTTTTCCCTGGAATGAAGACTTCTAATAATCGTCCTTTCAATGTCTCATCAGGTTCAAATCGAACACGACCACTTTAATTACTATTTGGAACTTTTTGATTTTGGTGAGCATAATTTGTTCCCAGCCAACCACTCCCCGTACGAGCCATTGATAATGAAGCTTGTCGTAAGATTTTAAAGTCAGTTTTGTTCCGAAGTCAGTCGGCAGTGACCGAAACACGAATTTTTAATTGAAGAGATTATACAAATGGCCAGCTGAATCAAAAAGTGTTCCATTTTACTTTCGAGACTCTTATAACCGACTGCTTTACTTACTGCAAAACCCTGCTAGCTCCCTTGACATTCATTCGAGCCTGTTCTGCAGTATACATGTTAAATCATATCGGCGAGCACATGGTCTTCCCTTTATAAGCGCTCCTCTCCATTCCTGTCCCTTTCGTGTCCACTGCTTTTAGAATTTTCGACAAAGTACTCCCCTCCGCATAGGTAGGTGCAGGAATACCGCTCCTACTTTACTAAAGTACTCTACTGCACATATGACAATAGCCGTCATTGGTGTTCTTGAGAAAGGCAACCCCTGAGTACTTTGTACCGCAATTGCATATTCACTTGTAATTCAACCAATGATCAGGCTGACAGCTCAGTTAGTGGATGCACAAATGCATCCAATTCGGAGACAGGCAACCATGACTCCCCACATCCATACCCTCCTCTCCCACTTCCTCAGTAGTGGAGAGCAGAGGTCGTATTTTCATGCAAGGAGTCACAATTAGACAGCAAACAAACACAGAAATAAGTGCAGAGTTTAGCCAACAAGTACTAAAAACAGGTGGATATTTCGAAAACTCTGAAGACAACAGTTCGGAAATGCAAGATTTCTGGCTCAACTTCCACTCAAGCTAGCGCGTGGCCAAAACTTTAGCTCTTTACGCTTCGCTGAAATCATGCCATTTATAGCAATATCTTGGCTCGGACGTTACCTAGAAAATGTTTGCTAGCAGCTTGCCACTCTGCGAATGGAAAAACTTTGTCCCAAACAAAGAACGCCAAATTTCGACCAAAAACACTAAATCACAAAAATTTCCGAAGCTTGGACAGATGGCGTAGGAACGGTCTGGCCATATTCGATTCAAGTCTTTTAAGCAAAGACATGATTTAAGTTTACAAACAATTGCTGTAACATTGGAATGACGGTGACATGGGAACATGATAACCTCTGAGGCAAGCTTTTCATCCAGTTCGATTCGACATTTCTGTTCTACGGACGCACCGTTTCGGCCGATTCAGAATCTAACTACTGAAAGTATAAAACGCTGGAAAGACAAAAAACCTCGAAATTGAATGAGATAAGGACGGAAGGATGCAAAGTCCAGCTAAGCGCTACGAATAAATGGAAGATGTGTAAAGCAAACCGCTTCATAGTTTGCCAATTTGATCTGTCTGGCATGAAGCGAGATGTTTTCGTTCAATTTACGACGTAACTTCACGCATAGCTCGCGCTCTTCATTCCGGCAGCGCTCCACGATCTGCAGCTTTCGTGCGTTCTGTGCACTGTGGATTCGTTCGGCAACCAAACGACGACTCGCCTCTTCTAGACGCCGGGCCAATTCATCTCCGCTCAAACGGACGGATTCCGCCACACGCTAAAAGATTGTAATTAGGGTGAGTTGAGATGAGAGTATACAAGGTTCAGTTTGAAATTCCGTTTGATGCATTAAATGGCATTGAATATCAAAAAAAGCAGCCCACAATTGCCCTCCATATGCGTAGAAACCTCCCAGACAGCATGGTTTGTGGAGAACGTACATAACGCAGTTATAAACCAATATGGACAACTAGAGGCTATTTAGAAAAGATAAAACTCGCAGCTGGTGCATAAGAAAAAGAACTGAGCAGAAAATTGGTACTGGTCTACTCTAGGCCATGATCGGAAGAAACCGGAGCTGCAGCCTTACGATATAAGATACTTGAAGGGTCTGTCATTCGCTATTTTCTTTCACGAAGCGCGCTCGACGATTGCAGTTATAGCAGTGGTCGCCAACATTTCGACTGTTCAGGGAATAGGCGAGAGGAGGAAGTATTAGCTAAGCAGCAGCCAGCAATTAGTCTCGTGAAAAGAAGAAAAAATAAATGGCCAGTAATAGCTAACGATGGTTATAAACATGTATCATCTATATCACTAGAACAGACATGACAGAGGGGGCAAAAACTTGATGATAAACAGGGCTATGCCAGGCTAGTGAGGGAAAAAGAAATAGCCAAAGAATATGAAATTTTCGGACCACAGCCACAACAGAATAGGGGAAAGGCAATAACGCAGCATCACATAATAGACCGCAAGTGCATTGACAAGACTGATACGGCGTGCGTGCACTGTTTGCGATTCGGCGACAGCGAAAGCATAAGAGAGAGATCACTCAAGTACTACATGTCAAGATAGAACAATAAAGAGTTTCTGCTTTTGGCGTCAAACATACCTCAACATAGCCTTGGAGCTGAACATGATCGCTGTTCCCATCTACTTCCTATTAAGAAAAGAATACCCCAAATCCCAGCTCGTTACTTGGATCAAGCAAACGGCACATCTAGCACATTTCATCATGTCAGCTTTACGATATCGCCGCTTAAAATACCGCTGAGAGAGAGAGAGAGCAATAACGTCTCAAAAATAGAGTGTAATAACATGACAGAAAAAACAGCCTCTATAACATAATACCAGTGTGTTTCATCGCCAAGCAGTGGCAAGCTCAAATGAATGCAAAAAATGAAAAAATCACAGCATTTCTGATGTGCAGATTTACATAGCGATTACACAATCAAACTGAACATCACAACGGTCAACGGATTTCTGCTGATTTCTTGCTACTTGATTATTTGTATTATAAACGAAATATAGCAAATAATGTTCCAGTCTGTTTCGAGAATTGCAAAATCTTATAAAGGAAAACTTCAAAACATCGTAAAGAAGATGGTCATATGTATTATGCTAGCACCCATCATTATAACCGGAATACTGAAGCTGTCTTCCTAGCATAGCTGAGCTGAAGTATGCTTTCCTGAGGCGGATAAGGCTGCAAGACATCACGATCGAAACTTCCGATGTCATGCAAACAGTATGGTGCCGGACTGGGCCAACCTTCACACGAAAGGACTTAATCGTGGGAACAAGAATTTAACTCAGAAGCAAGAATCAACCATCATTTCCTAATGGTTCTTTCGTAATCACCTATCAGAAACCCGAAACGTTTTCCACTGGGCAAAGTCTTAGGTTTTGATCGGCATAATGCAAAGCGAGCATGCAAATAGCAACTTGGTATTGCGAATATATGCTAATGAAACACCGCTTAAGTATGATTAGTCCTATGGAGATCAATGAAGTCATCAAAGTTTACAATCACCACGTGCGCTTAATCTGAAAATTTTGAAGGTGCGAAAAGCATGCTGGAGCCTCACAAAGCTTAACGGCCATCGAAAGGCATGTTTTTAGGTATGAATAAACAGTGAGTGCCGCAAGCAGCTTTTGACGTCAGCCGCGTATAAGACTATCAATTCATTTCTCTGTCCACTAGAAAACCAACGGATATTTTGAGTTGACGAAGGAAAAAGAGAGCAGAATAACCTACGTCCCTAAGCCACAGCTTAGACTGTACTGAAATGCACATGCAAAGGCTCTCACCAGTGTAACAGGCGCCAAGCAGAAAACCAATCACAGTCGCTCTGCCGACCTGCCAAACACTTTTTAAAATTTCGTTTGAAGCAGACCTTATACTCTTCAAGTTGGATTTCGTACTCTAGCACTTTGGCGCTCATTTCATCGCCCTCTGTATCGTTCCTTTTCTGACGATATTCGAGCGCTTCCTTCTGCAGAACGCTGTACTTTGCTTTCATCTTACTGACGTCCATCAACGCATTAGTCGATACTTTTTCCATCTTTTGTAACTGGTTTTCCTTCGCATCGAGTTCCTCAACAAACAAGCTTCTCTCAGCATAACGTTTTATGAAACACAACCTCCACCTCAACACTTTCACTCTACGGTGAAGCCTGAACTTAACGAGAAAATCCGAAGCGAATGAACAAACAATTTAAAGCCGCAAATGTAACTACGCATGTTCGCAACAACTGGCATTCCAAATTGCATTGGCAAATAGAATCCACTAAATCCATCTGATGTTCCCTTTGAGCAGTAAATTAATGACGCAATGCGTATCTCTTTGCACTAAATAATGACTCATTTTTACATGACGAAAATCATAAGCTCTTTTCCGAAATTGTTGAAGGTATTAATCAGCATGTTACTAGAGTGGGCATCGAATGAGGACTGTCTCAGATGGTGTTCAAATCCGAGTGTTTCAGTTAACAACAAAATCTTGAGCCGTTATAAAACAGCGGATTTACTTTTGACTTTATTTATTTTTAATTTACAATAAATTTTTGCAGCAGAAACTCAACGCCGATTTTTTGAAAATTTTGATCTGTTGTATGAATGTAATATACTGATAAACATGATCCCACATCTTTTTAGGAGGCTGTGAAGAAGTCAATAGGCGATAAATCGACTTCGCTGTTACACCAACAATCTCCCAAAACGATAGTACAACCGACAAGACTGCATTCAGTTAACACAGCTGCTACAGACGATATTAAACGACCCTTGTCAATTCAGATACTCTCGATAATCGCTCGTCGACATCAAATGACAAACATATCTTGAACAATGGGATAAAATGAGTAAAGAGCTGCAGATCACCGCCCAAAATAAGAGGAGTAGAGTGGCACAACTACCTGCATTAAGAGCATGAGTTCATAATTGAGCGAGCAAATAAGCATTGCACTAGCTTCCCAGCTGCCCAGTGCGTAACCTTTGTGCTTTTCTTTCACAGCCTGTAATAAATGAAGCTTAAAGCCAATGCATGCAACGCATTAACGATCGCACATTTAAACTACACAAACAACTGCGATGATTTCACTGAGTTGAGACGCTAGGCTCTAAACTTCTCGTTCTATTGAATATGAGCGGTACTTCCCTGGGGACGGTTCGATCTCTGTTGAGAACGTGAGGCCTCCAATGAAAAGCGAAAGATTTTATCATATTTGCTGAAATAGCTCAAGCAAAGCTGCGAAAACTTTAGTGCTTTGTCCACGGTAGTACAACCACGGTTGTTTACCTAGAAGTTATCCAGTCTATATCTGCCCTCTCGAAAGAAACACTCAGGAAAGAATTAAATTCTGGGAGCGCTGAAATTAAAAGATTTAAATGAGTTCAGAAACGACTGCAGAACAGCGTTTACAAGAGAAACAGCTTTCTGGTGAACGAATTTTATCCAAAATTACACGGCGGTGATGCCTCGAAGACAGGCGAACGGAATCGATCAAGCTGGATGCAACAGTGTTGAGAAAGTTTGGAAAAAAAGGCCGAGTAAGCAATTTGGAAACATCCGCCTACAGAAGACATATAAACAGAGGCAACCCTTACTTTGTACTGCCGTGTACCCACTTCACCTGATTCCACTGACGATATCCCTTCTGTTTCGATCTCCTTATCGGCAGTAATCTTGCTAGACGATCCTCCTACATAGCCTTCATGCCGTTTCTCGTGAATTCCTGAGGAAGGTGTTTCCATTTCATCATGGTGCGCAATGTCAGAAATCGCTTCAACATTTCTTTCACTGTAGGATGCAAGTTCCACTTGCAGTAACGAACATTTCGCAGTTAGTTTCTCGATCTGTGCGTCTCGGAATTTTAGCTGCACCTCCAAACGGTTGATTTCTGATTCGGCCGATCCAAATGTGGCCTGCAGTTTATTGCTTTACCACTCGAACATAACAACTTGAGCATTTTTGATGACGACATAAACTGAAAAGCATTACATATACTAAGGTACATTATTGCAGACAAAGAATGGAGAAATTAGATAACGAGTCGCGAAAACGAAATGAAAGACGTACTCAAAGTATGTTTTCCAACTGTGCAATAATCAGCTTTATATAATGTGAAAAATGATAGAAGGCAGGTCCAAAAACTTGGATTTGGACACATTTAGTTGCACATTAGGTGTCGTTGCCACTTGGGCATATAGCCTATAACGCCTATAAAATGCTCACTCAAAAATGTTCGCATTTAGATTTGCTCCAAATTCCGCCAAAAATTTTGTTTTGGACCAACCACTTTTGTCTCACTAAAATTTTTAAGCGTGAAGCTTTTATGCGAAGCACAACAGATGGCGGTGCTGCGTGAGCCTCCAAACGAAAAGACATGCTGCCTAATCCTCACCATTTAGGGCCAAGTTTCATGGCGCTACTACTACTCAAATGCAACAAACTTCAAGAGGAATTAAAATTCTTCCCAATTTTTCAAAGCAAGCAGTGATATTCTGCACAGGAAGAATTGACGACAACGATGCCTATTCGTGAAGGTAAGATGAATAGCGCAAGGCGCATTACAAGGAAAAAAATCCGTTTGATTCATTGCAGAAAAGTTTTTACGAAAGACCTCTGGCCGCCTGCGAAATGGAACTCGAGCTCACGAATTCCGGCTAAGGCGAAAATTTATGGAAGCGTGAAAGGATGGAGCTATGCTGTAAAAAAATGATTCTTGAAAGCGAGGTCGAAATAGACCGGGAGCCTCTTCACAAACATTTCGTTATAATCGAAGAAGTGGACAGCGAGATCGAAATGTGTCGGCCGACGAGCCGAAACGCGGATACACAGGCAGGCCGGGTATCGACAACGTAGTTTTTATTATGCAACAAAAGCATTCCAAAGCAGGGCTCCGGTCGCAGGTGACTTTTGTTTCATATAATGGCGCAATATGAAACCTACGGAAAACGGCAAAAATAAATTCATTGCTCACAACGCGTATTCGTTTCATTTCAGCGTGTATCATCATATTTTCGCTATCCTTTGCCTCCAGATTCCTCAGAAGTTCCTCCCGCTGTCTCGTCTCTTCGTTGAGCTGCTCCCGCAGTGCTTCCAACATCTGAATCAAGTAACTCCAATAAAATGCACTCATCTTTTTATGCTACTAACATCAAAACGTTTCACTCATATTTCGCGAATTCCACCTGAATTTCTAACAGGGTGAATAACGTAACCTAGACAAAACGCCAAGTAAAAGCTTTTAGAACAGTCTAAAAACACTGCGATCTTAAGTTCCTTCGTTTAATTTCAATTTGGACAACTTTCGCGCCACTAACTGTGGCACATCGGGATTGGAAATGTGGATGCTTAACGAAAAGAAGTGACATTGAATCACCCTCACGAAAGCAGAGAGGAGGAAAAGGAGAATTTGTTACCCCCTCTTGCATCGAGTAAGTTTTTGCCTCCATTCTTGTCTTTCCATCACCTCAAAGTACGACTGAAAATATAGTGAAGTAACAAGAAATTGTCGCCGAATGGCAGCTCTGATTATCTCACAGACTCAAAGCGCAACGCGTGCGGTTCAATTTCTAGCAGACGCAAAAAGTCTAGGCAGTTCTTCACGAGTGCTGTGGAAGTCTCCTCTCACTTCACCTTTCAAAGGAAATTTGCAGAGCAAAGAAATGTATCGCTTACATAGTTGATAAGGGAACAATGCAGTGAGAGGGAATGTCAGCCTTACTTACAAGTTCCTCACCATAACTTTTTGAAAATTAAAAAAAAATTTCATTTCAACATCTGGAAGTATGAAAACATGCAAAAAGTATGTCAGCACGAATAGCAAGGAAGAACAACGTCGCCTTTTTCAGTGGTGACACTAATGAAAACCTGTGTGGTTCAATTTCGCGGTCTTTTTGGAACAAAAGAAAACATGCAAACCAACGTTTTGATCACGACGTTTCAACTCAATGCGAACTGCAAACGAACACAAGGACGGCAAAGTGTTTATCGGAATCGAACCTTCCCTTGTTCCAAAATTTTAAGCTGTAGCTGTGCGTTCCGATGACGGTCATCTGAAGAGCTTGTTTTTCCAAACAGCTCTCGGGCTAAATTGGTTGCATCTACGAGCTCTTTCCGCAATCGCTCGAGCTCACGTTCGCATTCCTCACTTCGGTCTAGCCGGCTCCGAGCTCGAATCTCCTCTAGCTCAAGCTTCAAGAAGCGCTTATAATTTTTCCAGCAGAAGCATATAGTTTGAAACAAATGAGTTTAGCAAAGCGCTTATGGTCTGTGATTAGCCAGAATTCCATAGTTGCGGAAGCTCAAGCCAAAGTTGCAAATGATTGAAATTAAACAAAGAATTTGGCCTCTACATTAAGCGAAATAATGCGTAACACATCTTTCACGACAAACGATTAACTTGTCCTATAAACTGTAATAGCAGAGTTTCGCCAAATGAGAAAATGCTTTCGTCCAGTTCCACAGCTTGGATTTATGTTTGGAAAACGAAACCGTATCTTTTTTCCCTAGCGCAAAAAGAGTGCTGAAGCAATATTTTTAGCCCTTCTAAAAGGCTTTTTGTGCTTTTGTGATTTCAAAGCGTACGAACCTCTTATCGAAAGTCGCTTTCAAAAATTTGCTGTCCTCACGAAAACTTAGGAAATATTTCATCAAATACAGGCTGTGTTTCAACTGCATTCAATCAAACATCATTGAAAGACGCACATAAAGAAATGAGAAAAATGAACCTGCAGTGACTGAATGCTTTCACGAAACCTCTCCAGCTGCGTGTCTTTCGTTTTGACGATACTCTCAAAAAGATCATGTAAAAAATCAATGTCCCACTCTTAGGAATTATGCATAGGCGAGGAAAGGTGATTTAACGCTACTGAAATGAAATACATATGATAAATTTATAGCAAATTAAGAGAATTAATAGCAACAAAATAAGTAACTTCCCGTTGCATAAGACGATTGAATATGAAAACAACGCTCTGGGAAGGTTGTTCATTTATTTCAAATGGCTTACTTATCTATTCTCTAATTTCGTTGAGTTTGGCACTAAGACGGCAACTTCAATGAGTACCTTATACCGGAGTAAAGAAGCAGATAGCATCACGAACGACAGGTTACGCTCTGTGATTAATTCTATTTCTCTCTCCCTCCTCCCTTACCTCCCCCCTTTCCTTTTCCCCTTTACTCATTCCTGTTCTCATCCTCTTCAATACAACACTTATATTACTTCTCAATTTTTTATTCCTACATATTACTTCTCAATTTCCTCTAGTTGTCCCTTCTACTTACTCATCATTATACAACTCTAATGTCGCTTTTATTCTTGTCCCAAAACTAACAGCTCACGTCTATCTTTCGACAAGCTCTCCGCAATGCTTTTTTTACAGTCTAAGAATCCATAGCACGAAGATTATGTCGTCAGATGTTTTACCTCAAGCCTCTAGCACCTCCGATCTACGTACACTCTTCAACACTTTAGACTTCTATCTGACCGCGATACATCCAACCATACGAGGCTGCTTAACCAGCAACAACTTTCAGTGCTGCAAAACTATAGCAGCAATTCACCCAAGTCTCGAAAAAAGCTTACTTCAAAGCGCTGGGCAGATTCCACTTGAGTACTTTCGAGTTTCTCGAGCACCTCTTTCCCTTCTTCAACCTGCAAAGCTGGCCACTTTTCAGTTAAACACCGCATGTCGGGATATGCAAATATGCCTTCCATAAAACCATATTTTACCACTTTGTGTCCACAAGATATTGGTTTTGCTGTCTCATATTTCCACCTGTCTTATGGCTGCTAGTTATGAACGCTGAACGTTGCGCCAATTCAGCGAAGCATCTGCATGTGATCAAAGCCATAGGACACGTGGGAAAGGATGGGCGGTGAAAACCTCCGTTAAATGGAACTCGAGAGAAAGTAGGGAATTTTTCAAATGAAAATGCTCTCCAAATAAGAACCGGTTAAATCGCTGTATCCGAAAACTTTAGAGGAGAGTCCGGTAACGGGACTGATGACCCCATTTGCTCACCCTAATTTATCAGTTGGTTACACTCAAAGCTTTTCAGAAAATGCAGTGCTTCAAAAGTTTTTAGTTCAATTCGTTTGCCATAGCTGACCAAACCTACAAGGTGCAATATGAAGTGCGTTTGGCTGCAATATGTTCGACGGCATGCGTTACCTGTTTCATAAGTGTGCTATTCTCGTTCGAAAGACGCTCGATAATGGCCTCGCTGTTGAGTAGCTGCTGACGCATTGCTGCGTATTTGTCAGTGGTGTCCTCGATGTAAGCAGTGGCCGAGGAGAGTGCCTCAGCAAGGCGTTCCACTTCGGTAGTGAGTTGCTCGTTGTGATGCACCACTTCCTTTAATTGCCACATTAATTTTGGGATTCTCTGAGCGAGAATATTGCAGCATAGTCAAAAGCGAAGGCATACTTGTAGTTGCGAAGATAGTTTTGCGGCCTGTTCGCTTCGCTGACGTAGTTTGCGGGTCTCAGATTCGCTCTTCGCGCTTTGATCGTATTTGCTGCTGAGTCGACGATTCAACTCGCGAATCGTATCATCCAAATGACTTTGCTTAAAATGAAGCCATAATTAAACGGAATACTAGAATAAAACCAAATTATCCGAGAAAGGAAGAGCAGTTTGTCATCGCTTTAATGTGACATTTCAAAAGGTGAATCAAAATCAAGATCTCTTGAAATGCACATACAGAAAGACTTGGGTGATCAAGCAAAATCAATGCAATTTAGTGGATATGTTTTAAGCATTCAATTCAACACACCTGACTAATAAGAGCGTTACGTTCTTTCTCAAGTTGTTCGATCCTTGACGAAAACTCTTCCGCTTTGTCACGTTGGTCGGCCAGCTCACGATCCCTATACAGTTACCAACATAACTCTTCACAGTGATCGCTATTTGTGCAGCTTTCCGCCTGCTTTTAGACTAGTAAACAGTATTCAACCGATCAAATCCCCGTCTTTACGCTGATAGACTAAGTAAACGTAATTACTGCATTGTGGGCCTGTCTGTGAAATCAGACAAGTGAGCGACAACACCCATCCGAATTCATTTGCAAGCGAAGTGGAAATTCACCGCTCCCTTCGCTGACGCTTTAGTGGATCGAACTGCTAAAAGTAAGTAAACGAGGAAGAAGCGGGTGCCCATAAATTTGGGTGAGAAGAGAACTCGATTCAAAACGTAAAAATAAGGGATTCCATGTCGACCGGAGCAAGAAGAACAAACCAAACAAGCTGCAGTCACTGCTTACGATCTTGACACCAAGAGAACGTTATTTTGTACAGTGCCAAAGTTAGCGGATCTTGCTCAAATTATAATGAGCTCTAGAAGAAGGGAACGATGTCTCTGCCAGTATGCCAACATAAACGTGGCGTTTGCGAGCATTTTTAAGCAAATTGCTGCCATTCTAATAAGATCTTAAATGAATCGAAAACTACCACCAACCTGTCTCTATTCTGCGCCTTTAAATAGGCGTTCTCCTCTCGAAGACTGTCGATTTGCGCTCGAAATGTCTCGTTTAATTCATCAGCTTCAGCTGTTGAAGTTATTTTTTCTCGAAGAACTCGTAATTCCTTCTAAAACAAACGATCTCAACTTTCAATTAAGGCCCCGCCTTTCGAAACAATACTAAATACATAGCAGCTTCTTTTTAAACATGGTACATTAAATGTACAGATATACACATGTACTTATAAACGTATTACATGCATATATAAATAAATAAATAAATAAATGTATATATACATATATATATATATATATATATATATATATATATATATATATGTATATATATATATATGTATATATATATATATATATATATACATACATATATATATATATATATATATATATATATATATATATATATATATATATAGTGCAAACGTTCATATGTATACATATATACATACATAACGTGCCGCTGCATGCACATGTACACTGCTACAAAGTACGTTTGTTGTTTCCAGCCAACTTTAGATCAAAAACAATCATCCGAGTAATAAAACGCCCTCTTCAAATAAAATCGTACCTTAAAAACGTTTGAAAATTTTTATAACGATGGAGGTGTTATTCGAGGTAATATGATAATCACTGCAAAACTCTAGTTCAGTATGTTAACAGCACCTTCAAAAGATGCATTAAATGAACAATAAAAGAAACTTCCATGAATCTGTACAACTAAATAAAGCTTAAATGAACGTAACTCTGAAACAAGGAAATTCTTATATTTACGGATTCTCCGAAATGAGGAGATTCATCTCATTTCCTAAAACCGTTCAAAACGACTAACGATACATCATAGACGCACGAAAACATCTAATATTGACGAAACTCTATCACGTCTTGTCTAGGCTTTCTTGTTCGAAAAAAATCGGGTTTAACTGGTTGTTGCCGTTTGATAACTGTCAAGCTTACCTTCATGTTCTCCCGTTCCTCCTCCCAGTTGTCCTCCTTTTCAGCGATGCTGGCTGCCTCCTTCTCGGCTAATTCTTTCAGCTCCTCAGCTCGCGTGTGCTCATACTGCATGATCCATTTGAGTGCACGTACGACAACCTCCAGAGTTTCTCGTGTTTCATTTTCCTCTATTTCATACTAAATGAATCATTCTGAAATCATCACTCTCGTCGAGCTTTTCATTAAGCCGTTACCCCCCTTAAGATCAATCAAGCACTGTCCCTTCAGACACTCGCCTTATGTATCGTCATGCATAAAATGATAAAGTGCTATACACTTTCAAAAATCACTGCCGAAAAACTCAGAAAATTATATTAACTGATGGGCGATAACATAAAGACGACGACTTTCTCGCTCGTTTGCGCACTGCTTGCGTTAGCGTATCGTCGAACAAATAGCTGACGAATATTTCAGCTCATTGCTTACGGCATTTTCCACTCGGATGCGCACGTTGGTCATCGAAGGGGCTATCGCCTGCTCCGTTAAGTGCAAAATTAATTTCTTCGAATGGAAGGTCGTAGTCGCCCTATTGTGTGAAAAAATGAAGATAAGCCATGGCTTAAAAAGAAAATCTCCAAATGAATAAACGCAATGTGTGTGACTGTGCCCTTTTTCAAAATTTTTGCCCCGCGCACAGAGAAGGGAAGCTCGCCTGTCGTCTTTTTTGGCTGCTGTTCGCTGACTATTTTCGTTTTCAGCTAATACGAACTTGTCTATGCATGTGTAAATGCTCATTTATCCTGGAAAATGACAACAGGTGGGCGAGCAATCGGCTGAATTCTGACAGAGCATACGAATGAAAGTGTACTGGAATTATGCTCGATGGAACTGACGTGCTTAATTCTAAACGAAGGTGAACCCGAATTGAAGAATGCAACTGACTTGCTCATGGGCATGCTTACTGTCATTTGGCAGCGCCAACAAATATGCTGATCTTCTATAATCATAGCGTTTCAAATTGCAGACAATGTATGATTAAGTTGCAACACATATCAAGACAAATTTTATAAAACAACTTATATAAAGAAATATGCATTTGTCCAATGCTTACTAGCTAATTTCAGGCATTCACTAAAGATCGTGCTTAGAGGCTATATTGTTTTCAATTTGTATTAATAACCTGCTTGATATGGAGACGATCTGTTAAGGCAAAAATGTTTGCGGATAATGTCGCAGTTCATTTCTAAGAGTGGTG
Organism: Baylisascaris procyonis; assembly: GCA_037389465.1. Classification (NCBI taxonomy): domain Eukaryota; kingdom Metazoa; phylum Nematoda; class Chromadorea; order Rhabditida; family Ascarididae; genus Baylisascaris; species Baylisascaris procyonis. The sequence goes on along the minus strand of JAZARR010000033.1, from coordinate 2,698,435 downwards.
GAATTCAGGCGCCTTTTGCTAAGAACGATCAATGTTAAAAACGATGGATAATTGCAATTGGTTCCGTAAATGGCAATCATTAACATCTTGCATTCACAAATGGTTTGCTTCGTATTATCCTTCATGCTGGCTGCTAATTTCGAATGTTTCTCGTTTGTTCCATATGTAATAAGTCTGACGCCGCGTGCCCCTCCAGCATTACCCCCTCGCATCCTCCCTACTCCCCTCCCCTTCTTCGGCGGCACCAAAAAATTATCTCTAACAATTCGTACACATTTTTATGGATTTTAAGGAAGAGACTGTTTCATTGGCATACTGTTCTCTTTAGTTCAGTGCCGTCTGTGTAGTTTCGATTGCCATACAGATAACATGCCGACATTTCGTATGCTCCTTATTATCCCTCTCTCCCTTACTCACAATGAATAGCACACTCTGCAGCTGTTCATTCTTTACCCGACTTCACTTTCATCATTTTACTGAACCGTTTGATTCCCTAACAAATTGTCAGGACTTCGTGATATAAATATGGTTTTATGAGCAAGGCCGTTGGCTTATAAAAAACTGCTTTATGGATACATCATACGACTGCATCTGCTTCCACGCTTATAAACTAAATTTCTCAACAGCTTACGTTTCATGGAAAAACTTCCACTAACAAATATCGGAGTGTGCAGGATATCGAAGTAAAATGCTAAACAATATGAAGTTTCAAATCATGGCAATTTTCAGTAAATTTTCGATGCTGAGACTTGAACTGCTGTCGACATTGTGAGGGACGAAAACTTTCTTTTGAACGATCTGAATCTGTGCAATACTACATGGATCGACTATATTACCTCCCTTTGTAAGTTCGAATATATATTCCGACCACACTTTATAAAAATGTACCTACAACAAGACAAGATGCTAATGTGACGGCGGGAGAGGGAGGCAGAGCGCTGAGCGAAAGTTTCTTGATAGAAGAGACGTTCTTCCCTAAACTCTTTGCACTGGTGATGGGAACGATATCTCCCTCCCTTCTCTCTCCCTTCCTCCTTCTTCACCCTAGCAATTTTACTTCTAAAAGCCAAGTCAGAACTTTGCCATTCCATGAAAGATTTTGGGCTACTTTCGAATACGTTAGGAAGTGGTTTGCTTAGGTCGTGTTTTGAGTCACTCAAGCTCAGTGAGACGCTCAGCTGACTAATTTTTGCAATTTGCCCATGTTTATATTGAGGCATTGAAGTAACAGGAGTGAGGAGGGTAACATAGGCGAAGTCGTTTTGGCGATAAGGGGAGGATTTGATGCGGGCAAGGAAGAGTGATCTCCACCAATTAAGGGTGGGAAATGGCGGTGAAGAGAGAGGAGCGCGATACCAACCCTAATCAACACAGTCTCTGACCGGAAGCGCCTAACCCGGACACAATAGAGCGCGCCCAACGTGCTCCTAAAGAGACGGGTGACTTGCTTTCGCGGCGTTGAGAATTACCATTCTCACGTCATCCGTTAGATTTCTTAAAGAAGGCAGAGGATAACGTGCAGCTGGATGAGATTTTAACCAGTCCCCAATGAGCTGTACTAGCTGACCGCATTTCGTCTATTTAGAAATAGAAAGCCTTCAGGTTAGCTTCCTTCACTCTTAATATTTATCAACGGCATCTGAGGCAATTCTAGTAACTTAGGGATCTGGAATATTGCTGCATCAGCTGAACAGACGAAAATAACAAGCATGTAAATTTGAGTGTTGCTTCATTATTTGTAACTGTTTGCGCTCTTTAAAAAGTTCGATTAAGTTGAATGGCTTGCCTCGGAAAGTTGCTCATACCAATAATAAATCCGATCGAGATTATCCGCATCTTCGCTGAACAATTCCTCCAGATGTGCCACGTTGAGAGGAGCCATTCCCTGCAACTAGCTCCTCAATGAAACGACTCTCTCGCCTGGAAACGTCGTACTTGGTTTACTCCTTCCACCTTTCCTCACTCGGCGTCATAAAATAGTCATTTAGTTTCACCTCACGGGCGGCAGTGAACTAGAGATAGGTGAGAAGTAAAAGAGCACTATTACTCACATAAAACCAACTTATTGTTTCAGAAGTTCTTAAGTCGTCACAGGAAAACAGTCAATAATAAAGGATTATGAAACATTCGATATATGTAACTAGATTTTTATGTTCATCGGTTCGCTTGCAAAGTGAATGAGTGACTATTCTGGTTAATGCTCGCATAAAAGACGCAAATAATTGACTCAAGAAAAGTGCCAATATGCTGGGAACAACAAAATATTTTCGAGAGAAGTATTTCTTTCTGAAGCATTTTTCCTTCTCAACAGTGAAGTTAAATCGCAACCACCCGCCCGCCTTTGCAGGTGTCATCGACTCCGTCGTTTTCACTTCCGCCCACCCGCAATCATCGAAAGAGATGTTCAGTTCGGTTAACTTTCAAAAACGACACCGAGTAAAGACGAAGTCGACGAAAAAAACGTAAAAAGCAGAAAGCACAAGTTCATTTCAACATCGGTTCCTTCAGCAAAAGTGATGCGAGCGTCTACAGATAAACGTGGCTGGCACAAGCTGTAACAACGCAATGAATTTGCATAAGCGGCATGTCATTGCTTGCCATGACGCTCGCAACACCGCTGTCATGGCAACAACTCCGCATGTTGCACGATGTGCAACGAAAGCCGAACATGCCCATTTCAACGATGGAAACGTTTTAATAGGTGACCCCTGCTTACAATCCTAAGTTGCCCAATGTCGCCAGCAATACACCTAATCAACTCAAAATGTATCCATGCGGAATACCCCTCAACAACTCGAGGAGCTCTTTCGGCTAACAACTTCGGTCCTTCTGGGCAACTTCTTCCCAATACCAGTAAGATGCAAAACAATCCTTCGCTAATTTTAAAGACTCAAAAGGCCATTCACTTGCTGCCAGCAAAGTTCGCAAGAAAACATTCAAAATCGGAGGGAAAACTTCCATATTTATTCTCAATTTTATCAAAGGTTATTATCACCAACGAGCGAAAGTTCAAACTTCTCTCGTTTATTCGACGAAAAGTAACTTCTTCATAGTGGCCATAAATTTTCGTATGTGAGGTTAGCGATCTTCAGAATCGTCATCTCTCCCACTCTAAATGTTGGAATGAGTGGCTCACAACTTTTAACAATGATGGACGCCTCCAAAAACGCGCTGAAAAAATTCAGAAGACGGCCGGATGTATCGCTTCACATCTCACCGACTTCAACTTGACCCCTTCCATCCACTTTAACGAGACCGTTGAACTGCCTATTTAGATGACGGGAACTTCACCTCAGTTCGCCGTTTTTTACTAGGCTCATGTTTAAATTATCAGACCGACCCCAAATTACGATCGTGGATGAGAGCAAACTTAATCCAGATCACCCCCCCCCCCAAGCCTAGGCCTACGGTGGTTTTCGACCGTTCTAATACGACCAGACGCCTTTTAACTAATTAGTGACCCGTATCGCACCGAAAGAAATACCTGCAACGGCCACCTTCGGTATAGGTACTCCGAACACCCTCATGGAAGGCAGGCGGGAGTTTAGAAAGATAAGGACGGCGTGGAAAGTCTTTGCAGTGAAAACTTCTCCCCTTCCCCCATCGGCTAGGAGATAGATAAGTAGCAAATGTTGCAGGTGATTGTTGCAAACGATTTTTGATACGTCTACTCGGTGCACCCGCGACACTCGCCAGACCGCTTTGCTGAAGATGGAACGCGAAAGCATGACACCTTAGTATAGAACTTTATTCTGTGAAAACAAAACACGTTACATGGCCTCACATATCGAACTACGAGGGCGACATTAACACAGGCGCCCGCACAAAACAACACTTCTGCGCCAACAAACACCCCAACATAAAGGCGTCCAATGAGCCAAGGATGTGGCTCGAAGACCTACTAGGCAGGTGAGGCAGAGGACAAGACAACATGAAGCGTAAACAACAACTGAGGCTATGACGAATGATGAAAATGCGCAACATGCGTTCTCCTTTTTACGTGCTATATGCGCTAGCAGTTTAAAATTTAGTTGCTTTCCAGTATTCGGTCGGTAATCTGTCATACTTGTGACGGATGTCTTTACCTACATGCATCAAATCCATTTACTCAAGAATGATGTCTATATCACCATGTCAGTTAGCTTCTCACGAATGTCTATTCCCGATATGCACCTCAGAATCCCTTCATCGCATGATGTGTCTTCGTTGCCGGCTGCTTGACCGTTTCAAAATTCTGGCACAGAAAACAAGAAACGGCACCACCGGCAACCTAGCGCCCGCCACTACCAGACTCTTCCAACATACGAACAGCCTTATTGCAAAATCTGCTGCTGCTTTCGCATTACACGTCAAATCCCCCAAGATAACAAGCGCAGTCAGCTCTATAACGGATATATTTGGAGCGAAACAAACTGCAAGAGCAACGGAATTCTAACAACGGGCCTCAATGCATGTTTCGGTTAGCATTTCAGGGATACTAAAATAAATACGTTGGTGGATAGGTCCTTCGGAAGGAAAACACTGCACCCACTGCTAGCCATTTGCAGCCTTAAAACCAGCACGTCGCCTAGTCAGCACAGAAAGCAGGCAAACCGCCGCTTCATACACCCAGATCAAAAGCTGAATATGGGGACAACTCGAAGGGCCGCTTCTGCAGATATTCTCGCAATCTGCAGAGCCTGATTGCTCTAGACTATTTTTCACGGCCGATCGTTTGTGGTTAAACCATGGACGTTGAAATTTCCGATCATCGAGCAGCCGCCGAAGCTAATCGATCAGGAATTTGGGTGAAATAAAGAGATTCCTCCTCTTCATCAACATCTAGACCGCTCGAATCCAAGACCCCAACGCAAGCATCTCTAAACAAGCAATTCAACCGAAGCATTAAGTTACATCCTATTTCCATCTGATCCCCCTATTCTCCCTTCTCTTCCCTACGGTTTTTGTCTTCACAGCATTCTAACGATACCTGTCCAGAGGAAATTTCAAAAACGAGCGTTGTTTAACGAAGATCAGTAAACGGCGCGACTAATTCCGCGGGAACCAAGCTCATAATACAGCCCTGCCTCTCCGCTTCCCATTCCCTCTATTCTCCCACCCCGTCTATACTGTCGAGCGTTTTCAGTGCTGAAACCGCTGACGTATGATGCAATGTCGCCGGAAACCACTGCTCCACAGCAACAGCCAAAAGAAACAACAAAGGTCGCACAATGCACAGGGCGGCAATTACTGCACTTCTGCACATGTGCATTCAGTGGCAATTCAAAAAAAAAAAAGAAAGAAAAAAGAAAACAAACAAACAAACAAACAGAAAGCCCCGTCGAATAATATCGTCACCGTTCAAATAATGAGCGCAACGCAACCGTTTAGAGCTGACGGGATATTTGAGAATAAAGCGTTATGAAACCACTTCACGACGGCGCCAAAAGCCGGATGCAAAACGTTTCCCACTAACAACGGACATGCCGGCTGCAAAGCATGACAGAGAATGCCGGACACAGTTTGAAGCATCCTTCATACAAACACAGCTCACCCTCGTAGGATCCTCGTTTTCATACATTCCCTTACCTCACCAGGACATTCCAGCTCCTCAACCGCTAAAAAAAATCATTAAGTGGAATAGGTTAATGCTCAATTACATCACCTCCCCCCATCCAATGTCCCTAAATTGCTGGAAAACCTTGCCTTCTGTGGAATCTAACAGACCGAACGCTCAAATCTCTTTGTAAAAAAACATCAAGGACATGGAACGCAAACAAGATACGAGAACCGCCCTTCGATGAAGAGCAGCCAGTTACAAACAGCAAATCAGATAGCTCATTATAAAAAAACATAATATCATCTCATCAATACCTGCATAATCGATCACCGTCTCATTTGTCGGATCACCACTAAGCAAACATTAGTATCGGAAAACGATGCTGCTTGAACTCATGATTGTGCAATTAAAGTTACTAATTTTTAAAACATTTGTTTTCACACTTTCACAATTGACAAGTACACTTTTTGGATGCGAAAACCAACCTCTGGGCGCCGAAATGTGGAGGAAAGAAGACCTGTGTGGGGGCAAGGAGAGGTGATGAGTAGAAACAGCGGCAATGATAACCGGAAAGGAAAACAACTATCTGCGAATGCGGCGCGCCTTGAGCATCTTACGAGTCGTCGTCGTACTACTTGAAGTTCCACTTGCAAAGAAATTGGTTGTTGGCGCCGCCCTGGAATCAAGTTCTCAGTTTTATGTCAGAAGTCGCATACGACAGTTCTTGCGCTTGCAGAATCTAACTGATGAGCTACGGCTAAATCGGATTAGAATTTGACGTGTGGAAGAATACGTCCACATGCCGGTGCAATGGCCCCACTCAAACAACCATTATACTTTCTTTATCTCATTTACTTGCAATCTTTATTTCAGTTGATCACTTTAATGTCGCAGTAAAAGCGCTTCTGCATAGGAACCATTCAAAGTCAGTTTGAAAAATACCTATGAAAAGCTACCAGTGTTGGTATGGCCAAGCCTAATAGTCATGGCTTACTCTTCCGTATTGCCACCACTCTTAAGCTTATTCATTTCTATACCGTCTGCACAGAAACCTACCAAAATCACTCAGAGAAGAAAGTGAAGGAGACCATAACTTGTCCTACAAAAAGAAAAAAGAGAAGCCATACCCAAATGCAGGCGCGGCACCTGATGGGTTGCTGCCGAAGACGAATGACGGCGCTGGAGCTGCAAATGAAACTGTTCTAGCATGGAAGAAGCAGACGCGAAACAAGAGCTTTACACGAACATGGACTTTTTTTACCACCTACTTGCCTGCATAGATTTTCCCTACCTCGGTTGAGATCTATTGCAGGGAATTTTGAAATCTGGAAGGCAAAACAAAGCAAATAATCAATAACAAAGGTTAAAAATCAAATCGCTTGCTACATTTGGACGATTTGTCTCAACGAACATCGCAGTGGTTCCCGAGATGGAACTACCGAAAAGATGGGTATACGCTTCTTACGCTCAGATGCGACGGTCCCATAACCTGCTTTGCAAAACACGAAATGGAACAAAAAGGGTCCCCAGTCTCACGTAAAAAGAACTAGCAATTTCAGCAAGACAAATGGCTAACCGGGCTGTGCTCCAAAATTGAAAACAGCTGGTGTAGCCGTCGACCCAAACGAGAATCCTTCTGTGCTCCCATTTATCGCGGATGATCCGCCAAAGTTGAAAATCGATGGAGCAGGAGGAACAACGCTCGGCGTACTGAATGCCCGCGTCGCTGCGGGCGGCGGGTGGAACTGGAAGGGCGCGGCCGGTGCAATACCAAGTGCTCCGTTCGTGTTCATAGCGCCAAATAGGCCTCTGAAACATTAGCATGAAACTTTGCAGTGATGCAGATAATAATGCAGGGCTCAAAGTCATTTCACACCTGTATCCCTCCCCTCCTTGTATCTCGACTGGAAAAGAGAAGATGGGCCACAACTAGGAAGAGGGTCAGTACGTCCCTGCAGCAATAATAATTCGAAAGATGAAAGACAAATTAATCCAACAGCTAGCTTCCATACGAAAGCTTAGGCCTCATCCCACATCAAGCTGCAATCAAGGACATGCTCAAGCTGAACGAGCTAGTTCCACTGGTAGGCAAAGATAATAGACCCATTAGATTCACCACATAAGCAACCATATTAAACGTTCATGCAAGGAGTTAAAAAACATCACGTTAACAGCAAACAAACCCTGTATTAGATGTTCCGGTAGGACCCGCTGGAGCGGCAGTTCCGAAATTAAATAGTCCTGACGGCTGCGCCGTGTTCGCCGTCGCCCCAAAACTGAACGGCTGAACCGGTGCGGCTGCCGATTCCGATGGCGGCTCAACAGGTGACATCATTTCAATAGAATTACTCACCATAGCGCCTCTCGAATCCGATTCATCTTCTGCAAAGGATCACTGCACACTGCATAGCCGTCTCAAAATTAGATATGCAGCAAACTTTACCTGCTGGTTCCGAGAACAGTAAAATCCACCCGCTGTCAGACAATCACTTAACAGGCCACTCATTGGTGCCTTCTTCAAAAGTGAGTGGGATAAAGTGAGACACCGTAACTCAGTTATCAGTGATATAGCAGACCGCCAAGCAATCATTCTTTTTCTGCAGACAAACAGCACAGCCATGCTTCCCTCTTTCCCAACTAAAAAGGTAGTCTCTTTTTTATGCAACGTCGTATCGCACCTCTTTTTCACACTTAGAAGAACGCCCGCCTTCCACTTTGTAGATAGGAAGGTGAATGCTTTTCTCTTGAGTGTTTCCCAACTATTTTTCTACTTTCCCAATCATTTTCTCAACCGCTCCCTTCTTCCTTCATCTCTTGGCGGCTTGCACTTTCCACTGTAAATAAGCCTGCACATCGCACTCTCCACCCTTCAAATGAAGACTGGCTTTTAATTCTGCCAGCTGCCACTGTTGCCTTCTCAAGTATTTTATTGCTATTACTTCCGTTCAAACTGCCTTTCATTCTAGAGAGTTAAAGGCGGTTGTCGGTTTGCCCACATTCATCTGACGAAGGTGGGAAGTGCATTCGTGGAATGTCGATCAAACATTGTGCTGTCCATACCGTAAGCAGGTACCCTTCCCGGAAAGTTCACAAACTTCTACAGAAACCATGCAAGAAACAGAGCAAATCCGCAATTCAGTTGAACGTTTTGCACTGATCACTCAGTTTGCGCCGAAGACAGAAACTGAATTTCAGCCGAAATCACCTTGACTCGGTGCACCACCAATGCTGAACGACGGTACAGCTGTAGTGGCCGAGGTAACAGGCGCCGTGGTGGCATGAAGTGCTTCCGAAGTGGTGAATCCGAACAGTGTGGGTGGTCGCGTTTCTGTAAACGGATTATTAAAAATCAAACTCGAACAATTAAGATGATGATCTTTAAGATGATTAAGATGATCTCCTCATACGGCCACTAGTTTCCGTTAAATATCCTCTTTAGCTTAGATCGAAGCACGACTAGCCATAAACGACCAAAAATAAATATGATGGCTTACTGCTTCCTGTCAACCTTAGCTATCTTCAAGCTCAAGTTCTTCCCTAACTGCCAATGCTCGTGAAACCATTTTCTTTTATTCATCTTCTCAAAAAGCGCACAGTAGTTACCCGAGGTGCCTCCAAAATTAAAAGCACTCGCAGCTGGCGGCGTGGTTGTAGATACTGGTACGCTGATGGATCCAAAGAGCGGCAAGGATGGTGCGAGCGGTCTGTTGGCGGCTGGCGCTGCAAGCGTTGGAAATATTGAAGCAGACGCCGCCTGCCCCACCGTCCCTGATGCACCCAGCAACTGCGCTCCTTCTGAAGCAATAACTGAAGATAGACTAGATCTGAACCTTAAAAACTTTTGAAGAGATGGTCCAAAAGATCCTTCGACAAATACAGAAATTTTAAATGTTGAAAACTGCCATCTCTCTATCGACTTTGGCTGGTTCATTCGCTATCCGCATGAGTCATATTTCGGATACTAAAGAAAATTTTTAGCAGTACAAATTAACAAATATGCTGCTACGTCAAAAGATGACCAGCGCGAAATGTTTCACTCTAAAGACGTGTCTTCCACTACCTACGACGCCGTCTCAAAATTGTACGTTATCAAATTTTGGTACGAGAACAACCAATAAGAAAGTATATTCTTTATACTCGCTCCAACCACAACTAATACACTCCGACTAACCATGTGCGGTTGACTGCGCGATGTTCGCCTGTACCTCATTCACCTTGTGCTCGGCTTCGACGTTCTGTGGCCCTGGGTGATAACTGTGAGTCTGCTCTGAAGTGGTTTCAGCGTCAGCAGCATATGAGCTTGTTGGAATGCTCAACCTCGGCGTCAAATCACCACGGTTCGCATCAAATTTCGCTGCCTCTTGTAGCCCACTTGGATCAGCAGATACATTCGCTGATGCTGACGTGCCAGGTCCAAATGAAACTGGTGCCGCCACCGCGTCAGTGGGGACAACCTGCGAAGTGCTGTTGGCAGATGAACTTGTAAGACCGAAAACGTACTGACTGCCTGAAAATGTGAGTGTTCAGAAATATGCCCTAAGAATTGCTATCCACTTAGATAAATTTCAACGAAGCAGAACTGAACTAAGTATGTGATACGTGTTGAAGATTAACAAGCTTTCCAAATGAATTTACCTCGAGAAATATGACTGCTTAAGTGATGTCAGCCTACCTTTAGTGGGCAATGACATCGCAAACATCTTCCATTATCTCTTACAGAAAGTTAGCCTCACGTTGTTTCTCAAGAAGGATAAAGAGAGCTGGTGCTCACCTGACCCAGACGCTGAAGCAGGTTTGAAAGTCCGACTTCCGAAAACGTTTGCCACCGGTGCGCTAGTCGACATCGGTATGTGGGCACCGCATGACACACAGCTGTCCTCTCCCGGCACAACCTTCACGAAACACTGCTTGCAAAACGACTCATCCTTCGTACTACTATCGCTTTTTACCTGTCCACATAACGAGCACTCGCGAGATTGAGGGCCGTTAGAGACGAAGCACGTCTTGCAATACCACTGCTTATCACCTGTTGTTTTATCCGCTCCACTGATGGTCCCCTTTGACTCGCCACACGCCACACATTTATCGGCCTCCGGTTTGTTGGACACAAAACACGTCTTGCAAGACCACTGCTGGAAAAAAGAGCCTAAATCATGAAATTATTGCAACTTTATAAGATCCTCGGGGGGTGCTGGCGAACACATCTACTCAAACCTCGTAAAATGAAAGCATGTTGAGATAAGCAAAGCGCTGATTACTGGGCATTCGAAGAGCAACTATTCGCGCTCAAAATATAAACTGACTTTAACCTTCATATAAACATCTACAACCCCTACACCTTTTCAATGCAAATGAACTATTAACAAACAGCAAAAACACTGAAGAATGCAGAATAAATAAGTAGTTCCTCTCTGTGAGGCAATAAATGCAAAGATTTTTTATCAGAGCATTTACTGCAAAAGCTACACCCTTTGCCCATTACTCTTGACTGTGGTAATATACTCAGTCAAACACTACAAAGTTGAGAAGGCCGAACTCGCATTTCACACTAATACATAGAAGCCATGAAGTTAGATGAAGTGAAATGAGATGACAATGCGCAACAGACCAAGCATCAATGTTCGATAACAAGTGATATTTAGCTGATGTCCCACAGAAATAAAAAGCAAAAGAAAATCCGCTAAAGTTCTATCAAGGAAAGCGGGAAAAAGATAAGGACAGTGCAGTGGAGGCATTCGAAGATACTGATAAACATCCGATTAACGAAAACATCTCGGAAAAAATCCCCCGATAGCTTTGTCAGTACATTACCAAATGAGTGTTGTTTGGGAACATTGGCCGGAAAAAGGGAGGAACGCTAATGCGAAGAATACTTGAAAGCAGTGGGCTGTTGTCAAACAGAAGTGGCACCTTCTGCAGCGGCATAAGAACATTGAACGGATGCAACCCAGCGCGTGCAGCAGGAATTTAGAAGAAAAATGAAATGATACATTTAAAAACAAGACGAAAAAGCATAGAAGTCAATGAAAATCTCGAAAAAAACTACCACGGGTGCAGTGGTGTCCTTAGCGAGAGCGAAGCCCGCTGGAGACGCTGCTGTTACATTGGCATCGGCGATCTGCATACGGCCTCCGTTCTCCACCTAAAACTAAGCACTTTTGCAAGTTGTAATGCCATGGGCCAATCAAATACCGATTTTCTTCCATACAAACGAACATCAAGCTTGGAGAAAATGGATTACGTCCCAATAACAAAACTCAGACAATTAGCACTCATCAATCTGCTTGCTAACAGAACGAACAATGAACGAATCCCACATCTGTCTGAACCATGAGGAGCTGCAAGCATCGACGTTCATTCCTTTGAGTGGACGCACCTCTGCCATCGTGATGCTCCAAATACAATCACCTACTTCAGTGGCGGCTTCGTTTGCGAGAATGGAACGAATTTTAGTCCCATAAACGATGCAGGTTCAGTACCTCTTTGAAACGCATATCACAAAACATTAAAAATGCACTGAGTGCGAAACATCAATCACTCACAGGAACGCCATCGTGTGGTTTCGTAGTCCTTTTCCCCTCAGAAAAATATCCCTCTTGCGAGTCTTGCGATGCACCTAAAATTGCAACAGCACTTTACGCACGTTACTGCTCGCTAAAACTGATCATGCGCCGCACATCACTGATGCACAACAACTCCTGGAAACCACCGCTTGCAAAAAGTACTGCGAACGTCAACAGAACATAGTACACAGGAGCTCCTGAAGGCCGCGCATCCTACACGTGAAACAATAACGGGAGATCTAGCTAGCACTCATGGAAAGTAGTACCGTCCGATTTTTCAACTGACCCTAGATGGGCAGGAAGAAGCGACTCAAAACGTCAAACAACATGCGAAGCGCAAGTAAAAGACTCCATTTTGGGGCTCTTGACCTGGTTCTTTACTCCTCCCACAATGTTTAAAACGACAGCCGTTCACGCTGTTCATCGCAGGTATACATCGGTAACCTTCTCCCTTTTTGAAATTCTGGAAGAATCCAATACAAATGTTTTATTTTATAACAGCCGTCGCGCGAAAGGCATGAACAAATTCAACGCGGAAAGATGGAGGGAGGGACTCCGCGTGGTGAGGGCGGCTAATGCCATTCAGGACATCGTTTACCAAATGCAAATTTACGCCTGCGAATCATCACACTTCTCACATTAACTGCTTGTGCAGGAGTTTTCAAGATTGGTGAAGAAGAGGCAGCATACAAAAAAGCAGGAAAGGTTCGAGCTCGAGCTCTTGCTTAAGTCACTTACATACATGATATAAAGTGGTCGGTACTTCCTTGGAAACCACTATGTATGTATTAGTCAGCAAAAAATCGCTTAAGGTTGAAGGGCAGAACGTGGCCAGAGGTCAAAGAAAGATCCGACGAAGGGTGCCCCAATATTGCATATTCCTCGGCTTGAGGAGCCCTATTGAAGGTTAGCCATTATAAGACCGAAGGATTGCATGCAAACTGCTCAAAGCTTACGGGTACCGTACAGGGTGGTTAATGATTGGACGGAAATGACTCGGACAGCGCTACAGCCTTATGAATCAAGGAAGGGATATCAGATTTTGAAGAACACGCCCGCAACTATCATGCCAAGAAGAGGAATATAAAAGAACGTTGCTGAAAGCATTCATGGGTAGCTCCTTCTCATGCCTCCTAATTATATCGACATATTTTATTTCGAACACATTTCGAGATGGACCCGTCCGCAGCATCATACTGACGGAGTGCTGAAGTCCCGCCAGTCTGCACTGTAAAAGTGATCGCAATATTACAGTAATTTTCAGTTCGCTACGCTTGTCTCATGCGATGAAACTTGACTTCGCGTCATGAATCGAAAACTGCATCAATATGCCCGCACAGCAGAAATATTTAGCAGCAAAAAAAGCGACCTCGCTATTCACCTTAGCATTTTCATGAAAAATCTCGCATCAAAAATCTTTCGGAACGGAGTGTAAAAACGCCTAAAGAAAAGAGTTAAAATGCAAAAGAGCAATTATAATGTCTCTGCGCCAGAATAAAATTAGCACCCGCCAAAGACGACACCTATGCACCAAACAATGGAGGAATAAACGAAAAATTAAAACAAATAAGCACATAAGTAACAGCGAAACCGTCTAGGAAAGGCTTTCCACAATGAACGGCATTTGAATGCATGGTTTGGGATGGAGCAGAAACGCAGCATAACCTGACCCGAAAATATCTTATCTGAAATGTGAGGTGGCGATTTGCGAACTTGCATAAATATAATAGCATTAAGCTGTGTTTGAACTTCTACAACTGCCATTTGCGAGCAAGGGTAGTGAGAAGGCTAATGCGACTGGGGACCATTGCGATCAACCCTCTCTTCAGAAAACAGCCTCCCGCCTTTTTCAATCTTGTCCCACTGTATTCCATTGATATCTTGGGTTCCTGTAATGCACACAGATCCCATTATAACAGCAAATTCTTAACCTTTCTGCAAAGATGAGTTTTTCGCAGCAGCAGCCTTCTTACTGCTATCCTGCACTAGTTCACTCTCTACCTCCGAACGACGTCTGTTCCGGCTCGACAACTGAAATCATACGCTGCACTGTAAACCACACCATTTATTGATTCTTCGAGCACCTTGCTTACATCCGTGAACTGCGAGCAAAATTAATGCAACCTCATGTGCAGTGGATGGTGCATTTGACTCGATCCCACTTGCGAAAGCCTACCAGAAGTTGCTTTTTCGAACATCTTGCTTGATAAGAAGCTCATATTTTAGACAGGAGAAGAGAGAGAAAAGTGAACAACGTGTGCGTGGCAATATCTGTTCTCATTGGCCAGTAATGCCTGGTTGCTGTGCAGACGTCAGCTGGGATGCGAAAACTCATACCCCAGTCATCTGCCGAACGAGTGCAACTTTGGTAGTAATCAGGCCAATTTCGTTCCTGCGAGAAAAAATGATTAGAAACATATCAACCTACGATACTGCTCCCTGTGGTTGGACAGATCATTTTCACTCCGCCCACTGGGGGAGGACCAATTTTGTTTTCAAGTGGTAAAAAGAAAAGACGCAGAAGTGAACCACGGAATGACCTACTGGAAATTCCCTTTTTGCGGCTAAAAAACCACCACAGATTACTTCTTCCTTACACAGCTGCAAAAAGGCAGCCGCTTAGAAAACCAATTGCCACATCGCTTAAATACAAATCCCATATTCGTCTCGAGCACCATGTGACGCATGATTTATATCATGTCTATAAGTCGCGACCGAAATGTGGAGGATACTGCCTTAACTGGCCCAAAAACATTCTTTGCGACAAGCTTTACATGGGCAGCTTGGACGGGTTTAAGGCGCCCAGTTTCAGCACTTCCCCTGATGTTCCTTTATCCTCATGACGGTTTCAATTCCGAACTCCAAAAGACATCAGTGATTCATAACGAAATATTTTTAGATGCATTCAGAAGTGAAGATTTGAGCTTCAAATAAATAACTTCATCTCTCATTTCAGAAATGAGTTAGAAAACAGCAAAGTTTTTGATTTTCTAGATTTCGGTACAGGAGCGTACAAAAGAAAAAGGGAACTGAACAGTAGCGGTTTTTTTTTTGAGATGGAAATCATCAGAAAATGCAAAATTTTCGATTCTCTCCGATGAGAAATTACTAGAAAAAGCAATTCTTGATCTCTTCTCATGCAAAACAGTGGAAAATTGCTGATCACCGCAACAGCAAAAATGCAAACTGCGCAGTCACCAAAAGAACGAAAGGACAGAGTTTAGAGTGACTTTACTGCCCTTCCCAGAACTCTACCTTTAGTGCCGATGGGCTTTTTGTTCTTCCAAGAGGAGCGTGTAGCGAGACACCGAATCAAATTAGCATAATGAGAAAGATTATTGATGGAACAAAAGGAAAACGTGCTACAATAACAACACTTGTGAACTAGCAGAAAGCCCAACTGATGAGCGAAGGAAGTCATGCCGAGATGTTCAGCAGTCTACCAACTTAACTTCCACTGAGCTGTTAGCTAAAAAAATGTGGATAGCAACAGTGATCGACACCGCATCTGCACTCGCATCTTTCGTCTCTCCCTCCGTCCCTTCCCCCTCTGGGCTTCTTTTTTGGCATCATTTTTTTAAACCGCTTCATTTAGTTAAAGGCTTAGAGCTGTTCCCGCTTGCGACCGAAACAGCTCTTTCTAACTTTACTCTTCTCTGCTTCTAGATGTGGCATCTTTACGAAACGATAGGGAAATGCTTAAGACTCGTCATGTTCACGAGCGAAAAACAGCTCTAGAAACAAGCCGGTGTAATTGTTTTTAAAACTAGAATTCTGAATGAGCAGTAGCTTGATGCAGTTTGGAAAATGCATACTTATGACTTAATAAATTCAACCGCGGTATTATAAAGGAACATCTCAGCGGAAAACATTTTGAGCCTGTTTTCCTTTCACTACGGGTCAGCAAGTACCTCGCATTATAGATGAGCACATCAAACATTTCTCTTGAAAAATATAGGATGCATGTATACAAAACCAGCACGGCGAACAAACGATCAACCAAAGAACGAGAGGGCGAAAACAACAGCTAACCTGTCTCGATTCGACCTCTGCAATATGCGCATCTTCCTTGATGAGGGATTCCGATGGTGCGCGCCTCTGAGCGTTTGAAAAGTCGAACATCCTCTCCGCGGATGATAAAGGACGGGCGTAATGCGCCGGTTCCACATTCACTGTCACTGGCTGAAATTGCAATGCGAATTACTCAAGGGTGAATGACCACACTTTTTCCAATTCCCAGTTGGTGGCTGTTGACACATATCTCAACTCAACACACTGTTTATACAAAAATCGATGAGTTATCTCAGTGGTAGCGAGCATAATAAAGAAGAAAAAAGTGAACACCCTGAAGTTATGTCTCAAAAAACAACGATAGAATCATTCCTACTAGCGTTCAGAAACTGGGGACGTTCATTGAAAAATCTTAATACACAATCACGAACTTCAACATTGGTGGTTTGTGTGCTCGTGTCCTCGTGGCGGACGACGCCAAGTTCAGCCCATTTCGCCGAAAAGTTGTTATTTGCCGCGCTTGCTGAGTTCCGATCAAAGTGCTGAAGCATCGGCTTGGCAGGCTTAACCAAAGAGGCGGGGTCTGCACTTGGTAGAGTGGTCACTTTCACGGGTGGAAACTTTTTTGAGGACTCTGGTGATGGCTGTTTCGATGAAAAAAGCTGAAACACAACTCTCATCAGCATCATAACTGCACGAGAAAACCTTTCGTCGGCTTTTTCTATAAAGAAATATGTCTCTTCAGCATTGTTGCCAGCAGTCTACTTAACTGAATATCGGAAACACAATGACAACGTTGGTGGCGCCTACTGCTGATCTTTGAGGATTGACAACTGTCCCACTCTCCGGAAACCTATTCATGGGATGCCTAGAACCCGAGTAAGTTGCGGAATGATAGTGTAAATTCTGTTCCCCAATTTCTTTGAGAATGTTACGAAGGCATAAACTGACAACAACACGTAGATTCTCATCGTGGGCCACAGTAAAATAAAAGTGACTGTGAGATTGGCACGGTTAGTCCACTGGTAAGGAGGATGCCGCATCCCGAAAGTTACAGATTAACTTTACGCCTATCCAAACAGTACAGACACTTCATGAGCAAAACGATTCATTATTGGTGCATTCTGTTGAGTAACAAAGTGGTTTTCTTCGAAATAACCGTACCCATTTGTTAACGAAAGAAAACAAAGGAACCTGTGACTCGATGTGAACAGAAGATGGTGTAATGTCTGATGATCGTATGGCATGAGTTTGTTGACGAGCAATTCGCCTAAAAAGCGTATTTATGCCAAATCAGAAAACGCACAACTAAAACTGATAATAGCATAGAAGCGCACTGCACGACAAATAGTTTTTAGCGAATAAGTCCATACATTTGAAACTGACTGGAATTGCCATAAAGGGTGGGAGGTGAGGGTTAGGAGAGAGGAGGGGGGGGGGGCATGGGGTGAGTGGGAAAGAAGAAGAAAAGTTATTTTCATTCCCCTATCGATAAAGGGAAGATAGTCTCCAATTATCGTAATCTATGCCTCGGGCAAAACAAGACCTTTGGTTCTACGTGAATCTTTCGCGAATGAGGAAAACATAAAAAGGAAGACGGTTAAAGCCTATGAAACAATCGAAGTGGCGATCAGTATGACGCCTATCAATGCAACGTTTTGCCACTTGCTCGAACTTTCGGTCTCAAATTAAAATGAGGGTGAGTGATGGGGAGGAAGTCATTTCGATGGTAATGAGAGTGGGGTGAACAGTTAAAACGCAATAAAGAAGAAATGTCTTCTTAAGGGGAAAGGAAGGGATGAAGGAAGCAGAGAGTAGGAATTCAAATTTGAGCTGAGTTCTTCGCAATTCGACAAGCATCAAACCATGCCCTTCCGAAGCGCAGCCGTGCTCAACCATGATTGCGTTAATTCAGACTTCAATCCTCCAATAGTAACGGTCTGTTTCATCAAACAGCATACTTACACTGTAAATCAGCCGATGAAAAAGTAGCAACAGAGCTCTAATGCAGTATGAGAAGCGAGAAACAACATGAAAGAAATGCCTGCCATTTGAGCTAGCTGATTAACTTGTTCGGCCAGTAAGCGTGAAACATTTGAATGGGTTCAATCTCAAATGTCTCAAGTGCACAAAGATTCGAGGACATACCGTCGCTTATGGTTATGTCTGATGATTAAATGGGAGATGGCATCTGAGACCAGATTCCCCCGCGAAATGGTACGACCTGTGTTCGCAGGCGACTTTTGCACTGAGGAGTTGAGCAGATCGCTTGCCCATTGTTCTGGCTCACCAGTAAAGCGCCACTTATGCGCATTCTGAAACAAGCACCTCTCAACAAACAGTATCGTTGCATTTTATGATAGCACGCGGAGCGAACTCAAAACTCAATGTGCCATAAAAATCTCTGTCAGAAATTTTATAATATATTGGCTGGTTTAAAATCTTGGTCGCCACCTCCACCACTCTGTGAATTATTTTAGGCCTTCACGGCATAATACAGCAGAGAGCACACGAGAAAACATGGGGAAATATCATATAGTCCGATATGTGTCGATTAACACGCATTTCGAGAATTCGTTGACGTATTCATACTAGGAGCGTTTACATATATAAGGTGCTTTTCATTATGCCAAAGAATTAAAGTCCGCCCTATCAGATTGTAATATAAAATGCTGGAGTAAAATGAAAGACAAAAAACGACGAAGAAAGCATCATACTGCTCACGAAGCCAACGCAACTGAGCCTCACTTGTGAGGAGCTGATGTGTCACATGATTGGGCGTTGTAGGTAGTGTGCCCTGGTGAATGCTCACGAAAACGATTTTAGTATGCCTGATATAACTGTGGAACATGCCAATTAATGAAGATTATTGTAAGCTCGAGGAGCGCAGTGCGCCTAAAGAAGTCATACAACACTCGTTGAGGTGGTCGCCGATGCACTAGCTATCAGCGCACTCCATACGGTCGCTTTTCGGCCAGTGAACTGGCTTGCTCAAACGTTCATGGCTCACAACAAACTTTCCTCAATCAGCGCCAATCAAGTTCTAGATAAATAACATGTCTTTATCCATCCCTTCCAAAGCACGCCTGAAGCTGATGACTGCCATCAGTTATCAATCAAGCTGAAGTAATGCAGATGCCAATAGTCATTCTGATCATGTAAGTAAAGAAAACCATGCCACAACCCATTTGGAGGAGCCTACGAGTCATTAACAGACCGCTATCAGCTCCAAGGTTTTGTTTCGGCTCATCTGCTTGTCGCCCTACACTAGCGCGAAGGTCACACGTTTTGCTGAGCTCAGTTTCCATGCAGCTGCCAGATCCAGCTTGCATATTCATTGCACAACCCTATTTGAAACAATGAGTTCCTTGCATAAGAGCTCATCAAATGAACTCCACTTTAAAAGCTCGCGCGAGAGATTTCGTCGTGCTACTTATGATATAAAGTTTAACGGAGCCGAAGTGCTGCTCATAACGGATTTCCATTAAGCTGGAAGAACTGCATTCTTGATTGTACGTAACCAATTCACCCCTCCCCCCCCCCACCCCCCCGCATCTGCGCTTCTGCACATGAGGAAGATGAAGATATGACATTATGCCAAAAATGTAATATGCCAACAAACTAGAAAAATGTGATGATATGAAGTGCAAGGAAGATTTCAAACCTGAATTAAACAAAATAATGGCGAGTGTCCATATATACTTCAGACACACTTTAAAATACGGTGCACCGAATTGTTTTCCTAGTCTGGCCTAACTATAAGGTTATGCAAACCAAACGTCATGCAACCTTAATACGGTAATATGTGTAGTTTTAGAGCCACTATTATTTGTTTTCGCATAAAAAGCCACTATCAAAGCCAGCACCTGTAAAAAAGCAAATTCAGGAGAGGGGATAGAAAGAATGGGAGCAAGAGGGGGCTGGGGCATCGAACACTTATGGGAAGAAGAAAAGAAAAGACTATCAACCGCATTTTTTACTGCATACACTGCCTCAATTTATCCTCATAGATTTGGCATTTCCTATGTGCCCGCTTTGATAATAGCTTCATGAGCCGAAACGTCAGCAATAAAGGCTCCTAAGGTTATATATATATATATATATATATATATATATATATATATATATATATATATATATATATATATATATATATATATATATATATATATATATATATATATATATATATATATATATATATATATAATCTTACACATCTTAGCACAACAGAGCTCATTCCACAGGTGAAGACAGAATAACAAAGTATAAAAGTCACATCACCGATAAAGCATATTTCTGGAACCTAGCACAGGCTAAACACCGTTAAAGGCAATCCCAGATTGCCTACACTTATGTTGGTTCACAAATATAAAGCTCAGTAATTCTGCAGTATAAGGTACAATGCACTTTTGCTGAAGGCTATGTTCAAATGACTTAGTACGCCTGGCGTGTTGTTCAATGTGAAGGTATGAAAAATGAAGGTCACATACCACTATCGGACTACCGACTTTGTCTAGACCATCGAGAATAGACTTTGTTCTCGAAGAAAGCGTCTGCGGTGAATTGCATCCCTGATCGTTGTGCTCCGAGTCCGATAATACTAACTGAGCTGCTGACGACGAAAAGATGGTGGAAAACTTCTGGTCTTTAAGAAAACTGAACTCCAGATGAGCAACAGCCGAGTGAGTTGGGCGCGATCGTGCCTATAATTACATAGCACAATCTGTTATTTCCCAAAAACATTGCTTCTCATGTGTTCTCAAGTTAAATAAAACAAAAGTTTGCGAGGGTTCACATTGCAGGGTTTGGCTTCAACTATTTTTCGACGTTGTTTGGCAGTTCGCATTACTCGGCCAGTTCAGCAAAATAATGAGGTATTTGCAACTACTTCGAAAACATCTCAGTACTGGCACCTTCGATATTGAGATTCTGAAATTGTACACCTTTTAATCATAAATTCGGGCCTAACAATGCACTCTCGGTATTTACCCTCTAGAAATACTCAAATGAGCTTCTTTCTTCGCGTCAATTCTTGGTGTTGGATTTGAGCAACATAAATGGCCGGTAGGGAAATGTGGTAACATTATTAGACGAAAAAATCGCTGCTTCGGACAAGCTTTTGCCATTCCCAATTTTAACAATCTCATTCATACTCGAAACTTCCGTATTTACAACCTACGGCTTCATACCCGAGGCTGCGTGACCTCAATTCTTCCAGACTATTTACCGCCTCCAAATTTCTTCTTTCTTCTGTACCCTTCTTCTGCGCTACTATTTCGAATTCGGAAGAATTTACCCCAAAAGCGAGCGAGCTTCAATCTCCAATGACCCTCCCCCTTCACCCTTCCCTCTCAAACTGGGCAGGGGAAGGGGGGAACAAGACAGGAGCTCTTTGTACAAGTGTAAGAGGACTCCTTGCGTTTTCCATGTCTGCTTTAAAAGGTAATTCCTAAACTACGATTTCTGATGTACAGCGGCACTGAAAACTATCAATATAGTGGAAAGTGAAAAGCGTGAGATATGAGTAGGGGAACTAGCGTACAGAAATGTCATAAAACATCGAAACATACGTGGTGAGGATATGTGTGCACATTTGGATAGCCGTATAAGTGGAAAGAAGCTTATGAAAGCGTAAAACCCGAAAGCAACTGCAAAACTTTTCCTTCCATATGAAAAAACTAGCCAAATTTACGATAAACAGAAAGGAGAAAGGTGGGAATGGATGCATCTCCTTCACATTTTGATATTTGAAGCAAAACAGTTCTCCTAAAGAGCTGTTTAATGCGAAATAACGGAACATTGCGCGGAAAATATTAAATGTGCTCATGCCTAAACTTCAAACTGCTGCGAACCTCATTCAGATAAAAAGCACCACGCGTTAGCACTGAGAGAGCAATGACGAAGTTATATTAAGCGTGTGATACTGACGTACAACGGACTGATAACAATACTACAGAATAATGAACGGAAATAAGGCGTTCTATCCATCAGTTGTGCATGATAGTGCCGCATCAAGTGCTATGAACAGAATACGCATAATTTATAAGGGTATTTGTCGTATTATGTACCAAACAGAAAGCCGAGAACGCAAGTATGTTTTTGAAATATCTCGAAACTTTGTCGCAGGGTATTTTTCCCGTGGGCCGTCTGAAACGATCTCGAAACGCAAGTTAGTGAGGAATTTCTCGTGAATATTCTAAGATGAACTAAATTTCTACAACAGCCTACCTTTTATTGATGCTCTCGCAGTTACTCTAGAATCCTTTTTTGGAAGCATTTAACCCCTAAATATTTGCTTACGCGAAATGAACTGTGATCTCTCGCGCAAACGCTTTTGCTGGATAGTGACGTAACGATCTCGCGAGATCAACGCTTGTACAGTTGCTAAAACAAAACTCACTCCTATCAAGGCAGCTGTAGATTGAAAGTTGAAGTCATTTCTGCGAGAAATACAATTTAATTAGCCAATGATGCAAAGCTTTCTACGAAAACGGGTGAAAAGAAAGAATATACCTGATGAAGATCGGGTTGTTCGGCTATTATTTTTCGAGCTTTTTTGGGAATACTCATATCAGTATCAGACGTTTCCAACGAAAATATATTTTCACTGCTCCTGAGTTGTTCACGTCCGTGTACTCGCTTGCGCTGCAAGCGAAGCTTAGTTAGAACAGCTTCTAAGATTATTCAGGATCAGCCAATAAATGAGCGCAAAGAACCCCTAACACAAGTTATACGAAAGCATAGTAATGGCGAGCAAGCAAAATCAAGACAAGAAAAAATAGTAATTTCCAAGTGGTTCACGTCTTCACAAAGCGCATTTCCAGTATTAGCTGATTAAATTGGTGAAAGGCATGAAAACAACAAACCTGTCCCGATCGACATGCACTCCAAGGGGACGGGATACGATAAGTATGTGCCTAGCCTCACATAACAGAAGTAATTTTTTGGACAATGTGGCTCTAGCTTCGATTTCCCAAAGCCGCGCCATCTGAACTTAAAGACACAGCTGCATGGATTTTTTATGCACTAAGCAAAAAGGAAAGCACCAGTAGACAATGAAATGGAAATTCACCGGGTTATGAGCGACAGTGGTGATTTCCTCTTGACTCAATGGTGAGGCTGATACATCGGCCATGGAGGTACTGGAATCTTCATCGTTGCGCATCGCAGATGCTCGTACAGTATAAGCAGTGCGGCAAGATCTAGATGACTTCACTAAACCTGCAAGAGAATTTTGCCAAATCTTAAACATCGTCCCTAAAATGACCAACGCCAATGCTTACATCGCTTTGCAAAAAGATCTGCGAACCTCAACAGAAGCATTTATTCTGCAACCAGAACTGTTTTCATGATTTGATGTCTCTTCCCATAAATTTGCTTCGTACATTGTCCTCTGGAAAATAATGGAGGTAACGTCTCATAGCATTAGAATACCGTTAGCACCTAACATGTAGCCTGAAATGGGAAGCTGTCATTGACTTCTGTACTGCAACTTTCTTGTCCCCGTAGAACCCATCGGCAGCTCATTTAGGATGGAAGATGACACCTTCCGTCATTTACATGAGGACACTCAGGAGCTTTTGCATGTTTGCAGTATAACACTTAACATCTGCACAGGCTACGGTGTTCCAATGACCATTTTCCTTTTGGACAGATCACAGGGGTCCTGTCTCGGGGAAAGGCTGGAAGCAGGGTCGTCCAGCACTATTGAAGGAGTGACGAATCATTTCAAAGGTCGCAAAAACATTCAAAGGACCCGGACTAGAAATGACTCCCGCTCAGATTTCACTTTATCACTGGTTAAGGATGCTGAAGAGTGAACTTGACCCCGCCACCAATGAGATCCCTTGGCAAAACGGAACCACAGAGTTCCTAGGCAGATGACAGATGAAATCAATGCCACCTCTTTGTCCGCTAAACGTCGTGGAAGGTCGCGATACCCCGAGTGCACACCGCACTTCGATAATACCGTGCATGGAAGCGAACTACTTGGATCATGTTAATGTTTGGAGACGTTAGTTAGAACAGAACATCAAAAAGCGTGTAACGTGGAATAATCTGAGATGAGCAATGTACAACACACCTATAAAGACGTGGAGAATGGCGAAGTGAACATACCCACTTGCAATCGACTGCGCAATGAAACAACATCACACCACTTATTATACGCCTCATACAGCTTATCCTCACTATGTTCCTTACAACGCAAGAAAGTGACAACGATTGTTCCAACTAATCACTCACCATCACTGCCTTGATCCGCTGCACCGCGAGTTGGAACCGGAGCACTCACTGTGTCGTCACCCTCACTGCGCCTTTTGATGCGGCTCAGAGAAGTAGGCGAATTCTTCTGCGATAGCCACCTCTCGTAAGTACCATCCTCACCGATGGGGCTGCGCTGACTGCCTGTGTTCCCTGGATGTTCATCCTGATTGCGTCTTCTGTAGGGGTTCAGGAAAGAGGACGGACCTCCCCATTTCAACGATGAACGCCCTTCACAAAAACTATCCGCACCGACCGATTTGTGCTGGCGGTCTGTGCTCCTTGAGCGTTCATCGCTACTGAGTCTTCTGGTGCGGCTCAGGAAAGAGAACGAGTCCCTCTCTTGAAATGAGGAGCGCTCCTCGTGGAAATTATCCTCACTGAGTGGTTCATGCTGACCATCCGTGCTTGTTTTGCGTTCAGCCCTGCTGACTCCTTTGGTTTGGCTCAGGAAAGGGGATGAGTCTCCACCCTGCAACGATGAGCGCTCCTCATAAACGCTATCCTCACCAAAGGATCTGCGCTGATAGTCTGTGCTTCCTGATCGTTCACTGCTACTGCGTTTTTTAATATCGGTCAGGAAAGAGAACGAGCCCATCTCCTGAATTGAGGAAGAACGTCCCGTACGAAGATCATGCTCATCGAGGTGTTCGCTTTGACCGTCCGTGTACATTGTGGCTTCAACTGGGCTACGTCTTCTCATCTGGCCTAGGAAGGAAGACGAACCCCTCTCATGAGCAGAGGATGAGCGCCTCTCCCCAATATCACCTTCATTGCCAGCGTCGTGATGTCTATTAGTCGAATTACGAGAATCCGATTGTTCTCTATTTGGCATTGATGAGCTCTTCATCGATTCCCATATTCCCGTGATGTTACCGACTACCGACGACAGCCAACTCTTAGAGCCCTCAACGGAACGCCTATTAGCCATGATTCCTGCTAACCCAACTGAAACACGACAAATAAGTTTGCATTAGAAAACACGAAAGTGATAAAGGACTTGATAGAAATACGCTTCTCGAAAAGGACCTTAAATGTGTAAATGGAAAGAACAGAAATATAACACTCAAAGCGACAAAATGAAAGGGAAAAGCGGTAAGTAAAGAAAGCCGATCTGGCACGTCCGGGACCCTGAGAATGGTAAAGCTCCTTTTACAAGCACAAGGAGTAGTGGAAAACCCTTGTTGAAGAGCAACATACTCACGCATCTTCAGCGAAATTCAAGCGTTAAAAACGGTAGAAATAAATGCTCCGCGGACAGTGAACATAATCATAACAGCACCTTCTTGGGACACGATACAACGAACAAATGAGAGGATGCAAAGGAATTTGCCGAGATCTGAATGTTGTAATAGCGCAGATGCGACTCACCGATTGTAAAAACATCAAAAGAGCCAATAATGCTTTTGATTCCTAGAAGCATCTAAAAATTTAGATTTATACCAGAACCGACTGGGTGCAAATTTTATGCACTCTTTAATTGCGTATAATTCTTTTGGCAGGAACGAGAGGCTTTAGGGCCCAGTTATTGCGGACTGTACACGTCAAATTCCATGAGTACATATCACATCTACGGTTGTATTCACATACACCTGTTGACAAACTGAAACATAAATACACTAGAACAGACGCACCACCGATTCCAAGATGTCTTTATTGTGACCCTCAAAGCTTTCCTGAAAAGGAGCATCTGCTGGCGCAATCGCAATAGCGCATACCATGCCAACCTTCCTGCCACACTTCATCATTTCTTCCTTGAGCCTTCTGCAGACTTACACCAAAAACACAAGTATGTGAGTGCAAGAAAAGCTTGTAGAGCATGTACCACTGGGATCCCGCTTGATGGATCCACAAGTTTTACGAACGGCCAAAAAGTAATACGATTCGCGTAATCCCGCCCAGTGCAAAAAGCATGCAAGGTGAAGTTTCTTACAGTGACCGTTAACTCCTTTCGAGACCCATTAATCAACCGGAAATTAACGTGCACTATAGCCAGCAAATAAGGTAGCACCACTTATAGTGGCCTCCAAGATATAGCTGGAAATCAAAGTTCGCGGGCACGAGGTCGTCGTCATGATTTGCATTGTAAATGTAAACCGCTAAAAGGGCGTGGAACTATAAACACTAAATTTCGTGAGCCGGAAATTCCAGCGAGTAAAAAACCTTTCATGGTAAATTAATATTGCATGTGGATTATACGAGCTGAATTTCGCAGATTTGAAATCGCTGCAAATAAATCCTCACAATATATCGTTGCTGCCAAACGAGGCAAAAACGCGTAAACATGAATATGGGGCATAGCTTCACAAGCAGCGATGGTATCACGAGGGCATTTTGTGGCTGAAGAAAAGAGTAGAACTTTGAGCGACTTTGATAGCATAATCATTCAGTGATGAGACACGTCTTCCTAATGTGAAATTTTGGTCATCACTGTTGCTTAATAACGTATCGACGCTTCACTACTTAGATAGTTCCCGTTACCTGGGGCACTGCTGTCGGCAACTTGTGCAAACAAAACTAGTCGGGAGGTTTCAAGACAGATTTCTTCGCGAATAGTTAAAACCAAAGTATTTTTTATCACGGAAATGCTTTTATCAGCAACTACGACGAATATTTTGTACGAATGTTTTCGGACTGAAACAAAATAACAGAGTTATCGTACCGGCCTATAGTTCCACGATGCTATATTGCGATTTCGAGGCATAATACACATTAGAATTGGCTACATGTATTCTTTTAGGAAAACGGCTTAGCATAAATATTCTGTGGTTACTTTGGCAGCCAATTATTGCGCACGAGTCTCAAAGTGTCGTTGCAATACTATGGCCACGGGGTGCTAGGAAGAACTTGGAAAATAAGTGCTCCACAAAAGAGACACTCCAGGCAAATGTTGTACGAAATCCAGTTTTTCTAGTAACCATTTTCCCGTAAAAGTAGCACCATCAAGTACTATGCCAGCACTAACTACAAAGTACTTGGGGATTTTCAAAAAGAGACATTTCCCAGAAAAGTCCAGAAAAGCGGCGCCAGTTGCATAACGCTACCACAGCGACAACAAGCAGAAAATGCACCATTTAAAACAGCATCGCGACAGTTGCGCCCCATAGTGGTTATCAGTTTAAATCTTAGATTCGGTTCCCGCACACAAATCTGAGCCATCTTTTAACATTTTAGTTACTGCCTCAGCAATGATTACTACTATGACACTACTCCGTAATCAGATTATGTTCACATGGCATGGACGCTACTCGCGTAGACTTATAAATTTGCCGCATTCATGGTCAGAACAATTCAGCACCACCGATCATGGTCAACCGAAGTGAACAAACCGAACAAAACAACCTCCACGTAACTCTCACCCTACCTGCCGCACAAAACAACACAAGAAAACTTCCGGAAAACATAGCAAACGTCTTACAATAACCACTGGGACACGAATCAACGAACCGCTTAACTGTGGAACATGCGAATACGATAAGGAGAGAAGCTTTCGTTGCAACCGTTTCGAGAAGAATACCGGCCAAGGAATCGCAGGAAAAACTTCGTTCGGCAAGAAACCGCCAAATTACCCGCCAAAGAGTTGAGTGAAATGGTGAATATGAAATGTTTCACCCGCCGCCTGCGTCTCTTCGCTTTTTCTTCATGTTTGCCAGAGTGCCCCTTGCACTCTGCAACTCTCTCTAGCTACCTTTTCATCCCTGATTGTTAAAACTCAAGTTGACGAGTGGAATGCGACACTTGTTGCAATTACTATACGAAATGCTACTCCGACGATACGGATGTAACAGGTGAAGTATTTGTGAGGATGGATTGGGGAGCGTTGATGAATAATTCATCGATACGAGTACCGTGACCCCAACACCGTGGTTCGCACACAAAATGTCACCACAATCAACGAATATCTGCGGTCATGACGCACACTCTGGTCTCATCCAGGCCTAGATTTTGCATATTAACACTAGTAAAACTTGCTGAGCTTGTATAACAAGTATCAACAGCTGCATAGACAAAACAGTCAGGCGAAATGTTCCACTTAGTAAGGGGGGAATCACCGAGTGAGATTAAGTAGGTTGGAACAACATGTGCATATAAATAAAGTTATATCAGATATATCGTTGATGGTTATACTGAATTCTGAATCAGCTACCTGGTCGGCCACTCAATAGGAAGTGTCACTCGACCAACCATCTTTTATGAAACAGTTCCCGCAAAACGACGCTGAGATCAACCTAGGAAACGGCACAGGAGTGAGCAGAGGATGTTTGAGATCGAAACCACTTAGCCGTTGTTTTAAAATTGGAGGCACTGATGCATCAACGAAACTATCAGGAACACATCCCTCGTATGCACAATATGGAATTGGATACTGTGCAGACCGTTAGATGTGCTGTCGCAACCTCGAAGAGCAGAATGCCCACAGAGAGAATGCTCAACGGACTCGACGGACTAATTGACCCTCGTGGTGTGGGCACGATACACGGAGACCGATCGAAAAGGGCGAAGATATCTAAGCAAAGTATTTCATAGCCATCGTGACGGCGCCGCGCAAACTTCCATCAACCACATCGGCGCGCCCCATCTGCAAGGAATGCCGCATCAACCCCTCCCTTTTCCAGAGACGTTAAGTGTACCTCACGGTTTCGATTTCCCAAGAAAACTGGGCCAGGTACAGAATCTATAAGATGTAATGACTACAGCATCTGGTTTCATACCCATTAACAAAGCGTTTACCTCAGGAAGTTCATTTGCACTTATGCGGTTTAAAACAAACAACTGAGAATTCATATAAAGATTCACTGAAATTTTTACCGCTACTGCAGAGATAGTTCATTGGTAAGAAAGGATGTTTGATTCACTACTGCAGATGCTCTCTGCTCTTTGGATCACTTCTCCACTTTTTCCCTTCACCCGGGGGGTGTTTACCGATAGAGACCTCATAGTTGATGAGCATATCGTTAAGCATGACCTATCGAGTATAGCTGTCTATTTGTCTCTTTTCATATAAAATTAAGGTGCATATTCCTTAACACTTGTCGTTGTATTGTTTTCATATTTATTTCGACTATACCCATAAATAAGAGCCTTCATAATGTGGCCAATATCACTTACATCGTTAACAGAAGATATTCGATGTGATGATATTCTTTAAAGTTTTTTACTTGGAGGTTGAAACCTGCCGAATTGCATACGATGAGCAATGCAATAAACCATCTGAATTATCGGCAATCAATGACACCATATTCTAAGGGATCCTCTTTATCGTAATTTCTTTTTTTTTTTTTAATGCGTCGTTGAGATTTTAGATAGAAAACTTTTATTGCAGAAAAAAATAAAAGAGCAGTAAATATACGCAATGAATGCGTATGAAACGAGATATCCACACGTAGAACAGAAAGAGACAACGGAATAGGATCCCATCAAATGCAATATGCTCATGGTAACATTGGCAGATAAATGACTCTCATACACAGAATAATTCGATATTTCAACATTAAATGTGGGATATTTACATAAAGAAATGATAAAAAGGACAAACATAAAACACTGGTTATCCACGTAACAATAAAATCATAATGAACTTTCAAAAATATAACCTGAGATCGTTTTGGCGTGTGAAGAACCTCACCGGGGCAACGAGCTCATCTATTACGAGCAAAAGCACCACGAGACGATAGGGAGTACATACTAATTAGCAAGCAAAACCACAGCCTATTTATGTCCTTGGCTACGGCCCCTCAAGCAAACCATAATCCACATAGGGAGATATCGACATCAAGATCAACCATAAGTGTGAGCCAAACAACTTGTCACATTTGATCATAATAGGTTACTCGTTAACATAACCAATAAACCAGCCTATTTAAAAGAAATTAAGGCGACTTATGGAATGCCGATGACTGTCAGCTTGATATAACTTGAGATACTGAAAAGAGCTTGATAAGGTGACGGAAACATACACGCAAGCACATACAATAACCTTCTAAGATTATATGTCCCACTTGCGACAAATTTGAATTTAAAAGTATGAAAGAAGCTATTTGACAGCACATTTCTCTTCATATAGTTAGTTGTATGTGCGTGTTTCGAGGAACATTCTTTTCATAAGGCAATGATAGTTGTGTGATCGTCGCTAACGTTTTCAGGTATCGGAAGGCATGAAAGCAGCATATCCAACGCCACACAAGGTGCCGTACTCTTTTTCTCCTTTTTTTCTGTCTTTCCTCTCTTCTGTTTGCCATCCACCTTTCCAGCCTTGGAAAAATACCGTTTACTGTAAATGTAGTTGTATCTGCAGGCAGTATATAACTATAAGCACTTATGTGTAATTCCAAAGGTTGGAAGCAACAAAAGCAACAAGGAAAACAATGTTTGATCAGTATTAGAGAGACAACAAAACTTGGCGGACCGATGTTGTCACTTCACTATGATCTTTAAGCTATTATATTATATCTTTCTTTCTGAAATTTCCAAACCTGTATTATGTCGTAATTGACTAACTCGGATCCTTCTTAACATATAATACACTATAAAAGAGGGCACAAATAGTTACATAAATTATGCAATAATATGCTCCATCGGATGCATAATTTCGTGAGTTATATTATAGCGGGCTTTAACGTCTTTCCGTTACTGATTTTGTCCCACTCCATTACTAATTTTTCTCGAGCAAATGTCATCGACGGATTTGCAAGCTGCGTGAGAGGTTCGTCATAAGCTGCGAGAATTACAGAAGGGCTGTTATTAGAGACGTGCCACATGTAGAAAAAGATTCCATGGGTGGTCTTACACACCCCTGGATTTGAAAGGAGCGCGAAGGCTGCTCCGAACACCAGAACATGTAAAAATGTTGATCTGTACGCAGAGATGTTTGTTTTGTAAGATTTCGATGGTGTTTGATAAAAAAAAAGCATTCTACGTGTCCAAATAATGGGAAAAGAGGTGTGAAAAGACATGGGCACGATAGATTTGGTCAAAATTTAGAAGGTAGCATAAAGAGAAGCAAACCTATTTTCAACATCATTTCGTCAGTTACGAGCACAACATAGTTGCGTTCCTAAAGGTTCACTGAGAGCATTCATGTGGAACATTTAAAAAAACACGAGGAAAAAACATTAGAAAACACGTCCTATATGGCTGCCTTGTTCACATATTCTGCTCGTAATTAAGCATTATAAGTATTAATGTCTAAGCACCCATATCCTCCAATGTTATATTCATTTTCCATTTAGTTCGCTTCTTTGCGATTAATCCAACCGTTGTCAATGCACATATGGGGGGGGGGGTATGAGACAAAGGTCTAAATTAATTCAAGGATATTGTAAACGATCACCTACGGTCCTTATCTACTGAAGTGACTACTTGAGTTATAAGCGGCCATCATCACAACGAAGAGGATTTGTTAAAGCGCTGAAATGCACTGTCTCGTCGATTTGCTAATTACCCCTTTTCTTACTTTATTTTAATTTTTTGCTCTCTTTATCCTTTATTCTGAAAATTTTTTCCTCTTTTCTTTTTTCAACTATACTAGCGTATTTTATTAACTATTAATTCAAAGTGAGCAGTCATAACTGCAGGCGACTATTAGCAATTGCAGCCAACTACTAGCAACGTTTGAAAAGGTAACTAGTGATTGATGCAACAGTGGATCGACAACGACCTCATCTCGAATATTTTAAGTGCGAAGCTATATGAGTGATCTGTAAAGCAGATACAATGCCCATCTCTGCAGATAAAAATTTTAAGAACCCATCCTTAAGAAGGTTGTGGTGACAGCCTATAGTGATTCCAATAACTGCAGGTAATTGTATCTGTAAGTGCTGAATTAGTGTTTGCAAAGTGGTTATAGATAATTTATGACTGTCAACCCTAAGTGGTAAGAATTGTTAATATGACTGCCTCGATTGTGAAGTAAATTTCGAATGGAATACAAAAGATTTTGCTAAAGGTTTTGTGGAATTTGCTCATGTATTATGGTAATAAGTTTGTAATTTGACTGCAAGTTTGTTATTGAAGATTAGTTCTCAGTTTTTTTAAAGCTTTATGTGGAAGTTGTTCTCTTACATTAGAGCTTAAACTTTATGTTTATAAATTCCAAGAAGTTCAGAGCACTCACCAATAAAATTCTGCCTCATTGAGCACAATTCGATGAAGCTGTTTGTTCGTAACATTGTAGCGTTTTCTTTGCAAAAGAAAGGGTCTTAGTACCCAAATACGTGTATTTATCTACCTTCAAATCGATTTTATCTGTTCCGTCACACGTTTCTGCGATACTGTAAACTATATATTTATTGTTATCAACACCTTACATTTTCCTCATGCGCCTTAACGGTAGCACTGTTATCGGTGGCGCTTTCATCACGAAGTTGAAAAATTCATATGCACTGCTTTAGTTTTTCTTCAGATGCTCGCTTGCTCTTTGAAGTAATCAGTGCATGCGCTCTTCATTTCGCACTTGCTCACGCTTCCCTTGTAACTGCGACCTACCCATCCCCTGAGGTATAATTTGAACCCCCACTCCTATTACTGTAGAATGGACGCCTTACTCGGCCTATCCTGCAACAATCAGACCAGCAATGACTGACGCATATAATAAGAGCGAGACATTCCATAACATTTTATTTTGACGATAACAACACAATCAAAGCATTCCTTCATCTACACATAAGCGAGCGCGAAGCAAGTAACTTGGCACGAAAACCACTGCACAGTGCGTACCCCAACCCAACTGGACGATGTGTGAGAATATGAAGATTTAAGTGCGCGTATCGTATTCCCCCACACCCTCTGTACAACATGTTTGGTTCTTATAAGATCCACAGGCGTAACCAAAACATTTTTCACCATCATGCAGATTACGTTTACCTTACTCCATCTGCACTAAAGCATGGGTACAAGTCGACTGTTTTCATACCTTTTAAGCATAAAAAAACGAAGCGAGGCTTCTTAGTTCACTCGGCTCCACCTACAAATCCCAATTTCTAGTCTTATAGTTTCCAGATGGGTTACCCGATTTATAAAACAATTCGTTCTGACCGCTCTATTTCAACGGTTAGCCGAAAACGCACCTGAAACTCGTGTCCATCATGTAGAATTTGATCAGAACCCGAGACCAAAAGTTGAAACCGCTAGGTGTTCCATTCGATCAAACCGAACGACGTTGACAAAATGATGCCAACACCAGCACAACTTTAAAGTCTATAGTATACGACCACTGAGTTAAGCATTTACCTGTATTACATAGTGCTGCAGCATTTCGCACAACGCCGTAGCGCTAAAAGGTGAAGCTATACCTCAGAAATCAGTGTCATTTTATCTTAAGCACCCATAAAATAAACACCAACCAGCACCACATCTTCGAGATCCTATCAAACACGTAAAATTAATTGTAAAATTGGCCGAAAAATTTCACCGTAACACTTCCATCGCAATGCACAGTCGAAAGAAAACAACATGCGAATGGAAAACAAGCAAAACGTTGAACGACACACTCCAATTGAATTTCTTAGCTATACCGGTAACCACAGAAGATGGTGTCATTTCATTTTGGTGCTAAAGCAGCTGGTTCCAAACCACACATGACAATTGGTCCGCATCCTCATTCAGTCGAGAAGAGTGGTCAGAATTCGTTTTTGATGATAGCCAAATTAACTATCCTTAAATGGCCCCTAATAATTGCCTTCCAAAATTACTCTCAAAAAATTCCAAGATTTCGAACAAATCAGAAAAAAAAAATCCTAATTGTGGTCCAGAAAGCTAGGAAATTACAGAGGAAAACTGGTAACCCGAAACGCAAAAATTTCATTTCAACAAATCTTTGCGTCCCCAAAAAGACCACTCCTCGCTAATTTCTCTGATTTTGGCCAAAAACGATTCCCATAAATTTTATGCAGGAGATGGCCGCTTGGGAATTTTCTAAAATCAGGAAAAAGGAATTCGGCGTACGTATGTTATGACAATGATACAAAGTTAAGTACAACGATGCAGTTCTTAACTGAAGTGAGCGTCAGAATTTACCCAGGGCCTCATTTAAAAAAAAAAACGTTAGTTAATTTCCACTGCAATTCGTAGTTGTTAAGGAGGAAAGGTCACTCACAGCGTTGAAATTCTGAAAAACGGAGTACGCATAGCGGTGCAGATTAGGCATCATCTGGTGAAATGTTATATATGGTTTGGCAAAAACACCCCATTACTGCTTCTCTTAGCAGAAAGACGGGAGGAATTTATAAAGTGGTTAGGTATCCTTCAGATGAAGCCACTAGATGATAGTGCCATAATGGTGCAAAAGCACTCTAATCAACTATCAAACGCTATTGGTGAGTGAAACAAAAGCAAATAAGCCAACTGTAATATCACAAAAGTGTTCAGCTCCTATTGATAGCAAAGACGTTAATAACATAAGTAACGTTCAAGTGCACACACAACAACGACCAGTAGTCATTATCACTAATGCAAGAGGGGAAAGGAAAAGCAACAAAGAAGCATGAGGGTCACAGAAACGACGAACAACTTGACGACTCTAAATCGAAACTGACAATTCACAGAGAAATGCAACAACTGCCAGTGGTGAACAAAACAACGCCTCTTATTATACGTTCAGCCTCTGTCATAGCTAGCATTCCATTCGCTATAAATTACCTATCGTTTTTCATACAGTAATTCTCACCGCTGGCATTTTGCATATGAATGACGTCATACGTCAAACTGAATGAATTATTATTAAAACACATACACGCTCTACTAATAATCGACAACGCAAGTTACACAAATCCCTCCATACTATACCGCAAAAGGATCGGTCATAGAGAGGCATTATCAGATATATTGTATCGAAACTGCTATTATGCGATACAGAACAATTCATTAGCAACCCTTCCGGAGCTTATAACAAACGTGACCACTTTAACTGAATCATCGAAACAATATGCGAAAGAACGCATTCCCAACATATAGTAAAGCTTTAAAAATTGTGGCCGCAGCAAAGATTCATAGAGCTTTTTCCGCTATGCGAACTTCCCCTAATTAAAGACGTTTCTGCCCGTGGCCTCCCTTGCTCGACTCCGGAAGCGTCGTAGAAGAGATTCACAGCAAAATGGGCAAGTAAAAGTAATCAGATCTACGCCAGAATAAATGCCAAATTACTCTCTTTGCACAATATAGCGATTGTGGCTGGCAAGACCATTTAATGCAGCGTTAAAACACGTATTATGCTCAAAGCACACAATGCATAGCAACGTAGCAAGAATGTAGAGAGAAGCTCACTGGAACGATGTGAACAGAAAGGATACGTGGGGAAAGCGGTTAATGATGAGCGTACGACCAATCTAAGGTAGCCCGCACAATTAGCCAGAAGCTAAAGCTATGTGAACTGTTGCAATAAGAAGTATTTAGTCAGAAGATTCATCGACCAGTGGACCCGATTGCACTTTCCGATGAAACGATCCCCTTATATGTCGGAGTAGATCTTGTCAACATCTGGGAACGGGTTCAGACGGTCTGGCCCCAGCAGTGAGGTATAGACTGCATAGCAGTGCACAGCAGCGCCTAAAATGTTCTCTTATTTACATAATAATCTTCGTTACACAATTAGAATGCACCAAATAATAACAACCGAAGGTTTTGGGAGGAAGAAATAACATCGTCTCCTTTCCTCCTTTAGCACACAAAGAAGGAGGTGAATACAATAGTAACATACGGAAAGATGTCCCGGAATGACTGCAGTAGTGCACGAAAATGCGGTGGAGAGTTCTTACCCCACAAAGAAGTCCTGTTAAAGCGCATATGCGAATATAAAGTTTCGAATCCATGTTAGAGGTGGGAAGGGCGCAAGAAGGCGTCCCTATCACAGTTGAAAATCTGCTGAAATGGCAAAGCTTTTATTTTCAAACAGCACCACAACTTAGGTGATTTCAGCTGCAGTTCCGTGTGCCATTAAAGCGTTTTCACAATTGACCCGAATTCAATACCTGTCTCTGCAGAATCTGCACCATTTTCGCTGTCTTCATCGCGGCATTTTGCTCTCCTCTTGAGCACATTCCCACACAATTTTTGTGCGTGCTGATATCTTCTTGGCTTAGCGAGACGGCAAAGAATTATGGTACTATCCGAGTGTGATCTAGCTGCGTGGCGTTGACTAGGAGTCAGATTTCTGCGATAGGGCAATGCTTTCTCATTCCAGTCATATCACGCTAATATTTGCCTCATTGCCCGTGCACTCAATACGAATTCTTCCACACCACTGAGTAGATTGATCTTTGTATGTTTGCATTCAATAAAAGGTGAAGGCATATAGTTAAAAGACTACCGAAAGAAAAGACAGCTCCCATAACGATGCAGACAGACAGTTTGAGTGGTGCAAATGCATCTTTTCTTCCGAGACACATCACATTACAGTGGTCGATATCTATTATACAAAAGGAAGCGACTCATACAAGCGTTTCATCATGATAATAAGATGCAAAATTCCAAACATTCTACCTATCGCCATCCACAATGATTGTTGCAACTATACTTTGTCGGTTTAGTTAGGCAACTGCTCAACAACAGTAAACAACCCGTGAGAACAATAATGTACTGCATACATTCGTTAATCACGCGTTGTGACCACTCCTTGCATTTTATCAACTTCCCATTGTTCATAATCTAGAAGCATTGAGAGATCGCATGCAAGCGGAGGTGGTAGCTTACTTTACTATTACTCAGTCAGTAACAAATCGTGAGCTTTTCGAGCTTTGCCTTAGACTATTCTCCATTCCCTCTCCCGTTGTCAAAAAGTTCATGTTGGCTAGACCTACTTTCAAATCGACACAACAATTTTAATTATTTTGGCGATGCGACGCACTAACGCATTCCCAATTCTTCAAACACAACTGTCTCAACAAGAAAATGAAAGAAATAAACTAACCTATGAGAACATGGACATGCCAAATGGCATGTGCAAATGGGATGATTCCATCGAGTTTGAAGAAGACGACGCCCACGAGATAGACCAAACCCCCAGCCCCCATCAATCCCAACCCACTCCGGTCGTTCTGAAAATCATAGCCCTAAGATATGATGTCTCATTTACACGTGACAGCACCTCACGCGATTTGCTGAGGGGGTTTTGGCAATTTCCTTTTCGTAATGAATATCGGTGATGAAGTAGGTGTATTAATCCCTCTTTGTAGCAATTTGTTTGTGGCGAGGAAGTTTTTTTTTCGTACAGAAGTGCAAGCATACTCCTATACACCATGAAAAACGATGCCAAAAACGGTTTCAGTTATTAAAAATGAGTCGTAAATAGGTAAAGTGCTGAAAGCTACTCAGCTCCCCGAGAACTGTTTCCTTTTGGTGGGCGATTCCTTTTTGACGCACGAAAGTTCACTGTGCGAAATCAATATGGATTAATTCATTCTTGGGAAATGATTAAGTGAAACACTAAAAGATATGTCCATTCAAAGGTTGATGAAGCAAACAGAAATTGCGATTAATCAACCAGCGAGGGTATTGCTTATATGCATCAAATTTCACAGTTTTCACCATCTATCAGCTGAACCGATCAGAAATCGACACGGACAGAACATAGCCACCCAACCCGCAAACCTGAGTAACCCCCTCCCACCTCCTTGGGGTCATCTTTCCGAAAATAGCAATGCTAAATGATTCTACATATCCTTCTTCATAGGAAAATTCGAATCAACGCTATAAATCATCGCCGTAAGGATGCTAAGCTGTACGATACACTGTAACGATTGCACTCTGATTATATAGCAACATTTCGGTGCTCTGTTGCATAGCACGCCACAATACCAACAAAATGCAAAAAAAAAAGTATAGACCGGGTCAAAAATTCTGGAAAATTTAAAAATGTAGTATTTTATTCAGCTTGTATTCATTCAAGTAATATGTTTTTCAAAAGTCTGTAGAAAGATGCATAAAAATGCGGCAAGGAGATATGATGCACCATTCCAACGTTACAGTATGAAAATTATTGACTGATGCTTCTTCAGCTGCCATTAGTTGCCAAATTTAACATAAAAAAACTCGCTGATTCTGCGTCCCGGGAAAGTAGCCTTTAATTTGTAAAACTTTGTGCCATCATCACTAAAAAGTTGTCAGCTCAGTGCATGCAACCGATTCATCTAATGAAACGTTAACCGTACAAATCATCAACTACGGCACGTCTCTAAACACCATAATACAGCAACTCCAATGCAGCTGCAAAAAGGCCAGCGGATGAACTAGAAAAAGGCACTTACCATCGTGAATATTGCTACCGATGGACCTGCGGCTATAGCAACATACAAAAGCGTTTCAACCGTCTTGTACCTGCAATCAAACCACATGTGCCTATATGGAAGTTAATATTGGTAATTCCCACTATCCCTGTTCTACCTCCATAATTTGCAAGTTCCTTGCGTAAAGCTAAGCAATTTACGCTATTATCTTCAAGCAGAACTGCGGGAATCGTTTCATGCATAACAATGGCTTCTGGCCATCCAAATGCTCCATTACAAGATCGGGTACCACAATATGCCGATTGAATAAGCGAGGAGAACGTTTTACAGATGACACTCTTTAATGTGAAAACTACTTAACGAAAAACAAAAGCCATAAAAAATCACAAACTACGACGCAATAACGCTTGCTACGCAATAAAAGAAAAAACTAAGAATGAATCAGAAAAAAAGGCTCACTTTTCATGAAATGTGTACTGATAAAGAATTCCGATGCAAGCAAAGAGCCAGATGATCCACTTGAGGTTGAGTCCAGGATAACCGCAGTGCCTCAATGTGAGCCACGGAGTGTACGAAGCAGCGATGAAGAAGTATATCGCCGCCCGGTCGATAATGTGCAAATAATAACGCAGTTTCCTATACATTCCACATCTTTCATTAACATGTTACATCGATGTTGCATATAGTACAACTTTGTGATTTGCTGCTCATGCACAACCAAACAAACATTGAAACCGTTACACACTTGGATGACCGCGATCTAGAAGCAGGTAGACTTATACTTAATAAATTAAAACTTTTGTTCATTTGTTCTAAATTAATTTCCTTTTTTAAACAGTCTTGCAGATATCGAGTATTAGAATGCACGAACCAGGCGGAAGTTTCAAATGCATCGCAGTCGGAATCACAAAAAAACTAGAAGGATGACCTACACTGGAGAGTCAGGGACTCGGGATACCCGTAATTTCTCACCTTCGCAACGCAGCAAACAAAAAGTAAAAATAAGTGAAAATAAATCTGCTTTTTTCGAGTTAAACGACAAACTGCTAGAAGGTACCTAAGAATAATAAAAGTATAGCATTGATAAACTATATAAAATCATGCGTGGCATGTATGTCCCATGGGTAATACATTAAATGCGTTCCCTTCACTCTGTGTTGATGACATTCCTTTGCACTGTGGAAAATAAGACGATGGAAACTATCCCAATATTGCAAAAGTCCTCGTTCCCATCTATCAACCGATTATGCTTTACAAATGATTTGTGTTAGTACACATAAAGAGGAGTGGTGCACTCTCGTTGTAGGCAAACATTCCCACATGAAGCCTTAGCAATGGAATTAAAGCAGAATAAAAAGGGTGTACTCACCTACGATGAGGGCGGAATAACAACTCGCAGAAATGATAGCTCGTCGACGTAACAAACAGCACCTGCAATTATGAGTTTTCTATGAAACCTCATGGATTGCACCACAAGACCGATAGAAACGGGCACAATGAACGAAATTTAATAAGCAAATAAACTCGAAAATTCGGTTCGCTTTAATAATGTCGCCAATGAGTTCACATAACTGGTAAGGAATTCTTGTGAAAAACTCATTCAGTTATTGAAATTACTGATAGACTTTAAAAAAAAGTATTGAATCGCTTAAAAATGATGTATTTTCCCAATTCTTTTTGTTGATTCTTGTCTGCGTGCATGCTAGCGAAAAGAGAGCCCTAATGATCGGCTGAACAGCACAGAAAAGCATAAATACAAGATCAGAAAACATGTGAAATGAATAAGAAAGAAAAGAACCAAATCGCACTAAAAAAAAATCGAGTTACTTATATTAGATCGACCCTACTCTTAATTCCTCAATGGAGCATTTTAAAGAACAAGTGGGAAGGCATGGCAAAACAGGTGTTACAATGATTAGACGCACCGTTGTGAAGAAGCCGTAAATAAGCGTGACTCGAAACTGTAAGTCCCGATGTGAAGCTGCCAGCATAAGTCTCGTCGCGCACACGCTCGGCACAACCGCCACCTCAACAAGCACACTTTTATGTTTAGCACAAATGCATTACCACGTTCATACACAAAGCGGTTGCCTTTCCTAAGAAAGTGATACCTGCCTTACCTTTCCTGTATCAATACTAAGACTATTACCACATCGATAAGGTCACCAACGGTGAGCATACAGCACTCACTCTGAGAACAAAAATCTGCTTACTACAGAGTCACCACTTACCCCCACCCTTTTGAGCTTGAAGATTTGGTGCGCAAGATCTGCGGAAACCTCCTTCCTTTCTAGGGAACACTGGGAACTTCCACAAAGAAATTACATTAAAATCACGACTACCGATTCTGCTAAATAATGCAGTCAAATATATCATAAATGAGCCTAAAATCCCAATGATTTTCGGAGTTCTTGCCTGCTCGTTTCTAGAGACGTAAGGAGTCCAATACTTCGCTAAAAGCATGTCATAAGGCTCCTGGGATTTTCAGCTCAAGCTCGATCTAAGCAGCCTACCCGCATCCCGAAATCATTAAAATAAACCGGCTTCTGCTCGAGGCTATACCTACGGGGCGAATGGAGGCTTCCTCTCTTAGACGCGAAAGCAATACACAGACATTTTCGCTTGATGAGTCGCAAAAATAAGTTCCCAGTGCTCATTTTTAACAGCAGGGAGGTCGTTGATCGCCGGAGAGTGCATCCTTTTTTCCGTTGGCCTGTTCCCTCATCCATATGATTCTATGTGGGGGCTTACGTACTGTTTCAACTTCAGCAACTAGACTGAACACCGTCTATTGCTTTTGCCAAATAGTGGAGAGGAGAGAGGAGGGGAGGGGGAAGGGAGGGGAATCCATAACTCATGATCACAAGCTTTCAATGTTGCATCACAAGAAATGACGTATACTCACACAGTGGTACAATCTTTCTAATGGGTTTGCACGGTTAAAGACACTAGCGGAGATATTCTTGAAATAACTGACATACGTGTGCAAACAGAAATGCTTTCATAGAACAAACGGCATTGCTTTTGTGTGGCAACACTTATGCGCATATTCGCCTAATTAATAGTGAGCTATTATACACAAACGCTCAACTGATGAAAGCTGAGATAAGGTGAAAGGGAAAACTTAGCAGTTTACTTGCCGCCTTTCTGCTTTTCATTAGGCAAACAAGGAGATTCTATGCGCTAATAAGTTCATAAGCAATATAAATTCACACAGGTTTAAGCTTCATTTCTCCATTGATAAGTGTCAATTTGAATATTATCCGCAATAATTTGGTCGTATGGAAATAAGCACTTGAAAAAGTATTCCCAACAACGTACCGCATGCGACAGCACATTCGCTAAGTGCTCATATAGAGTGGGTTCATAGGCCTCGCCTCGACTGGCCCGTTTATTCATATAGGGACTGAAAACAACGCAAACATGTAACACCTCTTTAACAAATCTCTGATCTTCTAACTAAAATGAAATAATATTACATCACAAAACGCATACTGTCACCGATTTCGTTGGCGGATTCAGTGGGCGCCAGCCACTGCAAAAGTCACAAAACTTGTTACCATATTCATGTTACATCGATGAGTGTAGACTAAAATATAGATTCGTACCTCGCAATCTCCTATCCTTTTCTTTTTCACTGAACAGATGTGAAATTTTCAATGCAAATTTGGGTACCAAATAAATCAGCTCCCCTATTCCGGGACGCCCAAAGTCGTTCCACTCTTGTTTCATACCACATCCTGGAGTAAGAGGTCGCCAAAAAGTTCCTCCGAAGTGGGTAAACCTGTCGAAAATAAACAGTGCTAGTTCCTCACGGGCTTTAACCGACGTTTGGGCACATTGTGCCATTGTCAGAAGCAGCAAACCTACAAGTGGTGATTTCGCTTCTCGCAATGAACAATACGTCGAAACGTAGTTTGAACGGATCCCTGCACTATCAGTAATTGTCATCAGCACATTAACGTAGTGCTCTGCAATGTCGGCATCATTTGACTTCAACAGGACTTGTCTCTAAAACGTGCAAAAACGTTCGCTGATAAGAGGCAATACCCTCATTTTTCGTTGGATTCACCTTGTCCCTTGGCCAAACCACTTAATGGCCAGTTCCGTCCGTTCAACAGAGATCGTCCCCACTATACATTTAGTCCGAATGGTAAATTACAGACGCCATAACAACAGGAAATGTGCTACCATGAGCACCATTCCTTTGCATATAAGACATAGTTATGCAATTTAATATCCACTAAATGTTCCCTGTATCGCACAAATCACTGAAAGGAAAATTTGTACAATTTTTGCAATGGTCATCTAAATGCTTTAAAATTGCACATGATGCACAACGACGCTGAGTTTGAATTTTTGTTGTGTAATGCAAAAATATATCACTTAAAACTGCAAAAAAAAAAAACTATTTTGCTTTGAACAACAATATTGCACAAGAGTTCGATTCATCAAGTAATTAATTTAGAGCAACTAATGATTAAATATCAAGTTTCAACATCATTTTGCAACAACTTTATTTCTAAAAGAAAACATAGCGCTGCAAAACCCCTTCAAAGGTGAATATGGGATGTATGGACCCTCTGAGGATTAGCCATCATCCGCTTACAGGGAATTCGAAAACAATGCTGAAATGCGAATGGCATGAAACAATTAAGAGAAAAGAAAAAAAAATAGTACGGTCTCGATTAGCTTTCTCGTGATTGGCAAACGACTTCTGTTTTTGCTTTTAGACGCTTAGAATCACCTCTGTAATGCACCTATATCCATCTGTACTGATCGTACGAAAGACAACCCTTAATTCGTATCAACTCCCTCGATTTACACACTGCTGCTCGATCAACGATTTCACAGAGATGAGGTGAGTGAACAAAAAAAGAGGAATATAGGTTTGCAAAGAAAGACCATCTAGCGAATGCAGCAAAACAGTAAAAAACATACGCCAAATAATAACTCCATCGAATCCCTTGACAGCAGAAAACTGCTCAGAAGAAAAAAAAACTAATTGCCCTTTGAATCAAAATACGGCGAATCATTGAAAAAAAGTGATCTGAGAACAAAGGGCTTACTTTTCAATACCGCAGCTTGCGCTCATGCTCCGTCGACGAGCCACCCGCCAAAGGCGCTCTGCTCCGCCTCTGAAAGCTTTGAAACGTTTTACGCAATTCGTTTCCTTTTCATAGAACTGTCTTCCGGTCGAATGAACACACACGCAAATGCTTAGGACGCAACGCTTATGGAATTCAATCGATACAACAATAAATAAAAGAAGACAAATGTAACGTTCATCTGAGCTTTATATATGAATACACATCATAATTGTGACATGAGAAGAAAAAGTGTAAATAACCGGTTGAATGGGTTATGTCTTTTTCTAATAGAAAGACAAAAAATGAGCGGTCAGAAGATAAGAGGCGCGGGTTGACGAGAGGGAGAGGCAAAGGATGATCGGGGAGAGAGGGTTGCGGACTTTCAAGAATGTGGCAAAAATTAAAGCTTTTCCATATGCAAACTTTTATTGCAAACATAAATTCCTCGCACTCCCTCTAAGGAAGAAAATTTCTAAGTCAACTGAGAAGAAAAACCCTAAAATATTCCTTCCCAGTTAGGT
This sequence comes from Baylisascaris procyonis, assembly GCA_037389465.1. Lineage (NCBI taxonomy): Eukaryota > Metazoa > Nematoda > Chromadorea > Rhabditida > Ascarididae > Baylisascaris > Baylisascaris procyonis. The sequence continues at coordinate 2,654,230 of JAZARR010000033.1, read as the reverse complement.
TAAAAGAAGGACGCATAGTTTTAACATCAGTCTTCCTCCTCTCATCTCTTATTTGAGGATGCCAGCTTCCTCCACAGATAAAAGTATGAGTTCTACAAAGCGACGATAACATTCACAGCCCACTTTAGAGCACCATAGAATCATCTTGGTATTCGGGTACAACATATGAGGAACGGCGAGCAAAAACTTTGGGGTGCTAGCGGCAGTTACAATTTGTCATTAATCACCATCTGGCAATAATGGGAACGAAAAATTGTGCTCGGTGGCCACTCACACAAATGTGGTTCAACGAAAAGGAAACGGGTACCTATTGATTTACCTGCGACAACAAATACAGCCAATCCGGCTGTCTACGGACCCATCGATGGCGCTGCAAGAATTCGGTAGCCGTAAACGTTGATGGTCACCGCTTTTCAGTTACCATTGAAATTTGGAGACTTTGATCGGTGGTACACATTAGGAATAAAAGAGATTAACTGGTGACCACCGGCGTAGAAGCGACCCGGTCTCAAGATGTTGGTCGGCAACAGTTTTCGGTAACCACCAACTGGTTTGCAGTACTACTGACCAGACAGGACTCGACAGGCAGCGAATCTCGACCAACAGTTATCACTGAACACTATTCCCTTCAAAAAATCAAACAGATTGTTGCTATCGTAGGCCTAAACTCAGGTGGGAAGAGCAATCCAGACACATATGGTGCAACTTGAAAGCACTTAAGCTACAACACAGAATACGCTGGACTTGATCGCAGTGTCAATACAACATGACGTTATTACAGTGACCGCGTGAGTTCAAGTTCGTCTTCGAAAGTTCATTTGGCTATCAGTTAGATTCAGCTGACGATAAATCTGCGGCAACGCCACAAGTGATTACAACAAAAAACTGACTCATTCACATGCTCATCGTTTCAAAGCAAACAGCAACCCGAGTGGAAAGTCAATGAACTTTCACGTCTAGAGCGATGCCTGACCGAGCAGTTTTTTAGTTGAACCATTCAAATGAAACGGAGACACTCATAAACGGTTTGAGCAGCAAACCGGTAAAATTCAGACTGAATTTGAATTCAGAATTGTGAGATATACCTGAACCTCTAGTAGTAGAGGTGGTGACCACTAAAAATCAGATTCGCCTTTGTGGAGGCGGAACGCTGAAAAGAATGCGTTTCAAATATTTAAAACGCAACACTGAACATAATGAAAGAGAGAACTCCACATGCGATGTAAGGAACACAAAAAAAAATTATCGAACGCCTAACGAAGTCGCAAACAAAGACTACTAAAGGAAACGTTGAGCACAGGAATGCACTTTCGTATGCCTCAGCCTTTACCATGTTCTCAAGCAATTTCCTCACTCTGCTGTCTGATCGGAGATAAAAGGCGAAATCATTGTGGCATAATGTCGAAAAGGGGGCTTTCTGGCCTCAAACGTCTCCCTCGGAAACTCGACATTCGTTTCTTATGTGTTCGTAAGACCTCAATTCATAACCGAAAAAACAAAGCGTTTCAGTTCATCGGAGAGCAGGCTCAGAAAAATTTGAGATGAATTAGGTTCTCGCATTTATTTCTGCTCCTACGGTGTCACTTCGCATACTCGCATATTTTGTCTTCCCCTCGAAGTTCAACTTCCCCTCTCTCTTTGCCGATCTGCAATATTGCAGTCCCCTGTGAACGAATTATGGGTTTTGTCTGTCTTTACTTAAATCTCTAAAAAAGGTTTTATTGTACCATAAACGGCCTTCGCGAACCAACCCTTTATGCTGCGATAAACGAAACACTCCCAGAACATTCGACGATTAACTCGTGGGCGGGTTCCTTCCTTCAGGGTTCACGTTCTTACCGTATTAACGCGAGGACACCCCTTTAAAGAAAAACATTCAATGGAATCGTTTTTTTTTTATACGGCTAAAGCTTTAACTGATTCAGAATGGGAAAATTTTCTCTAAACTTCATTAGGGATCAACTTTTTGCAGCCAAAAATTTATAATTGGATAATGTCATCGCTAACGCCTTTTAAGTTGCGTCTAGCAGACCCGACGATGCCACAAACACTCCACATGCAATGATAGAAAGATGAAAAGTTTTCGAATGAAAATGACCCGTTTTGTATGAACCTCCATCCACTAAAAACATTGTTAATTCGCATATTTGAAGAAAAAATTTTCACGCTAACCTCTGAAATAGGTGTTATAAATGAACACACCGAACACTGATCGTGAGAATGTCTTTAGGATTAAGCAACAGATCGTCGATTTTCCCTCTCTCAAGCTTGGATAATGATCAGAAATGCACACTGACACATACATGCAGACAGGTATGACGGTGACGTCATGCAGTATGAGGAAAAAACTACGGCAAGCCCATCGTGGAAGCCTCACGGCAGCCCACTCCAATTCACGTGGAAACGTTTTGTGGTGATCAAAACCCCTCCACAGCAGTTGTTCGAAGATAGAAAAACGGTCAACTTCCTGTTATTCACAGTAGGATATCCAATTAGCTCAGATCTTCAACCTGTATTCCACCTCTAGCCCATCTTTCGGCATGAAACTGAGGTCGAAATACTCATAAACTCGTAGGTAATTACTGTTGAATTCTGCAAATGAAAACTGAAATGTGTGCGAAGTGCACTCACTGAATGCTGCAATGCATGATTTCATCTTTCTCGAAGCTTCAACGTGCAGCAGAACTGACCAACATGCAGCAACACGCGAGTTTCGTTCTATGGCAATGAACTTCAAATGAGCCATCATGTTGCCGGTGAAAATCACTGAAAAACACAAGTGGACGTCATCTAATGACACAGTCAACACCAACTCAAAGCAGTGATTTGGTCAGTGCAAGCCGGAAACGCATACGCATTTCTTTTATAATGAATGCAACTTAGCTGGCTTTATGCCACTACCGAATAAGGCAATCTCCGTTGTTCGATCCGCTCGGATCTATTCACCATCTGCATCTCAAACTGGTGCTCCATACAAAAGCCTAATAAGGACATCGAATATTACACAGTGAAGTTTCAATCGACTTTTTTTCTGACGTAAAACACAAAAATTATGCGATTTTGTTCAACGGTAGAGCTTGAACGTGTCCGATTTGTCGAACAATGAAGGCTGCCATCGAACAACTCGTATAAAAAGCCATGGTGAGCAATCGTGAGAGATGACCATATGAGAAGTATAGACATTTAAACAACACAAAAGTAGGTTTTAATTAATGCCTAAATTGCACAAATCGTTTTATGTCACAAGAATGCAACACATCAACAACCACACCAATCAAACAGCAAATCACTGCCGCGCAAGCAAAATTCGCCACACATAACAGCTACTCGAAGGTGCTCTCCTATTCCCAGAAGCCTTCATAGTGATAAGCTGTATAAGTTAATATGGAAAATCAACTAAATCATGGTCAAAAAACTTGCGGCAAATTTCAGTATGTAACTGCTGTGCAAATATTCGTAAGGGTTTTTTGACGCCGTTGAAAAAGAACAACTTGAATTTCTACAGGGAAAAGCGACACCTCGTACTGCACAAACAACATGACATTTATATGGACTTTGCGATAGAAGCTGTCTTCACCACCAACTTTAGCCACAAACTGCACCTCAGCTTTTACACCCCACAAATTATCAGCCCCATGAGAACGTTGCTTGCAAGAAACATTATCCGATTTTCACTCTTTAGAACCTCTATTTCCCGCTGAAAAACAAAAACAGTTAAACATGAAAATGGCTGAAGAGACAAAAATTGCTCTCAAATATATTTACAAATATTTTGATTATTTCATATTATTCTAACAAAATTATAACCATCATTTAAAAAAACAATCAAAAACAAGCTATTGATAAGTGATGCTACTCACAGAAACAAAAAAAAAAAACAGCAAGCAAACAATGAAATTGGTGGCAAAGATGGGCAACGCACCTATGTTAACGGTCAACAGGAGTAATCGTTACAGAAAATATGGAAAGCGATATTACATAACGTTAGGATAACATAAATTCACAAGGACATTTACACAACATAACAAACAATAAATCATGCCCTCATGATTTAAAGATTAGACCGCCTCTACTCTATATGACTTCGAATGATATGAGGATATAATCGACTAAAGCCACAAGCCAAAGTTTTTAAAGAGCATTTGCTAGTTTAAAAGATTGGATAGAAATTATTTTCCACAGGAAATAATTGCGAACCGAATCGAGTGGAAGAATTCTGGGTCGGCCATAAAATTTTACGGATGAAGTGCTTCGAATAAGGAAATCTTCAGCACATAAAAACACACAGATCGGTGTTGGTTATTCAAACAACATCAGAATGTATTATTAGTCCACTCACATTCCCTAATGAATGAGAATATGTGATGTGTCCATGTCACAACAATTTCTGTGGAGGAACCCTCATCCTGTTGCAGTTTGTAGTACCCTCCTTCTTTCGACACGCACATCACTGTTATGTATCAATCGTCATTCGTCACTGTGCCTAACAAAAAAACACAAGCAATTAGATGTAACAAACGATATTGTCAACAAGCAATAAAAACAACGCAAATTGCACAGCTGCCCCTTTCAACAGGTTCTACATAAGAAGCTTCACGTGTTAGCAATCGTACGAGTCCTCTCAACGACATCTAAAAAGGATGCATTCGACGAATCTGTGTTCACCAACTTTTTTTCAAACAGCAATCAGCGTAAGCACAGCTGTCGAAGTCATTTAGCATCTCTCTTCTATGCAAAAACTGTCAATCTTTTTGCAATGCCACCAGTAGTGATCCTCTTCGCAAAAACTCCCCACCGCTCATAAAATGGTCTCATTCCATCTATCAAACGAAATGTCCCACTCACTTATACTTCGCACTAAAAACTTGAAATGGGATTCTGCTCCAGATAAAACCTATACCCTCTAACACTACAAGTAATCACGGCTTCCTGCAATTTACAACTTAACTCAAAGCTTCTAAACAACAAATCATTTTGTCCACAACTCTCTGTGAATCGCACAGTCGCAAATTTCATCGAATGAGGATAGCAAAGACCACCGGATTCTCACCTCACGGACCAGCAAATGGGAAACAGAGGAATACACTGATCCCTTAAAAAATCCCAAATGCACCTGTGTGATCGAGAATACGTCAGTGCCTCAAAATTTCAAAGTTTCGCAACTCGTGAGTGCAGAAAAAGATTAACAGAAGAAACAGGTCTTAAAGAATAAAAGTATAATCAAGCGCTTCAATGCAGACACATTCATCAAATCCATCTCGCGTTCTCGCGTCAAAAAACCGAATAAAAGCCTTAAAATTTGCGACTCTCTTGAAAACACCCACGCCTACCTTCTCACGGCTCCCTTGTAAAAAAAAGGATTTATGCGCTATCCTAGAAAAATTTTCAAACGTAAAGACTTTAAATCAAAATGCTGAGGTAAACAGTATGGTCGCAATCATTGCTTCTGAATTCTACTTTTCGACTCGTAATGCTAGCCAGAAACGTCTTGGAGTAAGGCAAATGCATTCGGTTCAATTCCTGAACCCACAACAGTGAGCGGTAGATTAGTGAAACTTACAGCACTCCATCAGCATGATACTGAGGACGGGTTCATCTCGAAATATGTTCGAAATAAAATACGTCGATATAATTAGGAGGCATGAGAAGGAGTTGCCCATGAATGCTTTCAGCAACGTTCTTTTATATTCCTCTTCTTGGCATGATAGTTGCGGGCGTGTTCTTCAAAATCTGATATCCCTTCCTTGATTCATAAGGCTGTAGCGCTGTCCGAGTCATTTCCGTCTAATCATTAACCACCCTGTACGGTACCCGTAAGCTTTGAGCAGTTTGCATGCAATCCTTCGGTCTTATAATGGCTAACCTTCAATAGGGCTCCTCAAGCCGAGGAATATGCAATATTGGGGCACCCTTCGTCGGATCTTTCTTTGACCTCTGGCCACGTTCTGCCCTTCAACCTTAAGCGATTTTTTGCTGACTAATACATATATAGTGGTTTCCAAGGAAGTACCGACCACTTTATATCATGTATGTAAACGACTTAAGCAAGAGCTCGAGCTCGAACCTTTCCTGCTTTTTTGATAACGTAAATTATGCTGCCTCTTCTTCACCAATCTTGAAAACTCCTGCACAAGCAGTTAATGTGAGAAGTGTGATGATTCGTAGGCGTAAATTTGCATTTGGTAAACGATGTCTGACAAAGAAGAAAAGAAGTTAGTATGGATAGAGGGCGCCAGCCACTCCCATCTATAGTCATTATACGTGGGATGTTTTCACTTAGAAAGTTTGTTTGGTTACAGAATGATGTTTTGCTTCACAGGGATGGCATGCGCAAGAGTCATCATTTTCTCCAGAAGAATTCCATACCCAATTCCGAAAATTTCATGACAACTCCAAACTGAGTCAAGAAAAATAAACTCAATAAAAGTGAACAAAATTGCTCTAACTGACTTAATCGACTACACAATGAGGCTTTGGATTCAAATTGCGCACCATTCTTCAATTTTCACATCAATACAATCCTTTATCAACCATTTCCTATAATCAAGAAAATCCAACTCCATCCTATTTACTGATGGCTACGAGTAGGAAATTCGAGTTTTCACTTTTAAAAATGACTTATGCTTTACAATATTTTCAGCGTGGCTCTTCTTCCAATTATCTCTGAGTACGTTTGTAACCTTTAAAAACCATACGAACAAACAGAGGTGAAATGGAGTGGATTCAAATTGCAAAACAAACCTCATTGTAAAACCGTCTCGATTCATCAAGAATGCTGCGGCAATGGAGATATATGTGCCAGTGTATTATTCGAATCCTCCTCGGAAAACGTTTGCCGTGAAGTACCCAATGCCGATACGCATTCTAAATGAATTTGCATTGTTCTTAGATGGCAATCAGTACATATACGCAAATCGACCTAAATAACCACTGTTAAGGCGTAAAAATATGAACACCACTATGTGGATGGAGATGAAATAGTGCAGACAACGCGCTTAACATACAAGCATGTGTCGCACTGCAATCACCTGAAGCCATTCACTCAATCTGCAACAACTCGAGCACATCGCAATACAAAATACTATCCAACAGTCCTCAAGCCCTCAACGTTGTCACAACACAAGGACCTTCAAGGTGGTTTAGTCACTACCAAAGTGAAAAAAAAAACAAACATATTCGTGAGAATAACGTTATTAAGGCAATAAAGGGATGGAGTCAAATGAAACGGAAAACTTGTAGGAGCGAATTCAGAATGGCACACTAAGAAGACATTTTTCAAAGTACTTTTGGATTTCACGGCACAACACTCACCTATCTGTTGCTCGTCATCGTCAACTGTGCTTGATTCAGGGACATGAGGTGACCAGGAAGGAAAACTAGAATGAATCGACGAGCAACCAATGACGATCCTTCCAGGTAAGGGGCACCACTCGTATGCTGTCGGTTGCTTCTTCATCATATCCTTCTCTGAGACCACACTGCCATCGCTGCGAACTCTCACAATACTTATCCCAGGTCTGTAACGTATATACAACATTGCTAATTTAAAAAGCAGAAGCTCAGAGGATTCGCAACCTTTGAAACGAACGTATTAAATGAAAGCGTGTGAAAAGGAAAATGCACGAATGTTCATTTACTGGGAATAGAGGAACACCATCTTCGCTTGAGCTGCAGCAATCGTGAGCACGAATCAAGCAAAATTTCGAATCGGACCATTCGAACGCGAAAAGCTTGCAAGCCATGCTCTTCTGACATCGCTAAATCCGATGCCCTGCGGAAAAATTTTGAAAATGACTTTAAAGAGGGTCTTATCTTTTTCCTAGTTGGCGAGGTAAAATGGAAAAAGTGAAGACAGCATGTGTGACAATTGGGAAAAAACTCGGATTAACAATTTAGAAAAGGCAAAATACCTCGGAAAGCATTGCTGCTGGCGACTTCTAAATGTGAGACTTCTTCTGCTGGCAGACTGAGAAACGGTGGGTTGCAAATATCTGAATCCTCAAATACGTATGCGAAAAATGTGGTGCCTCAGAAATTCACAAACAAAAGCATTCCTATGTACAACCGCCAACTCAGTAGTGCGCACATATGTGGTTCACATGCCATGGTCAGAAATGTTCACTTTTACGAACTCAATTAGTGTCTTTTTTCGTAATTACAGAATCCAAAAAATAAGAAACCCATTGCTCACCTCTGTAGGAGAGAGTCAACTGCATTTTTGGAGATCTGCCCGGCACTTAAATCTTCGGCTGTAATCACGCTCGAACTTTCGTCCTGCGATGCACCCACTATATCCATGCTTGTGTTAACTCCGACTTCGACCATGTTAGCGGAAGTTGTGAGTCGCTCTTCAGGCCACTCAGTGCCAACCGATGCGTCCGCTGTGGCCACTCTTGCTGGCATATAACGACAGGTAATTTCGTTGCCATCTGAGCGATGAGACGATCCAGTGCTTGCAGGCGGCCATTTAACACGCTTTCTCTCCTACGAAATACACACGACATATTGCATGCTTCACATTCACTAAAAAATATGCAATAAGCATGTCATTCAGAGAGCATAGAACTGACTCTGCAGTGCCAGCAGCCTTTCCTGCAACTGTGAACTCTCCCTGAAAAAACTCTGAAAGTAATAATTAAGTCGTCGTCCAAGGAATTACTGTTAACATAACTTACTAAATGCCAACACTTCAGTTGCCTGAATGAGACACTATGCTCCGAAAAAAGGTGTTTGAAGGGAAAGAATGCCCGAACTTCGATTCATTGATTGCACGTGAAAGAGACCTCGAAAAGCACGAGACATCTTTCTCGTTTACTACGCAAATCACGCAGATTTTATATGGCCAAAGATGATAAAAATGGGGCCAGTTCAGGTAAGGAATTTTTAATCACCTTTTAACTTGCGCATAGCAAAAGCTTCCGAAAGAATTCTACGTTAATGAAGAAGGACTAAATTTACCTTTGGCGCGCACAGCCTCGTTAAGATATCTGAGGACAAACGATGCGATGATACACAGAAGCGAAAGCAAAACAGTTCAGAAGGCAACGTGAAATCACTTTAAAGGTATTCAAATTGGAAGTTTCTTTTAGAAAATACACGAAGAGAATGACGCATATGTGTTGAGAGTTTTGAATACTGATGCCGTATAGCAATAAAAGTAACGCAGCGCGCAAATATTTAATTGCAATAACGCATGCTCTCCTGTGCGACTTCCCATCGATATCTCCATCTGCAAGCGACTTTTCTGAAACAGCCATCACTTTTTTAATAAATTCTGCACTACTCTGCACTCTTCTCACACATCATTAATATCCCTTGGTTTTTTGTCCTGTTGCCTTGGATCAGATGCTTGGATGAAACCAAAAACGAATTACAAATATTGGCAAGTATATGCGAAATGGATGAAGCTACGCACAGTTCAGTAGCCAAATCTTCTTAATAAACTCTCATGTGTACAAATTACACTCCGTTAAAACCATAACAATAAAGTGAAACCAACGTCGAGATTTTGGGTGGGACAGTTTGTGACGGCTGTACGTTCTTCAACAACTACAGGCACCGATGGAATAACAGCCGGTTTCGAAAGAATCGCTGGCAGTGCATCAAGCTCCGTTTTTTGCATGTGCTCGACCACGTGCCGCTCAAAAGCCAATATGCTCTCAGACGGTCGTAATAATAACGACCCACCAGTACGCAGCTGCTCCACGAAAGACGCGTCATTCATCAACCGAGCCGTCACCTTGAAACAACAATGTCATGGCGTGCCCACAACGTTAATCTAGCCGAAAGCCTTACCCAGATAGTGTGTACACGGACTTCAGTGCACTCAGTATTCTCTGAGTCATTATCTTGCTACGCTTATAGCGGGGACCAGTTGGAATAGGCCAGACAGCTGCATACTTTAGCATGGGTCATTGAAAACTACCGAACACAAAAACAACTGCGCTAGTTCTTTGCAAGCCTAGCTGTTCGGATGGTAAATGTTCACTTGCTGATGTTTAGGATCAACGATGTGCTCGCCAATACACTAAACTAAGCCTGTACCATGAGGATTACTGGGTCTGCAGTTAAGGCCGCCCAGGTGGTGGAGAAAAAGGGTGAAGAACGACGCCTGAAAAATAATTCCAGTGAAGGAGAGTAAAAACAAGTCTAACCGTTTTAGCAATTAGATCCAATTGGCTCGCTTGCTCACCGCTTACTGGTGCGTCGTCGGTCCGATCCGCCTGACTAGAAACTGAGGACGACAAGGCACACCTCCGTTCTGATGACGAATCATGTGAAGACTGCGACCACACCCTTTCCACCGAGGCTATCGAGGATTCCGATGAGCCAGCCACGTTTCCATCTGATCGCACAACTGACTCGTCAAGTGTTATCGGATTCCCCGTCCCACTGCGTAAAGGCACAGGACTACTGAAAAATACAGCAGAATCGTGTTGATAAAACCTGTCATCAACGCAAGAGATTCGTCAGATGTACGGTGGCACGTCAGAAGCTGTTGAATCGAGCTGATGCCGAAAATGTAATAAGCAAACCTCTCTTTGCATGCGAAAAGGAAGTTCAGTGGAGGGAGCAACATAAATGCTAATTTGGAAATAATTCTGCCCAAGCAGTTTACTTCTAATGACCTTCAACACAAGTGACGTACCGAGGACATGGGATATAGGCCAGTAAAATTTTTTGTCACCTTCAAATTTATGCAGACAAGAAATTCCCTGGCTACCTACCCGTCAGTAGAGTCATTCCTCGCATCTCTTAATGAAATGCCTTTGTACAATAATGATTTATGAAAAGATCCAATATGTTTAATTTCCTCCTCAGTCCTCCTGGGCGATCACCAACGGTCAAACAATATCCACAAGCATTTGAACTGCAGCAATCATTGAGGCGCATCTCTTTGCCCCCATTACATGCATCCGTTGAAAATACTACGTATCGTCAAAAAAGCGAATAGGCAGCAATATGATTGGAACAGCTGATTCAACATGCGCACATTTCAATAAATAGCGCATGTTGAATACTGTACATCTAGTTGATCAACGCTTGAGTGCTCTAACAGAGCTTTTTCTAACATCGATTTCGGTCCCCAATTCCATTGGTTACGATAACTTTGGATGTGCTCTGACCGCATCCTCGCTCGATTCATGGTCGCATTCACACGGCCCGATCGCATTCCTTCTAAATTATGATCCTCGACTACAGGTCAAAACTTCGTGACGATTCCAAGCCTAGCGTAATAACTCCTCAATCTACCATCAATTGTGGCAAATTCAGCATCCGAATAAGATTAAGCATTAAGCCGTCAGCTAGCCACTTAAGCAGCCAAGTATAACAAAGAACAGCATTAAACAGCCACAAAGCATGTATGAAAAGCATACTCGGAGTCACTGGCTAGAGCTCTCGCGTCCAGTGGCGGTACATCGGAAGGCACTGGTGCAGCTTGCAGCTGATCCAATGGCGATGTGCTAATCCTTCTCCATTCGTCCATCTCTTGCATACGCGCTGATATATATCGATTCTCTGAATAACATTCGCACTTACTTACGAGTCCAGTACTAATCAACGAGCCTTTCGATTACATCTCACCTGAGATGTCAATTTCAAAACAACGGACGACGAACAAGACAAGCGGTAGAAATTCACGAAGAGGCATATTCCAAGGAAGTGGCATTCATAAGTATAGTCCTGTCAACTGCAACAAGCATACTTATTCACCTGGAATGTAAATGCCACAGTAAAGAAAATAAAAGGCTTTTTGAGGTAAACAAGCCGCACCTCAGCCTGAAATTGCAAATCCTGAACACTTGTCACGCATCATCAACATTTTTCAACATTCTTTATTACCATATCTGCGTATTTACGATCCCATTATTTCCTTTACAATAGATCGTGAACGCCCCCATACAAACAAATAAAAACGCATATCAGAACATATCGGTGTTCACTGAACTCCTCACAACATATATTACTGTGATAAATGCCTACCGAATCGTTGTACAATATCTTTGCTGCTTTCTTCACTGTCCAATTGTAAAAACTTCAGAATGGAAGATGATGATGGTGGTGTATTTCCACACGAAACAACTTCGCACTGAAACTTGCAAAGAGTATTGAATTCGTTTGAAGTACGCAGAATTCAACGCAATCTCAAAACAATAAAATTCATATGCGAGTAACTCATATATTCATAAAAGTTACTTTTCATACGTAGCGAGCCATGCAGCAAAAAAAAAAAACACACACACACACACATATTGTGCCCACTTATGCAGTGCAACCTCTCGACATTAGCGTGCCCACTTAGTTTACCTCTAAGGGAATCCTTTGAAGAAGCATTCACATGAAAAAATTGATATGAGAAAGAATGCAGTAAGCTATAAAGAAAATTGGCTGAATTTCCATCACGATAAACTGGGACGCAACGCATGAATTTCAATATTTCTGCGACAACGTTTTCATGGCAACTTATTAGCTTGAAATCTCTAGGATTAGTCTTCGCAAATGAAGCCCAAATTAAAAATGCCCTCAATCGGTTCCCAGGCTCCTGAACGACGCTATGACCTCGCTATGGCACTCCATGGTCTCTGAACTTTGGGTACTCGCCCGATTTCTGGGACTTCTATATTCCCATAGCAACTAGACATAGATGACCGGATCCTCGGAATCTCTGTCCAATATTCTAAGCTACTTCGAGCTAAAATGACAACTACGTGATAGTACGTCTTTTCGACGTATAATAAAAAGGCAGTCGATTTAAGAGTGCCTGAATAAGGGATAAAAAGTTGTAAGGCACCAAACTTCTACTTCCAGCAAATCAAAGAAATAAACATTCGCCTATTCACCTCAGACAAGAAGAAGACGTATTATAAAAAGTTACTATCTAGCCAGCTGCATGCAACTCGAGAATACTGAATAAAACGATTAAGACATCACAACTAACAAGTGCTGTGAATGACCTCGGAAGAAACCTTCCTGGGGCCAATGCCAGCTGGAAACCAATCAAAAGATCACCTGAATTCTATCGTAAACGTTTTCCAAATGCGCCATGATGAGTTTGGAAATCGGATCGCTTGAATTGCTGCTGCAATACTTACATAAAACAAGCAGTTAGGCTGAAAATCAAGCAGCAAAGTCGGATTCAAAGACTTCACTGCTTAATGAGGATCCGCTGGTGCTCTCATAACGCAACCCCCCTGCCATTTTATGCTGTGCCTTTACGCAACATATGAACGCCTCAGTCGTTACACAAAATTACGACCTTCATATATAATCATAAAGATTCTCGGTTATAGCTAGTTTGCGTAACAATGAAAAGTTTCACAAACGTCAAACCAACGATGAAGCTTTTTGGTTTAAACCAACTCAGAAATCAGGAAAAAGCCTCAATCAAAGTTTCAAGTAAAAATCAGAGTTGCAGTTTGTCTACGAACATCTCCACTGTCACCCGAAGAAATGCATACTAAGCATGTGGTAGAACGTAGTCAGATGTACAGCGACCAACATCACTATCACAACGAACAACGTGCTCTAATCTGGCACTAAAATTGTTAGTGCAAGAGTCGTTACACTGAATGCATTAAAGAGTTTAAAAATCCACAACTAAGTCCAAGGCTTATGGTGGCCTCAAAATTAAATGCTTTATAACTGATGCTTAATTCTATTCGTCTTTTCCGGCTTCTTCCACAGATCTTCACGAAAGCATAAGTAGTGTATCTGCAATAATTGTTGCGAGTTACTTCCTAAACGCTATTTTAAATAAGGAACAGATGAGTTGCCACTTCGTTTCATTAGCCAGAACAAAAGCTTTTCATAAAAGAAACGAATAGGTGATAAATCGTAAATTTTACGGCAATCAACATACACAGTGGCTAACTTTCACGTGCAAAATGCTTTCAGATTTGGGCAAACGCTCCTTGAAAGCATTTCCCCACCTATTTCGATTATATCTCTCACTGATTCTCCTCCTCCCTCAATGCTATCACCTTGTGCATTTGAACAGCGATTGTGAATGCTGAATTGAGGTTTAAACAGCGAACAAGAAATCGCTCACTCAATTTTGCTGCTTCTCAGAAGAACAGCAATTGTGTGCTGAGGATCGGCTACCATCTCGGCCAATGCACGACGAACTGCCAAACGTGCATTCAGTTCGGTAATATCGGTTGACGCTCCACTGCGTCGCATTGCTTTATCGATACAGAAACAATAAACGTCACCGGTAAGCTCAGCGATCAGCAATTTTTTATGGGGCGTTAGCAATGGTGCCAACCGATAGGCAATATTTCACAGTCGCATTAAAACTTGCCTATCAACTCTAGCCATCGAATCGAAGAAGCAGAAATGTTTCTGAACCTGAAATGAGATTCGCTCTTTATTCGAATGTAGGGAATGTCAGCATACGAAACAATCATCAACAGTACAACGAGATCTGTGCTAGAAGAGAGGATAAATTAAAGACGACATAACCACAGCGAAGAGAAAAAATTTACAATACTCTTAATCAAGCCTCTGAATAGCAAGTTGTATGCACAAAATTACAACATTCAGCTTGTTGATGGCCAGGAAGCTCGCCAGGTCACACAATCAGCTTCACGGCTCGCAATGCAGAATTCTCAACACGGAATATGGTATGTTTTCAAAAGCAGCGTCGTGGAGAATGTGAGTTAAGGGCTCCGGAAAGCGATTTAAACAAGATTATTGACTCCTAAACGCTTTATTTGAACAGTGGCAAAAGTTATGGAAGCGGCAATCTCGGAAATGTTCGCCTCTTTCCCTCAGCTTAATTGGATAGTTGGGTGGCGACCTAAAAGCCTTTAAAAGATGAGCAGTGTCGCGAGCAAAGAATTAGCGAAGTCAGTTGGCAACGCTTGTTAGTCGAAAAAACAATAAGCATTTCCGGTAAAAACGAGAAAAAACGACTCGCACAAAGTCGTATGACTGCGTTCGCTAGTGCTCTCAACCTCTTTGAAGGAATTTTCCTGCTAATATTGCCTTATGAGATTTGGACAGCATTCGATCAATTACTAGAAGCTAATGACCGGCAGTGCTTAAACTTAACTACGGATTGTTTTAAAATACCACAAAAATTTACTGGGGTTACTTCTGAAATTCACTTCAATATGGCTCCGCATTGCTAAGCGCTAAGGAATATATTGCCGAAAGACTTCTAGTTTGTGTAGGTAATAGTCTTCGTGTAAAGGCTAGAGACGCTCAAGTCTTAGTGACTCTCAGATCTTAATGAAATATGCTGATTTATTGTACTTGAAGCGCATGAATGTTTGCTTTATTGAAGCAGAAAAACTTGCTGAGTTTTCAAATACAAACAACATAGAAACTTTATAACGCAGTGGAAGAGATTAAATCCTTGAAAGCACAACCAAAAGTGTAATAAATCAAAAAGATACACAAGTGAAGCGAGATGAGATCGTCACCGTCGTCAGTGGGGTCGGACCGCAGTTTTTCGATTCTTGAATCGGATCCTTCATATCCTCTGCAGCGACAATGTGCACAGAATTTGGCTTTATAAATTGCAAGAAAACCTGCAATAGCTAATGCGTTCCGAGGTTTGGAAGCTCTTGGGCTTACATCTTTCAAAACGACGTATATTTCACGATTGCTTTTAGAGTAGGGAAGGGGAACTTAAGCCATTAAATTTCGGAGCGGCGTATTGTTTTCGAGAAAAAAAATAAGCACGAGATACGATCGGGAAAAGCGAGAAGACGTATATTTGAGAAAATTTTCACTTCCCTTCTGCTAACATCCTCCTCAATGTTATTTTCCACCAGCTGTCCAAGTTTAGTGCGTCAGCACATCAGATGATCGTGTATACCATTTCGGATCGGGGTTTGTATTTCAGACATTCGAACGAGGACTACTTATCAACGGGGAAAACATGCACTTCTTTTCTCTCCAGACACCCTGTAATTCTCGAAATTCCTTAACTTTTACATAAAACAAGCTTCGAAATATGGCTACCCAACGTTTTCTATCATCTGAGGCTCGTAAAATTACTGCTAACGCAACACCTACGCCTTGCCGCATAAATAAAGAATTCGGATTGGTGTTTTGAAAATACTGGCAACAAATGGGCTTGTGAATAAGCATCCGAATGTGGACAGAAACCTACGTGCATTATACACCAGCTTGTTTTTTATTTCGCACTCGTATAGTTACACAAAAAATGACATTCTGCACGAGGGGAGGGGGAGGGTAGTTGAAGTATGAAGACGTTGTAAACATTTTAATTTTGTTGGAAACTGAATACGGTTGGCTAGATAGGCAAGGTGCAAAAGCCTCTTCTTTATTTACCTTCTGTGACTCGACCAGTATGAAATGGTTACCAGATCGTCTGCAAATACATGCAAATTTCTCGGCACTTTCAGATCTCTATAACTGCATTCAAATTTGATGAAACAACGTAAAAAGTGATACAGAGATCATTTTACGATGTACTTTTCTGACAAGTTCAGATTCAGCGATTCGTAAATAACCATTACCAGACAAACAAATATACAGACATCGCCATAACGAAAAGGATTTTCACAATGCATTGGCATCCTAACTGGAACAATCCTATGCAACATCAATAACAACACACTTGTTTACAATTTGCCAGACGGCACCACTCAGAATATCCTATTCGCCTCCAACTTCCGTTAGTGACGCAGTGAGGTGTGAAACATACGTGAGCTATGAAACTCTAGCGATGAGTTGCGTCAACGTGGGGTGCAGCAGTGAGCAGTTCTTTAAATCACTCGTTGCGTTCTGCCAACTATCGCTTGATAAAAGATGTTATACCCATACTTCCAATTCCTGCATCTTCTTTACTTGGAAGGTATCTGAACGTTTACCTGCATCCTCCTCCCACCAACTTTTTATCCCACTGAATCACTAAAGAACCAGGCACAGCTGCATCAGGCTTTCGGTTTATAAGCTATTTGAGCAAATGCCAGTTTGGATTGGTGCCAGTTACCGTATTCCTTTGTTGTGAGTAGCAAGCCATTCCAAGAAACTCAATCAATGAGGCGGCCGAATGCGCTCAGCGGCTATGTCCCTGCCAGAGAAGGGACTTAGTTTTTTCGTGGCATTCGTGGTCGTCAGGTGCGGAGTGTGCGGCTCGTTCTTGGTGGTTCAGCGCCCATCTTGGGGCGGATTTTATTAGTGTTGAATACGTATTTGCGAAATATGATGCGAAACTATGAAAACGTTTAAGAGTTAAATGGTGTATATATTGAAATTCGCTCTTTTTTGAACATAGCCGATGGACAACACTCCGCTTCGGTCGCTGGAGATGCCTTTCGGCTGCCTCAATTCACTTGTTATCCTTGATTTTGTTTTGTTGCCCCATTACCTGCCACCTCAAGCAGGTCGAATTCCATGTTTTAGAGGCGTACAGCAATTGCTTGTCCGTTCTCACAATTTTAAAATCCCACTCTCGCAGTTCAACTCATGTCCATCGGGAGTTCTATTACGGCTTCCGGTTATATCATTGTGGCAGTGGTCATTGGTTCACTTGCTTTCAAAGACGGTTGGGTTGTTTTGTTAAGTGGAATTCCGTATCCTAGCTGTGTGATGTGTGCCCAACTTCGTTGACGGCTTGTGATAGGAGGGGCGTGACGAGGAGAGAAGAGGGCGTGACTTGCGGTGGCTACGGTCACTGACGTCTGTGTCCCGTGTTAAACCTCAGCGCTCGGTGGGATGTAATGTTACGACGTGATAGCATGATGTTGGTGATGAAGGAATCCCTAATTTGCTTCAGAGTTTACCTAACCAGCATAAAAAGTGCCTAGCGTTCCATTCTAGCCCCAGCAGCGTTAGCTGCTTAATTCCTGTGATATCATTGAGGATCCATCCTACAACAGTTAACATTCAGCTTCGTTTACCATGTTTAGGAATCGTTTGGCCGTCTGTTTCTGCACCTCTTAGCACTATACTTTCTTCGGGGGGGGGGGGAGGGTTGAACAAACGAGCATTGAACGAAAGTATCTCTCCCAAAGCCTTCACTTCTTGGAAGATGTGGTTAAAGAGCGACTACCATCCTCGTTCACCAACGGAATACGGGTTGCTGAGCAGTCTGTCGCTTAAACCTATGAGAATTTGTGTGCAACATCGCTAACTCAGATATGCCGGATTTTTCGGGGTGAATCGTAATAGTGTGTGCTCACGGAGGGTGATAAATGCAAAATGATACGTGCATAATTTTTTTTTTTCTGCACCAAAAAATAAGGGTTCCGATATACTTGGACTACCCCAATCGTCGAACTGCTGTCGAAAATTTTTGTATCATTGAGACCACCCTCAAGCTTTAGCACCAACCGTTTTCGACTGCAGAGTTCCTGAAAACACTATCTTTATTGAACGTTAAAGGAGTAAACGGACCTTCCTTAATAGAGCGGGGAGTGGGGAAGGAAGCTGGTGAATTCAAAAGAAAGTTGTTTCCGGCATCTTTGCAGTCTAGAACACCCAGTGTGTGAAGTTTGGTTGTGACTTGAGCACTCAGAGCTTCTCGATTTCATTTCAACGATGGAGCATCCCAAATGTTGTTATGTAAACTGAGAAATGAAGGCTTTAAGTGGTTGTAACGGGCGTAGATTGAATCTTATCCCACTGCTCGGTCATTATTTGTTTCTGTTTTAGAATACGTCATATTTGTCCTGAAATTTCATTTCAGAACTGTGGCGATCATTGAGAGTAGGCCATATCTCGTGACCTCTTGCTCTCGGTTTTAACTAAAACTTACCCATTTAGAGTGATAACTCGTTAGCAAAGGGAACATTAATATCCGATTTATGTTGGATTGCATCTGTTTCAGCACATTTGGTTGTTCATTCACCATGCGTAAACCTTCGAGAGCAATAAGACCTTACAAGGTTGGGTCTCATAGTGCCCCTAAAAGTAGATTCGATATTGGCGTCAAGGACATTCAGAAATCTCTTCAAGCAATTTTGCGAACGGCGGTTTTCACTTGCGAATGTAGTGACGTATGCGATAATAGGACGATGCGCAGTGATAAAATTGAGTGATTAGCTTGTGTTATGATGCTCACAGACGTAAATAAAGCAGTTTGGGGTGCAGTTGCGGGAACGAGATTTTGTGACCTAACAGGGATGTGCAATGCGTTCATGCTAGAAAAGATTAGCATGTCACTTAACAGCGTTCTGTCATGGATTTTAAGATTTTTCAACATAGCGCCTAATGAAAGAGTTCTATGAACGAATGATCGCAATGTGTGAGTATTTCTTCAAGAAAGGTCTAGAGGGATAAACTAAAATGGCCTTGAGTGGTTATCTTTTCTTGCATTATCTCGTTTTTTTGCTCATTTAGTGAGGCGAAACCTTTATCCATCCACCAAAATTAGTGCTAAAGAGGATCATAACAATCAAGTGTCCTCTGCAAAATGGCTATCTAACGAGCGATGCTCGCGGTTTGAACTTTGCCAGTGAGTCAGTGCAAAACAGCTGAAGTGATGTGCTCTCTGATTTCTGTGCTCTTCGATGCTACTAACTCATGCAGAAAGCGTATGCTAGAGTACAACAATCGCTCCAACGATAAGAAATAGGTGAAAGTCGCCTGTTGCGCAATGAATTCCCTCCGTTTGCTTTCCTAGCTCTCTTGATTCTGAAAGTCTTCATACAAATCGAGCACACTGTCTTTTTTTGAGTAGCAATTGTTGATGATTGTTGGTGTAATATCTCAGAACAGCTAGAGCGTAAAGTTGAATTTTAACATTAACGTGGCATCAAAATTGTTGTGGATATCATGCCTAATTAAATGTGACTTTTTAAAACAGCCTCAAAGCCTATCGGCTCACAAAACAGCCTTTTTTATTTTTACCATTCCACAAGAACAATTTAAATCCAGAATTTGAAGTATTCACCCAAATAAAATTTTGGGTTCACTAAACGTTTATGACGATGAAATTCATTGACTACGGAAAATGGTCGTCTTCGTTGCACTTTCAAAAACGATTATAGGGCGGACGACGACCGCGAGAGCAGAGACCACACAGTGCCATGCTCATGTTTCGGTCACAAACGCACAGCCTCCTTTCTTTTGTGAGCAGCACCATTCCCTCTCTCCCTGCTCGGCTTCCTCTCCCCTTCCCCCACTCTTTTCCTTCTACAGATGAGCTACACAGAAAATTCAGGGCTTTTTGAAAAGGTGATAATCGTACATTATAGGGAAGTGGAAGTTATATCCGCAGGCTCGAGAGCAAATGAATAGCGTTGATAATAGCACACGATTGTGAGGGAACGTGAAGGAATTTAAAAAAATATCATCTGGAAGGACAAGATATTCGGTGTCCAACATTGCTCAAATTTCAACGCTGAAATGCATGATGTTATTCACAGATGCCATTGCGGCTTTCACAGACCACAGACATTTCGCAGACTGTCAAATGAGGCTGCTTAATGAGTAGGGTCAGTGAGCACTTTTTATCCAACCAAAATTTATACTACCCTGAATCATTAGCTAATTTCTTTAGTGTTCACTGCATCGGAAACTTTCTGCTGCTAAGTAAAGCCGTTGATAATTGAAATCGTTCTAATCAATTCACGTGCATTTTCATAACGTAGAAATTAGTGAGCAAGTGATGGAAACGATTTCACGAAAGTTTTTCAGTATATTCATTTTTGTTGGAATACAGGCAATCCTTAATCCCACGTGTCGCTGCTCTTCAGATTATTAGACTATAAGATGACGCTAAAATTAGAGATTCGCGAGTGTGATTAAAAATTAGCAGTTGGAGTTTTAATGAAATGGGAGATGTTCCTTCAAATGATTTTACCTTAATGCGCAACTGCGAATATATTTGCATCTGAGTAGTAAAATGCCAATAATGCAAACGAGTGGCACCTACCGGTCAGTAGTACTGAAAAAAGGCTTGTAACCCCCTGCATATGGTTTCAGTATTAGAGGAGGTCTCAGTCGTTGTGCATTCCAGCTTATCTTTTTGTAGTGTATGTCATTTTGGACATTTTATTGTTGCGTTTATAAATATGCCAAAAATCACCATATTATCTGATGTTCGGGTAAATCATACCAGTCCCTCGACAGATACAGAAGTCGCTCGGAATGGTGGCGTCACATAATCCGCTTACGACCACCATCTTGTTCTTCCCTGTCGGCTTCTGGGACGCGTGAAAGTGGTTCTCGAATATCTGCTTTCTTCGTCATTTCCCTTTTCAGCGACTTTTAGAAGCCTTCTGGATCTTCTGCTTAAACTTTTGATGTTGCTGTAATTCTGAAAGTGAAAGTGGAGAACATTTGAATTTAGAGCTAGGTACTAGTAAGGCGATTCTTGTGCTTACAAACGATAGAAATATCAAAGAACCAAGTTTTACCTTCTTAATTCGCTTAAACATACAAAAATTTGTGCGGAAGTCGATAAGAACACGATGATTCTGGTGACTTATGCACTGATGGGTCCATTATTATCGCTTCGAGTGATGGTCGAGGAGAAAGCACTGATAGGTTTTCCTAGTGGGAGATGCCGACCGTTAAGAGGTATTAGGAAGCGATGCTAGTTCAGTTATTGTGAAGGTGAATTTCAGAAAGATTTGAAGCTTCTCAATTATGCAGACGTTGATTTCTAAGTTACCGCTTTTGAGTTGAACTACTAGCCAAGGTTTTGAGCATTGTCTGAACAGCTGTACGAGGGGGAATCGTTTGCATGCCGAATAAGGTGATCAAAATTAGGTTGTCGTTGCACTGAAAGTAGATGGTTAGTATTAATCTGTGGCTAGCAAATTTAGATAATTGCCCATTCGAAGCATTTTTCAACCATTTCATAATAAATCGAAAAAGGTTTTGTTTGCGATTTCGAAGAATGCATAATTAACTAGCAAGCAAGAAATTAGTGGTTTTCACTTAAATGCCGGCTTCAACTAATCGAAAATAAAAAAGTTGAAAATAACGAGCGCTTTTCGCTCAGGCATAACTCCAAGTCTCATCAGCTGTTGCTCGGACGGTACATAGACATTCATCAGATAGTCGTTCTGTTACTACTGTCATTAGCAAGGAGTTGAAGATTTATTGATGTTGCCATTGTTCCCAGTGCCAGCTGATGGCTCTTACGCGACTATCTAATGCGAATATTGCAAATGAACTGATGCCTTATGTAGTGGATTACAATTCATCATTAATGCAGACCGAAGTTTTAGAAATGTGGGAGGTTTGCATTTTATAGTAGCACTGTAGCTGCTCTTTCTCATGCAGTTGTTCTTGATAAGGTTGATGTAGGTCGTGGCACTCGTGCAATTCAATTTTGAGTTTCGCCACCGCGAGAACGGAAGTATGCTGCTGCTAGGAATACTGCCATTTCAGAGAGTGTTAACAGACATGATGCGTCGTACACTCCTTGCTTCAAACCATCCCGTAACGCGTTATGATAAACATAATGGGTGAAGCCCTAACAGTTAACTGAATCTTGCCTATTCCTCTATTTACAACGTATAAGCTGGTCACTGAACTTAACGGGCGCTAATTTTGTCAACAACAAAATCCTTTCATCGATTACTTCAGCGCTGAGGAAACCAGTTGTATGGGCGCCATTTATTTATTTATTTTTATTTTTTGTCATTAAGCGTTTAGTAGAATAATATGCCCATTCTTCAGAGTTGTCAGATTGTTTGGTGGACGTTGTAAGAGTGTGTTTGCAGACTTCAATATTTCGAAAAAGTCAATGGTTTCTACGTTAACTTCGTCACCAAAAGGGTTTGCTGGCTGAGATAATTCGCATCATCTGGCAAACTTCATCTTCGTTGGCCTTGTGGAAGTGGAAGAATTTTCCGTTTTCAATGATTTGCACTTAGGCTTCAACCTGATTTGAAAGATAAATGCTTCTGTAACCATGTGGTTGTCAAATATTTCTTCTTTGGAATTTAGTAGCGTTCTGATGGTTTTCAAAGATGAGGTTGTTCCATAATAACGTAAAGGTATCTGGCACGACTTGCAGTGCACCGATATAGCTCGCTTTTTAAGAAATTTGGCACGTACTTAAAGGGATTTTGACACCTCGTTGTCGAAATTGTTGTCAAAGATCTAAGATTTCGAGTTTAGTACTAGGCGCACGCAGCTGGGACAAAAGTTTAGCTCCGCAAAAGCAATATTTCCAGGAAGTTGTTGTTAAACGAGCGTACAAGTGAAGTTCCGCAATCATTTAAACAATCAGCGGAAATGTGTGCACCTTCAGGATTGGGCAGGCAGCTTTAAAATGGTGCCGGCTTACATATACTGTGTAAAAGCAGGTGTGCTGTGCGCAGACATGGTATCAGTAAAAGCTACGGTGACTGCATTGATCCTTCAAAAGCACGGACTAGTCTGTAGTATCATATCATGTATATCATGAATATGGTCTAGCTGCTCGAGCTGTCGATTATGAGCGGTTTTATCCGTTTGTCCCAAGACGGACGGAAGCAAGCAAGAAAACAGTGGTAGTAGATATGCAAGCTAGCTAGGGAAGCAAAGGTAGGTAAAGTAAAGCTTTGGATTGGGTTTCCGAAACAGGCCGTTTTGGTGTCCAGGGAATTGGACGTGGTAGGCAGTTTGGGGTCGGTAACTCGCGACTTCGGCAAATGGCAGCGCCAATATGTTAGGTACCCGTAAGAACGGCGTTGATGCTTCCTTGATCAATTTTGTTTTCTGTTGAGGACGTTTCATAACTCGATCGGTCGTGTCATCTTCAGAGGTCTTCTCCTTCGCGTCTTCGGCTTTCTGACCAGAGCAATGCTTCCCACGATAAGATTATAACTTGGCAGTATCAGAGATTCTGTGCAGCGATTGCTACATGTATTTCGGAAGCTCCTTTTCTAAAAAACGGCTCAAGCATCTAAAAAAAAACATTCGCGAAAAAAGGTACTCTTGCTTTATGGAGTATAACCACATACTTTCAGCTGTACTTTCCTTCCCTTCATGTTAAACAGTTTAGAACGCCGAGGCAGCGATGCTAAGCCGTCTCGATCATCCAATTATCTCAGAATGCTTTCAAGAATATTGAACAAGGATGGTGGTGATGTTCACATAGTGGACTTGTGCAAAAGGATGAGAGAGAAGCAGATGTGCAAGGCAGATGGGCTTTCTTGAAATTATATGTTGCAGTTGAAGCAAAATGAAGTTTTTATAAAGCATTCACATCTTTGTCCGGGCAGTATCGTTGCGTTTCACTTTTGAAAAATCACAAAAGTGACCACGCAGGTCCACGCATATATTCGCTGCGTTTGAAGACGTTTGAAAACCTCCACAAACGTTACATCAAACACAGCGCTTGCCAAAATGGCTATTTCATTGTATACCTTTGAGTTAACCGATCGCAGGTCGCAGTGGAGACAAGCGAATTGAGAGAGCAAGGTAGGGGCTGAGCAGTATTGTGTGTTTTATCCTGTTTATCTAAAAAATATTTCTTATATGAAGTTCTTTCTTGAATGCAGGGGATCTTGTCAGTATATATTTGTCATGGAACGAGAAAAGAGCAGGGGAAATTTCCCCTTCTAGAATTGCAGCGGATGTCATATATACACTTAAAGTTATGTAGTGGATCTTTTTGGCGAGTGACACATGTCAGCTGTCGAAGCGAAGCCGACGATTTCTCTTTTCCAAGAATAAACTTTCGAGTTTAGCAACATGCACTGCCACTACAAACCACCGTTCCAAATATTAGAAATACCCACGATTTCGAAGTGCATCGATTTATAGGCGGTGCCAAATTTTGAAAGATGGGACATCGGAGTTCACCCGAGCAAGCATGTAAATTAGTCTTTTGGGTTTACTTAGTGATGTAGTCCGGGTGGGCAATTTTGATTTTTTCAAACGTCCTCCAGCGCATTTTTTCTCTGCAGAAGTTCGGCGCACTCAGTGCTTTGCGGTCATCATGGCGTGGTATCATGCTTGATCCCACCTGGCGTAATGCAGGGCATATCATTTTAAAGCAATAAATGCACCGCGGCATGGTACAGTTGGCTTTTGGTAATGTGCAAAACGATTGGACTATCTCAGAATCCCATATTTACTAGGTATTGCGCATAGATTACTCTAAGCAACCACGCGAGCTGATTTACTGCACTGTGTTCCATTTAATTGCATTCAAGTAGTGGAAGGGACTCGTGATCGTGGTTGTTTCTTTTCTCGGATTTTCCCGAATGCCACCTTTTTTTTTTCGAAGTTGCACGTGCAGGTTATGTCCCACTGTCTTCCTTCTGGTCTCACAGTTGAGGATGGGAAGTTGCTCACCCAGTAATCAAAGCGCTTCACGAACAGAACCGAATCTTATCAGTACTGAGCATAGACGTTTGCATTTTCCGTGTTGCGACTGAAGAGATCGGGACGTTCAATAGATGTTCAGTTAACCCAGCGTATTTGCATCCGTTCGTATCCTTTTGCGGCATCGTGCTGTAAAAGAATATCGTTTCGATGTTTTCAGGAATGACCGCTGTTGCTTCCGCCTTACAGAATTCACTCGGAGACTCTGCCTATACGAATGGTGAAAGGTTGCTACTGCTTTCCTCCACACTAACTTTTCTTAGATGGAACTTCCTTAAGATTGTACTATCGTAGCTGTGTGTTTGCATGAAGTGGCTGCTAAAATGAAATTTGGCATTATCAAGTTAGGGTAATTGTTTGGTCCCCGCGTTTTTGTTTGAACGGCTGTTTAAAGGATGAGTATACCATATAAGTAATTCTTTTGAATTCCAACTTTCCTTCTTTTGCTGATTAAACAAGGAGTGACACCTGTCGCTTGGGTCAAGTCCTGACCCTTAAAATCACCGTAGTTTGCAAAAAGAATTCTCTAATCGTGTAGTGCATTTCGACCAACTAAAATTCATTCAAATCGCCACCGATGTTCTATCTCATTCCCTAAAGCTCGATATTGAAATGTGTAAGTTTGTTGGTCGCAAATTGGCCTTGTAGCCCGGGCAAAGGTGGAAAAGTTCGTCGCCTTCAAGACTATAAATTTACACTCTTCACTTGTGGAGGTTGTATTAAAGTGGCCTCCAGAGGCGATGCGTTCGTAGTAATGTACTCGCCGAAGTAGAGCTATATACTTGCCGTTATCGTTTCTGTGATAGTTCGCTACATTCCTTTCTGCTTGATGTCTTTTGCGCCACACATAGAGTGGCACAAAAGAAGTGAACGTTGATTAGCTTTAATTTTTCTTTTCTGTTGTCTTTTGATAAAATGCATTGTCTATTTTAACGTTTGCTTCAGTCTACTAATGTCTTGCAATATTTTCTTGAGGACCGATTTTTGATGATGGAAAATACTCTTTTAGTGGCTATGGTAGTGAGGATGCACTGAGGAACGGAGTGGAGATGGACGATGATGACGTGCCTCTCGCACTCAAAGTTAAGAATGTCAAGACTGAGGTATTTCTTTCCTACAGTACGCTTGTTTCAATTGGCCACCAGATTTGCTGACTTATAAACTATGTAGCATTCGTTCTTCGTTAAAAATTTTCCCACAATGTTGCTTAGATATTTCGGGCCGTGACAACGTGATATTGATTCGTCGATTAGTTTGGAGGGTCAGGATGGAAAGGATTACCGATATTTTAAACGAAAAACCGTCTCACTGCTTCCAACTTTTTGTGCATTCGTTTGCGGAATGAACTGAGAGTCATCTTGGATTAGAACTTATATAAAGAAAGCATCTAAAATAGAGCCGGAAATGTATTGCAATGAGCGACTAAAATCTTCCACTTTCAGCCTGTGCGAGGATCATTTGAAGAGGCACTAAGTGCTTCCTCAGTTGCTCGAGTGAAACAGACGAAACCAAAGAAAGAAATCAAAGAAGAATCCAATGGCGGTTTTGACAGCGATGACGATGTGCCACTTAGCGCTCGTGTCAAGGAAGGAAGTGCTAAGAAGCGTCATGGAAGTGACGAAGAGGACGACGATTACGCACCTCAGGTACATGAACTACACTTCGAGGCATTTTTCTTAAAAGACGAGCTCCAAGTGCTGCTGAATAGCGCTTTACTCGTGTTTTGGTCGTTGCAGTTCTCTCTCCAAATGCCTACGGTTTCTCGGCGTTTGTGAACAATTTGAGTTTTTTGTTTGGAAGAGTTGGACGATTTGCTCGATCGGGTTATGAAGTAAAGAAGGAGTGTTTTCTTTTACCAACTGAGAAAACTAAAAGCATGCGTGACCACTGAAATGCTGGCTTGACATTATCCTCGACCAATCTATATTGGTTCCTCAGCAATTTATGTGTTGTTTCAGAAAAAGAAAAAGAAGGACAAAAAGACCAAAGAGGATAAGAAATCATCGTCCTCTTCAAAAAAGCCTAAGGAAATGAAAAAGGAGCCCAAAGGGAGCAGCACCTCGCCCACAAAGAAGAAGAAGAAGGAAGAGGAGGATGAAGAAGTTTGGAAATGGTTAGCACATTAATGATGATTGATTGTTTTCGTTACTTTCCTGTGTTTCCGTTTAAGCCAGACTTCAGTTGCTCCCAACTTGATGTTGAATGTGTTGCGGCCATGATGCGATTGCTGCAGGATGTAATGTTTGCTGTTAGCACAAATTCGTCTGCCAACGCCTGCAGTCCTCACGTCATGTTTCGGTTACGGGTGCCGTTATGAAAATATTGCCTTTGTTGGTTGTCATGTGCACATACATCAATTTTTTTGATCGTTCTGCTTCCGCCATCCTCCTTGAGGCCCACCTTCTTGCAGGTGGGAAGAAGAGAAGAAACCGGACGGTGTAAAGTGGAACAGTTTGTCGCACAAAGGTCCTGTCTTCGCGCCTGATTACATTCCTTTACCAGATGACGTCGTCTTCAAATATGATGGCAACGTAAGTTTTTGAACCGTTTTTGAGTCATCCAAAGTGGAAGTTTTCGGTTCGCTGAATTGGTGGTCGACCCAGTGCATCACATTCAATTCATGCGTGCGCTCATTTTCTGTGGAAATCTGCCAAAAGCTGTTAGAGAAATGGGCAAAGCCGGTTTTCATTTTTACGGAAATATTTGAGTATGCACGGACCTTTTGTTCCTTATAGAAATTCAGAGTAGAATGTTGAAGGTGATGAAACTGAGTCCAGAGGCTGAAGAAGTGGCAACGTTCTATGCAAAGATGCTCGATCACGAATACACGACGAAGGATGCGTTCAACAACAATTTCTTCAAGGATTGGCGGAAGGTTTGCTGTTTAATCGAGAGCGCCGTTCTGTAACATGCAGTAGGGTCTGTATTATAGATTTCTTGCAGATTTCGATGTGCCCGTGCAATGTGGGGGGCCGTCGTAACTGCTGTGTGGGATTTTTGCGGATCCTTGAAGAACTATTTGTTCATGCTCAGCGTTTGCCACAGTAATTTGAACAGCAGTTCTAAAAAATTGTGCTTTGCAGACAATGACGGCGGCCGAGAGGGAGAAAATAACGGAGTTAGAGAAATGTGACTTTAGACCGATGGCCGCCCATTTCCAAAAGCTGAGCGAGGAACGGAAGGCGATGAGCAAAGAAGAGAAGCAGAAACTGAAGGAGGTGAGCGTATCGACTTTCTTATAGTTGCTTAGGTTGTTGGCATTGAGTATGCTCTTCAGCTATCGGGTCGCCGTGGTGTTTTGTCTTGAGGCGCATGCTAGATGCATATTTTCAGAACCCTTTTAATTAAGTTCGTTGTTTTTGGCTAACGAAGTCGCTGTGGGGTGAATGGTCTGACCAGTATGTTGGGCAAATCAGAAAAGTAGTTTTCTTAAATATGTAGCTTTCCGATGCATCACTTCCAGTGCCAAATTTAGAAAAGTGCCGAAAAGGCGTTCCACATGTTTTTCGAAGGCGTGGAACGCAATCTAGCCAAAAAGTTCTCGTCGTTAAGGGAGGAGGCAGTCGTTGAATGTTTTTAAATCAGCTGGGAAGGAGCAGGGAGGGGGACACATCTAGTGTTGTCACTGAATGCGCTCCTTTGAGGCAAGCTAATGTCTACGTTTCCGTCCGGAAAGCCGTTGTTGTATTCGTCTTCGGTATAAGCACCACTTTTCATCGTTTAATGTTTTGGTTCTTAATTTAATGGGAAGCTGACAACGATGATTTTAGGCCTTCGACTTGTTGTCACTTTGATGAACATAAAATTCGTGGATTAATGTACTCATGTTAGGATTTTTAGGCAAAGGAAGCCGAAGTGAAGATTTATGGTTACGCGGTTATCGATGGCCACAGACAAAAGATCGGCAATTTTCGAATTGAACCTCCCGGATTGTTTCGTGGCAGAGGAGGACATCCGAAAATGGGTCGACTGAAAAAGCGCGTTAGACCCGAAGATGTCATTATCAACTGTTCGAAGTAATGTTTTCCTGTCGTTCTTTTTTGATTTCCGCTAAACATTTATCTCCGTTATCAGATGTCCACACTATCTGTTGCCTGTTTGGTATGAGCGATTTCGATTAGCCGCACCGGAGTTCAAGGATGATGATGTATCGGCCGATATGCAGACAGCTGAAACGCCGAGTAGCTTCGGCCGTCGTCATCAGATCCTTAGTGGTTAACTTTACGACTTGTTTACGTGACAGATTTCTTAAGTTTCATGCTAGTAGTGTCGAGGGAGGTTACTTGTACGCTAGCCTGATGGCTTATCTTTGCATTGGCACTTATGCATCGCTGTTCCTTGTCCAGACTCGACTTAATCACGCCAGTTTAAGAGACTCGGAAATTCCGGTTCCGCCAGAAGGCCACAAGTGGAAAGAGGTGCGCCATGATAACACAGTCACGTGGTTGTGCTCCTGGACGGAGAACGTTTTGGGACAAAACAAATACATCATGTTGAATCCGTCTTCGAA
Source organism: Baylisascaris procyonis (assembly GCA_037389465.1). NCBI lineage: Eukaryota > Metazoa > Nematoda > Chromadorea > Rhabditida > Ascarididae > Baylisascaris > Baylisascaris procyonis. Next base: position 2,624,466 of record JAZARR010000033.1, on the reverse strand, counting down.
GATTAAGGTAGGCACTTTGATTGCCTGGCACTGGTTCGCTAAACTTAACCGGTTTCTATACTTAAGGATGATTTCATTGTTGCGTCTAGACCATTTCCAAGTATTGTCAGGGAGGTGTAATAGTTTGTCAGTAGTAGTAGTGGAGCAGAAATGGTCGTTTCTTTTTCAAACACACCTTCATGACGCCATGCTTGTTCATTCTAAAATTGAATTTTAGGGCGAAAAGGACTACGAAAAATTTGAGACGGCTCGACGATTGAAGTCACGAGTGGACGATATCCGTGCTGTGTACACTGCCGATTTTAAAAGCAAAGAAATGCGGATCCGGCAACGAGCGGTTGCGTTATACTTTATTGACAAGGTGAGCTGACCTATTCTGCAATAGTACGTTCACCATATTGGAGGCTAATGGTGCATTTTAGTGCCTCGGCTGTGTGGCTTCAGTCTACGCCGCGGTCTTGCACAGTAATGTTTTTTCGAACTTTTGTCGAAGACTTTTCGAATTTTTATTTTTGCCATCTTTTTGGAGGGTTGCCATAGCCACATGGTTTACATTGGTTACATATTTGGCGTTATCATGCTCTGTCGTTTTTTCCACTGGTTTGAGGGTGAGGAGGTGGAAGTGGTTAAGTTTGTCGTTATTTCTCACTAACTACTGTTGTTTAAGCTGGCACTTCGAGCCGGTAACGAAAAAGACGTGGACGAAGTAGCAGACACAGTGGGTTGTTGTTCACTGCGTTGCGAACATATCAAGCTGCACGAGAAGCTTGACGACAAGGAGTACGTTCTCCATCTCGTTACTGAGCAGCACTTTTTTGCTTCATTTCCCAGCAAAGGTAGCCTTTGGGCCACTCCAAATCGGTGCGGTGTTAGTGAAGTTGTGTATGCTTGTGTCCTATATCTTCTGGTCATTTATCCAAGGTGGCGGATGCTGTTACTGAAGTCCTCGAAGTGCATTGAATTGTATCACCTGCTTTGCAGCTACGTGGTTGAATTCGACTTCCTTGGTAAGGATAGTATCCGGTATTACAACAAGGTTCCGGTCGAGAAGCGTGTCTTTAATAATCTGAAGCTGTTTATGGAGAACAAAGATCCAGGCGACGATCTTTTCGATAGGCTTGATGTGAGTCTTATAGTACTTTCTTTTATATTTTCTGACACACTGGCACAGCTTTTTAATTCGGCACGTGGGCATACGATCGCTTGTGTTACTTTATCTATTATCCTTCGAATGATGTATGTCTGCTGCAAGAGCGTGTGCGGTACAGATTTAGGTGCATTTCATAAGTCCGACGACTACGACGTTTGCTAGATTAGTTTAGTTGTGGTTTTCCTGTTCCGAGTAGGGCGCACAACTTGTGCTTTGAAGTATACTTGAGTTGGATGTGAAAAATTAATTGAGTCGTTAAAGACCTGTAGTTCATGTCAATAATTTCTCGAGTTCGTGACGAGGATAACTTTGAACTGGATTTTAAATTGAACTCAGAGGGAGGGTCTTGGTCAGGAATCGATTTTTGTTTCAGACGACCACATTGAATCAGCATTTGCAAAGTCTGATGCCTGGTCTCACTGTCAAAGTATTTCGAACGTACAATGCGTCGATCACTTTGCAGCAGCAGCTGGAGAAACTCACCAAAGGTTATTGTTTTGCTTGCTTTCCTCACTCTCTTCTTGTAGTGTTCGTTTCCTTTTGTTCTGCTGCATTTTCTGTGGACTAAAGACGATATCTCATATCCGTTTACTTGTTGACTTTAAGTGATCCTTGTCACTTGTTTCCGAAATCATTAATGTTGGAATGTTCGGAGAATTTTGACTTGTTAAGAAAGGTTGACTGAGGTTCTTTGATGTCTCCATTCTTTCCGAGAATCATAGCATTTCATGCTTATCTGCTACCGGAAACTGATATACCCGCCTTCTCGTTTCTGATCTTGGATTAAAATGATGCTACATTCCATATTGCTGTCAATGGGTTTCTTTCATTTGCTGCCGCAGAAGCTGCTGATTACTAACAAAATATGCTCGAAAAGTAGCATCCTGCCTACATCCTTTGAAGTTTAGCGCTTAAGCAGAAGCACGTTGTTAAAACGAAATGGGCTAATGCAGCAATTCTAAGTGAATATGTGAAGGGATAGAGAGTTAACCTATATCAGGTGCGAAGAACGTCGTTCTTTACCAGTCGTCGAAATGCTGCGTCTTTGTCTTCTAATGTTTCAACGGTTGGTGCTGTGCTCATGTCCTTTTGCCGTTTAGCAGTCTTGGGTTTTTGGTTTCGATGCTTTTCACCTGTTTGTGTCAGGGGTAGGTCGAACCTATAGGCGCATGAGCGAATACGACATGAAAGAAGAGGTGGATGCTGAGTTGGATATGGGAGATTGCTTCAGCAGAACAGTTTGCTTCGTTGCGAAGCGTAACGGCTTTGATGGTTGATTTGTTGTGCTCAGGGTTTTGCTTCACTGTTTCAGAAGGAGGCAGCGTTCAAGAGAATTTGCTATCATACAATCGTGCCAATCGACAGGTGGCAATTCTGTGCAACCATCAAAGAGCTGTGCCTAAAAGCCACGAAAAGAGTATGGAGAACTTGTCAGCCAAGATCAAGGCTAAAAAAGCCGAACTTAAAGAAGCGAAGGTCAGTCTATCTCTTTGTCTTGCAACGAGTTTCAGCATTTTGCGACATTGTTTTCTTGTTTGCCATTCTAGCATAAAGTGACGAGTTAACGCACCACTATCGCTGAATCGGGTGGATCCTTAGTTGCAAGATAATGCTTACGACTTGCAGGAGGAGCTGGAAAAGGCGAGGGGAGATGCAGCAAAGCAAAAGGCAAAGAAAAAAGTGGAGCGAATAAAGGAGCAGCTGAAACGACTGAAGATACAGCGAACTGACAAGGTTGGCATTTCCTCACCAGTTTATTGATTTGTGCCATCCGCCGAACTTCTTTTAGTCTTTGCCTATTTCGTCACATCTGGTTGGTTGTTGGGGTACTCCTTTTGCACGTAAATGGTTCCTGTCCTGTTCCCCAGTTGTAATGTTTCGACATTAGAACAACCTTTTCAGTATGTTGAACTGATTCAGTTGTAATTTCTGACAAGCATTTTGTTCTTGTTGGACGTTAGCAGGAATCTGAAAAGACTTTCATCCTTATGGTGAAGCAAGTTTAGTGGGGGACCTACTGGACAGAAGCTTGGAGGCGAAGTGGTAAGAAGCAGTGGTTAGTTTCGCCGTGAAACCTCGATATCGAAATAATGCGTTAATCATATGTTATGAATTCGAATCGATTGTGTGCTGATACGATGTTTCCTTAACCAGAAATCAGGAGGCTTTTATTTTTCGTGGCACTGGCAGGGAAGCTTATGTTTTCCGAGATTTTGCACCCCGTTTTGCTCCTTATTAGATAAGTGTGTGAATGCCTCGACTGTTGGATTGTGTATTGGACGCTGTTTATGTGTAGTGTTTATTAAAGGGGAAGATGTTGATTTCATATGGCGCGATGTTGTTAAATGTGAAGAGTCCTAAGCTTATGGGGAGAGCTTGTGTCCTTCGCCTTATTCGAGGAAACATCTGTTCAAAATAGCTCTGTATTCATTTTTTTTTTTTTTTTGCATTCATTTGAGCTGTTTCATTCGATTGGCTACCACATTTTGGTTTCAGTCAATAACTGCTATCGTAGTAGGAAACTTCTTGCACGTTTAAATATTTTCCTAAGTAAAGGTGATCTTAGGCATGACTGATTCTTCCCGGCGGATGTGTACGGGGTGTTGTTTGATTGCAGGATGAAAACAAGCAAATAGCGTTGAGCACTTCGAAGCTCAATTATCTCGACCCCCGTATCTCGGTGGCTTGGTGCAAGAAGCATGGTGTCCCTGTCGAGAAAATCTTCAACAGAACGCAGCGTGAAAAATTCCGATGGGCAATCGACATGACCGACGAAGATTTCGTCTTCTAAGAGGTAGAGCGCCACGGATTTGCTAAAGACGATTCATGCAGCAGGGAAGTGAGGCAGTCGCTTCGCTTCGCGTTGCATTCTTCACTGGGTATTTTTCCATGAGGTGGCAACACGATCATCCTCGTTTGGGTATTTCTGCGAATATTTATAAAACACTTTGTACTGCAGGTTTTCCGTGACCTTAATTTTTCCTAAGATATGGAGGCGGCATTTATAACTACATAGCTGCCACACCAACAAAACCATTAAAATACCAGCACCACATTAAAAAACAGTCTTGCCCAACAGTAGATGGGCAATTTATAGGCATTGCTATTTCGACGAAGTCCTTGTGCTCGTTTTGGATTTGTTTCATTCTTATGTGATTTGGCTGCCCTATGAGGTCACTTAACCTTGGCATCGGTATAGACCGTTGTTGTCATTGCCGAAGAGTGCTTATGCGTTTGTGATGTGATAGTTTTTCATCGACGCCATTTCACTTTGTACGGCGAGGAGGGAATCAAGAGGGATTTAGGTCAAGGCGTTCGAGGGCGATTCGATGACTGGTGCATCGGGAACATTGCATTCCCTAATTGGGCAGTAAAGGCACGCGAAGAGGCGTTAAGTGCGAGCGGTGTTGGCGCCGATGTTCTGCTGTTTATTTTGCTTTTGCTCAATCGTCGAAATCTGAAAGTTAGTAGGTATGGTTCCACATCTTTATGTGACAGCTGTCCCGTTCGTCAGTCACTTTACAGAATTTCATAGAAAATTTTGCTCATTAATTTATATATTACCTTCGAAGACTAGCATATGGCTCAGTTAGGAATGACGATGAGCTGTAATGGACTTCCAAATTGTAAGCAAACAGACAGTGTACGTCGATGTAGTATTAGATGCGACAGAAAGGGGCTGCGATAGCTAATGCCTCTTCACAGCGCTTTGGGAAGTGAAAGCAGATTTAATGGATGAAGCCTGACTTTATCCTAATGCGTTCTGTGATTGTCCATATATTTGGCTGACATGCCCTCCAGCAAAGCTTGTGTAGTGTTTGGCCTCCCATTTTTTTGCAGTGGTAGTGGCCGATGAGCTGCAATTGTTGTTTTCTTTCCTTGGATGGGGAACCCTTGACGTGGCTATCATTTTACTGTGAAACAAGCCTTCGGGCCGTCAAATGTGACGTTGACGTGGTGTATTCGTCTTTTCCTACACAGGTTTTCGCTTAGCATTCGACTACTCGAAAACCCTAAAAGCAAGAAGGCAAGTCGAAGATAAAGCAAAATGCTTTCCTTTTTTTCTGTTTATTTTGTTTCATTATTCGTCAGAGTGGCGACGCCACATTTGTTCCCCGACTACTTCCCATTTAAAAAAACAGCTTAAGCCTATGGGAGTAGACGAACACTTTAAAATAATTGTGTTACATAAACCCTTTTGTTATTGATTGTGTAATTTCGTCTCATTTGTTTCCTTTAACTTCGTTTGTTTTGTCTTGAGCGGTTACGTCACTAATTCTTCTCATATGCTGTCCTATGCTTTTAATATTTGAATTATCGGTTCCGATGCGTTGTATTCAATGCCTCAGCTAAATAAGTTCCGTGGACTATCAGATTACTGTACTTTTTTTGGTTGTATTTGTTTATTGGTGGAGGGATGGGGGTTTATTATTTCCTCCATCTTTGTGTTTTATTTTGTATTGGATATGTTTGCAGGTTAAGTTTTTTGCAGGCTTTTTGTTTAGCTTGCATGATCTGCAGTAATGCGTAATGGTTGTTTATGGGACGTGTGAAAAGGAGGAAGTTGTACTCATCAAATTGGCCATGCCTCTTCATTAGCGCAAGTCTTTCGCCATTGTATGAAGGATGTGTTTGTGCGAGGTGAGTGCGCTCATTTTGCTCGGAGGATGGTGCTTATCCGCCGAATGACTTGAGCGCCGGAATACTCTCATGCTTTCAAGTTGATGTATTTGCTCTACGATTGTCTATGTTGCATTTCACAGGATTGCTGTTGCGCAGCGTAATCCCATTCACCGTTATTACCAGCTTTTCTTCTCACATAAATATTCCTTTATGTATCGAATATTCACAGCAGCCATTCGTTTACTTTCTTTCATACTCTCACTTTCATTTCATGTGAGGGAAGAGTAGCGCCATGTCAGTGGTATTGACCGTTGCACGCACTGAAGAAACCGATGTTTGGTTGACTCGTTCTCTTTTGCTGCTGACAGTAGCAGAGGGGGTGGTGTCATCAAAAGGTGGGTGGTCGATGAAGCTGTGAAAATATTGTTGAAAGAAATGTAGTGGATCTGCACTGATGACGCAGCAAAAGAAATTCGGAAGCGCCTATATGTGCTGAAGCCAAGGGTTGACACATTTTGGTTTGCACGATGAACAAGTGGTGTAGAAGCGAAAGGTAGTTCGGAATAGTTCGAAACGCAAGCGACCTATTCAAGAGCTTGACCTGACCATTCTCTACGTCACGAAATCGCATTCATCTTCACGCGGATGCGAGCAGATGAACGCGGTTTCGCTGTCCTGTGGCTTTGGCAGGTTCACATCAGCGAAGTAGGTTCTTTCGAACTGCTTCCGTGAATTATTTGGTAGGTATCGTGTTGTTTAGAGTTTTGTGCTCGCCCAAGTGTGTAGAAATATTGAGTTGATATGCATTGTTCTGAATTCTATTATATCCGTCGTCCCTTTTTCTCAAATTTATGCATGTGATATGCTGATCATGTGCGGGAGGTATATTAGAGAAGTACTAAATCCGCAAAATGACCACATTCGAAGGACTTGATTTCAACAAACTTGGTTGCGCACATCGGTTTTGCCGGTTTTAAGCGCGTAAGCAATGTTCAAAACTAAGTGCAATGATCCTTCCGCGATTATTGAAGTCAAAAGGCGATGCGAAAGCGAAGGGAGGCAGAAGCAGTGACAGTTTAGGCAGCGTTAATCCATGTAATGCGAGTAAGGCTCATTTCTCGGACACAGAGAGTGCGGCTGTAAGTATCAGGAACCTACAAGGCCGCAACAGCACATGATAGAAGCGTGAGACTGTTGAAGCAAAATACGCAACACCAGTAAGAGATTGTAGATGTTCGATGTTTTCTTTTAACTGTTTGTAGTCGCTGCACATTTCAGTTACGTTTACCTCCTTGTATCGTCTCTGCTTCATATATGTCCTGTTGTGGGCTTATAATGCTTTCATACTTGAAGCTCTATTAACCCTGTGTGCAAATAAACATTCGAGAAGTGACTTCCTACTAAATCTCAAATGAAAAGCTGCTAGGTTTTCCGTTGCAGTCGCTTAAAAACCGCGAAGAAGAGGTTGGATGATACGGTGACCATTGTAGGTGTGTGCGTCAATGAGGTGAAAGTTTGCGCAGCACTGTCAGAATGGCTATGAAATACTTTGCTCAGATATCTTCGCTGCTGCTCCTTTTCGCTCAGTCTCCTTGTATCGTGCCCATATCACGAGGGTCAGTGATTCCGTTGAGTTGCTGGACCAAATTTCGGGACTTATGGGTATGCAGGGTAATTACAGCTGGTGACGGTGCGATCTTCGGTTTTTCTGATGCAGGCATCGTGATTATGGCTCTAAATCCGCACCCCAAATTTTTATTTAGATAACCCTTGTTAGTGTTGTCACCCAGCCAACCCACAGGAAGAGATTTATTAGCATGGTTGTGACAGATGACTTGAGTCTGGTCCGTAACGTTTCCGCTGCAAAAAATTTTTGCACCAACGACCATGCCAGCATTTGTTTTGAATCGAGGTGTATAGTGAGTAAGCTCGGCAACATCATGAAAACGATGTGGATAGGTGCAGTCGGACGAGAGCAAACCTTTCGTACTCGCTGTGATCGGGAGTGATGTTTCTTGTAGGTTCCTTCTCATTTGGTAAATGCACGAACGGTTGAACGCCATCTGCTTGCAGGCTGTAGCGAACGCGGAACGCAAGCGGCAAACAAAGCGGAAATGTATAATTGATGTTAAACGAATGCACAACTGACCGTAAGGCGAAAACGTACTGAATGAAATCGAAATTACTGTCGAAGACGAAATGTGGATCGATCAGCTGCCAAAAATCGCAGTGACGTCGGATAGAATCGAATTGACTGGCGAAAGAATATCGAAGTGGCCAATCAGTGAATATCGAAGTCGATCGGCGAACAAATATCGAAACTTAGTGAATAAGTTTTGAAGTCGATCGTCGGAAAAATATCGAAATCAGTGAATAAATGTCGAATTCGAGGAGAGCTAATATCGAATCAGACGAATAAATATCGAAATCGGAAGAAGACAGAGAGATGAAAGAGGTCCAACTGTCGGTAGCCGCCACTGTAACCGCAACTCCCTATCGTAACTCGATGCGCCTCTAACCTCCTAATCTGTTGAACGCTTTCACATAGTTGAGCTCTCCCCTTTGTTGGCTTACTCGGTTCGTTCATTTGGATAACAAATTCTTTGTTAGGAAGTGAGATAGTACATCATTTTTGGAGGTGTGAGAGTTGCTAAGAATCGTCATTGTTTCGCGGTGACTTCCACTGGCGCCTTTGTCTAGTAGCGCCTTCTTTGACCTTTATGCAGCCATGAATCATCGCTACATCGCGATAATTCGCGACACACAGAAAAGACCGCTTGAAGTAAACGATTGTCAAAATGTCTCCAGCGATTCGTAGCCAAAAAGTACTTGTGGCTTAATCGGTGTACACCTGGTCGTTAGGGGCATTGACGAATATTCTGAGGATCATCGTGTGCAATTTAAGCGATTTGCTAAAAGTCGGGGAAAGCATGAACTGAGAAATTACTATGGAATACGCATCTTGAAGAAGGAAAATGAAATGATTCGGTTGCTGATAAAGTGGAGATAAAAAGTATTCGCAGATTTATTTTCGAGGGTTTCCGTAGAGGATAATGGTGCTTTGTCAGAATCTCCTTTCAAGTGTAACGAACATTTACATTTGGTGGAACCGCTTCTACAAAAGCTATTTGTAAACATAGTAATAAATTCTCGCTTACCCCATATGGCATTCCGTCGACGCTCATAAAGCTCACGGCAACGGAAATCTCAAAAGCACCGAGATCATCTTTTCGCGTAGCACTTCCTTTTGCCTCTTTCCTGGCCATCCAAGCGTGTGTTCGCCTCATTCTTTCTCCCCTTGGCCATTTGTGTGAAAAATTACCATCCATCAGATTGAGTTACTCTGTTTACAAGGTTTTTTAGATTATCATTTGACATGCTTTGTTAGTTTAGTTCACAGGGAGTATGTTAATTCATCCCAACTGCCTTGGTTTCCTTCCTGGAAGGTCGACACTCTCGCAATAAATGTCTTGTTCCGGCGACTGCGTTATGACGCTGAATATGAAAGCTAAAAGGGATACTGTTTATACTGATTAGACCAAAGTTTTTGACGCTGTTCGCCATGAAAGTTCACTACTAAAATGAGAAGCGTACGGGTTTGTCAGGTGTTTGCTAAAGTGGATCAGACTTCTGCGCGAGCGAACGTTCCAAGTAAGAAGAGGGTGTCGTCTCTTTGCTTCTCTTCCATTTTGCAGTGGATTTGCCTTGGGAGGTGTGTTGAGCCCGATTTTGTTTGTCGTCTACATGGACGATGTTGCATACAATATAGAGAGTAGCACCAGGATTCGTTGATGACCTTAGTTAAGATTCACCGGCCATTAAATGACCCTACCTGTGATTTCAACCTCTTCCAAAAATCTCTCGGTCATTTAACCAACTGGTCAGATTTACGGCAACTTACCGTTTCCCATGATAAATGCTCGCTGTACACATCAACTTTTGATGCGAGTGCTTCCTCAAGGCTGATAGTCAACCTGTTCCCTTTGCATTTGACGGGTTACGTTGTCCTGGAGTTACAGTTGATTCTGATTTGCTCTAGAGGTGACATAATCGACTCGAATTTTCACTTGACCTTGCAGTGTTCTTCCCCTGCTAACAACTCATCGAGAACTGAATAGTGCATTTTCCGCGCTTTATAGCTCAGATATGTCCCAAACCACCATGAAGCTTTCATTGTCTACCATCAGTCCCCTCTGAAATATTGCAGCCTCGTGTGGTGTGGTGACCTCGTAAGGTGCCCAAAAAAAAGCGTTTTACATATGATGCGTTCTTTAAGTCTAACTTGGCTCCTATCCCCAGGAATACGTTAATACCCTGAAGATCTTCAACTTCGAATCATTGGAATGTCGCCTCTAAATTCGGCTTGATCCTCTGTTTTAAGGTAGTGCGTGAGTTTTCCAATATTTTCCTTCCCACATTCTTTAAGAGGGTTGTCAAACTTGGATGAAATGGGTATGAGTTCCAGCTAGCAAGAAAATCGTGCTCCACAGTGTTTTGAATGGCTTTCATTACCATGCTATGCACACATGGAATAAGCCCGTGGAATGGTGAAAGCATAGAGGTCCTCTGAGAAAACTAAATCGTTTAGATTTCCACATTACTGCAAGCTTCATTTTCTAAATGCTTCCATCTCTTATGTTCAGGTGATGGTCCTTTCGCTGGTCACTTTTGACGGTCATTTTGACTGGCCATTTTTGATAGTTTAGTGTCTCTCACATGAGCTTATTTACGTTTTACCTGCGTGGGACACTGATTGATTTATAAAAATAGCTGAACATCAATGGAGATTGCAAGCGAACCGTCGAACAAGTTTTGAAATGGGAATCGATTTGTTCTCATCCTGAAAACAACGAAGCTCTGGAAATCTGTGGCACTGAAGGCACTGAATTCCATAATAGTCCACTGTTGTTTTTGAGACAATTCTTTTTTTTGAGTCTGAGGGCCAATTTTTGAAAAACTTAAACTTAAACGCATTCATGTAGTTTGGTTGGAGCCAGAAATGGCCGACGCTTCTTAACTCGAATAAGCACACTGTCAATTTAAAACACCTTCGAAAGACATCTCTTAAAGGCATCTGTTTACATCTTTTAAATTCTAAAGTATTTAAATGAAGTCTTTCGCGTGCCTCTTGTTTTGAATTACGCAAAGCGTTGGCTTAACCTGTCCTAACGAGGGCAGACGTTTTAGTTAAATATCCAAGCAAATAACGCAAGTCTTATATTAGCTTTGCGAATCATAGCACATGCCACAATATTTAAACATTTAAAACCTTTCAATATATAATTGGACCTGAAAAACGCCCATTAGGCAGTGTTCAAAATATGCCTTTCAGACAATAGGTTTTCGTCGATCAAAATATTTGAACCTTGAAACTCGTCCCTACAATTTAAATGAGAGGTGCTTAGAGTGTAGTTATGCTGAAGATATTTCCAGTAAAATTGCGAAAAATGCTTGATGTCCTTAACTACCTCCTTTCTTTGTACGAGTGATGTGCGAGGCGAACTTGACAATTGGTGCCCGTACTTTTGGTCTCTATACATTTGACCTTCGGACGTTTCCCTCGCAAGTGCATAGCGTGAACATTTGGTAGCCCTATGCGTGCGCATTAAGCGAAATGACTTCTGGTAAGGTGGCCACCTGTGATTCGCAGAAATTTGCTTTTATGAAAGGAAATTCCCTTGTCAACTTTAGGTTTGGAAAGAAAATTTGTTCAAATTGTTTTGTTCACCGAAGTAGGAATATTTTTCATCAAATCTTCTGCATTACCGGTGACAAGCTGTTCTGTCTTTTGAGAAGGAGATCAATTCTTCTTAATGTTGCAAGAGGTAACATTCTCACTCAATCTTATAGCCATTGCACACATAATTCAGACTTCATGTTTCAATTCCTGAAGGCATTTCATACTGCCCATACTTGAATACATTCTCAAGGATATCGGTGCTGAGGCAGATATTTATCTGGATTAAGGGATTCCCGTCAGTGCATTACTTGGTTATGGCTAAGCAATTTATAACCCTTAAAGCTCAAGTACGTTATCTTTCTCGTACCAATACAGCAGCAGATTACTAGACGTGCTGCCAGCCGTTTTGCTGTGAAAAGGTTTGTGGGTATAATAGATCCAGAATGCACCGAATCCAGGAGGGTCATTAAGAACTTGGTTGTAACGGTCAGTATGTCGATTATCGTATGGATTTTACTGTTCACACTTCTTTGCTTCCCTACAACTGACACAATAACTGAGGTAAACCGTTCTAAGATCTTTACTTAAGGGAATAATTCCTAAGGAATCAAGTACGGAGTTCCCAGTTTCATTATAATATCCACTATTCCATAGATTTTCAAACCACTGCTGTTATCCTTCCGTGTAAAGTATACCTGTATACTTATAACAGATGTTACTCTTTCGACCGAAAAGAGACCATTAAATTTCCTGGGACCGCACATTTATGCACGCACCTAGCTATCTGTGTGGGTATGTGGCGGCGCTGCCCTGACCTTAACTCGTAGCATGCGAAAGCCTGCTGTATTGGTCTTAAGCAGAAGAAGTGCCATTCGCAAAACAAAATTTATGCAGAATCAAACTGGTACTCCCTATAGAGCCCAGAGTCTTTCGCACATATAAAGGTGAACGTGTAAACGGCCGATCCGTTTTAAAAACGCGGACAAGGAGTGTTTCGCGCCTCGTTAAGCCCCACGAATCTCATAATGGACTGCATTCTTCGTTTCACATCCATGTTTTATTATTGCCTGTTTACTAATCCTTTCATTTCTCACTGACGGGCAATTAAACGTTCATATCTTTCTCTCATTTTAAATATATATTTTTTGTTCATTCGTTCACTCAAAAAAAAAAATCATCACACGCAACTTCTCCTTTCCTTCCCCATTCGCTCATCAGAAATAAAAACTGTTCCGTTGAAAAAAGTGAACATGTGCAAATGGTGCGTGACTATTTTACCATGAATGCATAAACCAATGGGAACAACTCGATATTGGGGATCGAATAATTGGGGACGAAAAGTCCGAGAAACAATTAGAAATTGTTTCTCTTTCTGTTGAAATGAGTGTTGTTTGGTAATAGCGCTGCAGGAAATGCAATTTCCATTGAGAACAACAACGCGTTGCTGTTTGATTATTCAGTTGACATACTCACTTAGCGCACCTGGTGAGTAATTCAACATCACTCTTCATAGTAACTACCAATGTGCTAGCACCATCACGACGAATGCTAACTCATAAGTGCATTAATTGAGATGAGAGTCGTGGAAAGGAGACGCAAATAAAGGTAGCTTAGAAATGTAGATAAATGCACTCAACAGGTATGCATTTTACTAGTGTACTCGAATTCTTGAAAAGCGCACGGTTGAAACGAATGCAATGATGTGCTATGAAAGTGCATCGTAAATGGTAGTAAGTCCGCGTTTGAATGATCTCGCGACTCTATAGCCAGCTAATTCGTCAATTAGCAATCATTCTTGGGCAGATTTCGTGCGTGTTATGGCGACCGCTATTACATCTTTCTTATACCGTTTTCTTGCAACATGGTTTCCTCTAAGAAAAGTTGAAAACTTCTATGGCGCTTTTAAAAATGGTTTCTAAGCAGATGTTTAGCAAGGCTTTTGAATCAATGGCACATCCGAAACAGTTGTTAAAGTCGAGGACTAATAAGATAGGTTGCGCTCTCTCAGTCTGGTTGAATTCCGTTTTGTGCGGATGAAGTTTCACGTGAAAATTGGAAATGCCTTCTCTTTGTTTCATCCTGCGCTCATTGGGATGTCACAGGGTAATATTTTGGTACTTGTTCTATTTCTGCTTTATGTAAATAATTTTTCAGAGAATTGGTTAAGCTATTGCCAACTTTGTGCTGATGATGTGAAGATATGTTGAGCTCCATTTTGTTTGCAAAGTGTTACATCAAGCGATGATTTCATTGAAAGAATAGTAACGTTTATGGCAGCTTGAAATATCTGCTGAAAAGTGCTTTGTTTCATATGCAAATTTTTCGGTTGAATGTCCTCTGCGTTTATATGGTCTCTATATTCCTACAGAGGATGTGGTGAAGGATTTGGGTGCTTATTTGAGTATAGATCATAGCTGGCATAGTCACTGTATTGAAGTTTCGCGGGGAGCTGATCACGTTGTGAATTTTGTTCTCCGCGCCTTGCAATACATTCGTATAGGAAATTAGCGGAAAGACTTCGTTGCTTCCTGTCGTCCCATTCTGGAATATTGCACTCATATTTAGTCGCCGTTGTGGAAAAGTTCAACGGTGCCTCACTATGGTGATTTTTAGAAAAGGATTTCATTGACCGTTCCAGCTTAATTCTGGGCATCGGCTTCTTCTTTCCGATTTAAAACCTCTCTGCCATCATAGAGCTCATTCAATTTACATTTATGTTTCAATGTCGCTAAAGGCTTTTTAGTGATTCTGTTCGAGAGTATTCTCATTTTCACAATGTGACTACACCCATTTCAAATTGAAAGGAAGTTTACAGATCGAACTGATGTGCTTGATTCATTTACTTTCCATGTTGCTGTTCCCATAAGACATTATGTGATCATATCGGATAATGTTCCGGTTTAAGCGGCGCTTAGAACGATCTGGCTGCGATATGCACTGCTCAGCAGTTATAACTGTAATGTACCTAATTCACCATCGCATATTCATGTTTGCATTTCCGCAAGTCTCGAATTGCTCATGATCTGTGCTATTCTTTCCATTCTTTTTGAATTGTAAACAGATGGCTGCGTGCACCGTTTATTGTCACAGATGTTTTTGTTGCTTATTTACATATTTATATTGTCGGACATGTTTTCCATACTTCCTATATTCTAAAACAAGGATGTTTTTGTTGTTGCTAAGTGAAAATGTCTGAATATCGTTGCCGACGCGAAATGTTTCGTCTCATTTCCTTTGCAACAACATAAAAGATGGAGATGATCTCACCGCGCATTACTGGCAAAGGAAGGTGGTGGAAGGTGAAAGTGAAAGGACTTCCATTTCGCATGAACAATTCTTGTCATTCCATTTTTATCTGAAGCAATGCGACGCTGCAATAGGTAGCCCCCTATTCAAATTTCGCGCTAGCGCGAGGATCGCTCCGAATAACGTCCTCGTTCGCTTGCGCAGCCCTCTCTCTCTTTCTCTGTCTCTCTCGTCGTACGCAGTACGGCATCGTTTGTCCACATGTCTCAACGCCACGCCCAACGGATAACGCGAAGAGCGCATCTTGTGCACTCCCCACTGAACCGCGGTTGTGTTTCCCGTTGGCTGTGCGTGCATGTTTGAGGTGTGCACGTTGTGTTTGAACTTTGACCCGAGATCGTCTGAATCCTTGTTACAGCTGTTGCCAGTATCTGATCGGCGTGTACCTAGTCCTATAGGAATGTGATCTTGTATAGTCGGGCCAGTTTCTTGTGAGGGATGTGCACTCATTGAGAGAGGGGCAGAGGAAAATCCCTGTGTGGATTGATATTGTGAGCTGGTGCTGATGTTGTCATCTTTATGCGCTTTCCTGTGCAATTTTGCTGTGGCCAACAAGGCCTTATATGATGGCTTTGCATCACTAACTTCAGTGAATAGTGTGCAGGCGTTGAGTTCCTTCGAATGCAATCATTGCTGAAACCTTTAACTGCATAATTTTTGACCGCCTACTTGTATAACCTACTGCATGATTTTTTCTACCTGCGAGCCGTGAAATGCGGTCGATTTGTTGTGATAAATTGTGGGCAGTGGAGTATATACTGTACATATATATACATGCTGTAGTAAACTATGGAGACTCACCGTGTTGAGAATGCATTTCAGCATTCTTGTTTAGAAGAGTGATCATCTTTATCTGTTATGCATGCATATTTATCCATATAGCCTTCCGAATGCCTGTGTGCCCTTCCGCATCTCTATGTCCTTGCTGCCAGTCATCCATCTGTCTCATCAACAAACCGTCCAACAGTTTCAGCTCTTGAATGGGAAAGCTGAGGCATTGCAGTTTCATAGGCATCACCACGAAGTCGGAATCCTTATGACTAATGAACTTTTCATTGCGGCCAATTTTTTTAAACGAGGCACGAGTGCGCAAGCAACTCAGCCTTCGGGTCACCAGTTGCCGAAATAACCGTTCTTGGCAGAGGATTTGGCATAACCAATGTTGAAATGCAGCTAATTGGGTTTGTGTGACACTTAAATGGGTGGCCGTTTGAGTGATTTTTGTCTAGGACGTGAGTAAATTGGAGTCGTAAATCGCATTTGGCGAGGACAGGTATTGGGCAACGGATCGAGCGAAATGCCATTAAGTTCTCAGAAATTCAGCTCGCATTGCAAAATAACTGGTCTCATCGGAGAACACGGATAAATGCACCTACAGGCTTTATTTGAATGGTAGTGCAACTCCTTGTTATCAGTACATTTCGCATCTCAGAGGCTTTCATAAGTTGTTTACGAGGTTATTTCAGGGCGAACGCCATATAAAATTCTGCGACTATATGTAACTGGGGCAATGCGACTATATGTAACAATTCCAAATGGCCAGGAACATATGCTGTTTTATTTTTCTCTCTTTGTATTTATAGTACCTTCTTTGTTAATCGTTTAAAAACACGACGATTCCCAATGACGGGGGCCTCACTATGAACATGCGTGGAACGGACATATCCGCTGTTGTAAGTGCTAGGTCATGTCAGGTGCAAATGTCGTGGCTGGTGAGTCGGGGGGAGGGGGGGGGGCACTGTGCATGGCCCATACGTAAGGCAGAGATGTCCGTAACTCGCATGCTTCGTTGTGTAGGCGCTTTGTTGAAAGTGTTGTTGCCACAATTTTCTTGTGACGTAAGTGGCAAAGCACGGATGCTACAATGCTTATACCTCGCAAAGCCAAAGCCACCTGAAAATGTGGGCGTCCGACCTTTCTCCAAATTGCGCAAAGGGGGGAACTCCGATGTGCGCTAGTGGTGGGGGGATGAGCGTTTTGTATGGAATATCCGTACGAGGGTTGATGATTTTATCTGAGCATTTTTAAAAAAATTTTTTTTTTTTTTTGATTAAGTTGTCATTAGTGTTCACTTAACTTATCTTAGTGATTGATCTGAGAAAACCTCTAAGAAACGGCAAAGTCAAGTTTACTGTAATGTTTCACCACTCTTTTTCGATCTAGCTTCACTGCTGATACGGAATGATGAATTATTCATGACTTCTGTTGATCTCGCCCTTTCGAATTTCTTCCAAGTCGTTTTCGCTAAGAGTACGAATCTGTTGCGACATTGCTGTCAACTAGCACAAGTCAGACCTGGCTCATATGTCATATGGCGCAAATGCACAACACTTCAGCTATAAGCAAGAGTTGCTAGCATTCGGTTTACTGAATATGTGTTCTGCGCTGCTGTTATAAATTAGGCAGGGGCCTGCTTATCGACGGATTTATCATTGTTAAGGTGTAAAAACCTTTGTTTGTACGTCATTTTCGTGTGAAATTTAAAGGTTTTTCAGTGATTATGACGCAGTGTGCTGTTTCCTCATAGTTTTCGACCGATCGAGGGTATATTTCGTTGCTTGAAATTTTCCAGCTATCATATATTTTATAAGTTTATTCATGTAACAACTTCAGTTGGTTTATATATTCCCGACTCAAGGGAAGCAAACAAGAATTGAAGATTAAAAGAGTTCTTGTCGTACCTCACATTTCTACGGTCTTTTTGCCGGACTACGAAAATGCAGTAATTGAAGGTGTGTGATGTTTCAGCTACGCTTCTTTGGGAGAGTGTGGTGCTCGTGATAGACATCGGAAATGGACAGCGTGAGACAGCAGTCACTTGAGTCTTGATCGATTTGCAGATGAGAGTGAGGGATAATGAAGAGAGGGAATTTTAAATTTGTTGCGTGTTTTGGCGACTGATTGCTATTGGTGGGTGGCATGGCAAATGGCGGTATAGTTCCGGTGGACACCTTGCAAAACGTGCCGTGAACAGCAGTTGCTCTAGGTGGCGTGCTAGCTGATTCACTTGGCCGCATTATTGGCCAATGTAAAGTGCACCGCGAACTGCCCGACGCCGCTTAGGGAGTTGCGACGTGCTGATGAACACTGCTATGTTTGAGTACTCACTCAACTAACCTCCTTTGCCTCCACGCACATCTCACACATAGCTTTGGAATTTATAATTTTGCTTTAAAATAGGTGTCTTTATTCGACAGTGATGACAAATTTGAATATTGAGACCGTTGCTGAATGCCCCCAGAGTGTGACCATGAATTCAGAACTTCAGCTTTAGTCGTCTTTTAATATTATGCATATTATTTTGATATTGTTATCACTCCAACACTTCCGCATTATTGTATCGATCGCCGCCTGAGTAGGAGTGCACTTGTCGGTGATGCATTAATGAAATAATGACGAACCAAGATGTTATTTGTTTTGCAAGCGTTCATCTTATAAAATGTTCATGTGTAAAATATATTGTGATGGCAGCGATGTTCTTTAAGAAGCCATTGAGGCGGCCGTTTGCTTGCATTCGAGGTGCTGCATTGCAGGGCGGCGATGTGCACTGATGGGAATCGCCGCTCGCCAAGCTGCCGCTTGATCTGAGCTGTCATACATGGTTGCTGAAGCTTTATTTGTCGTGCCTTATGGTTTATTCAACATGTTGAAAAAAGGTATGTGTTGTAAGAGTTTTTTCTTTCCAATTTAGATGAATAATCCAATTTGCCTATTTCCCACATAATTTTCCTCATCAATATTTAGCTTCAGATCTTTTTGAAATGGCGAAGAGCACTTGATGACATTTTTTTAAAGTGATCGATAACAAAAAATATGATTACGTGCTCTTCGATTTGTCCCGTTTATCAGGTTCTTGCATTCTATGTTCCTCATAACTTCACCTTCATTTGAGAAGCCTCTTGAGAATCTCTTTATATGCATCCACAGATATTCAAGAAATCTGCTGCTTCCGTTAATTCATCTGTTCTCATCTTTCTATTGCCTTCGATTATCGTTTCGTTATACGATGTAATTGTTTAAGGTGACTGTTTCTGCTAATCAATCGCATTTAATTGCTCTCTTCATTTTCAGCTTTCCTATAATGCGTCTTTAAAGTCGATTCGCATTAAGAGGGCGAAAACTGACTCAGAGTGCGTTAGGAAATGCGGATTTCGTAATTGCTCGCCATTTACATGGGCCTCAGTGAAAGCGCGTAGAGGACTGAAAGTTCGAGTCTAATCACGTCTTCTGTCGCTTTTAATCAGAGCGGGAACTCCATTAGGGTTTTTCTTTTAAAACCGGAAATTGATGGCGAGAAATTGCTTGTGAGAGCCATTGTTGCAATTGGTGAATTGAAGTGCAAGAGTGTATCATTAGAAAAAAACCTTGTAAAAAGAGAGGTGGAGGTGAATTGAGTTGAGATATGGGTTACATTCAGCAAGCTGTATTCAATCCTTTCTCGTTTATTATTCTTATTGAGAACTCTTCTGAAGCGGTGAATTAAACGAATGCGCAGTCTTGCAATCGGTTCTGTATTGCAGTTCGTTTCACCTGTCGGTGCCGTTGTAGAAAGCGGGGGGCTCAGTTCAATAGACGAAACTATTTTCCTGTTTATTTGAAATAAGAGACGGAATATTTTGGTTTGCAAGGAAGCGTTGTCATCTCTTGTTTGGCATGAGGAACACGCATGATTTCTCTCGATTAATAATCTCTTCCGCCTACTCTCTCCTTGTAGGCTTCGTACTCTTTTCGCGTTTCATTCCGATAGTTCTTCCATTTCCGCTGCTTGGAAGTCCACAATGCTTTTGTTCCAAGCCGACTCTCAGGGAATGGGTCTTATATAAGGAAGGTAAGGGGAAGGGGGGGGAGGAGAGGCTGACGTTAGATGCAAAATGTAACAGCTGCGAAAAATAGATACAACATTTTTTAGTTACATAGCTTCATGAGCATTAAATAAGAGCGTTGAGTTACGTTGTCCAAATTTAGAACCAGATTCCCAGAATATGGCATTTTCCGTTTCGGTGATAAGGTGATTCTACACGCTTATGGGTTAAGTCGTCATCCATACGGTAGCAACCACAGCGGTCGAAATATTCCTTCAGGATTTGGAACATCCCTACCCTGATGGGTGGTCTGCTTTATGCAACTGTTTCAGCAGTAGTAATTGGAATGCTTGCCGTTGAATTCACCTCCTTCCCATCTTTATGTGATGGATGCCTTATTCGGGAAATGAGGGATTGATTTCATAGAAGTCAGTGCTTTCCTGCTCTTGATTATCAACGAGATTGTGGTTTAATCGATTTCATGCTAATGCAATTTTTTAACCTTTTTTTTCCGACTAGGTTGGTAATATTTCCTGATAAGCACCTTCTACACCTCCCCGCACTCGGTAATATGCCTCTGGAAGAAATTGCAGTTTTCAGCCATGCTCATTTCAGCTCTAGCTCTGTCGGTCTTATACTCGCAAACTCTTATCCGTCCATTAGGAATTATTGATAATTTGTGTTTGCATTACTTCTGCTCTCCTGCTCGTCCTTCGCATCGGATCAGAAACCTGTTCGACACCTCGACTAGAATATTTGCAGAGTTCGGGAACAGGTTGCGCCCTTCATTCCTCCTGCTGATTCCATGTTTTATTTTGCCCTTCGAAATAGCCTTCTTGATTGCCTCATCTGCCCATCGTCATTGCCCATAACGTTTCTATTCTTTTGAGGTGATAAACAGAATCTTTGTCTCGTTTGCATTTGAGTGTTGGTCTCTGTCGGTGCACTTTGCAGTGTAATACTTGCATCTGGGCCACCTTCGGTCTTCTTTTGGAGATATCTGACAGCCCACGACTGCAACAAGCTTCCCAAAGCATTTTAAAAAATGGTTTTGCTCATGAAGTTATCCCTTCAGGATCAGCTTCATGAGTTCGTTACCTCAGGACCAGCTCTCACTGAGTTAAGCTTTATGGTTATCCTCGTGATTGAAATGACTGCTCCGAGTTCCGCTTTCATGGATGCGTCCTAGAGAGGAGTAATTGGAATCATTTCTTAGCTGTGCTTTGAATGCACTCTTACTTTTTTGTGTTATTTCTTCGGTTGTGGGGCTATAATTGTCTTCCTAGTGGGACAATGGTTTATCTCAATATCAGGCTGCTTGTCGCCTATGACTACACAGTTCCTGGTCATTTTCTAGCTTGGTCTTTTTTCGCAGCCGGCGCGATATGAACGTTTCTGATAGATTCCTGTTTACGTACGATTCCATGCCCACAATGCCACACGCTTGATGCGTCTGTTTTTTAATCTCATAAAAACAGTAAACTATTCGGTTAGCATTTA
This sequence comes from Baylisascaris procyonis, assembly GCA_037389465.1. Taxonomy (NCBI): domain Eukaryota; kingdom Metazoa; phylum Nematoda; class Chromadorea; order Rhabditida; family Ascarididae; genus Baylisascaris; species Baylisascaris procyonis. Next base: position 2,603,405 of record JAZARR010000033.1, on the reverse strand, counting down.
ATCCAAGTCTTAAGCAGTACACACTATATTCTCTTTGCAAATCTACGTCAAGATGGCTGTGTTGTTCCGTTCATGCTTGGTGGATGCAAGGTCTTTGAGGCATACTGCAGTAGTTCTCTATCAAAAATCGTTGATAGTATTGTCGGCTGTGGAAGGGAGATGCGCCATTGCACTCATATGGCTGAGGTAGTTGGAGTTATGTGCTATGTTTATGCGCACTCTGCTAATGGGCTGGTTTTTATGTGTCGTTAAACGCGTCGATTTTCAGCGTTTATGCGGGGGCTTTGTGTGCTGTGTGTGGTGATGGCGCTGCATTTTGCGGATGCGAGCCTATCGCCTTATGCCCATAAGTATTTCGACGACTCTTCGCAAGTTTATCGCCGGATTCACCGGAGGCGATCGGCACAGCATGGTCTGTTTCCTTGTTGACTATTCGCTTTTCTATAATTGGGCATAATTTAGGGTATTGCAGTCTCATGGGGACTTTGGAATGAAATGTGTTTTAAATAGCGTTTACGCGACCATCAAGAAGGCAGCCTCTCAGTGACCACTAATGGCGAAAAAGGCCATATTAATTACTGCTTGATGCATATATGCAGTATCAATAGAGGTGCACCATTTCACTGCTCACTGCCGTTGTTGTTCAGTGGTGAAGAGGTTATCTGAGCAGGAGTGTTTTATCGATACGGTTCATGCTGTATCTGGCGTTGGGTTACGTTTGATGGACAACACTCTGGCTAGCACAGGGGAAGCTCACATATGAGAGCGGCCATCTGGCGGGTTGGTTAGCGAATAGCATAATGTGACCGCGCTTCGTCTCTCCTTGAACATCTCAAAGAGCTCTTCAAACTGCTCTTCTCTCGGCGCTTTAAAATAAGAAGCTGTCTCTGGAATGGGGGAGTAGT